>BSEG01000003.1:24017500-25217500 GCA_036245055.1 Diospyros kaki | reverse complement strand
AGGTAAATGGAATGAAACTGAGTAATTGCAAGAACCCTAGTTGGGATCTTCTTTTTTGTTCCAAAGAAGCAGGCCAAGCAATCAACCCCTTTTAAGATTTCAGTGCGAAACTGGATTAGAGGGTGGAAAGTGACCCCATATATATATAAGTATTATGTGACCAGCTTTTCCTTTCATTCTTGACCTCCTCCAAAGATAGCAAGATTTCTGCCTCATCAGTTAGATTTTATGATATTGGCTTTAGTCGGTCAATGAAACAAGACCTCAGGTTTAATCAACGCAATATCTGTTCATGGCAACATAATTAAATCCCCTTTTCTAAATGAAACACACTGCCAATAATCAGCTCTGTAGTCGAGCAGCCATCAAACAACCACCACATCTGTTCAGCAAGCTCAAATCAAATGGCACAGCCCACAACAGCTACAAAACCAACTTTGCGGCCATCCCGTGCTCTTTCTCCTCCAAGACCGCCCTCAGCAGCTTCTTCTTCAATGACACTTCCAACAACATGCATGGTCTCTTCCCATGCAGAAGCGATGATGCTACGCGAGATACCATCAGAATTGTGTTATCTAGCAGCAATTATACGAATACGAATCCTTATTTTTAGCATAAAGAATTAAATTATTTTAATTTAAAAATCAACAATTTTTAATAAAAGTCATAAAATGTCTATAAATCAAATTTCACAAAATTAGAGTGATATAAAAACAATATTGAAACAAACTTAAATTAAATAAATAAATAAATTGAGATGAAATAAAAAAAATCCACCTCTATTTTTTCAAATTCTTATTTTCTGTAACCAAACCACTCAAGATTTTGATTAAAATAAAGAAAATATAATCTTTCATTGATTTTTAATTGATTTTTATATTCCCATACATTCTAGGTCTGAACTTATAAAATAATTTATAGTTCTATAAAAAGGATTTCTTTATAAATTGATGCATGTATTTAAAAATTAAACATTGGACAAACATATATTTCAAAAAAATAATTATTTGATGGATTTTATTTTATTTTTAAAAATATTAGAGAGTATTTTAAAAATAAGTTAAATTTAATAGGGTTCACTCACTCACCAAATTTGGTATTTAGATATTGAATAGAATAAATTAGGCTAACATAACATGAAAAGATTACTATATACCTATTATCACGAGCTTCCAAAGAAGAAATAAATTATTTTTGAAAAAATAGGCATTTTCACCGTCAAGTTTATAGATAAATTATTTTTAAATAAGTTATTAAAAAATATATAATTTTTTATATAACAATTACCCTTTTTTTATTTTTTTAAGTTCTAATAATAATATGAAATGTAACAATATTGTATGGTTGGGAGAGAATGCAGAATTATTTAAATTATTTCTTAAATTTTATATAAGTTAATTGCATAACTATAAGCTATGACATGTTATTTATAAAACCAAAGATGAAGAATTGTTTAGAGCCCCCACGGGCATAGCCTGATGGTTGTGATTGAACACACGGTGGTCTCAAGGAGTCTTGGATTTAGCCGCTATATAGTTAATGTTGGTCCTATGTTCGAATCCTATCGTTAAATTTTGAGATTAAGTTACGGGGACTCTCCGGGCACGGCATCTTTTGGTCTCAAGAATTGTCTTGAGACAGGGAAACTATTTTAATATAAAAATGTATTTCCAAGACTTAAAAAACACTGGTGGCTATAGTTTAGTGATAAGAATTCCACGTTGTGGCCGTGGAAACCTGGGCTTGAATCCCAGCACCCACATGACCAATTGAGCTTGACCTCTTTTTTAATGAAGGCCAACTACTTCAAAATTTGAAGTTCAATTACTTTCTGTGTGGTAGTTTTCATGGAAACGAAAAATATTTCAGACAGAAATGTGTCTCTTACAAGTAACAGATGGTAAGAATACCAAGTTTATGGGTGATCTAATAATACCCAGCTTCGCTATGCGTCTTTTTCAAGTCCATCTAATTTTGAATATTTCCAATTTTATGAGTAGGTGGAGTGTCTCTCTAACTTTCAATATTGAGGAAAAAGTAACATCACATGCACTTGAAAGAGATGGGTATCTTTCAATATTGAGGAAAAAGTAACAGAAGGTAAGAAAGTTCACATGCACGTACTCACAAAATTAGAAATGCTTAAAATTAGATGGACTTGAAAGAGATGCATGGAGAAGCATGGTATTATCAAGCCGGGTCCCCAAAATTGATAATTAATTAATTTTTTTAATATTTTGAAATACAAAATTATTAATTCTATTTTATAATAGTTTTCTTTGAATTTATATTCGGTTTATTTTGTTATTTTATTTGAAAGATGAGGTCCCCAACTCCTCAAGTCTACAAATTATTTTTTAATATTAGGTAATGTATAATGAGATATCATTTAAATGAACAAATTCCCAACTTTTTAAATCTACGTATCATTTGTTAATGTTAAGCAATGAATAATGAGATGTAAACTAGTAACGTAACCAAAAAAGAAAAAATGGTAAGAAAGTTCGCATGGACTTGAAATAGATGGATATTAAAGAAACACATGAGTATTTTAGAAATTTAAAACCTATTCACAAAGAGTTAAAACGATAGTAGGAATTGACGTAAAAGAAACAAAGATCAAAAGTGAAAATAATTGTTAGCATAAGAAAGATAATTCTTATTTCATTAAATTTCAGTTTTCAATCTCTTAAGTAAAATGAAATTTCTCATAATAGAAGTCAAATTAATTTTAAATTTATGATAAAAATTTAATAATGTTAGCCATCAAGAATTTATAAATTATGATAAAAATTTTAAAAAAATATTTTTTTTTATGTATTTAGGGACGAAATATGTTCAATCGCTAATTACATAAATTTTTTTAATTTTTTTTCTGAAAATTACCAATGGATATTTTTTCCGTTGCTAATTTTAGTGACGGATTTAATATTCTGTCTCTAAATCAGTGAAAGAAAATATTATCTAAATCCGTGGCTAAAATTAAATTTTTTTATTTTTTTGTTATTTAAATAAATATTAAAATTAATTAATTTATTTTAAATTTAGCGACAAATTATTATTTCTATCACAAAATTTAGCGACGAAATAAATTTCTGTCACTATGTTTTAAAAATTAAAAATAATTTTTTTAATTAGAGACGAAAAATAAGTCTAGGGCTATAAATGAGCTGAGCTGCTCGCAAGAAGCTCGATATTCGGCTAAAAAAAAACTCGTTCGTGTTGGGCTCGATTCAGAAACGAGCCAAATTTGAGCTTGGATTTAATGTTTGAAAGTTAAACAAGGTAAACTTGCGCAACCCAATACTCGGCTCGTTAGCTCGCGAGCTTGCTCGTTTGTAAGCTCATGAATCAGCTTGCGACCTGGCTTGACAAATGAGCTCGTAAACAAAGCTCATGAGCTAGCTCGATTGTAAGCTCGTAGCTCGCAAGTTGACTTGACAAGTGGGCTCGTAAACAAAGCTCGTGAACTGGCTCGATAATTGGCTTGTGATCAAGTTCGCCTATAATATCCCAAATTTTCTAAAGGGTTCAAGAGTAATTTTAACGTGGGTCATAGGTGAAATTATCAAAATATTAAGAATTTAAGTGTAATTTCTTACAGTTATAAGTGTTGAATCGACTGCAGGGAATGCCCCGGAATGTAATTGTCTAATAAAACATATATGGTCTCGACGAGCATCCCAAGATAGGATTATGGTATTAAAATAAATCAAAATTGAAACCGTTTTTGGTACACTTAAAATACAGTTTCGATTTAGGCTGAAAAACTAAATTATCATAGGGGACTTCCGGGAAGTCAACGGAATCTTGAGGGGGCTCTAGTTTTTCATAACGATCAACCATGTGATGGTTTCAGAATGAAACAAAGGTCCTGTGAGGGTATAAGGATGAAATCGTCATTATCGAGTAAGCTTGAAGTTATTAATTTTGCATTTTAAGTATTGTAATGCAAATTAATTCCTTAGTTGAAAGTGTATTTATAATTAATGAAATGCCCAAGCGTAATAGGGAGGAAGTATGGGGTTTAATTGTGTAAATTCTCGTAGATGTAGTATATATAATATATAGATATATATACATAAGAGCAACTCCAATGTCAAATTGGTGTCCAACAATGGTTTACACAAAAAATTTTAACACACCTTTGGTGTTGTCTCTAATATATAACACCAAATTAGTGTAAAAGAGAATTTTTAAAGAATATTTTATAAATAAATATTTAATAAATATTAATTTAAGTTAATGAAAATGTTATTTCCTTTTATTTTATTATTAAATTTTTGCATTAAGAATATTTTTTTTCTATTAAGTACTTATTAAAATAAAAAAATTCATATACATAAACAAAAATAGTTTATTTTATATTAACATAGTATTTATAAAATATATTAAATATTTTAAAATATATTCAATATTATACTCATTTTATAGATCTTAATAAAATAATTACATCGGTATATATTTTTTGTAATAATTTACTTTATATTTTTAATTATTAATCAAAATATACAAATATAATAAAAGTGATAAAAAAAATAAATTGTTTTAAAATTATATAAAGAGGGATAAAATTAAAAATAAAATAAAAAATTTGGTATTGATGCATAATATAACACCAAATTTGGTGATTAAAAATGGTTCCTAACACTATTTTGGTGTATTCTGGGAGACGTTTGTGCGCAAAATTGCAATTGGCGCATTCATTGCAACAATTGCGTGTGTGCTGGTGGCAACTTCTGGGAAGCTTCCGCGAAGCTTCGTGGGCGTACCAAGGAATGAAAAGCAAGGGCTAAGAGCAATGAAGGAGAGAAGAGGGCTTCGGAGAGGGCCGAGAGCAACGAAAGCAGATCGAGTGAGAGAGAGGGAGATGGCCGATCGGCCATGGCGGACGCAAAGGGAGTAGCCATCGGCCATGGCTGGCCGCGATGGAAGCTGGGCAGAGCGAGCGTGATGGTGGCCATGGGAGTAGCCGCGAGTAGCAGCGGCGGTTCGTCACGACCGGAAGGGGCCTGGAATGGCCGAAATCGGCCATGGCAGCCGCAACAAAGCTGCTGTGCGCGCGGCAGCCATGGAAACGGGCAGCGAGCAAGGGAGGGGCCGCGGTGGCAACCAGCGGCAGGGGCAGCAGCGCGGTGGTGACCGGCGTGGCCGTGGTGGCAGCGGGCGCGAAGGTATATGTATATATGTATATATTCTGTGTGTGTATATATATATGTATTCTGTGTTGAAATGTTATGGCAGCAGCAGCTCGTGACTACCAAAATGTGGGTTCTTGGTCATCTCTCTCAATGGATATGTTGTCATCTTTCTTCTTTTTGTTTTTAATTATATTGCTTATTCAATTTACTTCGAATCACTCTATATTTGATATTTTTAGTTTGTCCATTTTCATTTATTTGTTGTTAGTGTTGTGATTGTAGACCTCCTAAATCTCCACATTGGTATGATATTGTCCACTTTGGGCCTAAGCCCTCATGGATTTGCTTTTGGATATTACCCAAAAGGCCTCATACCAATGGAGATATTGTCTACACTTTATATGCCCATGATCTTCCCCTTATCTAGCCGATGTGGGACTAAGTTTGCACACCCAACAATCCTCCCCTCAAACAAAGGACCACATCATTGTGATATTTTTCTGAGCCTCCCCTTCAACGATTATCCATCTCTTCTGCTCCATCGAGATCAATTACTCATCTTCACCGTGGGCAGCCAACACGTCTATGAAGTTCTAGAGTACTCCCTGTCTCAAGAGCCTGCTCCAAATAGAGCCCAACTATGGATCCAATCGTGAGATTAACTGGGCCCACCACCTTTGTCTGGCATTTTGAGAATTTCTTCCACACATTCTCCTGGCTAAGTCTGGGCCTGGGCTCTGATACCACTTGTTGTGATTGTAGACCTCCTAAATCTCCACATTGGTATGATATTGTCCACTTTGGGCCTAAGCCCTCATGGATTTGCTTTTGGATATTACCCAAAAGGCCTCATACCAATGGAGATATTGTCTACACTTTATATGCCCATGATCTTCCCCTTATCTAGCCGATGTGGGACTAAGTTTGCACACCCAACAGTTAGTTTGTTTATTGAGTGCAGTCTGTCTCTGAACCTTCAAACTTGGGATGATGAGAGATGTAATCATCTAGGTTGGAGTTCTTTAAATCTATTTCATCTCGGATCTAATCACTTTAACCCACAGCCATCTCATAGGAACATGGAAAAAGAAAAGAAAAAAAAAAAATAGAACTAATGATAGTCTGATACGAGAGGGCTTTCGGAGTGCACTAATTTCTTTTAAAGTAGCTACCTTACAGGTTTACCTAATATTATTGGATATTCCTCAGAAGTTAAAAGGATTGCATGCTCGATGTAGTGATACAGTTTTGTTCTTTATATAAAGCCCAAAACAAAACAAAACAAAAAAAAATCTAAAAAATGAAACAATATACTACTAAATTGTTATGTAGCTACTAGTTTGGCAAATCGTTATTGCTTCTTATGGTTCCATTTACTGATCCTACAGGAACCATTAGCTCAAGAAAAGGCACAGGCTTCCTCATCAATTAATCAGGAGGTTGATCTTGATGAATTGACGGATGTAAGTTGAATTTTGCATCTTCAAACATTTTCACTTATCTATGTGTATCCAAATTGCTTTACTAGGTTTGGGTGATATTAGGATCCTGAGCTGGAAAAATTGCACGCTGAAAGGATTGCCACTCTTAAGGTTAGGATTTTTCATTCTTTTTCCATGTGAAAAGTTAGATATTATTAATCTTACTAATTTCACCTTCATTCGGTTTGTTATTTAAGTTTGGAAACATCGCTGAGTTGAAAAATTTTGATTGTTTGATTTAGTTGACTAGAAAGAAACTGAAAAGAGACAAACATTGGAGAACTGAGGACATGGAGAGTACAGAGAGATTACTGAAGGGGATTTCTTTGGTGAAGTCACTGGGAGTGAAAAAGTAATATGTCACTTCTACCATTGGGAATTCTATCGGTGCAAGTAATTTCTTCACACTTCCCCCTTCTGTTTGCACATTGCTTAAGGTTATTGTAATCAAACATATTAATCTATAGTATATTCAGAAATATATATGTATATATATACATATATATGGTTCTTGGTCCTTGAAATTATGTTGTAGCTTCTAGTATCTAGAATTATTTTTCTAGTTATCCACTGGTCTATCAAACTTAATTTGGTGTTTTAGTTTTTGTGCTCCAGAAAGTAATTAAAAATTTTAATTATGATTTTGGAATTCCTGAAGTTTTCAAGATGATACTATAAGATCTATGTTCACTTGTCTTGCATTTGCGTAATTCTTGGTAGCTTACCTATATATTTATGCTACTTCATGCTAAGAGTGTCCCTTTTGCATAGATATTGTTTCTATCCTTCTAGCATGTGGATTACTACTAAATTTAAAACTTAGTGGCCCCTGATTGTAATTTTCAATGATTTGCAGACCAAGGTAATATTTTTCCAAAAAACAATATTCTTCTCCTTTTACAACAAATTATCCAATTCCCTTGAGTCTTTATTTTGATTGTTCTCTACTATCTCGTGCACTCTTTTCTTTAAGTTTTATTCTCCAAATAGCTTCACCCCCTTGTCTGATTTATTTTTCTTGTATTATTACTTTGCATTTCATATATAATTTGTGTGTAAGTCGAAAGTGGTAACATGGACTTAGAGATGTGAGAAAAAGAAAGAATAAAGAAGAGTAGTATATTTTTCTTGTATTATTATTTTGCAGTTCATATATAATTAGTTCCGAGATTACTTGGCCCTGTCTTGATTTTGCAAATAAGTGTTCTTGGTCAAAAAATATTCATAATCTAGATTTTTTTTCTTGAAGTTTTTATTGTTTTTTATGCAGCTTCACGAAGGTAAAGTTAAATTCAATGAGAATTTTTTATTTTTTTAAAATTTTTGTTGTTAAAATAAAATTTTTATTTTTTAATAAATTAATTATTTATTTCTTATATGTTATAGTGACTGAAATTTTCCTTGCTAAATATATTTTTTAATTTTTTAATAAAATAATTATTTTATTTATTTATTTTTTAATTTTTATATGTTTTATCGATGGAAATTTTTGTTGCTAAATAATTTTTAATTTTTTAATAAAATAATTATTTTAATTTTATTTATTTTTTATTTTTAATATGTTTAGCGAGAGAAATTTATGTCGCCAAATTTAAAAAAAATTACAGTTTTAGCGAGGGAAATATTTTCGTTGCTAAAATTTAAAAATTACATTTTCTGACGCAAATATTTCTGTCGCTAAATTAGCGATGGATTCGTCAAAAAATTTTAGCGACAATGACTTTCGCAACGGACAAAATCTGTTGCTAATCCGTCATTAAATTGATTTAGCGACGGATTTTTAGATTTAGTGATTGAATATTTTCGTCGCTAAAACCCAAAATTCTTGTAGTGTATATGGATTGCGTTGGTTACATTTATAGTAAAAATTGAGCCAATTATTCTTAATTTAGGGGCTTAAATTATTCGAAACCTTACAATTTAACATCATCCAACAAGCAAATTGCTTTGAAGATTACTAGGCAATTTGATTACATTTGGATATTGCATTCAGAGGTTCCTTATAATCCACATAAATTAAACAAGAAGTGTTTCGTAAGATATATAATAAATGAAAGATGAGTCTAGCAAAAAATCGACCAGAACATGTGGAATTATACATACTATGGTTGTAACATTCTCAACGATTATTGAGGATATAATTTAATATTGAAGTCTCGTTGATTGATGCGTGAATAGAAGTATTTTTCAAATTGCTAGACTCAGTTGCTCCAAGTTCTGAAGGAACTGGAAGAGTATGAGAGAAGTTGTTGAGCATGAAGACTTTGTAATCCATTGTTGGCCTGTCAATTATATTGTCTTGAATGCACAATAATCCCATATGGATGATTCTCATTATTTCTCTCGTCTGACTTGAATTGAACCTTAACACGGGATCTATCAGATCTGAAATTATTTCGTTCTGCCAACTCTTCCAAGTTTGCAAGCATTCTAGATTTTCTATAAGCTCTTAAGGTGCGTTTGATAGGCATGGAAAATGAGGGTGAAATTCATTTTCCTTCTAAATTCCAAGAAATTCTATCAAACAGCTTTTCAATTCCATGGAATTCGAATTCCATCTTAGTTCAAGAAGTGAATATTTTCCTTGAAATCAAGGAATTGGAATTCCACCCTCATTTTCAAACTCTATCAAACGTACTCTTACATTTCGAAAATGGTGTTTGTTAACCTCCTATCAATATTCATACTTACATAACTTAATAGGCTTTCTTCGTTCTTGTCATTTTGAAAATAAGTGATTTTCTAATCACTAACAATCTTTAAAACTAATAGCTGAAACTATAGATATTTGACTTTATTGAAAATTGTCCATACCTTGCATACTCTGAAGACATGTATTTGCTGTAGTGGTTAAAACATTGATGTGATTAACAGAATAATTAGTAAAAAATAAAGTGATACCCAGAATATAATATTTTTAGAAATCAACAGCAGATATGAATTAAACTAATAAGGTGGAGATGAAGTTAAAATTTTAGTAGGTCCCTACAATTTTGCTTGTATACCCTTGAGTTTCATCCATAATAAATAATCTTGTCATGCCAAAATCTGATATTTTGGGGTTTATCTCAATATCTAATAAAATATTACTAGTTTTGAGATCACGGTGAACAATTTTAAGTCTTGAATTTTCATGGAGGTATAAAAGTCCTCGAGCAATGCTCTTATGATTTTGTGATGTGTTCTCCAATCCAAATTGGCATGGTTGACAAGATCTACAGAATTATCCACTCATAGAGTTGAAATATAGGTTGAAATAAATTAAGATAATTTTCGTTGGCAGAAAGTTGATGACGAAAAAAATTTTCTGTGAACATTTACTATGGAAAACATACCAAATAAGAAGTGATCCAAGCTTGAGTTAATCACGAACTCGTAGATAAGGAGTCTTTCTCTATCTTGCAAACAAAATCTAAGAAGCCTAACTAAATTTCGATGTTGAAGCTTGGCCACTAGCATAACCTCGTTCTTAAATTCTACTTCTTCTTGTCTAGAATTCAAAGAGAGTCTCTTCACCGCTATTTCTTATCCATTAGGAAGTTTACCCTGAAGATCAACACTAAAATGACAAGCAAATCAATTGCCTTCGAAAGAGTTTTTAATAAAAAGTAAAATCCTATAGAGTTTGAATCTTGAACTACCTTGTAAGTTACTCCAAAATCGCCTCGACCTAGTTTATTGAAGTTATCTGTTGTAATGCAAAGAGTATTAAAGTCATATTGCAAGGATTGCAGGATATTGATTTCATCCCCAAATGCACATTCATCTAGAGCTTCACAAACAAACCAAAATAGGTTACCAGAATGTGACAAAAAGGGAAATGAGAAGTGCTCCTAAAACATATATTAGGTTTTTTTTTGCTCTGGAGCCCTTCTATTTCTTCTAATCCTTGTAATACGACTTTAATACTCTTTATACAGCAACAGATAACTTCTCTAATATTAATAAGCTTGGTCGAGGTGATTTTGGAGTAGTTTACAAGGTAATTAAATATTCAAACTTTGCAGGATTTTAGTTATTATAAAAAATCCTTTCGAAAACAATTGATCTGCTTGTCATTTTATATTGTAGATCTTCAGGGTAAGCTTCCTAATGAACAAGAAATAGTGGAGAAGAGACTTTTTTTGAATTCAAGACAAAGAGAAGTAGAATTTAAGAACGAGGTTACGCTCGTGGCCAAGATTCAACATCGGAATTTAGTTAGATTTTTTGAATTTTGTTTGCAAGATAGAGAATGGCTCATTGTCTACGAGTTCATGATTAAATCAAGCCTGGATCACTTCTTATTTGGTATGATTGTCATAGTGAATGTTCGCAGAAGATTTTTTTTTTGTTATCAACTTTTTGCCAACAGAAATTGTCTTAATCTATTTCAAACTATATTTCAACTTTATAGGTGGATAATTCTGTAGATCCTGTCAACCATGCTAATTTGGATTGGGGAAGGCGTTACAAAATCATAGGAGGCATTGTTTGAAGACTTTTATACCTCCATGAAGATTCAAGGCTTAGAATTGTTTACTGTGATCTCAAAACTAGTAATATTTTGTTAGATGTTGAGATGAACCCTAAAATATCATATTTTGGCATGACAAGATTATTTATGATGGAAGAAACTTAAGGGTATACAAGAAAAGTTACAGGGACCTAGTAAAATTTAAATTCCATCTCCACATTATTTTAATCCATATCTGATGTTGATTTCTAAAAATATTATGTTTTGGATATTAATTTATTTTTTTACTAATTATTCTGTTAATCACATCAATTCTTTAACCACTGTAGCAGATACATGTCTCTAGAGTATGCAAGGCATGAACAATTTTTAATAAAGTCAGATATCTATAGTTTCGGCATATTAATTTTCGAGATTATTAGTGGTCGAAAAGTGACTTGTTTTCAAAATGGCAAGAACAAAGAAGGCCTATTAAGCTATGTAAGTATGAATATTGATGGGAGGTTAACAAACACCATTTTCGAGATATAAGAGTTTATAGAAAATTAGAATGCTTACAGGTTTGGAAGAGTTAGCAGAACGAAACAATTTCAGATTTGATAGATCATGTGTTAAGATTCGGTACAAATTCGATGAGAAAAATAATAAGAAGCATCCATATGGGATTGTTATGCATTCAAAATAATGTAGTTGACAGACCAACAATGGGTTACATAATTTTGATGCTCAACAACTTCTCTTATACTATTTTAGTTCTTTTAGAACCTGGAGGAATTGAATCCAGCAATACGAAAGGTACTTCTATTCACGCATCGATTAACGAGGCTTCAATAACTGAATTATATTGTCGATAATCATTGAGGATGTTACGACTATAGTATGTACGATTCCATATGTTTTGATTGATTCTTACTGGATTTATCTTTCATTTATTATATATCTTACGAAACACTTCTTATTTAGTTTATGTGGATTATAATGAACTTTTAAATGTAATGTCCAAATATGATCAGATTGTCTGGTAATCTTCAAAACAGTTTGTTTGTTGGATTGTAAAGATCTGAAAAAAATAATAATTAAAATTAAATAATAATCAAATAAATAACTAAAAAGAAAAAAATGAAATAATTAAAAAAAGGAAAATATGAAAGGAAATGGGGGAGACGCGTTGGCAACCCCCCCAGAAATTGGCGCGCGCTCTCTCAGATTTTGTTTGTTTCTTGCGATCTGACCGTCTAATCTTGCATCCGACTTCATTTTCACCGTTAAAGTGCTCTCGATCTACAAGGAGGTAAGTGTTTTGGTATGATTTTCGATGGTTTTTCCGTTGTTTCGTGAGATGTATATATATGCATGTTTGGGTTTTTGGCCAGATATTTAAATTCAGATCTACAGAGATTTGACCATTGGATTTGTTTGGTTTTGGGGTATCTTGGTGGGAATAGTTGAGGGTGTCGGATGGTGGTCTCAAATCGCTGAAAATCGCTGGCCACGGGTGTCGGCGGTGGCTGGCAGCGAGTCCTTCGTTTTGGCCAAAAATTAAATTTTAAATTTACAAAAATCTAGTCATTCGATCTTAGTCATTTTTGGGTATGTTGGTCCCCTTGATGTAGCGCACCTCGTGGTAGCCTTCGATCGTCGGAAAGTCGTTGGCGGTTGGCTAACGACGATGGTCAGAAAGCGTCCCTATGTTGGTCGAAAATTAATTTTTAGATCTATTAAGATCTAATCGTTTAATGGCTCTCATTTTGAGATATGTGTATGTTCGTGGCGAGGGCATCGAATCTGTATGCTGGTCGGCCATATCATCACCAGACAGCGGCGACAGAATGTGGGAAGAAAGAAAAAAAAAAGAAAAAAAGGGAAAAAAAATGGGCTTTTGGGGTTTGGGCAAGTTGAGTAAGGTTTTGGCCTAGGATGACAGGGCCCGATTGGGTTATAGGATTGCCCAATGTGTTGGGTATGGTTTGACCCAGTTGTGGCAGCCCTTGGGCTAGCCCACTTGATTTGTTTTCCCGTCTTGTCGTTTGTCCTTGAATCTATAATAACTTGGTTAGGTTAGTTTTACTTAGGATATCAACGTCAGTCTAATTTGGGTTCTCTTTAGGTCTCTTGGAATTGGCGATGTGACTGCCGAGTCACCTTTTTGGTCGGAGTTCTAAGGACGAAACCCTATTAGATGATTCAAGACCGAGCAAGACTGACCCCGAGTGTGTTTTAGGTTAGCCTATGATGATGACTTGGGTTTACCTTGAATCCTGATTCATGATGGATTCATTTTATTCTGAAGCTAACACATTGCAAATTTTTTTTTAAGCTATCTATTAAATCACTAATTAATTAATTGTTTCGCTTTTAAAAATTTACTAATTAAGTCATAAATTTATATATGTATGTATTTTTGAAAAAAACTTTAAAATATTATCTAAATTAAAAGAAATCTAGTTATGAGTGAATATATATATATATTATTCTTATTACAGCCTATAAGTGGGTGTGTAGTCCTACTATACACTTACGCATATCATGCATGGTGAGGCATGATGACGCAGTTGATGGCTAAGCACGATGAATTCCATGGCGCCAAATTCAAATATTGTGCGGGTCAAGGTATATAATAATCGATTTGGGGTGTTAGGTAATGGTTAAGATCTTCGGTAATTTTATTACGTCGCTACTTTTACTACCCAAATGTGACCACCTTGTTCTATTTATTATAGACTTGGATTTTCAGGATTTTGCTCGATCTTCTCCCCAGGCTTGGACTTGAATCATTCCTTCTCAGGCGAGTAGACATGATATGTTATGTTTACCTTATATTGTGCACGTATATATTATTCCATGCATAACTTGTACATGATTTTTATATGCAGATCATAGAAAAACACTTTTAAATGTTTCTAAAATGCATGAAATATTTTCATCCTACTGGGAGAGACATAAGCAAAAAGATTATAAGTGATACCCTAATTGATTTTTTGTCTTTGAGTATGTGAAATATTGAATGATATGGTGCATTTTGGTCACCATGTGAAATGATAAATGGTTATCATTTGTGCATTAAGTTGGGTATCATTTGCATTATTAGAGGACTAGCTGGTAGATTCTCTGGTGACTCACAGTAGGAAAAGATCATGAAATTGTGAGGCTTGGCATGCTAAGGCCATGAGAGACACGGATAGTGTGTTTCAGAACTGCTATCATGTGAGCTATTATGGTATTATAGTATGATGATGATGTATGTGCCAGTATATGTACTTGTGTGCATGTGTGTATAGGCACTAGGCTAGTTTTTACTAGTTTGTCCTTAGATTCGATGCATGCATCATATATAAAAAGTATAGGAGATTTAGGTGGTTAGGTGATCAACTTATGGGGGTTGTTTCTAGGCACCTATTTTTCCTGCACTATGTTTTCTTTTGAATCTCAAGTTATGTAAACTTATGGTACATATACTCGTTGTTTATTTTACTATTATATTATTGTATCCATGATGTTTATCGTAGCATTTTTATTGCATACTTTCCTAGTGGGCATGACATACTTTTTACTCGTGAGTCCACAAGACTCACCTATTTTTTTAAAAAATTATTTTGATGAGATTCTTTTTTTGAATACTGGTACAACAGATCTTTTGGTATGATACCATATCTCTTTTAATTCATGATTTGATATAGAATGCTATGTGGAGACACACACTTATTGTTGAGTCTTTTCTTTTGTACTTTATTTTTGTAGTACACATTTGTACCAAAAGCCTACGATATGAGACTGTATATGTATTTATAACAACAAGATGATGGATATTCATTTTTTGTAGCTGCTATATATAAGATATCGAGATTTTTTTGGTGGAAAGTTGATATAGTTTTTTAATTCTTGTTTCTATATTTTGTCAGTATTATTAACGCTTATAGCAAATCAAGTTAGAAAAGAGGCTTACTAATCCACGGTGGGGCTGTTGGGCCTAGAATTAGTGCCGATTATGATCTATTAGAAATCAGGTCGTGACATAGATGATGTTAAATTGTTAGGTCTCGACTAATTTCAGCCCTTAAATTAAGAATAATTGGCTTAGTTTTCACTATAGATGTAACCAATCCAATCCATGCCTATTTGAATTGAATTGAAACAACAAATAAGTTTTAATGGAATAAAATGCTTTTAGAGTATCAAAAAGAGAAGCTTAAGAAGGCCCATAAAAATTTTAGAAAGCTTAAGCCATTAGAAAAGTGAAAGGGCTACGTATAATAATAACAAATAACGACAAAGTCTTTGTACTTCATCCCTCTAACTACCTAACTGCTATTAATACTTTTTTTATCAATAAAGTTGGATATCGTTAATATTAGGAAATGAACTTAAAATTATGTGGGATTGATATTTTTTTTTTTTATACTTGAGTATAGCAGATTATTTCTATCTTAACTTAGATTAAGAAACACCCTCAAAAGAATAAAAAAATGTGAAAACATATCATAATTTATAAATTCTTGATGGCTAACATTATTAAATTTTTATGAGAAATTTGAAATTAATTGGACTTTTATTATGAGAAATTTCCTTTTACTTCACAAATTGAAAACTAAAATTTAATGAAATAGGAATTATCTGTCTTATGCTAACAATTATTTTCACTCTTGATCTTTGTTTCTTTTACATCAATTCCTACTATTGTTTTAACTCTTCGTGAGTAGGCTTTAAATTTCTAAAATACCTGCATCAATTCCTACTATTGTTTTAACTCTTTGTGCATAGACTTTAAATTTCTAAAATACCCTTGACTCAATGCATTGAGTAATCTCTTTTTTATTTTAAATTTCTAAAATACCCTTGACTTAATCTCCTTCCATTTTAAACCTAACCTATATGGTTGAAAAATCTGAGGAGAGCACATATAGATCATAAAACACTGCCCATTGAAGCATGAAATGCACAAGAATGATCTAAGTCTCATTACCTAAGAAACTGAACCAGAAAAGCATCGAAGCACAAAAATAAAGCCCAAGTCTTAAAACTCTTAATGCAAGACACTACAAAAAAACTAGCATTTAGCGGCGGTTTTGAAAACCGTCGCTGAAACAACCGTCGTGGAGCATTTAGCGGCGGTTTTGACCAACCGCTGGAATAACCGCCGCTAAATCTATAATTTTGCGGCGATTTTAAAACCGCCGCAAAATCAGTGATTTAGTGGTGGTTTTTTTATATTTTAGCGGCGGTTTTAAAAACCGCCGCCAAAATTAAAAAAAATTAAATTTTTTTATTTTAGCAGTGCTTTTTCAATCGCCGCAAAAATTAAAAAAAATTAAAATTTTAAAAAATAAAAAATTAAAATTTTAAATTTAGAGGCGGTTTCTAAAACCGCCGCTAAAATTAAAAAAAAATTAAAATTTTAATCGCACCTGCCCGCGCCCACTCGGTTGACCACCACCTAGCCACGTGGCCGCATATCCGCGCGCCACGTGGCGAGGCTGGAAATTTAATTTCCAGCCTCCCCCTTCCCCAGTTTCGAACCCACAACCTCCTCTATACCATTGCATGCTTGAAACCGCCTGATCTACCAACTTGCCTTGTTATATAATTGCATATATAAATTATATACCACTATTTTTCAGAATTATATTTTATATTTTTTAATATAAAAAGAAAAACATTAATTAATTTATCATTTTTTAAAAGAATAAAGGAATAAATAAAAAATAAATTAATTGAATTAAATTAACTAAATTAATTTATTAAAAATAAAAAATTATATATTTTGTTAACTTTATTTTTATTTTTATTTTTTTAAATTAAATTTTTAGTTAACTAGTGGTGAACCCCCATGATATATGGGAGAGTTTAATTTAAAAATAAAAAATAAATTTATTATTTTAAATAATTTTAACTAAATTGATAATTATAAATTTTTTAATCTTTAATCACTTTGAAAAAATTTAAATCTACTTAATTATTCACTATTCAATATGCTAATGGAGAATACTTTTAATTCAATATACTTATAAATTTTTTTTATTATATTATATTTATTTATAAATAAATATTATAAAATCTATAATATTTCCACTTAAAGACATTCGTTATTTTCTATTTATTATATTATAATTATAAATATAAATTAAATATGAGTAAGAATAAGTTTTTTCAATAATAACAAAAACTTAATTAAAAATGAATTTTGATTTCTTCCATAGTCTTAAAATTGTGATACCTTAAATATTAATTAGCATTGAAAAACCCTAATACTTGACAACCCTAATAATTGACATTTGGCAAAATACTTTATTTGACTATCATATTTTAATATTATATAAATATACATAGAATAAAGATATAAAAATAATATATTAAATAAATAGATACTTTTCTATGACTTAATTAATAGTTTAAGTTGTCTATTAATATATCTCATAAAATTCATGCAAATTAAATAGAAAACAATTAGCATTGAAAAACTTGTATATTTAAAATTTATTATTAATTTTACAATAATTAGTATATATTATTTCGAAACAATTGAAAGATTTAAATTATTAATGCAAATTACAAAATGTAAATTATTAATGTAATAAGTATTAAATGCAAGTTTTGGGAGAAAATTTTATTACTACTTATTATTTCAAAACAATTAAAAGATTTAAATTATTAATGCAAATTACAAAATGCAAATTATTAATTCAATCAGTATTAATTGTAAATCATTAATGTAAGTTTTGGAGGAAAATTTCTTTTTTGAAGACTATCCTACTTTTATATATATAAAGATGCAAATTACAAAATGTAAATTTTTAATGTAATAAGTACTAAACGCAAATCATTAATTTGGGGGAAAATTTTATTACTATTTTTTTATTTCAAAACAATTGAAAATTTTAAATTATTAATGCGAATTACAAAATACAAATTATTAATGCAATAAGTATTATTTGTAAATCATTAATGCAAGTTTTGGGGGGAAATTTCCTTTTTGAAACTATCATTCTTTTATATATATAAAGATACAAATTACAAAATGTAAATTATTAATGCAATAAGTATTATTTGTAAATCATTAATTTTGTGTAATTATTAATTTTGTGTTGTATTTTAGCGGCGGTTTTATAAAAACTGCCGTTAAATTTAATTTTAATTTTTTTATTTAATGCATTTAGCGGCGGTTTTGAACCGCTGCAAAAATTAATTTTTTTTATTTTTTAATTATTAATTTTGTTTTGTATTTTAGCGGAGGTTTTAGAAAAACCGCTGTTAAATTTAATTTTAATTTTTTTATTTAATTCATTTAGCGGCGGTTTTGAACCGCCACAAAAATTAATTTTTTTTTATTTTTTAATTATTAATTTTGTTTTGTATTTTAGCGGCGGTTTTAGAAAAACCGCCGTTAAATTTAATTTTAATTTTTTTATTTAATGCATTTAGTGGCGGTTTTTAACCGCCGCAAAAATTAATTTTTTTTATTTTTTAATTATTAATTTTGTTTTGTATTTTAGCAGCGATTTTAGAAAAGCCGCCGCGAAATGCTAAGAAAACCGCCGCTAAATAGGAATTTAGCGACGGTTGAAAAACCGTCGCTAAATTTGGAGTTTAGCGGCGGTTTTGAGAACCGCCGCTAAAAACCGCCGCAAAAAAACCTGTTTTTTGTAGTGAGAGAAGCAAGGATATGCCATACCACAGTCTACTATTCCAATATGAGAAACTCAAATGAACGAGTTGGGAGTAATTGGTTTGTCATGAGAAAAAACACTAAAAAATAAATTAATAAATGGATTAACATAGTTTAAAAGGATGACCTGGCGATAGAAGGTCGTAGGAGATCCATGGCCAATAACCGACATGGCACACAAGTCGACAAAGGAGATTATGAAGGGTCTCCGCAAAAGGCATTGTCGTGAGAATACCACAAGAGCCAGGAGCGCTGCTAAAGCAGTGAAGGATATGCACTCGAAAGATGGCCGCGAGCTTGTATGGGTACTCTCTCTCTCGGCATATATGGGTACTCTCTCTCTCGGCATTTTTTTCAGGCAATATTACAACTTAATTCTCTAGAATCCTCTCTCATTTCTCTCTTTCTCCCTCAATTCTCTGATTTCCCTCTCCCAACTCTCTCAATCAGCCTATTGATCAAGAATCCCTTAGTCAGATCCTCTAGACCTGAGAAGAAGTAGACACAACAACTAAGC
Source organism: Diospyros kaki (assembly GCA_036245055.1). Lineage (NCBI taxonomy): Eukaryota > Viridiplantae > Streptophyta > Magnoliopsida > Ericales > Ebenaceae > Diospyros > Diospyros kaki. The sequence goes on along the minus strand of BSEG01000003.1, from coordinate 25,198,245 downwards.
CACAAAAATTTGTACACTTGATACTTTGTTTTGTCAGGGAAATTCAATTTGCAGGGTCTTCTTAATGGGTATGTACGATATTGAACCATTTAAAAACTTATCTATTGACATTAAAAAAAAAAAAGTTCATCTTTTAGCAAGGCAAACGAGGATAAGCAAATAGAATGATCCTCTTTTAACCTAAAAAAAGGGAAATGAGGAGTGTTCCTACAACATATATTGGGCTTTTTTCGCACTTTGGAGCCCTTCTATTTCCTACCCTCTAGATGCTCCACATCCTGCATAGATGACTTTTTTTCCATCTTGTTTTGGTGAAGTTGGAATTAAAAAATGTTTACTGAATTTCTGGTGTTTATAGAAATGATCTCAGCTTTCATGGTGGAAATATTTCTTAGTCTGAACTTTTATCTTGGGGAATAACTGTTTCCTTAATTAGCAGCATACATGTTGTTGTAAGTAATTGTATATGCTTCTGTGGTTGCAGCTATAATCTACTCTGATATCAATTTTTTGTTTAATCTCACAGCACTCCCTTTGATTTTGAGAAAAATCAAGGTCTAACCCATGACATATAACCCTTTTGATTGTCATGTTCTGAGTGTGGATGTGGAACACTCATTTGGAATTTCAGATGCTAAGGAATGTGGCTCCAGAAAGAGGTTATTGTCAACTTCTTCTCTTTTAATTGTTTTGCTAAATAAAAAGTCATGCCTGTAATAAATGGCATCACCTCCAACTATTTATACTTGTTTCTGATGGGGGGTTTATGGTTCTTATTCTCTGTAGTTAGTATTTTGGTTTTGCAGCCATTTTGATTACTTGAGCTGAATCTCTATTGGTTGCTAGGTCTTTCCTCATTGTTTTTTAATTTTTTATTGTTTTGACCTGAAATAGGGTGAGGTCTGGATCAAGTTGTGGCAGTGGATCTGACTCAAAAGCATGTAGGGAGAAGATGCGGAGGGATAGGCTGAATGACAGGCATGCTGTCTTTATTTCCCCTCTCTATGTGGGTGTCTTTGTTGCCTGTGCCGAATGTGTGTGCACATGTTTGTGCAAACACCTGTCTTGATGTGTGTAGTATTTCGTGTTATGTTTGACCTTCTGCATATCTCTAGGTTCCACGAGTTAAGCTCCATACTGGAGCCTGGAAGGACACCCAAAATGGACAAGGCTGTTATATTGAGTGATGCTGTTCGAATGTTGACTCAGTTAAGAGATGAATCCCAAAAACTCAAGGACTCTTGTGACAGCTTGCAGGGGAAGATAAATGAATTGAAGGTGTGCCTAGTTATCTGTTTGGTTTCAATTATGTTGAAGAAGTTAGCTCAGTGTTTGCACACCCAAACACCTTTGATATTTATGTAAATCGAACCACACACTATTTTTGTTTGTTAGGTTGAGGGAACTTCTGTTTTGCAGGCTGAGAAAAACGAACTTCGAGAAGAAAAGCAGAAGCTGAAGATGGAGAAAGAGAAACTCGAGCAGCAATTAAAACTGCTGGGCGCTCAACCCGCCTTCTTGGCTCACCCTTCTGCAATTCCTGCTCCATTTGCTGGCCCCGGCCAAGTTGTTGGCAGCAAACTGGCGGTGCCGTTTATTAGTTACCCTGGAGTTCCAATGTGGCAGCTGATGCCACCCACCTTCTTTGCAGCAGAAGCTGAAGATGGGGAAAGAGAACTTCTGTTTTGCAGCAATTAAAAGTGCTAGGCACTCAACCCGCCTTCTTTGCTCACCCTTCTGCAGTTCCTTCTCCATTTGCAATTCCTGCAAATTTGGCGGTGCCGTTTATTAGTTTCCCTAGAGTTCCAATGTGGCAGTTGATGCCACCCGCTGCAGTTGATACCTCGCAGGACCATGTTCTTCGCCCTCCAGTTGCTTAATTCAGATGGCTTTTCCGGGGAAGCTCTTGGGCCTCAGCAACAACATTCTTTCGTGAGATGACCTGATTATATTAGATAGGGTATGCTGTTGAACATAGTGGTAACTTCTTTTGGTTGCATATTAGGCTATAAAGTTTTGCCTATCTAGTATAGTAATTTTATGCATTTTGATGATACTACCGATGCAAGAGACATCTGTAGAAAAAATAAAGCCATTTTTTCACATGGGCTCATTGCTTTATTTGTCCCAGTTATTTTTTGACATCTTCTGACGATACTTAATTTGGTCAAATTCTTCGCAGCAGGAAATATTATTGGGTGGGTATAACTTGAATAAATTTTTACTTTGAATTGGGTCAAAATTCAGAGCTAGGTAAGTGGAATGAAACTGAGTAATTGCAAGAACCCTAGTTGGGATCTTCTTTTTTGTTCCAAAGAAGCAGGCCAAGCAATCAACCCCTTTTAAGATTTCAGTGTGAAACTGAATTAGAGGGTGGAAAGTGACCCCATATATATATAAGTATTATGTGACCAGCTTTTCCTTTCATTCTTGACCTCCTCCAAAGATAGCAAGATTTCTGCCTCATCAGTTAGATTTTATGATATTGGCTTTAGTCGGTCAATGAAACAAGACCTCAGGTTTAATCAACGCATTATCTGTTCAGGCAACATAATTAAATCCCCTTTTCTAAATTAAACACACTGCCAATAATCAGCTCTGTAGTCGAGCAGCCATCAAACAACCACCACATCTGTTCAGCAAGCTCAAATCAAATGGCACTGACCACAACAGCTACAAAACCAACCTTGCGGCCATCCCGTGCTCTTTCTCCTCCAAGACAGCCCTCAGCAGCTTCTTCAATGACACTTCCAACAACATGCATGGTCTCTTCCCATGAAGAAGCGATGATGCTACGAGAGATACCATCAGAATTGTGTTATCTAGCAGCAATTATACGAATACGAATCCTTATTTTTAGCATAAAGAGTTAAATTATTTTAATTTAAAAATCAACAATTTTTAATAAAAGTCATAAAATGTCTATAAATTAAATTTCACAAAATTAGAGTGATATAAAAACAATATTGAAACAAACTTAAATTAAATAAATAAATAAATTGAGATGAAATAAAAAAAAATCCACCTCTATTTTTTCAAATTCTTATTTTCTGTAACCAAACCACTCAAGATTTTGATTAAAATAAAGAAAATATAATCTTTCATTAATTTTTAATTGATTTCTATATTCTCATACATTCTGGGTCTGAGCTTATAAAATAATTTATAGTTCTATAAAAAGGATTTCTTTATAAATTGATGCATGTATTTAAAAATTAAACATTGGACAAACATATATTTCAAAAAAATAATTATTTGATGTATTTTATTTTATTTTTCAAAATATTAGAGAGTATTTTAAAAATAAGTTAAATTTAATAGGGTTCACTCACTTACCAAATTTGGTATTTAGATATTGAATAGAATAAATTATGTTAACATAATATGAAAAGATTACCATATACCTATTATCACGAGCTTCCAAAGAAGAAATAAATTATTTTTGAAAAAATAGGCATTTTCACCGTCAAGTTTATAGATAAATTATTTTTAAATAAGTTATTAAAAAATATATAATTTTTTATATAACAATTACCCTTTTTTTATTTTTTTAAGTTCTAATAATAATATGAAATGTAACAATATTGTATGGTTGGGAGAGAATGCAGAATTATTTAAATTATTTCTTAAATTTTATATAAGTTAATTGCATAACTATAAGCTATGACAAGATATTTATAAAACCAAAGATGAAGAATTGTTTAGAGCCCCTACGGGCATAGCCTGATGGTTGTGATTGAACACACGTTAGTCTCAAGGAGCCTTGGATTTAGCCGCTATATAGTCAATGTTGGTCCTGTGTTTAAATCCTACCGTTAAATTTTGTGATTTAACCCCTCTACAAAAATTTTGAGATTAAGTTACGGGGACTCTTCGGGCACGACATCTTTTGGTCTCAAGAATTGTCTTGAGACAGGGAAACTATTTTAATATAAAAATGTATTTCAAAGACTTAAAAAACACTGGTGGCTGTAGTTTGGTGATAAGAATTCCACGTTGTGGCCGTGGAAACCTGGGCTTGAATCCCAGCACCCACATGACCAATTGAGCTTGACCTCTTTTTTAATGAAGGCCGACTACTTCAAAATTTGAAGTTCAATTACTTTCTGTGTGGTAGTTTTCATGGAAACGAAAAATATTTCAGATAGAAATGTGTCTCTTTCAAGTAACAGATGGTAAGAATGCCAAGTTTATGGGTGATGTAATAATACCCAGCTTCGTTATGCGTCTTTTTCAAGTCCATCTAATTTTGAATATTTCTAATTTTATGAGTAGGTAGAGTGTCTCTCTAACTTTCAATATTGAGGAAAAAGTAACATCACATGCACTTGAAAGAGATGGGTATCTTTTAATTTGAGGAAAAAGTAACAGAAGGTAAGAAAATTCACATGCACGTACTCACAAAATTAGAAATGCTTAAAATTAGATGGACTTGAAAGAGATGAATGGAGAAGTATGGTATTACCAAGCTGGGCCCCCAAAATTGATAATTAATTAATTTTTTTAATATTTTGAAATACAAAATCATTAATTCTATTTTATAATAGTTTTCTCTGAATTTATATTCTGTTTATTTTGTTATTTTATTTGAAAGATGAGGTCTCCAACTCTTCAAGTCTATAAATTATTTTTTAATATTAGGTAATGTATAATGAGATATAATTTAGATGAACAAATCCCCAACTTTTTAAATCTACGCATCATTTTTCAATGTTAGGCAATGAATAATGAGATGTAAACTAGTAACGTAACAAAAATACGAAATACAAAATAGTATTAATTTAAGTTGATAAAATAATTCTTTGAACGACAAAAATTTTGTCTAGAGAATCTGCATTGATTTGGACATTAAAAAAAAAAGTAAATCAGTGAATTTTTAATTTGTAGGACCTATCTATAAACTCTTCATATTTTTTTATTTATTCAATTTTTATGTTTTCATACATTTTTTCTTGTTTATATTATTACAAAATATCAAAATATTTGAGGTGAAATTATCAAAATATTAAGAACTTAAGTATAATTTCTTACAGTTATAAGTGTCGAATCGACTGTAGGAAAAGCCCCGGAGTGTAATTGTCTAAGAAAGCATATATGGTCTCAATGAGTATCCCGAGATAGTATTATGGTATTAAAAGAAATCGAAATTGAAACGATTTTCGATACACTTAAAGTACAGTTTTGATTCAGGTTGAAAAACTAAATTATCGTAGGGGACTTCCGAGAAGTCAACGGAACATTGAGGGTGTTCTAGTTTTTCATAACGATAAACCATGTGGTGGTTTCGAGATAAAACAAAGGTCCTGTGAGAGTGTAAGGACGAAATCGTCATTATTGAGTAAGCTTGAAGTTATTAATTTTGCATTTTAAGTATTATAATGCAAATTAATTCCTTGGTTGAAGGTGTATTTGTAATTAATGAAATACTTAAGTGTAATAGGGAGGAAGTATGGGGTTTAAATTGAGCGCGAATTTGGTGTCTAACAGTAGTTTATACCAAAAATTTTAACACTATTTTAATATTATCTCTAATGTATAACACCAAATTGGTGTAAAAGAGATTCTTTAAAGAATATTTATAAATAAATATTAATTTAAGTTAATAAAATGTTATTACTTTTTATTTTATTATTAAATTTTTGCATTAAAAATATTTTTTTCTATTAAGTACTTATTAAAATAAAAAAATTCATATACATAAACAAAAATAGTTCATTTTATATTAATATAGTATTTATAAAATATATTAAATATTTTAAAATATATTCAATATTATACTCATTTTATAGATCATAATAAAAAAATTATATCAGTATATATTTTTTATAATAATTTATTTTATATTTTTAATTATTAATTAAAATATACAAATATAATAAAAGTGATAAATGATACAAAAGAAATAAATTGTTTTAAAATTATATAAAGAGAGATAAAATTAAAAATAAAATAAAATAAAAATTTAGTGTTGATGAATAGCAAACACTATTTTGGTGTATTAGCTAGAGACCTTTCTGCGCCAAAAACTACATTTCATTGCAATTACGTGTGTGCTGGTGGCAACTTCTGGGAAGCTTCCGCGAAGCTTCGTGGGCGTAGCAAGGAATGAAAAGCAAGGGCTAAGAGCAATGAAGGAGAGAAGAGGGCTTGGGAGATGGCCGAGAGCAACGAAAGCAGATCGAGTGAGAGAGAGGGAGATGGCCGATCGGCCATGGCGGACGCAAAGGGAGTAGCCATCGGCCATGGCTGGCCGCGATGGAAGCTGGGCAGAGCGAGCGTGATGGTGGCCATGGGAGTAGCCGCGAGTAGCAGCGGCGGTTCGTCACGACCGGAAGGAGCCTGGAATGGCCGAAATCGGCCATGGCAGCCGCAACAAAGCTGCTATGCGCGCGGCAGCCATGGAAACGGGCAGCGAGCAAGGGAGGGGCCGCGGTGGCAGCCAGCGGCAGGGGCAGCAGCGCGGTGGTGACCGGCGTGGCCGTGGTGGCAGCGGGCGCGAAGGTATATGTATATATGTATATATTCTGTGTGTGTATATATATATGTATTCTGTGTTGAAATGTTATGGCAGCAGCAGCTCGTGACTACCAAAATGTGGGTTCTTGGTCATCTCTCTCAATGGATATGTTGTCATCTTTCTTCTTTTTATTTTTAATTATATTGCTTATTCAATTTAATTCGAATCAATCTATATTTGATATTTTTAGTTTGTCCATTTTCATTCATTTGTTGTTAGTTTGTTTATTGAGTTCAGTCTGTCTCTGAACCTTCAAACTTGGGATGATGAGAGATGTAATCATCTAGGTAGGAGTTCTTTAAATCTATTTCATCTCGGATCTAATCACTTTAACCTACAGCCATCTTATAGGAACATGGAAAAAGAAAAGAAAAAAAAAAAAAAAGAACTAATGATAGTCTGATACGAAAGGGCTTTTGGAGTGCACTGATTTCTTTTAAAGTAGCTACCTTACAGGTTTACCTAATATTATTGGATATTCCTCAGAAGTTAAAAGGATTGCATGCTCGATGTAGTGATACAGTATACTAATAAATTGTTATGTGGCTACTAGTTTGGCAAATCGTTATTGCTTCTTATGGTTCCATTTACTGATCCTACAGGAACTGTTATCCAAATTGCTTTACTAGGTTTGGGTGATATTAGGATCCTGAGCTGGAAAAATTGCACGCTGAAAGGATTGCCACTCTTAAGGTTAGGATTTTTCATTCTTTTTCCATATGAAAAGTTAGATATTATTAGTCTTACTAATTTCACCTTCATTCGGTTTGTTATTTAAGTTTGGAAACATCGCTGAGTTTGAAAATTTTGATTGTTTGATTTAGTTGACTAGAAAGAAACTGAATAGCGACAAACATTGGAGGACTGAGGACATGGAGAGTACAGAGAGATTACTGAAGGGGATTTCTTTGGTGCAAGTAATTTCTTCACACTTCCCCCTTCTGTTTGCACATTGCCCAAGGTTATTTAATCAAACATATTAATCTATAGTATCTTCGGAAATATATATATATATATATATACATATATATGGTTCTTGGTCCTTGAAATTATGTTGTAGCTTCTAGTATGTAGAATTATTTTTCTAGTTATCCACTGTTCCACTGGTCTATCAAACTTAATTTGGTGTTTTAGTTTTTTGTGCTCCAGAAAGTAATTAAAAATTTTAATTATGATTTTGGAATTCCTTCCTGATAGAATCTAGTTCTAACATTTGTTTTTTCCCTGAAGTTTTCAAGATGATACTACAAGATCTATGTTCACTTGTCTTGCATTTGCGTAATTGTTGGTAGCTTACCTATATATTTATCTACTTCATGCTTAGAGTCTGTCCCTTTTGCATAGATATAGTTTCTATCCTTCTAGCATGTGGATTACTAAATTTAAAACTTAGTGGCTCCTGATTGTAATTTTCAATGATTTGCAGACCAAGTAATAAATTTCCAAAAAACAATATTCTTCTCCTTTTACAACAAATTATCCAATTCCCTTGAGTCTTTATTTTGATTGTTCTCTACTATCTCATGCGCTCTTTTCTTTAAGTTTTATTCTCCAAATAGCTTCACCCCCTTGTCTGATTTATTTTTCTTGTATTATTACTTTGCATTTCATATATAATTTGTGTGTAAATGGAAAGTGGTAACATGGACTTAGGGATGTGAGAAAAAGAAAGAATAAAAGAAGAGTAGTGTCTTTTTCTTGTATTATTATTTTGCAGTTCATATATAATTAGTTCCGAGATTACTTGACCTAGTCGTGATTTTTGCAAGTAAGTGTTCTTGGTCAAGAAATATTCATAATCTAGACTTTTTTTATTGAAGTTTTTATTATTTTTTATGTAGCTTCATGAAGGTAAAGTTAAATTCAATGAGAATTTTTTATTTATTTAAAAATTTTTTGTTGTTAAAATAAAATTTTTATTTTTTAATAAATTAATTAAGTAATTAATTATTTTTTATATGTTATAGTGACTGAAATTTTTATCGTTAAATATATTTTTTAATTTTTTAATAAAACAATTATTTTATTTATTTATTTATTTTTTAATTTTTTATATGTTTTAGTGATGGAAATTTTCGTTGCTAAATAATTTTTAATTTTTTAATAAAATAATTATTTTAATTTTATTTATTTTTATTTTTAATATGTTTAGTGAGAGAAATTTCTATTGCCAAATTTAAAAAAAAATTACAGTTTCAGCAACGGAAATATTTTCATCACTAAAATTTAAAAATTACATTTTGTGGCGAAAATATTTCTGTCGCTAAATTAGAGATGGATTCGTCTAAAAATTTTAGCGACAATGACTTTCGTGACGGACAAAATCCGTTGCTAATCCGTCGTTAAATTGATTTAGCGACGAATTTTTGGATTTAGCGATGGGATATTTTCGTCGCTAAAACCCAAAATTCTTGTAGTGTATATGGATTGCGTTGGTTACATTTATAGTAAAAATTAAGCCAATTATTCTTAATTTAGGGGCTTAAATTCGTCGAAACCTTACAATTTAACATTATCCCACAAGCAAATTGCTTTGAAGATTAGTAGGCAATTTGATTATATTTGGATATTGCACTAGGTTCATTATAATTCATATAAATTAAACAAGAAGTGTTTCGTAAGATATATAATAAATGAAAGATGAGTCTAGCAAGAAATCGACCAGAACATGTGGAATTGTACATACTATGGCCGTAACATTCTCAAAGATTTTTTAGGATATAATTTAATATTGAAGTCTCGTTGATCGATGCGTGAATAGAAGTATCTTTCGAATTGCCAGACTCAGTTGCTGTAAGTTCTGAAGGAACTGGAAGAGTATGAGAGAAGTTGTTGAGCATGATGACTTTGTAATCCATTGTTGGCATGTCAATTACATTGTCTTGAATGCACAATAATCCTACATGGATGCTTCTCATTATTTCTCTCATCGGACTTGAACTGGACCTTAATACGGGATCTATCAGATCTGAAATTGTTTCGTTCTGCCAACTCTTTCAAGTTTGCAAGCATTCTAGATTTTCTATTAAGCTCTTAGGGTGCGTTTGATAGGCATGGAAAATGAGGGTGGAATTCATTTTCCATCTAAATTCCAAGAAATTCTATCAAATAGCTTTTCAATTCCATGGAATTCGAATTCCATCTTAGTTCAAAAAGTGAATATTTTTCTTGAAATCAAGGAATTAGAATTCTTAGGGGTTGGGGTGAGAATTGGAATTCCATGGAATTGGAATTCCACTCTCATTTTCCAACTCTATCAAACGCACCCTTACATCTCAAAAATGGTGTTTGTTAACCTTCTATCAATATTCATACTTACATAACTTAATATATAATACCCGAGAACGTTGGGTTATTTAAAATATAGTATTTTATTAGAAAAATCGAATTTTGAGGAAAATAGGTATCAGAATAGCCCGAGAATCAGATCGAATCGACTGTCGGGAGTACCCTGGAGCCGAGATGCCTAAAGAAAATAATATGGCAGTGTCGAGTATTTTAAGGAATTATTTATGGCATCGAAAGAATTTGGGTCGAGAATAGTTTTCGGTACAGCTAAAAATGCAGCTTCGAGATAGGCTGTAAAACCGAATTATTGTAGGGGGCCTCCGGAAAGTGGTTTCAGGAGGAAACTAATGGATTTGGGGCCAAAACAAAGATTGGGGCCAAAGTACAGTTTACCGAATTGACCGGAAGGAGGTCAAGATGGCGAGTTTTTGGAATCTTTCGAGAAGGAAAGAGAGTTTTTAGGACTTGAGGGATGTAATGGCAATATTAGAAAGTTCATGGGCTTTGTGAAAATGGGCCAAGGCATAAGAGACAAAATTAGGTGGGCAAAAGTGCAATATTTGAAACTTGAAGCTAGGAAGCTTCTTGCCATGGCCGAGAGACCCATTCTTGTCGCCGACCAGCGCCTACCGACAATGGGGATTTGTGCCAAATGGGTCGGGGATGCCTTTGGGTCGGGTTTGGGTCGACAAGGGAACATGGGTTAGCCGGAAAATGAAGATTTCTGACCAAGTTTTCGGTCGGATTTTGGAAGCAACAAAAGGTTGTTTTGTGGTCAGATTTTGACGAGATTAGGTCAATCTAGGGGGGGTAGGAGCCTCAGAGGGGTCGGTTTAAGCATCCTTGAGTGTTTGGAAGCTCGGGGTCGCCTATAAATAGAGATAGCTGAGAAGAGGAAGAAAATTAATTTTGTAAATCAGTGAGTTTGTGAACGAATTGAGAGCATCGGATAAGGGGCTTTTATTGCCCATGTCCTAAGCTTCATTTCTGTTCAATTTAAGCCATTTTGGTTGAGAGTTGAGGGAGATCTGAAGCCTCGTCGAAAAATCGAGCTTCGTCAGAAAATCGTGTTGAGCAGTCAATAGATGGCTCCAATCAACCGATTTCTTGGTACCATCTTGTAAAGGGCGAAGAGAGGAAGGCATAGGATCAAACGGGAGGCAAAACGGAGTTTAGAGGAAGAAATCGCGATTAAACCAGGGCAGCCGCCAGACCTTGCGAAGAAGACGACCGACGCGTGTATTACACGCGCCAGCAGCAGGCCGAGAGTGGAGGCGCGTGATCCAACTTCGGGCGGAGCGTGAGGGCGCGTCCAAGCTCAAAAAATTGTGAAATAAATTTCTAAATTCCTCTAAATTCGAGATCTATGTCCTGCAGAAAAAGATTTGAATTTGGAGTTCTCTAGGTCTCAATTCTAGCATCAAAGTACCTCGTTTTGCGTGAAAATGCACTATCCGGGTAAGTCCAGTATTTTTCCTATGATATTCATAGTTTATTATGATTTTGTTTGTGAAGAAAGATTGGAGGAAATAGCTTTGGAGGGATTTATTTGGATTTTTAAAGGCAAAAATGGAAGAAAAAATGGAGAAAATAAGGAATTTGTGAGAAAAATAGGTTTTTGATTATTATATTTTGATTAGGGTGACTTGAGGATTAAAGTGATGTGATTTGTGCAAATTTTGGGATTGGCACGAAAATCGAGGTCTTGCACGCAAACTGAGGCGGTGCGCGTTTTTCAAGGTATCTTGAATTTTGTCAAAGGTGAGAGTTTCTTCTTGCATAAAACTTGGTTTTGAGTTGTGAGTTGTTCAACCCCAAAAATTGTTTACTCAAAGTTGTTTCCCTTAAAGTTGATTTAATCCACGTGTAATACCCTAAGTATTATAAAAAAAATTAATTTAGCTATGTTAAATGATTTATTAGAAATGTAATTAATCTAGTTAATGAAAAGTGTATTTATAAAAATATAAATATAAATTTGATTTAGGATTAAAAAATTAAATGAAATTATAATGTAAAAATGTGGTGTAAATGTTAAAATGTATGTATATATTTATAATACTAAATGTATATTAAAAAAAAAAAATCCGAAAAAATCGGATTTTGCAGAAGCAGCGCGCGGCCATGCTCTGGCCGCGCCTGCAAACGGGTTTTAGGGTAAGGGGGGCATTAAATGCCGAAGTGACGCCGGAGTGGCCTCGGGGACGCGTGGCCGACGGTGGTGAGGCAAGGCACGTCGAAAATGGGCTATAAATAGCCGAGTTTGCGTTGCCCATTTCATCCGAAAGTTGTGAAGCTTAGATCGGTCATTTGAGAGTGATTTTGTGAGATTAGAGAGTGGGGTTCTGGTCTTTGAGTCTTGGGCTTCGTTTCTGGAGAGTTTGGAGGCCAATGGAGCAAAGGAGAAGGCGAATCGAAGCTTCGCCAGAAAGTCGCGCCTCGTCGGAGCCGAGAGTTCAAGCGCCAAAATCGAGGTAAGTTTGATCCTATTTTGTCAAAATTTTTATGCCAATGTGTTCGTATTATCTAGATCTAGAGTTTAGGGTAAAAAAAATTAAGTTTGGAGGTCGAATGGCCGGCCGGCGGCGAGCTTCTCGTCGGGGAAGACGAGCCAGTCGGGCGCGTGAGCTGCACGCGCCCGCGAGTGAGAAGACGGCGCGTGCAGCTCACGCGCCCGTCAGAAAAGAAAATGAAAGAAAAAAAAAGAAAAGAAAAGAAAATAAAATAAAAAAAATAAAAGAAAATTTTGAAAATTTTATTTTAAAGTTGAAATAATGTTTATGATTTATTTAATGCGTAATTTTTCTGGAAATGGTAAATTAATTAATTATTTAAGTAGGTTTTCTATTATGGAAAAATAATGAAAAATAGAAATTAAATTCTGAAATTTTCAAGAAAATTCCAGAATACTGTAATTGTCCTTTAAGAAATATGAGTGGAAAGAAATGGAATAAAATGAAATATTAAATAATTATTATGTAATTTGAGTAGGTTTTCTATTTTAGAAATGAAGAAAAAATAATATTTTAATTCTGAAAATTTCAAGAAAATTTCAGAATGTTATATGTGTTATTTAAGAAATGTTAGTAAAAGGAAACGGAATGAAATGAAATATGAAGTAATTATTAGGTAATTTAAGTAAGTTTTCTACTTTGAAATAAAGAGAAAATAAGATTGTAATTCTGAAAATTTCAAAGAACATTTTAGAATGTTAAAGGAAGTATTTAGGAAATGCCAGTAAAAATAAATGGAATAAAATGAAATTTTAGGTAATTATTATGTAATTTAAGTAGATTTTTCTATTAGAAAAATAAAGGAAAAATAGGATTTTGATTCTGAAAATTTCAAGAATATTTCAGAATGTTATAATTGTTATTTAGAAAATATTAGTGAAGAGAAATTTAATTAATTGAAAGATTAAGTAATTATTATGTAATAATTACATCTTTAGCCATTATGAAATAAAAGAAAAATAGGAATTAAAGCCAGAAAATTACAGGAAAATTCCAGAATATTAAAAATATTAATTAAGGAGTATTGGTGAAAAGAAAAGTAAAATTTTAGGAAGACTAGATAATTATTAGAAATATAGCTTAGGAATAAAAGAAAAGTAAAAAAAAAAAAATTATGAAAAAATTAGCAAATGGGATTCTAAAATAAATCTATGTTGTAGGAGTCCTAGCAAGCACAAAGGTTAAAGGATAGCAGCTTAGTACGTAGTTCAAGACAAAGTAACTGTAAGTACGCCGCCTAAATTCAATACATTTGTAAATGTAAATGCTTCTATCATATTGACATGCTATGATATGAATCATCACGTAGATTGCATCAATTACATGACTATGAAATGCATATATGCACGATAATACTGTTGATCACATGCATATGAGGCCGTAGGGGGTACGAACTGGCACCGCTGGCCTTACCAAGGGTGCACCCATACACCCCGGCTTCGAAAGGGGTGGCCGCTAAAATGGTAGGCAGCATGAGGGGTGCAGTTGACACCTACGAGGAAAGACATTGCATACACTCATGACATTGCATTGGTGTTCTTACTTAGATGATTCATCATCTAACATGGGTTCGCCCTTGGAACATTCAACGTTCCAGCCGGGGCTTGCAGAGATGGTTCAGAGATAGGCGATGTGTAGTGACAGACATCGAGATGCAAGGAAACGTATCATGTTGTAATACGATTAGTTTAAGATTTGTGAATATTGTTTTGTAACCAAACGCTTTATGTATTTGTATTTAATGCCATGTATAGTTATTAAATTATGCATTTCCATGAGCAGGTTCGATTTAGCTTCCGCTTACATTTATTTCTAGTCTAGATATTTTATCTGGCACTAGACACGGTCTTAGGGAATTTTTAAAATAATGTTTAAAAAAAAAAAAATAGGTCCAAATTTCCTAAGGCATAACACGCCCGAATAAGTATGGGCTGTTACAGTTGGTATCAGAGCCCAACCTAGGATAATACCAGAGAAGGAAAATTTAGAGTAAGCCCAACCGGTGAAAGTATCAACTCAAAGACAGTTAGGGGTACTAACAGAAGTTGTGATGGCAGATGGCTGGCAATTTCTCCGAACAGGTACTGGTTGATCACTGGGCTCATCGCATAGCGCACCGAGTCCCGGAGCCAGACGAAGGAGTCCTGGAACATCTTGTCCGGATGGAAGAGATTATCGACGATGTGCCCCCGAGCTATCGACTTTGGCCCAATCTCGCTCAATTTCAGATAGACATGATGATCGGTATATTAGAAGGTGGGTTGCAAGAATTCGCAGAGTGGGTCCGACATCAAGACGAGCAGTTCCCGGATTTCCATCATTACTGCGTTCGGGTCGGCGAGTTAATGGTAGAAATGTACGAGCCAGTGCCTGCCGACGAGTTCGATGAAGATATGGAAGAGCCACTCGAAAAGGGAGAGGAGGAAGACGTGGAAGACCCAGCCGCGCCAGAAGAGGTGGTTAATCCAGTGAACGTAGAGGAAGAAGAAGAAGAGGAAGAAGACAACGATGATGGCATACCCGTGTTCTGGGCCGAGGATGACTTTGAGGCCTCAGACTCAGAGGACGAGGAGGAGGTTGAGGAAGTAGTAAACGACCCTGAAGCACCCCCATGTGACTCTGAGGATGAAAAGGATGTTTGGATCTGGAGGTCGTCAGGACCCAAGTAGATCCATCTTAGAACACTCTACCACTTGCATGACTTGTATATTGTTATGTATAATCTATGTAAATATGTAACATGTACATACAACGTTTTGTAGTCGAATGTATAACTACTCGGATGGTAAGATCTTGTTGGCTAATCTCGAGTGCTATTTCCTTTCAGATGGTGAACACCCAAAGAAGATTAGCAGTTGGGCCTGGGACGCCCAACTCCCAAGCTGGTAACACCGAGGGAAATACCAGCAGGCACCCAGAAGGCGACTCCAGCCAAGATACTGGGAGTAGCAGACTGGATCAGATGGAGCGAATTCTGGGAAGTGTAGTGGGTTTCATACACGAGACTCACACCAGGGATAGCCACGCGGCCAACATGCTTGACTTATATCGACGACAGAACCCTCCCGTCTTTCAGAGAAAGATTGGCACCGATCCCAGTGAAGTGGAGTATTGGATCGAGCAAACCGAAAAGTTGCTGGACCACCTTCACTGTAGCGAAGAAGAGAAAGTCAACTGTGCCACCTTTATGCTGCAAGGAGAGGCAGACAAATGGTGGAGAGGAGTCAAAAGATCAATGACCCCTCGAGCCAGGGCACCTTACGTCACCTGGGAAAGATTTAAGGAACTTTTTAACGAGAAATACTTCCCTCTGAACTTAAGAATGAAGAAAGAAAGAGAATTCATGGAGCTGAGACAGACTGGGGATATGTCTGTTGCCCAGTACGAGGACGCTTTCAGTCGATTGATCCGATACATGCCGATTTACGAGGGAGACGAAAGGATCAAGGCTCAAAAGTTTTTGGGAGGGCTAAATTTGAAGCTTCAGAGAGCGATGAGTAGTGCAAGTACCCAGACCTATGCAGAAGCGGTACTACAAGCCTACAACACCGAGGCTAATCTGAGCCGGATCGACGCTATTCAAGGAGAAATTCAGCAAGGAAGCAGCCACAGGGTAGGCAAGAAGTTAGAAACCCAGAAGCCAAAATTCAAACTCGGCACCCCATGCGCAAAATGCCAGAAACAGCACCCTGGGAAGCCGTGCCGGTTTGGGACAAAAGGTTGTTACAACTGTGGGGAAATTGGGCATCTCAACCAAAACTGCCCAAAGAAAGGAATTACTTGCTTCAACTGCCAGCAGACGGGCCACTTCGCGAAGGACTGTCCTAAGCCGCGACTGATCAGTCAACCCCAGGGGACGTCCGGGAATGCCAGAACACATCAAGGGAGAGTGTTTCATCTGACGCGGCAGGAGGTGGCCGAGGATCCAACAGTAATTGAAGGTACTATGTTCCTATCTGGTATCTCCATGCATGCATTAGTAGATTCAGGTGCAAGTCACTCATTTATTTCGCATGCATTTGCTAAAGCAGTAGGAGACAAACCGGAAAATTTGAACTGTCGAGTGATTGTCGCAACCCCAATGGGGAAGTCTCAAGAAACTTCGTCAGGGTACAAAGATAGAAAGATTCAAATAGGAGAGGTGGAGTTTTTAGTGGATCTAATTCTTCTGGAATTTCAGGATTTTGATGTAATTCTAGGGATGGACTTCTTAACTAGGTATAACGCCACATTGGACTGTAAGGCTAAGACAGTCTATCTCAAGAATGGCAACTTGAATGTCAAGTTTCGAGGACAAAGAAAGGTAGGAGAACAAAAATTGATCTCGGCTCTGAAGGCTGAGAGACTATTACGTCGAGGGGCACAAGGATATTTGACCTGTGTTCAAGAGAAAAGCAAGGAGCCCTTAAAAATCGAAGAAGTACGGCTCGTTAAAGAATTCGGGGATGTGTTTCCTGAAGAATTGCCCGGATTACTGCCCTAGCGAGAGATCGAGTTCTCAATAGAAATCGTACCAGGAGCAGGTCCGGTATCGATACCCCCGTATAAAATGGCTCCTGCAGAATTGAGAGAGTTAAAGGCCCAACTTCAAGAGCTGTTAGACAAGGGGTTCATCAGACCAAGCATGTCGCCGTGGGGAGCACCAGTACTTTTTGTCAAGAAAAAGGACGGGAGCCTGAGGATGTGTATCGATTATCGACAGCTCAACAAGATAACGGTTAAGAACAAGTACCCACTCCCCAGAATCGAGGAGCTGTTTGATCAATTGCAAGGGGCCAAGGTCTTCTCAAAAATTGACCTAAGATCAGGATATTATCAATTAAGGATCAAGGCCGAAGACGTGCCGAAAACAGCATTCCGTTCTCGATATGGGCATTACGAATTTTTGGTGATGCCGTTAGGACTAACTAATGCTCCGGCAGCTTTTATGGACACTATGAATCGAGTCTTCCGGCCATTCCTGGACAAGTTCGTGATCGTGTTTATAGACGACATACTAATATACTCTCCTTCGGAAGAAGAACACGAATCACATTTAAGGATAATATTGCAAACATTGCGAGAACATAAGTTGTATGCCAAGTTCTCAAAATGTGAATTTTAGTTGTACCAGGTGGCATTTTTGGGACATGTGATATCGGCCGAAGGACTATCAGTTGACCCAGTCAAGATCGCAGCTGTGACAAATTGGAAGCAACCTCAATCAGTTATTGAGGTTAAGAGTTTCCTGGGACTAGCAGGATACTATAGAAAATTTGTGGAAGGATTTTCAAGGATTGCGACACCCCTTACCAAGTTAACTCAGAAGGGGGTAAAGTTCGACTGGAACGAGCAATGCGAAGAAAGTTTTCAGAAACTTAAGGCTAAGCTGACAACTGCTCCAGTCCTGGCTATGCCGAACGGATCAGGAGGTTTCATGGTCTACACCGTCGCCTCAAGAAACGGTTTAGGGTGTGTGCTGATGCAGCACGGGAGAGTCATTGCCTATGGATCTCGTCAGCTAAAGAACCATGAAAGAAACTACCCGACTCATGATTTGGAACTGGCTGCCGTAGTATTTGCTCTAAAGATTTGGAGACATTGTTTGTATGGTGAAAAGTTCGAGATTTTTACTGATCATAAGAGCCTACAATACGTCTTCTCACAGAAAGAGCTAAACATGAGGCAACGGAGATGGATGGAGCTGTTAAAAGATTATGACTGTACTATTCAATACCATCCTGGTAAAGCTAACGTGGTGGCAGATGCTTTGAGCAGAAAGGAAACCACTTACGTAGCCAAAATGTTGGTAGCAGAATGGAAGCTAGTCGAAGCATTTAGCTTGATGACGGTAGGAGTGACTTTCCGAGGAAACTCAACCTATACAGCTAGTCTCACGGTCCAACCAGAATTGATAAATCAGATACGGCAAGCCTACCCCGAAGACTCCCGAATCAAAATGTGGGTTAACGAGTACGGGCAAGCAAAGAAACCAGGATTCGAGGTAAGAGGAAACATCCTTTGGTTTCAAGGAAGAATTTATGTGCCTCGTGTGAGGGAATTGCGACAAACAATTTTGGAAGAAGCTCATCGATCCAAATACTCGATCCACCCCGGAGCCACCAAGATGTACCAAGACTTAAAGGCTGTGTATTGGTGGCCAGGAATGAAGAAAAGTGTGGCAAAGTACGTCAGTCGATGTGACACCTGCCAGAGAATTAAGATCGAGCACCAAAAGCCTAGTGGAAGCTTGCAACCATTGGAAGTTCCAGAATGGAAATGGGAGCACATCACGATGGATTTCGTGACTGGACTGCCAAGGAGTCCTAAGGGAAACGATGCTATCTGGGTAATAGTTGACAGACTATCTAAGTCTGCTCATTTCTTGGCCATGAGGGTAAGTCAACCAATCAGCAAATTAGCTCAACTATATGTGAATGAAATTGTCAGACTACACGGAGTGCCAGTAAGCATTGTGTCAGACCGTGATCCGAGATTCACTTCTAGGTTTTGGGGAAGTCTGCAAGAAAGTTTAGGAACTCAGCTTAGGCTAAGTACAGCCTATCATCCCCAGACAGATGGTCAATCAGAAAGGACCATTCAAACCCTGGAAGATATGCTGCGAGCCTGCACGATTGATTTTCCAGGTAGCTGGGAAGAGCATTTACCATTAGTAGAATTCGCTTACAATAACAGCTACCACAGTAGCATTGGAATGGCTCCCTATGAAGCCTTATATGGCTGAAAATGTAGATCCCCGGTATGCTGGACTGAAGTAGGTGAACGACAAATTTTGGGCCCCGAGATAGTTCAGAAAACGACAGAAAAGATAAAAATCATTCAAGAAAGAATTAAGGAAGCTCAGAGTCGCCAGAAGTCATACGCAGATACAAGAAGAAGGAAATTGGAGTTTCAAGTAGGCGACAAAGTATATCTGAAGATATCTCCCCTAAGAATGGTGACTAGAAGCAACAAGAAAAAGGGCAAGTTAAGCCCTCGATATATGGGGCCATACGATATAGTAGAGAGAATTGGACCAGTCGCTTATCGACTCGCTCTACCCTTGGCTCTATCAAACCTCCATGAAGTGTTTCACGTATCACAACTGCGAAAGCATGAGCCAGATTCTTCTCAGATAATGCCAACTGAAGCTATCGAGATTCAAGAAAATCTTTCGTACGTAGAAAAACCAGTTAGTATTTTGGATCGCAGGGATCAAGTTCTAAGGAACAAGTCAATACCCCTGGTGCAAGTTTTGTGGAGAAACCCCGTAAGCGAAGAAATAACTTGGGAACGAGAAGAAGACATGAAATTCAACTTTCTGTACCTGTTTGAAGACCCGGTAGATAGTATGAGTGAGGAATGATCAAATTTCGAGGACGAAATTTTTGTAAGAAGGGGAGAATGTAATACCCTAAATATTATAAAAAAATTAATTTAGCTATGTTAAATGATTTATTAGAAATGTAATTAATCTAGTTAATGAAAAGTGTATTTATAAAAATATAAATATAAATTTGATTTAGGATTAAAAAATTAAATGAAATTATAATGTAAAAATGTGGTGTAAATGTTAAAATGTATGTATATATTTATAATACTAAATGTATATTAAAAAAAAAATCCGAAAAAATCGGATTTTGCAGAAGCAGCGCGCGGCCATGCTCTGGCCGCGTCTGCAAACGGGTTTCAGGGTAAGGGGGGCATTAAATGCCGAAGTGACGCTGGAGTGGCCTCGGGGACGCGTGGCCGACGGTGGTGAGGCAAGGCACGTCGAAAATGGGCTATAAATAGCCGAGTTTGCGTTGCCCATTTCATCCGAAAGTTGTGAAGCTTAAATCGGTCATTTGAGAGTGATTTTGTGAGATTAGAGAGTGGGGTTCTGGTCTTTGAGTCTTGGGCTTCGTTTCTGGAGAGTTTGGAGGCCAATGGAGCAAAGGAGAAGGCGAATCGAAGCTTCGCCGGAAAGTCGCGCCTCGTCGGAGCCGAGAGTTCAAGCGCCAAAATCGAGGTAAGTTTGATCCTATTTTGTCAAAATTTTTATGCCAATGTGTTCGTATTATCTAGATCTAGAGTTTAGGGTAAAAAAAATTAAGTTTGGAGGTCAAATGGCCGGCCGGCGGCAAGCTTCTCGTCGGGGAAGACGAGCCAGTCGGGCGCGTGAGCTGCACGCGCCTACGAGTGAGAAGACGGCGCGTGCAGCTCACGCGCCCGTCAGAAAAGAAAATGAAAGAAAAAAAAAGAAAAAAAAAAGAAAAGAAAAGAAAAGAAAATAAAAGAAATAAAAGAAAATTTTGAAAATTTTATTTTAAAGTTGAAATAATGTTTATGATTTATTTAATGTGTAATTTTTCTGGAAATGGTAAATTAATTAATTATTTAAGTAGGTTTTCTATTATGGAAAAATAATGAAAAATAGAAATTAAATTCTGAAATTTTCAAGAAAATTCCAGAATACTGTAATTGTCCTTTAAGAAATATGAGTGGAAAGAAATGGAATAAAATGAAATATTAAATAATTATTATGTAATTTGAGTAGGTTTTCTATTTTAGAAATGAAGAAAAAATAATATTTTAATTCTGAAAATTTCAAGAAAATTTCAGAATGTTATATGTGTTATTTAAGAAATGTTAGTAAAAGGAAACGGAATGAAATGAAATATGAAGTAATTATTAGGTAATTTAAGTAAGTTTTCTACTTTGAAATAAAGAAAAAATAAGATTGTAATTCTGAAAATTTCAAAGAACATTTTAGAATGTTAAAGGAAGTATTTAGGAAATGCCAGTAAAAATAAATGGAATAAAATGAAATTTTAGGTAATTATTATGTAATTTAAGTAGATTTTTCTATTAGAAAAATAAAGGAAAAATAGGAGTTTGATTCTGAAAATTTTAAGAATATTTCAGAATGTTATAATTGTTATTAGGAAATATTAGTGAAGAGAAATTTAATTAATTGAAAGATTAAGTAATTATTATGTAATAATTACATCTTTAGCCATTATGAAATAAAAGAAAAATAGGAATTAAAGCCAGAAAATTACAGGAAAATTCCAGAATATTAAAAATATTAATTAAGGAGTATTGGTGAAAAGAAAAGTAAAATTTTAGGAAGACTAGATAATTATTAGAAATATAGCTTAGGAATAAAAGAAAAGTAAAAAAAAAAAAATTATGAAAAAATTAGCAAATGGGATTCTAAAATAAATCTATGTTGTAGGAGTCCTAGCAAGCACAAAGATTAAAGGATAGCAGCTTAGTACGTAGTTCAAGACAAAGTAACTGTAAGTACGCCGCCTAAATTCAATACATTTGTAAATGTAAATGCTTCTATCATATTGACATGCTATGATATGAATCATCACGTAGATTGCATCAATTACATGACTATGAAATGCATATATGCACGATAATACTGTTGATCACATGCATATGAGGCCGTAGGGGGTACGAACTGGCACCGCTGGCCTTACCAAGGGTGCACCCATACACCCCGGCTTCGAAAGAGGTGGCCGCTAAAATGGTAGGCAGCATGAGGGGTGCAGTTGACACCTACGAGGAAAGACATTGCATACACTCATGACATTGCATTGGTGTTCTTACTTAGATGATTCATCATCTAACATGGGTTCGCCTTTGGAACATTCAACGTTCCAGCCGGGGCTTGCAGAGATGGTTCAGAGATAGGCGATGTGTAGTGACAGACATCGAGATGCAAGGAAACGTATCATGTTGTAATACGATTAGTTTAAGATTTGTGAATATTGTTTTGTAACCAAACGCTTTATGTATTTGTATTTAATGCCATGTATAGTTATTAAATTATGCATTTCCATGAGCATGTTCGATTCAGCTTCCGCTTACATTTATTTCTAGTCTAGATATTTTATCTGGCACTAGACACGGTCTTAGGGAATTTTTAAAATAATGTTTAAAAAAAAAAAAAATAGGTCCAAATTTTCTAAGGCATAACACGCCCGAATAAGTATGGGCTGTTACACCACGCAAATGTTTTGCTGCATGTGAATGATTTGTACCTGTGATGGTTCTTTCATAGGGGTTTTTCCCGAAATGGTTTATGCATGTGCATTGAATTTTTGTGATAAAATTATGTACATGAAATGTTGTTTCATATGATCATTGGCATGTTTTTGGGTTGGGATGTCAATTTATGAGGTGACACTTAAAGTGGTAGCACTAGGGAAACGTGCCAAGGGAAAATACCCACTTGTGACGGGGGTTGAGAGTGACACCACCCTTGCGAGTGGACAAGTGGCGGGGCTGCGAGTGTACACCACCTCGGACCGACAAGAGGGGGCTACGAGTGGACACCACCCCAGATGCTTTGTGCGATAGTATTGTTTCCAAGGTGGACGTGGATAGTGTTGATCATCATTTGACTAGGATTAAGGTTGACGTGTGCTCCGTAAGCTTCTAAATGGGGACGTAATGATGACGGGGTGGTTCCCGGGATCATGCATTGACATTACTCTCTCTTAAGCTAGGACTGTGTTTTGTCAATGTGTCAATATGGTTGTGTTGCCTTTAGAGAGATTGCATTTTCCCCGGTTAGGGTTAAGTGCTGAGTGGGATTCTCTTGGGCCAGGTTTTGTCATGATTTTATGTTGTTTCATATCTTGCATACATTCATGAAAATGTTTTTGAATTCTCACTTAGATGATTCATCAACTAATGTTTGGACTTTTATCCCTGAAATATTCAACGTTCCAGGTGAAGGTAGCAGTGCAAAAGGAAAAGGAATTGTTAAGGATTGACGGCAACTTGTAGGTGGATTGTAGCATGTATTTTGGATTATATGCTTTCCATTTTAATGATGTTAGACGATGATACAATTTTGACGTTATAAGATGATTTCGGTTATGTATCACATCAAGTTTCGATCTAGTTTCTGCATTTGTTTGTTGATGATATTACCTGTCTTAGCTTGATGTTTTTAAGTTTGATATGCTGAGAAGGTAATTGGAATTGTCGGGGAAGTTATGGATTTAAGTGTTATGTAGTGGAAGTGCATGTCTAGGAAAGTTCTGACTAAGGAAATATTTGGTACTTAAGTGTGTCCCATGTGACTCACATCTCTTTCCTGGGAACTTACCTGGTGTACTATTCACGTACAGACGCTTATATTACATATTTATGGAAAAAAAATATATCCTCAAAATTCATGATGGTTTATTCCGCATATATTAACGCCCCTCAGTTGGAGCGGGGTGTTACATAATAGGCTCGCTTCGTTCTTGCCATTTTGAAAATAAGTGATTTTCTGATCACCAACAATCTCTAAAACTAGTAGCCGAAAATATAGATATCTGACTTTATTAAAAATTGGCCATACCTTGTATACTCTAGAGACATGTATTTGCTGTAGTGGTTAAAGCATTGATGTGATTAACAGAATAATTAGTAAAAAATAAAGTGATACCCAGAATATAATATTTTTAGAAATCAACAGCAGATATAGATTAAACTAATAAGGTGGAGATGGAGTTAAAATTTTAGTAGGTCCCTACAATTTTGCTTGTATACCCTTGAGTTTCATCCATCATAAATAATCTTGTCATGTCAAAATCTGATATTTTGAGATTTATCTCAACATCTAATAAAATATTACTAGTTTTGAGATCACGGTGAACAATTCTAAGTCTTGAATTTTCGTGGAGGTATAAAAGTCCTCGAGCAATCCCTCCTATGATTTTGTAACGCGTTCCCCAATCCAAATTGACATGGTTGACAAGATCTACAGAATTATCCACTCATAGAGTTGAAATATAGGTTGAAATAAATTAAGATAATTTTTGTTGGCAAAAAGTTGATAACAAAAAAAATCTTCTGTGAACATTCACTATGGAAAACATACCAAATAAGAAGTGATCCAGGCTTGAGTTAATCACGAACTCATAGACAATGAGCCTTTCTCTATCTTGCGAACAAAATCCAAGAAGGCTAACTAAATTTCGATGTTGAAGCTTGGCCACTAGCATAACCTCGTTTTTAAATTCTACTTATCCTTGTCTAGAATTCAAAAAGAGTCTCTTCACCACTATTTCTTATCCATTAGGAAGTTTACCCTGAAGATCAACACTAAAATGACAAGAAGATCAATTGCCTTCGAAAGAGTTTTTAATAATAAGTAAAATCCTATAGAATTTGAATCTTGAATTACCTTGTAAATTACTCCAAAATCGCCTCGACCTAGTTTATTGAAGTTATCTGTTGTAATGCAAAGAGTATTAAAGTTGTATTGCAAGGATTGCAGGACATTGATTTCATCCCCAAATGCACATTCATCTAGAGCTTCACAAACAAACCAAAATAGGTTACCAGAATGTCCCAAAAAGGGAAATGAGAAGTGTTCCTAAAACATATATTAGGCTTTTTTTCGCTTTGGAGCCCTTCTATTTCTTCTAATCCTTGTAATACGACTTTAATATTCTTTGTATTGCAATACGACTTTAATACTCTTTGTACAGCAACAGATAACTTCTCTAATATTAATAAGCTTGGTCGAGGTGATTTTGGAGTAGTTTACAAGGTAATTAAATATTCAAACTTTGTAGAATTTTAGTTATTATCAAAAATCCTTTCGAAAACAATTCATCTGCTTGTCATTTTATATTGTTGATCTTTAGGGTAAGCTTCCTAATGGACAAGAAATAGTGGAGAAGAGACTCTCTTTGAATTCAAAACAAAGAGAAGTAGAATTTAAGAACGAGGTTACGCTAGTGGCCAAGGTTTAACATCGGAATTTAATTAGACTTTTTGAATTTTGTTTGCAAGATAGAGAATGGCTCATTGTCTACAAGTTCATAATTAAATCAAGCTTGGATCACTTCTTATTTGGTATGATTGCCATAGTGAATGTTCGTAGAAGATTTTTTTTTTTTATCAACTTTTTGCCAACGGAAATTATCTTAATTTGTTTCAAACTATATTTCAACTTTATAGGTGGATAATTCTGTAGATCCTGTCAACCATGCTAATTTGGATTGGGGAAGGCGTTACGAAATCATATGAGGCAATTTTATAGGGCTTTTATACCTGCACGAAGATTCAAGGCTTAGAATTGTTCACCGTGATCTCAAAACTAGTAATATTTTGTTAGATGTTGAGATGAACCCTAAAATATCATATTTTGGCATGACAAGATTATTTATGATGGATGAAACTTAAGGGTATATAAGAAAAATTGCAGGGACCTAGTAAAATTTAAATTTCATCTCCACCTTATTATTTTAATCCATATCTGTTGTTGATTTCTAAAAATATTATGTTTTGGATATCAATTTATTTTTTACTAATTATTCTGTTAATCACATCAATTCTTTAACCACTGTAGCAAATACATGTCTCTAGAGTATGCAAAGAATGAACAATTTTTAATAAAGTCAGATATTTATAGTTTCGGCATACTAATTTTCGAGATTATTAGTGGTCGAAAAGTCAATTGTTTTCAAAATGGCAAGAACGAAGAGGGCTTATTAAGCTATGTAAGTATGAATAATATTGTTGGGAGGTTAACAAACACCATTTTCGAGATATAAGAGTTTATAGAAATTTTGAATGCTTGCAGTTTTGGAAGAGTTAGCAGAACGAAATAATTTCAGATTTGATAGATCCCGTGTTAAGATCCGGTTCAAATTCGATGAGCAAAATAATAAGAAGCATCTATATGGGATTGCTATGCATTGAAGACAATGTAGTTGATAGACCAACAATGAGTTTCATAATTTTCATGTTCAACAATTTCTCTTATACTATTTCAGTTCTTTCAGAACTTGGAGGAATTGAATCCAACGATTCGAAAGGTACTTTTATTCACGCATCGATTTACGAGACTTCAATAATTGAATTATATTTTCGATAATCGTTGAGGATGTTACGACTATAGTATGTACAATTCCATATG
Source organism: Diospyros kaki (assembly GCA_036245055.1). Taxonomy (NCBI): domain Eukaryota; kingdom Viridiplantae; phylum Streptophyta; class Magnoliopsida; order Ericales; family Ebenaceae; genus Diospyros; species Diospyros kaki. The sequence continues at coordinate 25,172,024 of BSEG01000003.1, read as the reverse complement.
TTTTGATCGATTCTTACTAGACTTATCTTTCATTTATTATATATCTTACGAGACACTTATTGTTTAGTTTATGTGGATTATAATGAACTTCTAAATGCAATGTCCAAATGTGATTAGATTGTCTGGTAATCTTCAAAACAGTTTGCTTGTTGAATTGTAAAGATCTGAAAAAAAAATAATTAAAATTAAATAATAATCAAATAAATAATTAAAAAGAAAAATGAAATAATTAAAAAAAGGAAAATATAAAAGGAAAAGGGGGAGACGCGCTGGCAGACCCACCAAAAATCGGCTCTCTCTCTCTCTCTCTCTGATTTTGTTGGTTTCTTGCGATCTGACCGTCCAATCTTGCATCCGACTTCATTTTCACCATTAAAGTGCTCCCCATCTACAAGGAGGTAAGTGTTTTGGTATGATTTTCGATGGTTTTTACGTTGTTTCGCGAGATGTATATATATAGGCATGCTTGGGTTTTTGGCCGAATATTTAAACTCAGATCTACAAAGATTTGACCATTGGATTTGTTTGGTTTTGGGGTATGTTGGTGGGAATAGTTTAGGGTGTCGAATGGTGGTCTCAAATCACCGGAAATCGCTGGCCATGGGTGTCGACGGTGGCTGGTAGTGGGTCCTTCGTTTTGGCCAAACATTAAATCTTAAATCTACAAAAATCTAGCCGTTCGATCTTAGTCATTTTTGGGTATGTTGGTTCCCTTGATGTAGCGCACCTTGTGGTAGCCTTCGATTGTCGAAAAGGTTGCCGGCGGTTGGCTAACGACGATGGTCAGAAAGCGTCCCTATGTTGGCCGAAAATTAATTTTTAGATCTATTAAGACTAACCATTTGATGGCTCTCATTTTGAGATATGTGGATGTTCATTGCGAGGGCATCGAATCGGTATGCTGGTCGACCATATCATCGCCGGACGGCGGCGATAGAATGTGGGAAGAAAGAAAAAAAAAGAAAAAAAAGTGGAAAAAAAAGGGTTTTTGGGGTTTGGGCAAGTTGAGTAAGGTTTTGGCCTAGGATGACGAGGCCTGATTGGGTTATAGGATTGCCCAATGTGTTGGGTATGGTTTGACCCAGTTGTGGCAACCCTTGAGCTAGCCTACTCGATTTGTTTTCTCGTCTTGTCGCTTGTCCTTGAATCTAGAATAATTTGGTTAGGTTTGTTTTACTTAGGATATCAACATCAGTCTATTTGGGTTCTCTTTAGGTCTCTTGGAATTGGTGATGTGACTGGGGAGTCACCTTTTTGGTCGGAGTTCTAAGGACGAATCCCTATTAGATGATTCAAGACCAAGCAAGACTGACCTCGAGTGTGTTCTAGGCTAGCCTATGATGATGACTTGGGTTTACCCTGAATCCTGATTCATGATGGATTCATTTTATTCTGAAGCTAACACATTGCAATTTTTTTTTTAAGCTATCCATTAAATCACTAATTAATTAATTATTTCGCTTTTAAAAATTTACTAATTAAGTCATAAATTTATATGTGTATGTATTTTTGGAAAAAACTTTAAAATATTATCTAAATTAAAAGAAATCTAGTTATGGGTGAATATATATATATATATTATTCTTATTGCAGCCTATAAGTAGGTGTGTAGTCCTACTATACACTTACGCATAGCATGCATGGCGAGGCATGATGACGCAGTTGATGACTAAGCACGACGAATTCCATGGCGCCAAATTCAGATATTATGCGGGTCAAGGTATATAATAATCGATTTGGGGTGTTAGGCAATGGTTAAGATCTTCGGTAATTTTATTACATCGCTACTTTTATTACCCAAATGTGACCACCTTGTTCTATTTATTGTAGGCTTGGATTTCCAAGATTTCGCTCGATCTTCTCCCCAAGCTCGGACTTGAGTCATTCCTTCCCAGGCGAGTAGACATGATATGTTATGTTTACTTTATATTGTGCAGGTATATATTATTCTATGCATAACTTGTACATGATTTTTATATGCGGATGATAGAAAAACACTTTTAAATGTTTCTAAAATGCATGAAATATTTTCATCCTACTAGGAGAAACATAAGCAAAAAGATTATAAGTGATACCCTAACTGATTTTTTGTCTTTGTGTATGTGAAATATTGAATGATATGGTGCATTTTGGTCACTCTGTGAAATGATAAATGGTTATGATTTGTGCATTAAGTAGGGTATTATTTGCATTATTAGAAAACTAGTTGGTAGATTCTCTTGTGACTCACAGTAGGAAAAGATCATGGAATTGTGAGGCTTGGCATGCTAAGGCCATGAGAGACACGAATAGTGTGTTTCAGCACTGCTATCATGTGAGTTATTATGGTATTATAGTGTGATGATGATGTATGTGCCAGTATATGTACTTGTGCGCATGTGTGTATAGGCACTAGGCTAGTTTTTACTAGTTTGTCCTTAGATTTGATGCATGCATCACATATAAAAAGTATAGGAGATTTAGGTGGTTAGGTGATCAACTTATGGGGGTTGTTTCTAGGCACCTATTTTTCCTGCACTATGTTTTCTTTTGAACCTCAAGTTATGTAAACTTATGGTACATATGGTCGTTGTTCATCTTACTATTATATTATTGTATCCATAATGTTTATTCTAGCATTTTTATTGCATACTTTCCTAGTGGGCATGACATACTTTATACTCACGAGTTCACAAGACTCACTTATTTTTTAAAAAAAATATTTTGATGAGATTCTTTTTTTGAATATTGGTACAACAGATCTTCTGGTATGATGCCATACTTCTTTTAATTCTCGATTTGATATAGAATGCTATGTGGAGACACACACACTTATTGTTGAGTCTTTTCTTTTGTACTTTATTTTTGTCGTACACATTTGTGCCAAAAGCCTACGATATGGGATTGTATATGTATTTATAACAGCAAGATGATGGATATTCATTTTTTGTAATTGTTGTATATAAGATATCGAGATTTTTTTTGTGGAAAGTTGATATAGTGTTTTAATTCCTGTTTTTATATTTTTTCGATATTATTAACGCTTATAGCAAATCAAGTTAGAAAAGAGGCTTACTAATCCTCGGTGGGGTTGTTGGCCTAGGATTAGTGCCGGTCATGATCTATTAGAAATCAGGTCGTGACATAGATGATGTTAAATTGTTAGGTCTTGACCAATTTAAGCCCCTAAATTAAGAATAATTGGCTTAGTTTTCACTGTAGATGTAACCAATGCAATCCATGCCTATTTGAATTGTATGAAAACAACAAATAAGTTTTAGTGGAATAAAATGCTTTTAGAGTATCAAAAAGAGAAGCTTAAGAAGGCCCATAAGAATTTTAGAAAGCTTAAGCCGTCAGAAAGGTGAAAGGGCTGCGTATAATAATAACAAATAACGACAAAGTCTTTGTACTTCATCCCTCTAACTACCTAACTGCTATTAATATTTTTTTTATCAATAAAGTTGGATATCGTTAATATTAGGAAATGAACGTAAAATTATGTGGGATTGATATTTTTTTTTTTTTATACTTGACTATAGCAGATTATTTCTATCTTAACTTAGATTAAAAAACACCCTCAAAAGAATAAAAAAATGTGAAAACATATCATAATTTATAAATTCTTGATGGCTAACATTATTAAATTTTTATGAGAAATTTGAAATTAATCTGACTTTTATTATGAGAAATTTCTTTATACTTAAGAGATTGAAAACTAAAATTTAATGAAATAGGAATTATCTGTCTTATGCTAACAATTATTTTCACTCTTGATCTTTGTTTTTTTTACATCAATTCCTACTATTGTTTTAACTCTTTGTGAGTAGGCTTTAAATTTCTAAAATACCTGCATCGGTTCCTACTATTGTTTTAACTCTTTGTGAATAGACTTTAAATTTCTAAAATACCCTTGACTCAATGCATTGAGTAATCTCTCTTTTATTTTAAATTTCTAAAATACCCTTGACTTAATCTCCTTCCATTTTAAACCTAACCTATATGGTTGAAAAATCTAAGGAGAGCACATATAGATCATAAAACATAAAAGCCCATTGAAGCATGAAATGCACGAGAATGATCTAAGGCTCATTACCTAAGAAACTGAACCAGAAAAGTATTGAAGCACAAAAATAAAGCCAAAGTCTTAAAACTCTTAATGCAAGAGAAGCAAGGATATGCCATACCATAGTCTACTATTCCAATATGAGAAACTCAAATGAAAGAGCTAAGAGCAATTGGTGTGTCCTGAGAAAAAACACTGAAAAATAAATTAATAAATGGATTAACACAGTTTAAAAGGATGACCTAGCGACAGAAGGTCGTAGGAGATCTTTGGCCAATAACTGACATGGCACACAAGTCGAAAAAGGAGACTACGAAGGGTCCCCGCAAAAGGCATTGGTCGTGAGAATACCACAAGAGCCACGAGCGTTGCTAAAGCAGTGAAGCTATGCACTTGAAAGATGGTCGCGAGCTTGTGACGTACGTGAGGCGGCGATGGCCACGGGTTTGCGATGGGAGATAGAGATAGTCACGGGCTTGCGACGAGAAACGGGGACAACCAAGGGCTTGCGACGCGAGGTGAAGAGGACCGCGGGTTTGTGACACGACACAGAGACAGTTGCAGGTTTACGGCATGAGGCAAAGGGGGCCGCAGGCTTGTGATGTGAGGCGGAGATGGTTGCAGAAAAAGGCCAATTATTTATCCTACCATCACCTGTCACCAAACCATAGATGCTTCCTCATACCATCACCTGTCACCAAACCATAGATGCTTCCTCACTTCATAATTATTTATCCTATCAGCGCCTATCACCAAACCATAGATGCTTCCTCACTTCATTAGATGCAATTGTTATTCCTAAATTAGTGGAAGAGGCTTTGAAAGATCTCAAATGAAAGGAGGTAGAAACCAATGACTAGTAAAAAAAAAAAATGGATGAGATGGAAAACTATTCTCCAACGATTCAACAGACTATCCACAACCCAACTTGTATTCACATTAAAACCTATTGCTATCCCATCTTCATCTTCAAAGGCTAAAACTCATTGTTGCGAGCTACTTGGGAATTCCCCCCATGATAGTTTTTATGCAAGATGTTCTTGATTATCTTTGACCTGATGTGTGGGTGCTGACATATACAAACTTTGTTAAGTTTTTTATGTCAAGGTGTTGGGCTGGCCATGTAGAAGTGTCATGTACCTCGTGATATAAGGGGTAGTGTAACAATTAAATGTAATGGAGGAACTAAATGTAATAAGAAAGGAATCTAGGTGTGAGTTAGTTAGTGGCTGTAGGGGTATGGTACATAATTTGTTGCTGTTGTGGCAGCTTGTACATTCTCCAATGATGTAAACGGTTACTGCATGTGAGGGGCTAGTATCCCAGCTATGTATGGGTACTCTCTCTCTCTCTCTCTCGACATTTTTTTCAGGCAATATTACAACTTAATTCTCTAGAATCCTCTCTCATTTCTCTCTTTCTCCCTCAATTCTCTGATTTCCCTCTCCCAACTCTCTTGATCAGCCTATTGATCAAGAATCCCTTAGTCAGATCCTCCGGACCTGACAAGAAGTAGACACAACAACTAAGCCACAAAAATTTATACACTTGATACTTTGTTTTGTCAGGGAAATTCATTTTGCAGGGTCTTCTTAATGGGTATGTACGATATTGAACCATTTAAAAACCTATCTATTGACATAAAAAAAAAAAAAATCATCTTTTAGCAAGGCAAACGAGGATAAGCAAATAGAATGTTCCTCTTTTAACCTAAAAAAAGGGAAATGAGGAGTGTTCCTAAAACATATATTGGGCTTTTTTCGCACTTTGGAGCCCTTCTATTTCCTACCCTCTAGATGCTCCACATCCTGCATAGATGACTTTTTTTCCATCTTGTTTGGGTGAAGTTGGAATTAAAAAATGTTTACTGAATTTCTGGTGTTTATAGAAATGATCTCAGCTTTCATGGTGGAAGCATTTCTTAGTCTGAACTTTTATCTTGGGGAATAACTATTGCCTTAATTAGCACCATACATGTTGTTGTAAGTAATTGTATATGCTTCTGTGGTTGTAGCTATTATCTACTCTGATATCAATTTTTTGTTTAATCTCACAGAACTTCCTTTGATTTTGAGAAAAATCAAGGTCTAACCCATGACATATAACCCTTTTGATTGTCATGTTCTGAGTGTGGATGTGGAACACTCATTTGGAAATTCAGATGCTAAGGAATGTGGCTCCAGAAAGAGGTTATTGTCAACTTCTTCTCTTTTAATTGTTTTGCTAAATAAAAAGTCATGCCTGTAATAAATGGCATCACCTCCAACTATTTATACTTGTTTCTGATGGGGGGTTTATGGTTCTTATTCTCTGTAGTTAGTATTTTGGTTTTGCAGCCATTTTGATTACTTGAGCTGAATCTCTATTGGTTGCTAGGTCTTTCCTCATTGTTTTTTAATTTTTTATTGTTTTGACCTGAAATAGGGTGAGGTCTGGATCAAGTTGTGGCAGTGGATCTGACTCAAAAGCATGTAGGGAGAAGATGCAGAGGGATAGGCTGCATGACAAGCATGCTGTCTCTATTTCCCCTCTCTATGTGGGTGTCTTTGTTGCCTGTGCCGAATGTGTGTGCACATGTTTGTGCAAACACCTGTCTTGATGTGTGTAGTATTTCGTGTTATGTTTGACCTTCTGCATATCTCTAGGTCCCACGAGTTATGCTCCATACTGGAGCCTGGAAGGACACCCAAAATGGACAAGGCTGTTATATTGAGCGATGCTGTTCAAATGTTGACTCAGTTAAGAGATGAATCCCAAAAACTCAAGGACTCTTGTGACAGCTTGCAGGGGAAGATAAATGAATTGAAGGTGTGCCTAGTTATCTGTTTGGTTTCAATTATGTTGAAGAAGTTAGCTCAGTGTTTGCACACCCAAACACCTTTGATATTTATGTAAATCGAACCACACACTATTTTTGTTTGTTAGGTTGAGGGAACTTCTGTTTTGCAGACTGAGAACAACGAACTTCGAGAAGAAAAGCAGAAGCTGAAGATGGAGAAAGAGAACTTCTGTTTTGCAGCAATTAAAAGTGCTAGGCACTCAACCCGCCTTCTTGGCTCACCCTTCTGCAGTTCCTTCTCCATTTGCAATTCCTGCAAATTGGCGGTGCCGTTTATTAGTTTCCCTAGAGTTCCAATGTGGCAGTTGATGCCACCCGCTGCAGTTGATACCTCGCAGGACCATGTTCTTCGCCCTCCAGTTGCTTAATTCAGATGGCTTTTCCGGGGAAGCTCTTGGGGCTCAGCAACGACATTCTTTCGTGAGATGACCTGATTATATTAGATAGGGTATGCTGTTGAACATAGTGGTAACTTCTTTTGGTTGCAAATTAGGCTATAAAGTTTTGCCTATCTAGTATAGTAATTTTATGCATTTTGATGATACTACCGATGCAAGAGACATCTGTAGAAAAAATAAAGCCATTTTTTCACATGGGCTCATTGCTTTATTTGTCTCAGTTATTTTTTGACATCTTCTGACGATACTTAATTTGGTCAAATTCTTTGCAGCAGGAAATATTATTGCGTAGGTATAAATTAAATAAATTTTTACTTTGAATTGGGTCAAAATTCACAGAGCTAGGTAAATGGAATGAAACTGAGTAATTGCAAGAACCCTAGTTGGGATCTTCTTTTTTGTTCCAAAGAAGCAGGCCAAGCAATCAACCCCTTTTAAGATTTCAGTGTGAAACTGAATTAGAGGGTGGAAAGTGACCCCATTTATATATAAGTATTATGTCACCAGCTTTTCCTTTCATTCTTGACCTCCTCCAAAGATAGCAAGATTTCTGCCTCATCAGTTAGATTTTATGATATTGGCTTTAGTCGGTCAATGAAACAAGACCTCAGGTTTAATCAACGCAATATCTGTTCATTGCAACATAATTAAATCCCCTTTTCTAAATCAAACACACTGCCAATAATCAGCTCTGTAGTCGAGCAGCCATCAAACAACCACCGCATCTGTTCAGCAAGCTCAAATCAAATGGCACAGCCCACAACAGCTACAAAACCAGCCTTGCGGCCATCCCGTGCTCTTTCTCCTCCAAGACCGCCCTCAGCAGCTTCTTCTTCAATGACACTTCCAACAACATGCATGGTCTCTTCCCATGCAGAGGCGATGATGCTACGGGCAATACCATCCGAATTGTGTTATCTAGCAGCAATTATACGAATACGAGTCCTTATTTTTAGCATAAAGAATTAAATTATTTTAATTTAAAAATCAACAATTTTTAATAAAAGTCATAAAATGTCTATAAATCAAATTGCACAAAATTAGTGTGATATAAAAACAATATTGAAACAAACTTAAATTAAATAAATAAATAAATTAAAATGAAATAAAAAAAATCCACCTCTATTTTTTCAAATTCTTATTTTCTGAAACAATACCACTCAAAATTTTGATTAAAATAAAAAAAATATAATCTTTCATTGATTTTAATTGATTTCTATATTCTCATACATTCTGGATCTGAGCTTATAAAATAATTTATAGTTCTATAAAAAGGATTTCTTTATAAATTGATGCATGTATTTAAAAATTAAACATTGGACAAACATATATTTCAAAAAAATAATAATTTGGTGGATTTTATTTTATTTTTTTAAATATTAGAGAGTATTTTAAAAATAAGTTAAATTTAATAGGGTTCACTCTCTCACCAAATTTAGTATTTAGATATTGAATAGAATAAATTAGGCTAACATAACATGAAAAGATCACCATATACCTATTATCACGAGTTTTCAAAGAAGAAATAAATTATTTTTGAAAAAATGGGCATTTTCACTATCAAATTTATAGATAAATTATTTTTAAAAAAGTTATTGAAAAATATACAATTTTTTATATAACAATTACCCTTTTTGTTTATTTTTGGTAAAAGTAAACTGACCAAAAATAAACAAATGAACACTCTTCTCCCTTCTCTGGGAATATCTTAAATGATTGGTATTGCTCTAGTAAAAATAAAAAAAAGAATTGTAATACAGTTGGTTTAATGACATGAACTAATAAGGATAAATTTACCGAACAAGAAAATGGGCAGAAGAGTATTCATACAAGTCTGCTGGGATTGTTGTTTCATTTAAAATTAGATGGACACAAGCCAAACCCTTGTGTTTGAATGATTTTCAGTGGAATCAATTTATCATCGTTATTCCCAATACATACGGTAGAAAATAAAAATGCGCTCCTGGTAGACCCAATCCTATTTCTTGCTCACTTTCTCCTTACCCTTGTTCTTCTCGCTGTTTCCCAGTCCACGTTTGTGTTTCTATTGCGTCTGAATAGGCAACAACTGTTAAAATATTTTTTGTATAGCTGTGTTGAGATCAAGCATATCTCTATATATTGATTGTATCCTCCAGGTTAACGCTTTCAAGACTGGAGCAAAGACTTCAACGCTTTCAAGACTTCAAAACCTCCGCTTTCTGTTCAATCTTTCTCCTCTGCAACAATATCTCATGTGTCATATATCATATGGACAGCCACAAGCACAAATAGTTGAGCTTGTGGTACATCGAGTTTCCTATGGATGTGAGGAATCAACCGAGACTTGTGGTATATATGTCGTAGGCGGTTGAAGTTTTTCGGTCGCCAGTAAAGGAGGCGATGAAAGACAAAAAAGAAAGGGGAGGTGGCGGCGGCACACAAGAGGAGGAAAGGTTGAAGAAAACCTTAGTCCAAAAAAGAAGAAGATATATTTGGGCTTGGACAATCCTCGGATCTTTTTGCACAATAAACAGATCTGTTCGTCGCTAAATGAACCATCATCACCGCTGCTTCGCCAGAAGATGGTTCGCTCGCGTCAGTGGTGGTGACGCCCAAATCCACCACCGAATAGAACCATCCTCAGCAAGGTTCCCTGTCGGCTTCTCCTTCGGCCGCCATCGTCTTCTATCGCCGCCGCCGCTTGGTCTACTACCACGGCAGTGCTCGTCGTCGATTTGCTGCTGGAACTAGCAGTAGGGCTTTCCGCCAGCCATTGCGTGCTCAACCTACAGCCGACCCTTCGCTACTGCCCGCAGCTTTCGGTACCGTCGCTGCCGGCCTTCTCACTGCCTTCACCAGTCACGACCGCCACCGCCTCTGACGATGATCTTGAATATCCGATAATTTCCAATTAACTTCATGAGCTCTCTGTTTTCATTGCAATTGCAACGTTAGCCTCTGTTTGAGGCTTGGGTTTTAGACATCTCTCATATTATAATTGTTAAAAAAAGAGAAAAAAATATCAAAAAAAATCCTGAATTATCTGGGGATGAAAACCCAAGAATTGAAGATGTTAAAATTATGGAGAAATTTATGTTATATAAAAAAATTTAGTCATACCGAATTTTGGTATAGAAAAATCTAGATAAAATTATCTGATATTAAAAAGTTTAGTATATATCATATTATCTAAAAATTGATTTTTTTTTAAAAAAATACTATAATTGAAATAAGACTACCTATATATATATATTTATATACAAAAGCAATATAGTGTTTTGTTTTTGATTTGATTCAAGTGGTTTTTGTTTGGAAAGAAAATATGGCTTGTTTTGCACTTAATTGGTTGTCCTGTCTGGCGCATGCAAGCCATAATGATGTATGCAATTCGTGTAATGCATTAATCGATTTTGGAATCATGTCAAATGGTTGCAATCAGTTCATAGTTTTATCGTTTGGGACTCTAACAATGAAAGGAGGTTTGAATTATCTGAGTGTCTCAACTGTAACTTAGAATCCATGGGAAGATTTTGTTCTTGCAAAGCTTTGATGGGAAAACATTGCTCTTTAACGAAACAATATTTTTACAGAAAAAATTATTATAACATGTGATATGGGTGGGTTTATGTAATTACACATGATTGTTCAAATTGAAGGTTTCTTTAATGCCAGAATTACTCTTAATGAGTCTAATTGTAATACCCAAGAATTTTTAAAAGACTCAAGTGTAATTTGGCGTAAGTGAAATTTTTAGAAGTTTTAGGGCTAAAATGTAGTATCTTAGTGTTATAAGTGGCCGAATTATCCATAAGGAGTGCCCTGAAACTTAAATGTTTAAAGAAAAAAATGTCATTGACGAGTGTTTTCAGGAGTGATTTATAACACAGAAAACGATCAGAATAAATAGAAGTCATGAATGAACTTGAGAAGGCTAATGGACATAAACGAATTGATTTGAGCTTATATTTATTCTCGTTTGTATTTATATTGACTGTGCTTCATTTTTCTCTTTTTAAGGCTTAGATTCAAATTTGTATTAATTCATTCAAATCTTGTTTTGTATTTTAAGAGATCATTGTAACTAAGAGATTTATCTCTTGTATTACCTAGCTTGTGTAGCTAGGGGGCCTATTTAAATGGGAGATTTGTATATTTCCTAGTAACGGACTAGAGGATCTACTCAGTTTGACTAGGGGGTTGATAGTGGATTTATTTCAAAATCTTTATTGGGAAGCTAAGGTAGTGGACTAGGCTTGAAAAGCTGAACCACTATAAATCCTTTGTGTTCTCTTGTTCTTGTCTTCTTTGTTTATTTGTCTTTTCAAGTATATTATATTTCTTTCTTGATTTGTATATTTAACCTCTCATTAAAAAAGATTTCATATCTTTCGTTTTTGTGTTCTTCATTGTCAAGACGAGATTGTCTTTATACAGTTGATACCTTATCGTGTCATTTCAAGGTCTTGAGATTTAACAAAACCATAGTCTTCACATACGACATCTCATTTCTTATCAAAAGAATTTTTATATACCAATTCACCACCTCTTGGTGTGTGCCATAGCACTTCTATTCCAACAATATGCTTATACTAAGAGAAAATTTGATTTAATCTTTGATAACGATTCTTTTGAAAGATTGAGCAATGGACAAAAAAGAGTAAAATAATAAAATTAAGAGCACACAAGATTTATAATAGTTCAGCACCCGACGTAGTCCACTACCTTCATTTCTTCCCTTGAAGGATTTTTCAATCCCAATTTTTTTCACTAATGAAAACACAAGGGTTTTACCAATGTTCACTCTAAAATATTTGCAAACAATGAGTTTTGAGACTAAACTCAAACTTTGCCGCAAATGATAAAGTAAATGAAGTTTAAGATTATAACCCAATAAATGAAAAGGCCTTACCAAAGACTGTACAAACCTCTTTAATATATATGTCATCACACACCCAAGAGGGGATGAATTGGATGAATAAAAATTTAGATGATTTTAAAATATTTTTAAAATCATATATATTTTATAATTTTGCACAAAAGAATTTTTTAATGAAAGTGGAATGCAATATTTGAGAGAGATTGAAAATATAAGACAAAAAATTTATAATTGTTCTGCCCTTTTTAGCCTACGTTTATTACTCTAGTATCCAGGTAGAGATTTTCAAAATCCACTAAAAAGACTTTTCAAGTATCAAACCTTTATCTAATACCAGGGCCGGTCCTGGGTTTTTGGAGGCCCGGGACAAATTTTGTTAAGTGTGCCCATTTATACAAATTAAATAAAAAAATAAAAATTATTAATTAATTAATTTTATTAAAATTATAAGAATTTATAAAAGATAAGAAAAAATAATTTAGGGCCTCATTAAAATCTTATTTGAGAAAAATTTAATGGAACAAAACTCCAAATGAATAAAAAAGAGTACCTTGCATTGTAAATATTGCATTAAAAAATGAAAACAACATATTTGAGTCTACATACTTTCTTCCGAATCTCCGTAAACAGTTCTTGATTTGATCATTCTTCCTTTTATCTAAGGTTGTCAAAAAATATCCAAAAATCGGTGAACTGTACCAAATCAGACCGAACCATGCCGTTTGGATTGGTTATATGGTTCAATAGTTAGGTTCTGGTTCTAAAAAATTAAGAACCAATATATTTAGTTTGGTTACTAATTTTTTTATTTTTAAACCATGGTTCGAACCAAACTGGAATCGATATTATACTTATATATATTATAATTTTTTGAGTATATATATATATATACATATGCATAAATAATATCACTTTTTAGGAAACTAGCAAGATTCATGAACTCTTTTATTTTTAACATTTTATGCGTTATTGCTACACTAAATGGTCGATGTAATTTCATTTGATGAGATAGTCTATGAATTATTTTGTTCTACTTTTCTTTCAAGAATTGAAATATTAATGAAGTTATGGATTTATTTTGATTAACAAATTCGTTTATAATTTCATTTTTTGCAAAAATGTTTAGAAGTTAAATGTTAATTGGATAGAACCGAAATCGAACTGAAACCGGTCCAGTGTGACGGATTGGTCATGGCTTGGTTTCATATATGTAATGATTAATTCAATTACGGTTCTTATTTTTTCAAAACCTTTAAAAATAGTTCGGGTACTGGATTCTTATAGAATCGAACAAATCCAAATCATTGATACCCCTACTTTTATCCTACACAATTAATTAAAGTAAAAACAATCATCACATGTACCAACAATATAAAAATAACAATGAAATCTTTTTTTAACAGGGTACAAGTGACAACTTATTTTTTAATTTTTTTTTAATTTTTTATAGACATATATACATAAATTTTTTAAAAAAATTGTGCCCCCTTCACTTGTGGGCCCTGGGCTGTGGCCCCGGTAGCCCTGGCCCAGGGTCGGCCCTGCCTAATACAACCAACTAGCTCCCAATCTACCTTTCTATCACAACTCATTAGAAAAAACAATAAATACAAATTACAGTAACAAAAATATCTCTATAATCTTTTGCTAGAACAAGCTTGAAACGAAGTTTACAATAAATGAACAAGTCTATCACAACTCGTTAGAAAAATTAATAAATACAGATTACAAGAACAAAAATATGTCTATAATCTTTTGCTAGAACAAGCTTGAAATGAAGTTTACAATAAGTGAACAAGTCTTGATAGAACTTTGAGAGATAAAACAATGAGAATTTAATGCAACAGTGAAATCAAAAACTTTGCAACCTCAATCTCTTTCTTCTCTCTCTTCTTCTATATACTTAAACTTTAAAATGCTGTGTATTTATGGCCTAGAATGTCTCTTGCAAATTTCTAGCCTTTAGTGAACAAAAATGGCAAAGAATTAGTCTACAAAAAAGTAGCTATTAATAATTTTCTGAACAGAAATTGTTGACAGTTTATTTTGATTTTTTGAAGAAGAAATCAATAGTTTTTTCTAGATTTGAAAGATAGTCCACTGTTTAATCTTGAAACATTGATTAAAAAAGTATGCACTAAAATTGGTGGATTGGATTTTACGATCAATCGACAATTTTTCTTAAATTTGAAGAATCAGTTGATAGACTTAGGGAAAAAAAATCAACAACTCTTTTTTAGATTTCAATGATCAAGAATGCTCATGCATTTTTTTCTTCTTTCTAGAGCTATTTTCTCTTCATATTAAACCTTTCAAGTATTGTTCAAATTAAGTCCACACTTTTTCATTGATTTAAAATAACATTTTCAAAACCATTTTCAAATATTGTTCAAAATAATGTAAAGTCGAAAACCTTGAAGATTTGTGTCCAAAATTTAAGTCCAAATCACTTAACTCAAAATCATTTAAGCAACACTTACTAGAGTTTTGTGTTAAGATACTCATCATCAAAACATTATCAAAACCAAACCAACAATAGTCTCCTTTTATATGATGACAAGAATTTAATAAATTTTATCTATTTCTTTCCCTTTTTGTCATTAATCAAAAAGATAGATTTAAAAATAACTTCCCCTTAAATCGAAATGGGATGTGTTAAAGAAAACATAACTCCCCTTAATGACAGCATTAGATAAGCATCATAATATAGACATCACGAAGACTTAAAAGAAACATTGCCTCAAAAAAATAAAATAAAAATTGAAGAGTGCATTAAATCAAAACCAAACCATTTAGTGATCAAAATTGTTCATTACAAGCCAATGAAAATAATGTTTGAACACAGTTTCAAAGCAGGAATAAAAAGGCTCAAGGTGGTAAAGATTAATGACTGAGGATGAGCGGGTAACTTAGAATATGGCTTGGCTGAGAAGGCTGTAAGGTAAGGAGAATGATCTTCAAGTTAGCCATATGAATATGGAAGCCAATCATCTCGCACCTAAAGAATGCGAACTCGCTTTTAATATCTATCATCCCATGAACCACAAATTATAGGTCTTCTTGTTGTTGTTGTACTTTTGTACATTAATTTTAATGATGAAAAACATATATTGGTTTAATCCTTAAGTCATGTGTTAAGTGTGTGGTTTTCAACATTTAGCAATTTCAATATCAAGTATCATTTTATGAAAATCAAAACTCTGTTTTTGACTAAGTCTAGAAGGTTAGCACCTTATAAGGAGACCTATAAGAAAATATTTTTTTTTTAGAAAACTATCTCCTGATATTTTGATATCTTGCATTCATTAGTGCTAAAATAATTTTTAATGAATTTTTTATTAAATAGAAAGTATATATTTTGGAGACGGAAAAATCGCAAAATCTTGAGTTTGTACTAAAATCCAAAATGTATTTTCTTATTGTTTTGGATTTTGATTTTTTAGATATTTTTATTGAATCCAAATAGGGGATACTTTGTTATTTACATTTATGTATTAAAGTAAATTGAGGAAAAATATAAATAAAAGAAAATATAAGTAAGCTGTGATGTATACATGTTGTGGATTGTGCTTTCAAACAAATCATTTTGAATATCTGTCATGTTTCCATTCATGTTTCGAAATCCTTTTGAAAAGGTTTTCAATGTTTTCAAATGCATATGCTATTTCGAAACATCTATGTGTTAGCTTTTGTTTCAGGTTTTGAACTATGTTTCGAAACCTATATATCATGTTTCGAAACCTCATTTTCAGAGAGGTATGTTTCGAAACCTATGTCTCTGTCAACAAAAATTCGAGATGCTTTTTGCTTTGCATTTTTAATATTTATCTAAAAGTTTCTCAAAACATTTTCTTAATGCATTCTCCATGGCTTACAAAATTCAAATTCAAATTTGAAGTGGAGATCATTATGATGTGTTAGTGGGTAATAGATTATGTCCCCCACTCATTGTTGTCTCTTGGTGCATATCCAGCTGTAAAGGATGTATGTTTCGAAACATGAGGAGTATGATTCAAAATATATGTGTAAAATTGTGATGTTTTGAAACCCATTATGTATGTTTCAAAACCTATTTTGCTATCTTGTCTCTAATGGCTATAAAACGGCTAGATTTCTATCTCTTAATATAAATAGCAGGTGTTTGAAGACAAGAACAAGCAAGAACAAGAGAGCACACACTAGAGACACACACTCAAACATAAGAGGTGATTAAAATGTTTGCTTGAGCTTTCAAAGAAGATCCACACACACATCCTATTCTTGTGCATTGCAAGTGTGAAAAGGAGAAGCAAGCTGAAATCCAAAGTATCATCCTTCTAGCTCTTCTCACCTCAAGTTAAGAGGTTTGTACAACCATTAGTAAGATATTCATTGCTATACATTCCATTGGGTTGTAAGATATAAAACGTTTATTATCTTATAAATGTTGTAAAGATTTGAATTGAGCCTAAAACTCATTGTGTCTAAGGTTTGAGTTAAGCCCGTAAAAACTCACTTGGTGCTAGGTTTGAGTTGAGCCCATAGAAAACTCACTTTGTAAGATTTTAGGGTAAACCGTGGTAAAACCCTTATTATGGTGATCACTAGTAAAAAATGATTGGGATTGAAAAATCCTTCAAATGGGTAAGCTTGAAGGTAGTGGACTAGGTGGGGTGCTGAACTACTATACATCTTGTGTGCAAGTGTTCTTTAACTTTCGCTTATCATTATTGCCTATTGCACATGCTTTCATATGCTTTGTTATCAAAATTTAAAACAAAGTTTTCATAAGCATAAGTTTATACATATACATAGAAAACATATCTTTAGTATACTCTTAAATATATAAATCATCTTTTCCAAATATCATTATTTTGAAATACAAGGTAAAGGATTTCGAATCAAGGAAAACAGTGAAGTAGATTTCGAAACATACATTTCATATTTCGAAACTTGTAAAACAATGAGTTGTATTTCGAAACATATATAGTAGGTTTCAAAACCTACTTATCAAAAAGGTTTATTTCAAAACATATATCCTATATTTTGAAACATGGTGTTTTGCATTCAATCAAAGTTTTAAATTATCAAAAATTTATACAAATCCCAATTTACCAATTCTCTTGGGATATATTTACCATCATTAGGAACCAACGTTTCCAACCTAAATAATCTGTCGTCAACTATGACACTAGAAGAAAGCTAACCGTCGAAGGATAGCCCAAGCATGTCAAGGGGTGTTATGGAGGGCTTTGTCTCTTTTTCCTCAAAGTCATATGATTAAAAAAAGTGCGTGGTTTTCCTTTTCTAGGACCTCCCTTAGTTTCCCTCATCAACCTCCTTATATACTATTCAAAATAACATGCCTTGATTAAGATGTTGGGTAAGAATAGTGAAGACCCTTTTAACTTCCTCCAAGTTATCTATTTTGGCATCCAAAATAGTGCTCATTTCCATCCGATAAGGAAGAACTCTATTTTTAGCACTACCTGCACTAATCATTTGATTAATAATGCAAAAGCACAAGTCCACCCTTTTCCAAGTAATAATCTTGTATGCCCACCATAAATCTTTTTTACTAACCTGAGCAAAATTGTCTTTTCTAAATAATGAAACTTATGGACAAATTAT
This sequence comes from Diospyros kaki, assembly GCA_036245055.1. Taxonomy (NCBI): domain Eukaryota; kingdom Viridiplantae; phylum Streptophyta; class Magnoliopsida; order Ericales; family Ebenaceae; genus Diospyros; species Diospyros kaki. Next base: position 25,154,274 of record BSEG01000003.1, on the reverse strand, counting down.
ATGAAGAAGCTTATTATGAAGTGACAGTCTTTATGTGTCATCCATGTATTTGGGACCTCCATTGGATAGGGGTGAATATCCTATGTGATCTAAGTTGGTTGTGATTGGAAATCCCCTGACCATGGTAAGCATGATCGAAAAGAGTTTCTGAAATGCTACCTTAATCACACCATACTAGATCTAGTATATTTACTGAGTCCTATGAGTTTAATCAGTTCATGACTCTCATTTAGTTGGGATGTTTGTCAGTGGAAGGATTATAATGCACGACAATCGAAGAGCCTTAATAGGTTGATATGAAGTTCAAACTTCATTGTCGTTAGGATTGTCCTAAGTCCTGGCTAGATGATACCCAAGATCTTTCAAGGTACTCTTAGAAGGTCAAAGTGTTCGACTGACGTCAAGGAATGGACGTGTCCTGATTGCTACATGGCTGTGAACCTAGAAAGATGCACACACATTGAGTAATATATTGGATTAGTGAACCATTGTTGTTAGTGAGTTCGACATCACTAAGAGTTAGCTATATGGATCTATATGTATGGGAGACCATTAAAAGTTAATGGTCCATATTGTCAAGAGTTGACAGGGGCCTTAGTTCCATTAAGAGTTAGTGGAAAGGGTATTAAGAGTTAATAGCTGAGACAAAGTAGCATTGCGAAGCTGGCGACGATCGGTGGATTGGTGCTGAAGGCGGTGGATCGCCTTAAGCGGTCAACCGGGAGTTTCATGCAATAGACCGTTTTAACCTTTTCTAATCCCACCGCTTTGTCCCATCAAAGTACTAAATGCTCTGATGCAAATTATTATAAGAAAGAGAGATTAGAGGAGGCATGCATGAAAAGCTTGGCTGATTGCATCTTCTTCTTTTGTTTGCTTTTCTTACTTCTTTTTCCTCCATTTTAGAAAGTTTACAGCTTCTTCTTACTCCAAGTTGCTTGGTTTGCATCATTTCCTAGTTCTCTTGTCCTAAGATTCAGTTGTGAGAGAGCCTTACACACCAAGGGACACCAAACAACTCCGGTTCACCTTCATTGAGAGAGTCCTATCACATCTCCAATGAAGGGTTCTAAGAAAGCTCAGGCGTGAACTAACTAGGTCTTCCACACTTGAGGTGGACTGGTCACTCGAGCACTGCAAGTAAGCGGGAGCAGATTTGACAGTGAGGAGGTGGAGGATCGTTGGATAGCCGACACTAGAAAAACGTCCATGGAAGTATATAGTTGCAACCCCCTATATGTACGCTTTTATTTATGGATGCATATAGATGATTAATACCGTGTCTTGAAAGGGTTGTTTTATGCTTCCGCTGTGCATGTTTCGATTTTGAAAATGCTTTGAAAATTTGAATACCCTTGCATTGATGCACTAAAAGTTGGTTTTTGGCCTTGAGCCCTTCATCCTTTCATGTGGTTGTAGTTCCATATAATTTCCCCCCTTGGATGTGCATGAAGTAGTCTTATCTCATATTAACCTCACTTAATCTTGGTCCAAAAGCCCCTAGAAACAATATTGATGTTTGCCTACAACCTTGGATTAAAGAATTGCAGCAGTTATGGGAGGTTGGTGTTCAAACTTATGATGCCTCAAAGAATCAAAATTTTTAGTTGCATACAGATATTTTATGGACTGTTAATGACTTTCTTACATATGCAAATTTATCTGGATATAGCACAAAAGAAAAATGGGCTTGTCTTTGTTGCAACAAGCATACCGAGTCTCATTGGTTAAGTTATGGGAAAAACATTTGTTATATGGACGATCGCAAGTTTTTATCTAGGTACCATAAATAACATAATAATAAAGTTCATTTCAATGGTGTGGAACAAAGGGGCCGACCTCCACAACTGTCTAAATATGATGTGCTTGAATTAGGGGTGTGCATAGTGCGATTTTGGCGGCTTAGGAGGGATTTAATACGCCAAATCGCATTAAACCAGACTGCGCGGTCTGGTTTAATTTGGTGTGCATAAACTGCACTGCATTTTACGGTGCGGCAGTGTGGTTTGGTGTGGTTTCCGCAGTTTGGTGCTTTTTTATTGCTTCATTTGGTGCTTCTTCTACTAGCTTGTAAATTTTTAATTAAAACATAAAAATCAATGCATAAAATCATAGTTTTTAAATTCTTATAGCATCTTGGAGTTTAAAAGTAAAAATAAGTTACAATCTAATAAAAAAATACAAACTTAAAAGTTTAAAATCTACAACATAACCACATGTCCATAATATAAAAATAACACAAAAATCCACAATATAATTCATGGTCAAGCAAACATATATTTTTTATTTTTTAATTATTAGATATTTTTAATTTTTTTTATTAATACACTATACTTGGCCAGTTTGGTTTTAACCGAACCAAAAAAACCGCAAACCGCAAATCATATGGTTTGAGAATTTCTCAAACCGTGCTGAACCACATTCCCAAAACATTGCACGGTTTGGTGCGGGCAATTTTCTCGGTTTGACGATTTTTTTGCACACCCCTAGCTTGAATTATTATGTACGGTTGAAAGAGAAAAATAAGATAATTCTAGTGATACTTGGCTAAAACATGGAAGAAAAAATGTATCTTCTTTGTACTGACTTATTAAAAAGAAATTTTGTTGCATCACAATCTAGATGTTATGCACATTAAAAAGAATGTACGTGACATTGTCATTGGAATGATCATGCATATTTAGGGAAATTTGACAAATGGTAAGAAAGTTGGCATGGACTTGAAAGAGATGGGCATTAGAGAGACACTCCACCTACTCAGTAAAGATGGTGAAACACCTTCTGCATGTTACATGTTGTCTTCAAAAGAAAAATTGATGTTGTGTGAATTTGTGAAAGAAGTTAATGTAATGGCCTAAAATTTCACCTCAATTGTTATTTACAACAGGGGAAGCAAACTAATTAAGAATACATATTTCAGGGGCTCATACATACATGCCATAGCATCAGCTAAACAAATCTAACAAAACACTTCATTTGAGCCCCTATCCACACTTGCCTCTAAGGATCTTTTAGGTCGGGAGAGCCCCGTCCACATAGCTATCAGTAAGGATCTGATACCACTCGCTTGACCTTGAACTTTCCCTTCCTTAACATGGAATGTTGTTAAAACAACATGAGCCATGAGGCTCAACAAGCATATCTGAAATAAATGAGGCATCATAGGAACACACGTATTCATAATTATGCATGTGGCTGTTCGAGCTAAGTTCATATTGTATACCGTTCACCGGCATACACGTTCACGTTCACACTACTTTGCATCATGCATATGCTCAATAAAATACAAATAACCCTTCATCTCAATATGCTCAACAACATCATATGCAATGTTATTACTCTTACTACTCATTAACCATACATCACCCTCTTTGGCATGGTAGCACACGCCTAACCTGCCTGGACATCACCAGCACAGCGATAGCAGTGCCCTCGCTCAGAAATCGAGAGGTCAAATACCTATCATAAACTTTTATACAATATCATGCATGATCATATGCAACTCACACCACCATATATATGTAAGGGTTTTTACACAGTTGTTATGGGAATATTTACTTGAGTAGTTTAAGGGAAAAATCTCACATGTTTCACGTTATGCAAATCACATCATTGAACCCATATTAGTTCGTTCCCAATCCATTTACAGCATAAGGTATTAGCCCCAATATTTGTAGGCCGATATATTGATATCTCATACGATTTCGGGATCAAGATATGCGCCCTTATATGAACGTGAGTATTTGTACCACTTGACTTTCGGGATTACGGGTAACGCACTTTGTTACTCACATTATTGGTTGATCCCGCATATTTGACAATATTAAATATTAGACGGAAGGTGATCAGTTAACTGCCACAATTACATCAAGTCTCCCCAACTCTCTAAGAACCTAGCCACCAACGGGTTCAGCATCATGCCCAAGGAAAGTAGGGGCGATACAAAACCCTGTGACGATTAAAAATAAATATCTCTAGGGGTCAACTATATATAGTTTCAACAACAACTCGCATATTATAATATGATTACCACGTGCATATATTTGCATAATAAATGTGTGAAACCGAATCATGGCAAGGGAAGTAATAAATTATGGAAAACAACAGAGACTTGCATAAGAATTAAAGAACATAAAGAAAGGGTTAGAAGTTTGCCTTCAAATAATCATTTCTTATCCTCTTTGCCTTCCCGCTACAAAATAAAATGTTTCATAGGAAGATTATAAAATTATAGCTCATAATAATCAGATCTGACCACATGAAACACATGATTTAGCAGTAAACAATTTATAATTTAGACATACAATACTCTTAATAATTTTACTCACTTACCTAAAATTTTAAACATTGAATAACTCCAAAATACCTTAATTTTTCTACCATTCTAAATATTGGCCGCTTCCCCTTCTTTCTCCTATTTCTTCTCCTATTTATAGCCTAGTTTGCCCGTTGATTTCATTCTGAAACCACGGTTTCACCCACCAATTTACATCCCATGAATTCATCTCATAGCTCAAGCTAATCATGATGTCTACTCCACCTTTAACAGATTGCAAAATTTGAGAAGGAGTAAAGCTTGGCATTTCTCAAGCTACCAGGAGGTGACGTGTGAATGCTGCATGGTAGCCACTTGGCTTCATTTGGGCGTCCCTTGCTGGAAAATTTCAGCAACTGGCTATCTCTACTTGCTTATGTATAATATATTATATATTATTCCTATATTTTACACCTTACAGCACCTGTAGCCTAGAATTATGGATGTACATGCATATTCTCTCTCTCTCTCTCTCTATATATATATATATATATAATAAAGTTGCCTCTCCAAATTCAATGTCCATTCCATGTGATTCTCATCCACGCCCACTGCTACATATATATATATATTTTATATTATATTAATATAAAAATTATTCACTACAAATTCCATTTATATATTTTTTTTAATTACTATTATACCTTAACATTAAATTAATAATTATTATGATACTTAAAACCCAAAATTAATAACTCTGCGTTTACTTGATAAGGTCGATTTCATCCCAGAACTCTTATAAGACCTTTATTTCATCCCGAAACCACATCGGAATTGATCGTCATAAAAAACTGAAACTCTCTCAAGGTTTCATGGACTTCCCGAAAGTACCTTACAATCATTCAGTTTTTCGACTTAAATCGAAACTGTACCGAAAATTATCTTGATTCCAATTTCTTTTAATACCATAAATTCTGACTCAGAACGTTCGTCAAGACCATATCATTTTCCTTAGACATCTAGGCTCCAGAGCACTCCCTACAATCGATTTGGTACCAAAAGCTGTAAAGAAATTATATAACCCCTAATTTAATAATTTCATAAATATTTCAAAACAAAATAAGTTATTATTTTCTTCTAAATTTCCAAACATTCATTAATTACCTCAAATACCATAATTAATAATTACTATTTGCCTCCAAAATTCTGGATGTTAGAGTTAAAGTACCGGAAGGTTATTCGTTGAATATTTCAAGATGGGTTAATACCAAGGAGCAAAAAATCTCATCCTTAAAGAGTCATGATTATCACATTCTTATTTAACAAATACTTTCTCTTGTTATTCAAGGCCTTCTCCTTGAGGATGTTTTTAGTGCATTGATTGAATTGAACAACTTTCTCCATGAGATTCATTCCAAAGCATTGAGGGTGTAAAGGTTAAATAAACTTGAGTTGCAAATTATTGAAACTCTTTGCAAATTAGAATGAATCTTGCTTCCAAAGCGAATTTACTTAACTAGATAGAAAAATTAATCCAATATTAGAAATTGAGATAATTCTTTTTAAACATTCCCAATTCTCGATTTAATAAGATGCATAGAGAAGCAGGGTATTACATCACCCATCTGCTAATAGAAATGTTCAAATCAAATTGTTCAACATTGAGTGGGGGGTATTTTAGAAATTTAAAGCCTATTCATGAAGAGTCAAAGTAATAGTAGGAATTGACATAAAAGAAACAAAGATCAAGAGTGAAAATGATTGTTAGCATAAGACAAATAATTCTTATTTCATTAAATTTTAGTTTTCAATCTCTTAAATAAAATGAAATTTCTCATAATAGAAGTCAGATTAATTTCAAATTTATCATAAAAATTTAATAATGTTAACCATCAAGAATTTATAAATTATGATATGTTTTCATATTTTTTTATTCTTTGAGGGTGCTTCTTAATCTAAGCTAAGATTGAAATAATCTACTGTAGTCAAGTATTAAAAAAAAAAAAAATTAATCCCATATAATTCTACATTTCTTCCTTAGTATTAACGATATCTAGCTTCATTAACCAAAAAGTTAATAATGACAGTTAGGTAGGGAAGGGGATGAAGTATAAAAACTTTGTCGTCATTTGTCATTATTATTCGTGGCCCTTTGACTTTTTTGATGGCTTAAGCTTTCTAAAATTGTTATAGGCCTTCTTAAGCTTCACTTTTTGATACTTTAAAAGCATTTTATTCCACTAAAACTTATTTGTTGTTTCCATGCAATTCAAATAGGCATTCAAGCGTTGTAGCATGATTAGCGATCAATTTTGTAAAATTTTGCTGTAATTATAACTCTTATTTTGATTTTAAATTGATTTAATTGAATAGTTATATGTAATATATATAAACACATATAATATATATCTATAATATATAATACATAGATATAATATATAATATTATAGCATATTACATATGTTGGGATGCAGCCGTGCATACGTGAAGGTTGGAGACTTAATTCAATTAAGGGCCCACATTAAAGATAGCAATTGGAAGCCCAGCTGCTGATTGTAAGCCCGACCGCATGTTTAATCGGAAGCCTGATTTAAAGCCCAAACAGCAGCCCAATTTCACGGAACAGGCGCGCGAGAGGTTCCAGAAACGCTGTCCCTTGTTCGTTATTACCCCATCAATTCAAGGGCATTTCAGTGGGCGTGTGATATGTATATAATCACGCACAGCAAGCAGTGAAAAAAGAAAAAAAAAAAGCCCCCATCGGCCATTTTCATTCCAGAATAAGGGGGAGAGCAATACAGAGGGGCTGGAGCGCTGGGGCGAGCGTCACAGTGGTTCCATTGTTCTGTCCAACGCACAGCAGTGTTAATTTCAGTATTATTAATTTCTTATATAGTTGAATCTTAATTTCGGTTCTGTTATTTCATTGCGTCGATTTTACATTCTGTTCCTGATGCTATTCTGTTAGTTCCTTTAACTTCTGTTATTTCAACGCATTGTCATTTCTGTTCTCATTTCCATTTCAAATGCTTAGAGGTAGAATTTATAAGACAACGCTTATTAGTTTTTATTCTATTTCATTTACTGTTCGTTAATGGCAGTATCTGTTCTTCCGATTCTGTTGGTCTAATTGATTACTGCTCTTTTAATTTTTGTTAATTAATTTCTGTATCAGATTACTGCTTTCGTTAATTTCAGCAACTGTACTTTCTGTCTTTGGATTTAATTTCTGTTATTTACATTGATGCAATTTATATTTTGTATTTTTTTTTAACATTTCCGTCTTCTTCTTGTTTTGTCGAAGAAATTTAATTTAAAAAAAGAGTACCAGAGATGCCAAGCTACTGCACTGCAGCAGGCTTCTTGTTTTGTCAAATAAATTCAATTTAAAATTAAAATTTTCCTAAAATTATTGATAGATGGCAAGCTACTGCAGCAAGCGTTTCCTAAAATTTTGAAAAGGACAAGAGATGGTGGCAAGCTACATGGCAAGCTACTGCAGCAGGCTCATCAATGAACCTGCAAATTGCAAATTAAATTTGGGAAGCAAGCCCTTTCTACCGCTAACACATGCACACAGAGCCACTCACTGCCCAACCCTCTCTTCCCTCTTTCCCTCTCACACTCCATCTCTGCCCAGCCGCTCTCTCTCCCTCTCTTTCTCTCTCTCACAGTCACCCACCCACCCACGCCATTGCCGCCCCCCCTGTCGCCCCACCGGCAGCCGCTCAATCGCTGTCGCCCCCCACCGCACAGCCTTCGTCGCTTGCTTTCGCCACAGCCATATTCGCCAACGGCTGCTCCTCCATCACTGTCGTTCGTGCTTCCTCTGTCGCCGCCGATCTTACATGGCCGTGCTTGCCGTCATCGCTGGCGGTGCTTCTAGATCTCACGGCCTGCGAACGTCCCACCGTCGCGGCGGTGCCTGGAGATATTTGTTATGCAAATGGATATATTTCGCAGTGGGATCAATTTACTGCACAGATTGAGCCTATTGCTTCAACCGTACCTTACATGATTGCAAGGTCTGTTGAAACTTTCAAGACTCAGTGCCCCTTCAAATTAATAAATAAATATGCTCTTTATCTAATGCATAGAATAGGTGGTGTTAAAAAGGAGCGCAATTTAACTTATAGGTTGTTTCAGGAGTTCAGAGGATTTCGATGTTTACATGGCTTGAATTTTGTATGGATGAACTCAGATCTAACTCTCTGCTGATTGGATTTGAATTTTTGACATGTGAAATTTTCATTAATGCATATATTTTATCTTCTAGATTTGTAGTTTTTTTCAGGAGTTCAGAAGAATCTAACGTTTAGAGTCTTGAATTTTGTGTCATTGTATGGATGGGTGCAGATTTCGTTTTGATGATTTAGTGTCTTCTTCTTCTGCCTCCCAACTCAAGCCGTTGGTTAATAATTTTAATAAGTCGGAGTCTGCTCCTGATTATTCTCAAGGTTACCTTCCCCCCTTTTCTAGGGTTCTTTTTCTTCGTTTATGATTGATCATTATTTACTCTGCTTTTAGTCATATTCGTTTTATTTTCTAATTCAAGCTTATTGTTGGGTCATGTCAATTGTTTGATCAGATTATTCTCTCTTTTTTTTTGCTGGCTGGAGGAGGTTTAGTATTTAAATTTAAAAAAAAATAAAATAATACCCAATGACCGATTGTTTCCTTATGAATGGGATTGCAGTTTTCGTGGGCATTGTATAATCTTCTTCTTTTTGTTTTTTTAGTTTTTGTCAGTTTTGGTTTTTGTATGTGATGTGCCCTACGCTGATGAGATGAGATTATGTTATTGATGATGCAGAAGAAAATGTGCATTTGGGGGTTGCACATCAGATGTACAAGGCTGGAAATTATTATCAAGCTCTGGAGCACTACAATGTTGTTTATGAGAGCAACCCACTGCATTTATATTATCAGGTCTCTTAATCTTCTGCATTTTTAATTAGTTTCAAAAACCTAATTTCCTTTTTTCTTGGTGTTGCCTAAGTTCTAGAAAGTGATCAGCTTCTTTTCTTAAGTTTTTTTTCTATCTTTTTACGCAATGCTCTTTCTTAATATTCCATTTAGTTTGCTCGGACAACAGTTTCTAATGTAATTTATTGTTCATTCAATAATGAAGGAGGATAAATGAAAACCTTATATGTGCAAGCCACTATGTGGACAGATGTCTATGTATGGAGAGAGGGAGAGGGAGGGTTCAGTAGAGAACTAATTAACAAAAGCAGCATGCCATTATAAGTACCAGTTAGCCTCAATTAAGAGAACTAGAACTAATGTTGTTGTCAATCTTCAATTTTAATGCACAACTACTTCTTATATATAGATTCTTTGAGAGTATAATATTTTATTCATTCCTATCCTGAGATTAAATTGACAATTTTCTGGTATCTGAATTTTTTGTTTTTCTTCTCTTTCAGCTACGTGATTTCGAAATGTGCATTGCTAAAAATGAGGAAGCACTCAGAATTGAGCCACACTTTGGAGAGTGCTATGGAAACATCACAAATGTTTGGAAGGTAGTGTTATACCTGATATAAGTGTTATTATGCTCCGTACATATAGGCTCCGTACAAATTTATTGCTTTTATATTTTGATTTGTAATATTGGTGAACATTATATATCTTATATATTTGTTTCTTATTTGAGTTTTATAGAGCATTTTAACATAATACATATAAATTATAATTGTATTTTAATCTTAATATTATTTATACCGTATCTTTAGGCACGGGTATACGCTAGTTATATTATATTAAAAATAAAATAAAATATATTTATTATATATATATTTATTGTCTTCTACCAAAGTTTTTGCAAATATATAATATATATTATATGTTTGCTGCAATGTTTGTAGATATATAATATATATATTTTATTATATTATTATTATAAGAAGAAGGCAGTAAAAGCACTGCCTTTTTTTTGAAATTTGCTAGGTAAAAGTTTTGAGTTGAATAATTAAATTTGAAAATTTGTTTAATAATATTATTTTAATTTAATATAGTATATTTGTATCTCTTGATAATAATAGCAAAATTTTTTTTTTGTATTGTAGAAACATTGTGAGATCAACAAAAATAATCAATCAAAGTTGAAGTACAATCCTGTAATGGGTTCAAAAGCTTTTGTAGTATATATATATGCGTGTCTATGTTTGTATATATATATATAAGTGTGTGTGTTTTCGAATGTGTATATGTGTATATATGTGTGTCTCTGTGAAGATGACTGCGTGAAAATGGTGGAGTTTTGAGTCTTAGACTTCAAATTTCGAGCAACATTATCTTTTTTTCAAATGCTAAGCGTTTAAGCTCTATAACTTTTAAGTTGTTTGGGTTAGCCAAACACTTTAAAGCAAAAGCTATCACAGCTTTTAAGCTGCTAGAGTAGCTTATAAGCCGTCAAACTGCTTAGCCAACATTATCTATTTAAAAAGTAGTTTTTGGATCGTTTGAAAGGATAAACACTTGTTATGTGACTGTCATTTTGTTTTGTGTTTGGTGAGGAGATAACTGCACAATTTGATAAAGAGAACACTCTAAAACCCAACACTTGAAATGGTATGATGAGGAGGACTATTTTCTAGTTTCACAGGAAAAGATGGTAAAATAATAGTTATTCTTCTTGTTGTTTCTTCAACTGCTGCTTTCTTGGCAATGCTCATCTTTGGGATACTCATTCTAGGGAAGAAGTAGAGGAAGCCAAAGCAAAGACTTGGAATTCACTACAAGAAAAGTGACTTTTAGTGGCCACTTTTAGTAGTGGTCAAAAGACATTCGTTATAAATGCAACTATTAGTGGTGGCCAAAGAACGTTTGTCACTGAAAAGACTTATTTGGTGGCGATCGGCAAAATTGGCCACTAAAAATGTCTTTATTTTTGACGACCACCATTTGTGGCCACTAAAGGTGGTATAATTGTGACAACCGACCATGTCGGCCACTAAAAGTATGGGACCCCTCATGCTTATTTGTGAAGGCTGGCATTTGCGACCCCTAAAAGTGGGTTATTTGTGACAGCCATGATTAGCGGTCACTAAAGGTGGATTATTTGTGACAGCCACTAAAAGCCTGAGAGGTTGGCCGGTTCAAACTAGCTTATTTGTGAGGGGCTGACATTGGGCGGCCATTAAAAGACGATTATTTGTGACGGCCATTGGTGGCTGCCAATAAAGGTGCTCCAACAACAACATTATTTGTGATAGTTGTCACTGGCAACCAATAAAAGTAGTGGCCTCCTTATGCTTATTTGTGAGGGCTGGCATTGGCGACACTAAAAGATGACTATTTGTGACAGTCACAAGTGGCAACCACTAAAGGTGAATTATTTGTGACAGCCAAACATGGCGGCCACTAAAAGCTTGAGAAGTGGTTTTACTCCAAGTTTATCTGTGAGGGCCGACTTGGGTGGCAACTAAAAGCGCATTATTTGTGACAATCAAAACCGGCAGCCACTAAAAGTATACTTATTTATGACAACAAAACGTGGTGGCCACTAAAAGTTCTATCTAGTTTTAATTGCAATATGTACTTATTTGTGGCGACTAGCTCTGGGAGTCACTAAAAGTGAATTATTAATTAAAAAAATACAATAATGTCTTAATATAAAATGTGACATAAAATATAAAATATAATTAATAATTACTAAAAAATATTTTCATTCTTAATAATATTTTTCTTCCAATATACTTTTATAATTAATAATTAATAATATACTTATTCTTAAAAAATATATTTATATTCTTAAAATATAAATATAATTAATAATTAAAACAAAGTATGTTTTTATTTCAATATTCTTAAAAAGTATATTTTTTACTATTATAAAATTTATAAAAAAGAGAAAAATATATTTTATTTATTTTTTTCCTTCAAAATATAAACAAAAGTTATATTTTTCTTTTTTTTAAAATATTCTTAAAAAGTTATATTTTTATCATTAATAATAATATTTTTCCCCTTCGTCTCCCTCCCTAATCTCTCTCTCATCTCCTTATTCATTTCCCTCCTTCATCTCCCTCGCCCCATCGCCTCCTCCGCCGCCTGACTGGCGCAACCCTCTCATTCTCTGTGTTCGTTTCCTTCTCCTTCTTTGTCTTCGTCTTCAGCTTCGTTGCAGCTTCAGCTTCGACTCTGTCTCCGGCTTCGGCTCCTTCTCCAGCTTTGACTCCTTCTCCTTCACCAGTGTCGGCTTCATTTCCTTCTCCTTCTCCGTATCTGGCTTTGGCTTCGTCGTAGTTCCCTCAACTAACATCGTCGCGCCTCCATCTCTGTTGCAACCTCCAGCAGGTATCTCTCTAATTTTGTTGCAGTAGAGAACATATTTTGTTTTTGGTGCTTAGTTTTCCTCCTTATCCGTGGATTTATCTCTAATTTTATACTTCATCGTACCAGTTCTTCATTGCAAAAGGCATTTTGAGTTCGTGTTGGTTTTTGTTTCGCCCACATGCTTCTTGTATTAATCTAACCCTAAATCCCTTTCACTCTCCAATCAATCATCACTTGTCGCCTGTTGGATTAATACTATTTTTCTAATTACATTACTTTAGTGCATTTAAAAAAAATTAGAATGATTACCTTAGTTTGGCAATTTGCTTATTCCACTTCCACGGGTAAGACTTTACATTCAAGCTTTTAATTACTTTATTTCTATTCATGCGTACAATTAATATTGAAAAAGAATACATACAAAATATCTTAAATCCCACCCCTATTAATCTGAAGGAAAAATGAGATAAACCATACAAAATAGAGATAATATATATAAATCCTAAGTTTGGTAGATAATTACTCAAATATTCTATCATATTTTCACCAAGAAGAGTGATTATTACAATCACACCTTGTTGTCAACCATACTGTTATCTCCCAGGAAATCAACCATAATTATTTCAATCACATTTTCACCATTATTATTATTATTTAAAAATATCCAATTTTTTTTCTAAAGTACAAAACACGTGATTTCAATATGGACATAATCTCGTAACAAAAATAATTCTTTGATATATGCTAAGCAAATCAAATGATCAGTTTCTAGATTAAGTTGCCTGTTTGGCTTTTGTTGCCTGATTAGAATTAGCAAGAACTGTGGGAGTTTGATGAATCTTAATTAAAATCTTTATTCTAAGTTTTTGCTTTGAATTTGAGTAGCAAACGCAAAAGAATTGAATCATTCGTTCTAGCTTTGAGAGGCAAGCCAGCAGCCAGCTCTCATCAACTTTCCATAATTACATGCCTTGCGAGTGAATTGTTCTAGTGCAACACTTCTTTTTGTTTTGTGGTGGGCGTAGTAGGGATTGAATGGGCCAATAACCTGGGATTAAGTTATTCTTATTCCATTTCTTTTGCGAGTGGAAACCATTAGTGCGTGCTATGGTTATTTGTTTCTTCTAAATGGCTTTTGCTAATTTATTTCTTGTTTTTTTTCCCCATTTTTCTTTGCCCTCTATATTTGTTAGTTTGGTTTCTTCATTACTTTGTCTAGTAGTATTTATGTTTTCATGCTTTAGCTTCATGCACTTGGGTAATTTCCTTAATTTTTTGAGTTGTAACCTCTAACACTTTTTGTGATTGGGGGCGTCTTTGGGTAGGTTTGTCTTTTGGTTTCTTTATTGAATACAACAACATATCCAACATTTATCCCACTATGTGGGGTGGTTTCTTTATTGAATCTCTTAGTAAAAAGAAAAAATGAATATATATCATAATGTCTTTTAATCCCCTTTTTTTAATGTAAGATCTTTATTCTTAAATTATGAATCATTCATATTCAATTTCCAAAATTTAAATGATAGGGTCAAAAAATCAATCTTCCAGACTCTAGATTTATGCTGGCGAGATGCCTTCATGTTGAAGGCCAACTCAACCTGTTGGAGTTTTTGCCACAGATTATTCACTAAGGCTAGTTAAAAAAACTACTTGAGCAATTTAACACAATATTTGTCAAATCCCTAACTAAATTACAGTTCCTAACTAAAAAACCTACTAAGTTATACGTGAATTCCCCATTAGAGTCCCTAACTAAATTACAGGTATATTAACACAATATTTGTCAAGTCATTCTGCCAATAGTGATGAGATCAGCCAAGCACACATGTAGAATTGATGGCCATATGAAATTTGGTCTAAAACCATGTTAACAAAAAACACTAATATCCTAGTGGATTGCAAATTAAATCAATCAATTCCGAACTAGAAAAGGCAGCCATATATATAATTTTTTTTTTTTAAATGCAATGCAATATAGAGAAACATAAGAGGATATGGCTTCACATACACCCAATTGGAAGAAACACAAAAAATCTAGCAAATGGCTGAGTAACTTGGGATTATGAGTTGTTGATTTGAGTTTAGTTTATAAATATGGAGATTTCTTAGTCTTTTTCAAAACAACCAAATGAAGGATTGTTTTTCATTTCAAGGATTCTTAATTTCAGGTTAATTTCAAGAAAAATTCTTAGTGCTATAAGCTTTCGGGTTACTAATATTGTCACTATTATTATTTCGTTTGCAGTGTTGGTTTGTTTTCAAATCGTTGCGTTATTTGGGATTGCATTTGCATCGTAAGAGGTATGTATCCCGTGAGTGATGGGGATTTTATCACTTCTTCCGGGTGGTGGGAGATCATCCTAATTTATAGATATGGGACAGTGAATATATATATATATATGTATGTACGTAGACATTGTGCATGTACATACCTTGTGAGTGATGATGATTTTATCACTCCCTCCGGGTGGTGGGAGATCACCCTAATATATAAGTATGGAATAGTGAATATATATATATATGTATATGTACATTGACATTGTGTATGTACATACCCCATGAGTGATGGAGATTTTATCACTCCCTCTAGGTGATGGGAGATCACCTTAATTTATGTGTTTATTTGTCCATTATATTTAGATTGTCTAATGGATGTTTAACAACTTTTATAATTTTTACATTAAGCTTACACCTTACATTTGTTGTAGTTTTCTTTATTAGTTTTTGAATAGGAATATTAATTTTTTTTATTAATATTTATTTTTAATTAGTGTGATGGCTAGGAGCTGGATGCAATTGGATGACAGACTTTGTGACCAATACTTGAATAGAGTTAATGATTTCCTTGAATTCGCTCAGAAACCCATGTATAGATGGAAAAATTCGGTGTCCTTGTGTGCAATGCAACAATACATATTTTTTTAGTCAAAATGATGTCAAGTTTCATCTAGTTAGGTATGGAATAGTTAAGAATTACGTTAATTGGTACTACAACGGGGAAGAGGTATTGGTTAAGGTAGAGATTAGTGATGAGGATGATGACAACAATAATAATAACGGTATGCGTCCTATGTTGGAAGAAACCTTTGGGATGCCATGTGTTAATATTGATATGGGCATGATTCATCTAACGAGAATGAGTTGAACTCGAGTGCAAATTTTTTTTATGAATTATTGCATGATGCCGAACAACCTCTATTTCCATGATGCACCCATGTGTCGAAGCTTTCGTTTCTTGTGAAATTGTTGCATTTGAAATGTTTAAGTGGGTGGAGTAACAATTCATTCAACATGCTACTTGAGATAATAAGATCTGCATTTCCAGTGAGTGAAATTGTCCCATCTTCTTATTATGAAGATAGGAAATTCATCCAAACTTTAGGACTCGATTATGAAAAGATAGATGCATGACCAAATAATTGCATACTTTTTCAAAAAGAATATGCAAATTGTGATGAATGTGTGAAGTATGGTGCTCCTAGGTGGAAGTCAGTGGTAGGAAAAAAAGATGTAATTGGGAAAACGGTACCTACAAAAGCCCTAAGATATTTTCCATTGACCCTAAGGCTTCAAAGGCTATATATGTCATTAAAAATAGCTTCAGATATGCGATGACACGAAGATGAACGTGTTAAAGATGGATTATTACGTCATCCAGCTAAAGCTTGGAAAAAGTTAGATGAGCATTATTCTTCGTTTTCAATTGGACCTCGTAATGTTAGATTTGGATTGACAAGTAATGGATTTAATCCATTTGGCTCAATGAGCATTGCTCATAGTACATGGCTTGTGGTTGTAGTTCCATATAATTTGCCCCATTGGATGTGCATGAAACAAACTTATCTCATATTAACTTTACTTATTCTTGGTCCAAAAGCCCCTAGAAACCACACTGATGTTTACTTGCAACCTTTGATTGAAGAATTGAACAGTATTCTAAAACGCGCTAAGAGCTAGTCGGGCGTCAAGTTGGGGCCTAGCGCCTAGGGCACCTAGGCAGGCTTAGGAAAACTATTGATTTTTTTATTTTTTTTAACTTTGTGATATAACTTGATGTTATTTTCAATTAAATTAAAATTAAAAGTGGCATGAAAATATATATATATATATATCTAACATATAAATAGAAAAGAAAATATATATATATATCTAGTCTAACATATAAATAGAAATAGAAAAATATATGTATCTAATATATTTAACATATCTAACGGCTAACATATAAGTAAAAAAAATTAAATACATAACAAAGCTAACACTAGCAACTCGCGCGTGAGACACACACACACACACACAAAGCTAACACTAGCAACCCCCCCGCGCGCGCGCGCGCACACACACACAAACACACAGAGACACACACACACACAGAGACAGACAGAGAGAGAGAGAGACACACACACACACAGAGACAGGCAGACACACACACACACGCACGCACACACGCACACGCCCGCACGCGCACACACACACGCGAGCACAGAGACAGACAGAGAGAGAGAGAGAGAGAGAGACACACACACACACACAAAGACAGACACACACACACATACAGAGAGAGAGAGAGAGACACACACACACAGAGACAGACAGAGAGACACACACACACACACATAGAGACAGAGACAAACACAGAGAGAGGGGCACAGAGACAGACAGACAGAGAGGGGGGTCGGAAGCGGAGACACACACACACACAGAGACAGACAGACAGACAAAGGGGGGTCCACACACACACACACACAGAGACAGACAGAGAGAGGGGGTTGGAAGCGGAAGCGCACACACACAGACACAGACACAAAGATAGACAGAGAGAGAGGGACACAGAGACAGACAGAAAGAGAGGGGGGTCGGAAGCGGAAGCGGAAGCGGAGACACACACACACACACAGAGACAGACAGATAGAGAGAGGGGGTCCACACACACACACAGAGACAGACAGAGAGAGAGGGGGGTCGGAAACGGAAGCGGAAGCGGAGACACACACACACAGAGACAGACAGACAGAGAGAGGGGGGTCCACACACACACACACAGACAGAGACGGACAAAGAGAGAGGGGGGTCGAAAGCGGAAGCGGAAGCGGAGACACACACACGCACACAGAGACAGACAGACAGAAAGAGAGAGGGGGGTCGGAAGCGGAAGTGGAGATGGAGCTTGACAGCGATGGTATTGATCCAGCGAGGAAGCGGCAACAAGGACAAAGCTTGACAGTGTAGAGGTGATGAGGAGGTCGCGATGGAGCTGGAGGTAACACACACACACACACACAGAGGGGGGGTCGGAAGCGGAAGCAGAAGCGGAGATGGAGCTTGACAGCGGTGGCGATGGTGTTGATCAAGCGAGGAAGCGGCAACGAGGATAAAGCTTGACAATGTAGAGGTGATGAGGAGGTCGCGATGGAGATGGAGGTAGCGAGGAGGTACCGACGGCGTTGAGGCAGCGGCGGCCTTGGGCTGAGAGGGCGAGACGGCTGAGAGGAGTAAGAGAGGCTTCAGAATCGACAAAGGGTAAGATTTAAACTCAATAATTGGGCATCCCGAGCGGCTAGCCCGGGCGACTGGGTTATCTATGAGCTGCCGCCGCCCGATTAATCTGGCCAGCGACTAGAAGGGCTGACCAGGCCATATTCGGGACGGCCAGGGGACGCCTAGTGCCTCATCGGTGCCTATGCCGATTTTTAGAACACTAGAATTGAAGGAGTTATGGGAGGTCGATGTTCAAACGTATGATGCCTCAAAAAAGGAAAATTTTCAGATGCATGCAACTATTTTATGGACTATTAATGACTTTCCTACCTATACAAATTTGTTTGGATATAGTACAAAGGGAAAGTGGGCTTGTCCTTGTTGCAACAAACACACTGAGTCTCATTGGCTAAGTTATGGGAAAAAAATTTTGTTATATGGGCCAACGTCAGTTTTTACCTAGAAACCATAAATGACGTAATAATAAAGTTTATTTCAATGGAAAGGTGGAACGAAGGGACCGACGTCCACAACTGTCTGGATATCATGTGTTTGAGCAATTATGTATTGTTGAAAATGGAAAATGGGATAATTCTAATGATACTTGGCTAAAACGTTGGAAGAAAAAAAGTATCTTCTTTGAGTTGCCTTTTTGGAAAGAACTTGTGGTGTCATAATTTAGATGTTATGCACATTGAAAAAAATGTATGTGACAATATCATTGGAACGAGGAAAATCGACAGATGGTAAGAAAGCTCGCATGGACTTGAAAGAGATGGGTATAGAGAGACACTCCACCTACTCGGTGAAGATGGTAAAATACCTCTTGCATCTGAATTTGTCTTCAAAAGAAAATTTGGTGTTATGTGAATTTTTGGAAGAAGTTAAAGCACCAGATGGTTATTTGTCGAATATCTCAAGATGTGTTAATATCAAGGAGAGCAAAATCTTGTTCTTAAAAGAGTCATGATTGTCACATTCTTATGTAACGATTACTGATCTGTTGCCAAATTGATTTAGCGACAGATTTTTGGATTTAGCGATGGAATATTTTCGTCGCCAAAACCCAAAATTCTTGTAGTATATATAGATTGCATTGGTTATATTTATAGTAAAAATTGAGCCAATTATTCTTAATTTAGGGGCTTAAATTCGTTGAAACCTCACAATTTAACATCATCTAACAAGCAAATTACTTTGAAGATTACTAGGCAATCCAATTACATTTGGACATTGCACTCAGAGGTTTATTATAATCCATGTAAATTAAACAAAAAGTGTTTCATAAGATGTATAATAAATGAAAGATGAGTCTAGTAAAAAATTAACCAGAACATATGAAATCGTACATACCATGGTTGTAAAGTTCTTAACGATTATTCACCCATCTGCTAATAGAAATGTTCAAATCGGATTGCTTAGCATTGACTGAGGAGTATTTTAGAAATTTAAAACTTATTCACAAAGAGTTAAAACGATAGTAGGAATTAACGTAAAAGAAACAAAGATCAAAAGTGAAAATAATTGTTAGCATAAGAAAGATAATTCTTATTTCATTAAATTTCAGTTTTCAATATCTTAAGTAAAATGAAATTTCTCATAATAGAAGTGAAATTAATTTCAAATTTATGATAAAAATTTAATAATGTTAGCCATCATGAATTTATAAATTATGATATGTTTTCACTTTTTTTTGATTCTTTTGAGAGTGTTTCTTAATCTAAACTAATATTGAAATAATCTATTATAGTCAAGTATAAAAAAAATATTAATCTCACATAATTCTAAATTCCTTTCCTATTATTAATTATATTCAATTTTATTGACCAAAAAGTATTAATGGCAATTAGGGAGGGGGATGAAGTATAAAAACTTTGTCGTCATTTGCCATTATTATACGTGGCCCTTTCACTTTCTTGATGGCTTAAGCTTTCTAAAATTGTTATAAACCTTCTTAAGCTTCTCTTTTTTGATATTCTGAAAGCATTTGATTCCTCTAAAACTTTTTTGTTGTTTCCAAGCAATTCAAATAGGCATCACTACAAGAAATTCGGGTTTTAGCGATGGAACGACGACGAAATTGTAACGGAGTAAAGGAAAAAAATTTCATAAAATTAGTGATAGAACAATATTTCGTCGCTAAAATAATAAAACAAAATTAATGCTAAAAATATTAATTACTGTCGATCTATTGCTGGAACTGGCAAGAGACCAAGCGGCGGCAACGACAAAAGACGATGGTAGTCGAAGGAGAAGCTGACGAGGAACCTTGTTGAGGATGGCTCTGTTTGGCGGCGGATTTGGGCGTCATTGCCACTAACGTGAGCGAACCATCTTCTGGCGAACAAATCTGTTGATTGTGCAAGTAGATCTAAGGATTGTGCGAACAGATCTGTTGATTGTCCAAGTCTAAATATATCTTCTTCTTTTTTAGGCTAAGGTTTTCTTCAACCTTTCCTCCTCCTGTGTGACGTCGCCACCTCCCCTTTCTTTTCTGTCTTTCATCGCCTCCTTTCCTGGCGACCGAAAAATTTCAATCGCCTGCGACATATATATCACAAGCCTCGGTTGATTCCTCACATCCATAGGAAACACGATGCACCACAAGCTCAACTCTTAGTGCTTGTGGACCGTCCATATGATATATGACACATGAGATATTGTCGGAGAGGAGAAAGATTGAACATAAAGTGGATGTTCTGAAGTCTTGAAAGTGTTGAAGTCTTTGCCTCAGTCTTGAAAGCGTTAACGTGGAGGATACAACCAGAGAGATGTTTGATCTCAACACAGCTATACAAAAAATATTTTAACAATTGTTGCCTACTCGGATGCAGTAGTGGAACACAAACGTGGGCTGGGAAACGGCAAGAGAAACAAGGGTAAGGAGAATGTGAGGAAGAAAGAGGATTGCGTCTGCCTAGGAGTGCATTTTTATTTTCTGTTGTATGTGTTGGGAAGAACGAAGATGAATTGATTCTACTGAAAATCATTCAAACACAAGAGTTTGGCTTGTGTTCATCTAATTTTAAATGAAACAACAATCCCAGCAAACTTGTATGAATATTGTTCTGCCCATTTTCTCTTTCGGTAAATCTTTCCTTATTAGTTCATGTCATTGTTAGTATGTATTACAGTTCTTGTTTTAATTTTTATTAGAGCAATACCAGTCATTTAAAACATTCTCAGAGAAGGGAGAAGACTGTTCATTTGTTTATTTTTGGTCAGTTTATTTTTACCAAAAATTAAAAAAAAGGGTAATTGTTATATAAAAAATTGCATATTTCTTAATAACTTATTTAAAAATAATTTATCTATAAATTTGACAGTGAAAATGCCTATTTTTTCAAAAATAATTTATTTCTTATTTGGAAGCTCGTGATAATAGGTATATGGTAATCTTTTCATGCTATGTTAGCTTAATTTATTCTATTTAATATCTAAATACCAAATTTGGTGAGTGATTGAACCCTATTAAATTTAACTTATTTTTAAAATACTCTCTAATATTTAAAAAAAAATTAAAATCCATCAAATAATTGTTTTTCTAAAATATATGTTTATCCAATGTTTAATTTTTAAATACATGCATCAATTTATAAAGAAATTCTTTTTATAAAACTATAAATTATTTTATAAGCTTAGACCCAGAACGTATGGGAATATAGAAATCAATTAAAAATCAATAAAAGATTATATATTTTTTTTATTTTAATCAAAATCTTGAGTGATTTGGTTTACAGAAAATAAGAATTTGAAAAAGAGATAAATGAGAGAGGATTCTAGAGAATGAGGTTGTAATATTCACTGAAAAAATGTCGAGAGAGAGAAAGTACCCATATCAGACTAGAGTTCCTTTAAGGTTTCGTTGACTTCTCAAAAATCTCCTATAATGATTCGATTTTTCAACCTGAATCGAAATTTTATTTTAACTGTACCGAAAACTGTCTCAATTTTGATTTCTATTAATATCAAAATCCTATCTCGAGATACTCATAGAGATCATATCTGTTTTCTTAAACAATTACACTTCGGAGCATTCCCTGCAGTCGATTCGATGGGCTTGGCCGTACTGGCCTTTTGGTTCATCGTTGTTCCTTGCTTGGAGATGAAGTCAAGAGATGCTTGTATTGTGGAGGCTGCCAGGTGTCCCAGCTGCTTTGTGGTAAGTTGGATGGTGTCAGAGTGGGCTGAGCCCACTTCCGATACGGACGGGCCGAGATCTGCATGGGCCAGGCCCAGGAACAGTGGCGGGCCTTCAATGGCCCCTGAATGGCCCGTCAGGGAGGTCCTCCCCTGTATCTCCTAATGGGCCCAGCCCAACCCGCTTGTTGCCTTAGCCCTCCTGAATGCAGACGCCGTCAGGGCCGACGCCGTCTGACAGAGGGCGGGTGCCTTCCTCTAGGCGTACCCGCAGTGCCAGACGTCCACATCCTCCGTCGTGAACCAGTCGGTGAGGACGGTTATCTCCGGAGCTTGGTGGTAGTGAGCTTCAAGTGCGCCTTGATCTTGCAGAAATGGGTCGTGGTCCTGATGTTGAAATTCTCTAGCTGGTAGGTGGCGCTCCAGGGGCACTCCTTCTCCTTCATGGAGGCGTAGGAGTTGTCGTAGTACTTGAGGTTCGCCGAGCAGGTGATGGGGAAGACGAATTATGCCTGCTTGGTGTCCTCTCCGGTGACCCGGTTGTCGTGGACGACTATGCCAACAAGATGTCGGATGTCTACACAATTGCGCTTGCTATTGGGGATAAGATGAAGGCACTGGAGGTTGTCTAGAAAGGTGACGCGAAAGGTTATTGTCTTAATAGGGATAAGCTTCTATATAATTTCGAAAAACATTTCGAAAAGCCTCTTGAGGCTGATGAACTCGAATTTCGAATTTTCTCACATGTTCTCGTGGACATGCTTGAATGGGCCGTAGACAATGTCAAGCCCGAGCAAAGCAGGCCCAGTAGGCTTAGGAGCATCATTCTAGAAGGCCCTTCAAGGACTGGCAAGACTTGTTGGGTAAGGAGCCTGGGCCTGCACAATTATCATCTTGACATGGGTTGACACAATGATGACGCCTGGTACAACGTCATCGATAACGTGAACCCCCAGTACCTGAAGCACTAGAAGGAATTTATCGGGGCAAACAAAGAATGGAAGTCCAACTGCAAGTACACAAAATTAAAGCAGATAAATGGTGGGATCCCCTGCATCATCCTCTGCAACGACAGGCCTAAGAGCAGCTATAAAGAGTTCCTTAAGAAGGATAAGAACTCATCCCTGAAGAGGTGGACCCTGAGGAATGGTGACTTCTATTTCATCTCCGACCCCCTCTTCTCAGACGAAGATTGAGAAGACACCCCCGAGCGTGAAGGTTTAACACGCCATAGCCAAGAAGAATAGGAGGCACCGCCATACCGTGCTCTTTCTCCTCCAAGACAACCCTCAGCAGCTTTTCTTCAATGACACTTCCAACAACATGCATGGCCTCTTCTCATGCAAAGGCGATGATGCTACGAGTGATACCTGTGAGAACTGCGTCAGCTAGTAGCAATTATACGAATAGGAGCACTTATTTTTAGCCTAAAGAATTAAATTATTTTAATTTAAAAATCAACAATTTTTAATAAAAGTCATAAAATGTCTATAAATCAAATTACACAAAATTAGTGTGATATAAAAACAATATTGAAACAAACTTAAATAAATAAAGGGAGATGATATTAAAAAAAATCCACATTTATATTTTTTCAAATTCTTATTTTTTGTAACCAAGTCACTCAAGATATTGATTAAAATTAAAAAAATATAATTTTTCATTGATTTTTAATTGATTTTTATATTCCCATACGTTCTAGGTCTAAGTTTATAAAATAATTTAGACTTAATACATCCAAAAGTCCCTCAACTATTACAAAATATGACATTGAGTCCCTCACCTAAAAAACCTCAAGATTTGATCTTTAAACAATTAAAAAAAAATATTTTTAGTCCTTACCGTCAATGCGAGTAAACGGTTCCGTTATATTTGTCCCAAACCTATATATACACACACACACACACATATATATATATATACATATATACCCGGTTCTGTATACATATATATACAAATACACAAACACACACAGGGCCATAGCCATGGCAGTCACAGCCAACCGCTATAACCGCAACCATCACCCATCCCCCAAACCATGGTTGCGGCCATTACCCACCCCCCCAATATACACAAACACACGCACACACATGGCCGCTATGAATGCAACCATCACCAACTCTCCATGGCAGCCGCGATGAACGCGGCCATTGTTGCTAGAGAGAGAGCTGGCTTCGGCAACTTCTTTTTCAGTGCCCCCACTCGCTCCTCCTTCTTCCTTGACTCCGCCGCGAAGTTCGGCGGCAATTTCCCTTCCACGATACCCTTCAAATGGGAAGAAAAACCTAGAATTCCGAAAACCAAGAGAGATAATAATGAAGAGAATGAAAATGATTTTGAGTTCAAGTTTAGTGGGTCGTTGGCGCGAGCCTCGGTCTTCACCACTGACGAGCTCTTCGACGGTGGCAAGATCAAGCCCCTAAAGCCGCCGCCTCAGCTGCAATTCCCCGATCACGACTTCGCCTATTCTCCCAAATCATCGATCAACAAGAAAGCTCTCAGAGAATCCCTCTCGCCAAGACACAAGAAGAAGGATTTCGACCCCTTCCAAGCCGCAATGGAGCAGGCTTTCCAAGAAAATGCAAGCCAGGAGCGAGGATGGGGGTGAGTCTGTGAAGTATATATATATATATAGAGAGAGAGAGAGAGATGAGGGGTTCACAGCCATGGTCGTCGGCTTCCCATTCGGTCGCCACCGCCATAGCAAGCTTCGCCGTTATCTACTTTTGTCGGAGTGGGCTTCATCACAGTGGGCTACATGCTACGGCCACCATCAGCCACCATCTGCTTCTGTTTGGTTTTACTAGCGAAGCTTCGTTGAAGCTTCCTCTGCAGGTATATATGATATACAAAATTGTAACAACAAACGGATGTAAACGTGTATTTATATAAGTGATGTAAATGTATATAAATACAAAATCTGATGTAAATCCACAAACAGATGTAAACGTGTATAATATACAAAATTTTGTTATGTCACGCACCTTAAACGGTGCGTGATGTCATGCACAAACAGATGTAAATGGTAAGGACTAAAAATGTATTTTTTTAATTGTTTAAAAATCGAATCTTGAGGTTTTTTAGGTGAGGGACTCAATGTCATATTTTGTAATAGTTTAGGGACTTTAAGATGTATTAAGCCAATAATTTATAGTTCTATAAAAAGAATTTCTTTATAAATTGATGTATATATTTAAAAATTAAACATTAGATAAACATATATTTTTGAAAAACTATTATTTGATAGATTTTAATTTTTTTATAATATTAGAGTATTTTAAAAATAAGTTAAATTTAATAGGGTTCAGTCACTCATCAAATTTGGTATTTAGATATTAAAAAGAATAAATTAGACTAACATAACATGAAAAGATTACCATATATCTATTATCACGAGCTTCCAAATAAGAAATAAATTAATTTTGAAAAAAATAGACATTTTCACTATCAAATTTATAGATAAATTATTTTTAAATAATTATTAAAAAATATACAATCTTTTGTATAACAATTACCCTTTTTTTTAATTTTTGGTAAAAGTAAAGTGACCAAAAATAAACAAATGAACAGTCTTCTCCCTTCTTTGGGAATGTCTTAAATGACTGGTATTGCTCTAATAAAAATTAAAACAAAAATTATAATACATACCAACAATGACATAAACTAATAAGAAAAGATTTACCGAAAGAGAAAATGGGCGAAACAGTATTCATACAAGTCTATTGGGGTTGTTGCTTCATTTAAAATTAGATAAACTCAAGCCAAACTCTTGTGTTTAAATGATTTTCAGTGGAATCAATTCATCATCGTTCTTCCCAATACATACGACAGGAAATAAAAATGCACTCCTGGGCAGACCCAATTTTCTTCCTCACATTCTCCTTACCCTTGTTCTTCTCGCCGTTTCCTAGCCCACGTTTGTGTTCCAATACTGCATCCGAACAGGCAACAACTGTTAAAATATTTTTTGTATAGCTATGTTGAGATCAAATATTTCTCTGGTTGTATCCTCCAGGTTAACGCTTTCAAGACTGGGGCCAGGACTTTAACGCTTTCAAGACTTCAGAACTTCTGCTCTCTGTTCAATCTTTCTCCTTTGTGACAATATCTCATGTGTCATATATCATATGGACGGTCCAGAAGCATTAAGAGTTGAGCTTGTGGGACATCGAATTTCCTATAGATGTGAGGAATCAGCCGAGGCTTGTGGTATATATGTCGTAGGCGGTTGAAGTTTTTCGGTCGCCAGTAAAGGTGGCGATGAAAGACAGAAAAGAAATGGGTGGTGGCGGTGGCACACAGGAGGAGGAAAGGTCGAAGAAAACCTTAGTCTAAAAAAGAAGAAGATATATTTGGGTTTGGACAATCAACAAATCTGTTCGTACAATCCTCAAATCTACTGACACAATCAACAGATTTGTTCGTCGAAAGATGGTTCGCTCGTGTCAGTGGCGGTGACGCCCAGATCCGCCGCCGAACAGACCCATCCTCAACGAGGTTTCTCATCAGCTTCTCCTTCGGCCGCTATCGTCCTCTGTCGTCCTCGCCGCCGCTTGGTCTCCTGCCACAGCCGTGCTCATTGTCGATCTGTTGATGGAACTGGTAGCAGAGTTTGACGCTAGTCGTCGCGTGCTCAACCTGAGGCCAACCCTTCGCCACTGCCCACAGCTTTCGGTGCCGTCGCTGCCAGCCTTGTCGTTGCCTTCACCAGTCGCGACCACCACCGCCTCTGACGATGATCTCAAATATCCGTTAATTTCCAATTAACTCCATCAACTCTCTTTTTTCATTGCAATTGCAGCGTTAGCCTCTATTTGAGGCTTGGGTTTTAGACATCTTTCATATTATAATTGTTAAAAAAAAAAAAAGAGAGAAAAAAAAATGTTAGAAAAAAATCTCGAATCATCTGAAATATCAGAAAAAAAATTCTGAATTATCTGGGATGAAAACCCAAGAATTGAAGATGTTAAAATTATGGAGAAATTTATGTTATATAAAAAAATTTAGTCATACCGAATTTTGGTATAGAAAAATCTAGATAAAATTATCTGTTATTAAAAAGTTTAGTATATATCATATTATCTAAAAATTGATGTTTTTATTTACAAAATACTATAGTTGAAATAAGACTACCTATATATATATATATATTTATGTACAAAAGCAATATAGTGTTTTGTTTTTTATTTGATTCTAAGAGTGTGTTTGATTGCACACATTTTTCATAGAAAATATGTAATTATTACACATTTTCTATGGAAAACAATCAAACACTCTTTATTTTTTTATGGAAAAATATGTATGGTACAAACATTTAAAGGTTATTTCCATGGAATTCATTTTCTAAGGGGGTGATGTGGTTTTTATTTTCTAGGCAATATTATCTAGAATTAAATTCTAGGTAATGCAATCAAACACACCTTAAGTATTTTTTGTTTGAAAAGAAAATATGGCTTGTTTTGCTTGTCCTGTATGGGGCATGCAAGCCATAATGATGTATATAATTCGTGTAATGCATTCATCAATTTTGGAATCATGTCAAATGGTTGCACTGTCAGTTCATAGTTTTATCGTTTGGGACTCTTGACAATGAAATGAGGTTTGAATCATCTGAGTGTCTCAACTATAACTTAGAATCTATGGGAAGATTATGTTCTTGCATAAGCTTTGATGGGAAAACATTGCAATTTAACGAAACAATATTTTTCCAGAAAAAATTATTATAACATGTGATATGGATGGGTTTATGTAATTACCCATGATTGTTTAAATTGAAGGTTCCTTCAATGCCAGAGTCATCCCTAATGAGTTCAATTGTAATACTCAATAATTTTTAAAGGATTCAAGTGTAATTTGGCATGAGTAGAATTTTTAGAAATTTTAGAATTTAAATATAGTATCTTAGTGTTATGAGTGATCGAATTATCTGCAGAGAATGCCCTGAAACTTAAATGTTTAAAGAAAAAGATGTCACTGATAAGTGTCTTGAGGAGTGATTTATGACATAGAAAGCGGTCAGAACAGAGACGATTTTCGATATAGTTGTGATTCAAGCTGAAGAATCAAATGACCACAAGGGACTTTCGAAAAGTCAACAAAACCCTAAGAGGACTTTGATTTTGAGAGTACAACAACTCTGAAGTGATTTCGGGTTGAAACAAAAGGAATTAAAGATCAAATCATACATTCGATCCTAAGTGAAAATTCTTAATTTTACCTGAGAAAGGTCGAAAAGACATTATATATATATATATCTCTATATATAATAAAGTTGTCACTCCAAATTCAATATCCATTCCATGTGATTCTCATCCACTCCCACTGTTACATATGTATATATATATTTTATATTATATTTATATACGATATTAATATGAAAATTATTCACTACAAATTTCATTTAGGTATTTTTTTAATTGCTAGTATACTTTAACATCAAATTAATAATTATTGAGATACTTAAGACCCAAAATTAATAACTCTGCGCTTAGTCGATAAGGTCAATTTCATTCCCAAGCTCTTACAATACCTTTATTTCATTCTAAAACCACCTTAGAGTTGATCGTCATGAAAAATTGGAACCCCCTCAGGGTTCCATGGACCTCCCGGAAGTCCCTTATAATCATTCAGTTTTTCATCTTAAATCGAAGCTGTACCGAAAATTATCTTGATTTCAATTTCTTTTAATATCATAAATTCTAACTCAGGACGCTCGTTAATACCGTATCATTTTCCTTAGACATTTAGGTTTCAGAGCGCTCCCTGTAGTCGATTCGTACCAAAAGCTGCAAAGAAATTATATAACCCCCAATTTAATAATTTCATAAATATTTAAAAGTAAAATAATTTATTATTTTCTTCTAAATTCTCGAACATTTATTAATTACCTCAAATACCAGAATTAATAATTAGTATTTGGCTTCAAAATTCTGGGATGTTAGAGTTAAAGTACTGGAAGGTTATTCGTCGAATATTTCAAGATGTGTTAATATCAAGGAGCAAAAAATCTCATCCTTAAAGAGTTATGATTGCCACATTTTTATGTAACAATTACTTTGTCTTGTTATTCAAGGTCTTCTCCTTGAGGATGTTTCTGGTGTATTGATTGAATTAAACAACTTTCTTCACGAGATTCATTCTAAAGCATTGAGGGTGTAAACGTTAAATAAACTTGAGTTGCAAATTGCTGAAACTCTTTGAAAATTAGAATGAATCTTGCTTCCAAATCGAATTTACTTAACTAGATAGAAAAATTAATCCAATATTAGAAATTGAGATAATTCTTTTTAAACATTCCCAATTCTCGATTTAATAGGACACATGGAGAAGCAGGGTATTACATCACCCATGTGCTAATAGAAATGTTCAAATCAAATTGTTCAACATTGAGTGGGGGGTATTTTAGAAATTTAAAGCTTATTCACGAAGAGTTAAAGTAATAGTAGGAATTGATATAAAAGAAACAAAGATCAAGAGTGAAAATGATTGTTAGCATAAGACAAATAATTCTTATTTCATTAAATTTTAGTTTTCAAGTAAAATGAAATTTCTCATAATAGAAGTCAGATTAATTTCAAATTTATCATAAAAATTTAATAATGTTAACCATCAAGAATTTATAAATTATGTTATGTTTTCATATCTTTTTATTCTTTGAGGGTGTTTCTTAATCTAAGCTAAAATTGAAATAATCTGCTATAGTCAAGTATTAAAAAAAATAGTATTAATCCCACATAATTCTACATTTCTTTCCTAGTATTAACGATATCCAGCTTCATTAATCAAAAAATTATTAATGACAGTTAGGTAGGGAGGGGAATGAAGTGTAAAAACTTTGTCGTCATTTGCCATTGTTATTCATGGCCCTTTGACTTTTCTGATGGCTTAAGCTTTCTAAAATTATTATAGGCCTTCTTAAGCTTCACTTTTTGATACTTTGAATGCATTTTATTTCACTAAAACTTATTTGTTGTTTCCATGCAATTCAAATAGGAATGCAATTCAAGCGTTGTAGCGTGATTAGCGATCAATTTTGTAAAATTTTACTGTAATTATAACTTTTATTTTAATTTTAAATTAGTTTAATTGAATAGTTATTTGTAATATATATAAACACATATAATATATATCTATAATATATAATACATAGATAAAATATATAATATTATAGCATATTACATATGTTGGGATGCAGCCTTTCATACGTGAAGGTTGGAGACTTAATTCAATTAAGGACCCACATTAAAGATAGCAATTGGAAGCCCAGCGCATGCCCATTAACTTAAAGCCCAGCTGCTGATTGTAATTTGAAGCCAATTGAAGCCCCAAGCCCGGCCGCATGTTTAATCGGAAGCCTGATTTAAAGCCCAAACAGCAGCCCAATTTAACGGAACAGGCGCGCGACAGCTTCCAGAAACGCGGTCCCTTGTTCGTAATTACCCCATCAATTCAAGGGCATTTCAGTGGGTGTGTGATATGTATATAACCACGCACAGCAAGCAGTGAAAAAAAAAAGCCCCCATTGGCCATTTTCATTCTAGAATAAGGGGGAGAGTAATACAGAGGGGGTGGAGCGCTGGAGTGAGCGTCACATTGGTTCCATTGTTCTGTCCAAAGCACAGCAGTATTAATTTCAGTATTATTAATTTCTTATATAGTTGAATATTAATTTTTGTTCTGTTATTTCATTGCGTCGATTTTACATTCTATTCCTCATGAAAATATCGCGATATTTTTGTTGTCAATTTCTCGCGATTTCTCTTGTGCGTCACTGTCCGTCCGTCCGTCGTTAGTGTGCGTACAAGTAGCAAAACTCCAAATTTTAGACGGCAAGCTACTGCAGCACTAAAATTTTGAAAAGGACAAGAGATGGTGGCAAGCTACTGTAGCAGGCTCATCAATGCACCTGCAAATTGCAAATTAAATTTGGGAAGCAAGCCCTTTCTACTGCTAACACACGCACACAGAGCCACTCACTGCCCAACCCTCTCTTCCCTCTTTCCCTCTCACACTCCATCTCTGCCCAGCCGCTCTCTCTCTCTCTCTTTCTCTCTCTCACAGTCACCCACCCACCCACGCCATTGCCGCCCCCCCTGTCGCCCCACCGGCAGCCGCTCAATCGCTGTCACCCCCCACCGCACAGCCTTCGCCGCTTGCTTTCGCCACAGCCATATTCGCCAACAGCTGCTCCTCCATCACTGTCGTTCGTGCTTCCTCCGTCACCGCCGATCTTCCATGGCCGTGCTTGCCATCATCGCTGGCGGTGCTTCCAGATCTCACGGCTTGCGAACGTCCCACCGTCGCGGCGGTGCCTGGAGATATTGTTATGCAAATGGATATATTTCCCAGTGGGATCAATTTACTGCACAGATTGAGCCTATTGCTTCTACCGTACCTTACATGATTGCAAGGTCTGTTGAAACTTTCTGAGAAAAATTTTTTGGAGGATGCAAACATCTCCGATTTATTGTGTGGTAACTGATGATTTGTCCCTTGCAGTAACTATGAGCGTGATTGGCCTGGAACAGGTTCCTTCTATGAGAACAAGGATTCGGGAGGAGAATGTGGCGTGCTAGCTGAGACAATGTTCTATGTTCCTGCTGAGAATAGGGCTAAATTCTGGTATGAGAATATCGTGATAACAACCAGTTAAAATTATATGAATCTTTTTTGGGTCGATATGCATATACATAGGCATATGTTTTCATCTTTTAATTAGTTCAACAATCTTTAACTTTTAACCTTCTACCACTTGCTAAGTTTCCTCTGAGTTCTTCAACAACGATTTGTGAATTTTGTAGGAACAAGTAAAAGATCTTAAGAAATTAACACCAACATTCGTAAGCACTCTCACATGAATTTGTTGCGATCCAGATTACAAGTAGGCATTGTTGGACCAAATCACTAAAACTTTGAAGTTCATAACATTAGACCAACTTAGATTTTGGACTCTGTGATAATGCAGCACCGCAGTGGAGGATAATTGTCAGTATGAGTATTTTATATCCATTTGTAACAATCTGTTGGGCTATTGAGGATAATTGTCACACTGCTGGAGGCATTTCATAATTGCTGGTTTTTTTCCCATTTCGTTTTTCAATTCTGATTTGTGTTATTTGATTATGGTTGAATTCAGTCCATTCACTAACTTCATCTGACTGTTATTTCATGTGTCAACTCTAGATTTTTGGAGTAAGCTAATTTTTTAATTACATGTAAAAATGGGACTAGAAGATTAGCTTATGGTATCTATCTGTTGCTAGGGTATGGAATCATCTGAGGAATGCATATTTGCCCCTTAATAGATTTCTGTTAATGTCCAAGTTGCTTCCACAGTCATCGATTTCTTTTTATGATACAGGCCACCTGTTTTTTGTTTTTGTTTTCGGTCAATGAGAGTTAAAGTTTCCAGGAAAATAAAAATAATAACACCACAATCAATCATAGTGGTGCTCTATATATGTAGTTTGTATTTTCCATGGGATTGCCTGCCAACTGGAGGAACCTGGTGTCGGTGGTGGCCACCGTGGAAATCGGAAGGGAAGGTATGGACGGCCCTAAACTCTTTTTTTTTTTGTTAATTAATTATTGGACTAAGTCTCTATACCGTACCGTACTATACATGGTTCTTTTTCTTTCTTTTGTGGCTGTCTTTTTGAATTTTCTCCCTCTCAGATTTTGTTGCTAATACTATTTGCTTAGTTGTAATTAATTGTATTATTATATCTCCAAAAAGGAAACTTCTTGGAACTTTTCAAATTATTTATTTATTTTTTTAAAATTTGATTATGCAAGTTCTAATTTCTGAGTAAATAAACTTAATTACTCAAAAAGAGAATCTCCAAACATCCTAATCAAATTGGCATGCATGCTCATGGGGGTTGAGAATAGACTTTAATTATTTGCATGCCCGAGGATGACAATTAACATTCAAATGGTTAATTATATATATAGTAATTACATTACATGCTGTGTGGGTACAACTGCCTTAATTTGCTTCTCCTTGATAAGGAATATGCCCTGAAAGCTACACTACTCCCATTTAAAACAGGAACAGGCATGCCAATTTGCCATGCCATGCCATGCCATTGCCATTCATTAACGTGGCTGCAACTTTAAGTTAACTCACTTGGGTTTGGGTTGGATGATGATGATGATGTGTAGCTTTCAGGTGTTGGTAATGAAGAAGATCTATTATTCACTCCAAACCTTCAAGACTCAGTGCCCCTTCAAATTAATAAATAAATATGCTCTTTATCTGATGCATAGAATAGGTGGTGTTAAAAAGGAGCGCAATTTAACTTATAGGTTGTTTCAAGAGTTCAGAGGATTTTGATGTTTACATGGCTTAAATTTTGTATGGATGAACTCAGATCTAACTCTCTGCTGATTGGATCTGAATTTTTGATATGTGAAATTGTCATTAATGCTTATATTTTATCTTCTAGATTTGTAGTTTGTTTTAGGAGTTCAGAAGAATCTAACGTTTAGAGTCTTGAATTTTGTGTCATTGTATGGATGGGTGCAGATTTCGTTTTGATGATTTAGTGTCTTCTTCTTCTGCCTCCCAACTCAAGCCGTTGGTTAATAATTTTAATAAGTCAGAGTTTGCTCCTGATTATTCTCAAGGTTACCTTCCCCCCTTTTCTAGGGTTTCTTTTTCTTCGTTTATGATTGATCATTATTTACTCTGTTTTCAGTCATATTCGTTTTATTTTCTGATTCAAGCTTATTGTTGGGTCATGTCAATTGTTTGATCAGATTATTCTCTCTTTTTTGTTGCCGGCTGGAGGAGGTTTAGTATTTAAATTTAAAAAAAATGAAATAATACCCAATGACCGATTGTTTCCTTATGAATGGGATTGCAGTTTTCGTGGGCATTGTATAATCTTCTTCTTTTTGTTTTTTTAGTTTTTGTCAGTTTTGGTTTTTGTATGTGATGTGCCCTATGCTGATGAGATGAGATTATGTTATTGATGATGCAGAAGAAAATGTGCATTTGGGGGTTGCACATCAGATTTACAAGGCTGGAAATTATTATTAAGCTCTGGAGCACTGCAATGCTGTTTATGAGAGTAACCCACTGCATTTATATTATCAGGTCTCTTAACCTTCTGCATTTTTAATTAGTTTCAAAAACCTAATTTCCTCTTTTCTTGGTGTTGCCTAAGTTCTAGAAAGTGATCAGCTTCTTTTCTTCAGTTTTTTTTCTATTTTTTTATGCAATGCTCTTTCTTAATATTCCATTTAGTTTGCTCGGACAACAGTTTCTAATGTAATTTATTGTTCATTCAATAATGAAGGAGGATAAATGAAAACCTTATATGTGCAAGCCACTATGTGGACAGATGTCTATGTATGGAGAGAGGGAGAGGGAGGGTTCAGTAGAGAACTAATTAACAAAAGCAGCATGCCATTAAGTACC
Organism: Diospyros kaki; assembly: GCA_036245055.1. NCBI lineage: Eukaryota > Viridiplantae > Streptophyta > Magnoliopsida > Ericales > Ebenaceae > Diospyros > Diospyros kaki. The sequence goes on along the minus strand of BSEG01000003.1, from coordinate 25,119,694 downwards.
AGTTAGCCTCAGTTAAGAGAACTAGAACTAATGTTGTTGTCAATCTTCAATTTTAATGCACAACTACTTCTTATATATAGATTCGTTGAGAGTATAATATTTTATTCATTCCTATCCTAAGATTAAATTGACAATTTTCTGGTATCTGAATTTTTTGTTTTTCTTCTCTTTCAGCTACATGATTTCGAAATGTGCATTGCTAAAAATGAGAAAGCACTTAGAATTGAGCCACACTTTGGAGAATGCTATGAAAACATCGCAAATGTTTGGAAGGTAGTGTTATACCTGATATAAGTGCTATTATGCTCTATACAAATAGGCTCCGTACAAATTTATTGCTTTTATATTTTGATTTGTAATATTGGTGAACATTATAAATCTTATATATTTGTTTCTTATTTGAGTTTTATTGAGCATTTTAACATAATACATATAAATTATAATTGTATTTTAATCTTAATATTATTTACACCGTGCCTTTAGGCACGGGTATACGCTAGTTATATTATATTAAAAATAAAATAAAATATATTTATTATATATATATTTATTGTCTTCTACCAAAGTTTTTGCAAATATATAATATATATTATATGTTTGTTGCAATGTTTGTAGATATATAATATATATATTTTATTATATTATTATTAATATAATTATTATATAAGAAGAAGGCAGTAAAAGCACTGCCTTCTTTTTGAAATTGTAATTTTAGCATCCATTTATACATTGTTCAATTTGCCTAATTATATATTTATATTTATTTTATTGTATATAATTATTTCATGATGGGTGTGTAATTTACTAGGTAAAAGTTTTGAGTTGAATAATTAAATTTGAAATTTTGTTTAATAATATTATTTTAATTTAATATAGTATATTTGTATCTCTTGATAATAATCGCAATTTTTTTTTTTTTGTGTTGTAGAAACGTTGTGAGATCAACAAAAATAATCAATCAAAGTTGAAGTATAATCATGTAATGGGTTCAAAAGCTTTTGTAGTATATATATATGCGTGTCTATGTTTGTATATATATATATATATATGTGTGTGTGTGTGTTTTCGGATGTGTATATGTGTATATATGTGTGTCTGTGTAAAGATGACTGCGTGAAAATGGTGGAGTTTTGAGTCTTAAGACTTTGCAACATTATCTTTTTTTCAAATGCTAAGCGTTTAAGCTCTATAACTTTTAAGCTGTTTGGCTTAGCCAAACACTTTAAAGCAAAAGCTATCGCAGCTTATAAGCCGTCAAACTGCTTAGCCAACATTATCTAATTAAAAAGTAGTTTTTGGATCGTTTGAAAGGATAAACACTTGTTATGTGACTGTCATTTTGTTTTGTGTTTGGTGAGGAGATAACTGCACAATTTGATAAAGAGAACACTCTATAACCCAACACTTGAAATGATATGATGAGGAGGACTATTTTCTAGTTTTATAGGAAAGGATGGTAAAATAATAGTTATTCTTCTTCTTGTTTCTTCAGCTGCTGCTTTCTTGGCAATGCTCATCTTTGGGATACTCATTCTAGGGAAGAAGCAGAGGAAGCCAAAGCAAAGACTTGGAATTCACTACAAGAAAATTGACTTTTAGTGGCCACTTTTAGTAGTGGCCAAAAGACATTTGTTATAAATGCAACTATTAGTGGCGGCCAAAGAACGTTTGTCACTGAAAAGACCTATTTAGTGGCGGTCGACAAAATTGGCCACTAAAAATGTCTTTATTTGTGACGACCACCATTTGTGGCCACTAAAGGTCGTATAATTGTGACGACGACCATGTCGGCCATTAAAAGTGTGGAAACCCTCATGCTTATTTGTGAAGGCTGGCATTTGCTGCCCCTAAAAGTGGGTTATTTGTGACGGCCATGATTGGCGGTTACTAAAGGTGGATTATTTGTGACAGCCACTAAAAGCCTGAGAGGTTGGCCGGTTCAAACTAGCTTATTTGTGAGGGGCTGACATTGGGCGGCCATTAAAAGACGATTATTTGTGACGGCCATTGGTGGCTGCCAATAAAGGTGCTCCAACAACAGCATTATTTGTGACAGTCGTCACTGGCAACCAATAAAAGTAGTGGCCTCCTTATGCTTATTTGTGAGGGCTGGAGTTGGCGACACTAAAATATCACTATTTATGATAGCCACAAGTGGCAACCACTAAAGGTGAATTATTTGTGATAGTCAAATATGGCGGCCACTAAAAGCTTGAGAAGTGGTTTTACTCCAAGCTTATCTGTGAGGGCCGGCATGGGTGGCAACTAAAAGCGCATTATTTGTGACAATCAAAGCCGGCGGCCACCAAAAGTATACTTATTTATGACAACAAAACATGGCAGCCACTAAAAGTTCTATCTAGCTTTAATTGCAATATGTACTTATTTGTGGCGACTAGCTCTGAGAGTTACTAAAAGTGAATTATTAATTAAAAAAATACAACAATGTCTTAATATAAAATGTGACATAAAATATAAAATATAATTAATAATTAATAAAAAATATTTTCATTCTTAATAACATTTTTCTTCCAATATACTTTTATAATTAATAATATACTTATTCTTAAAAAATATATTTATATTCTTAAAATGTAAATATAATTAATAATTAAAACAAAGTATGTTTTTATTTCAATATTCTTAAAAAGTATATTTTTTACTATTATAAAGTTTATAAAAAAGGGAAAAATATATTTTATTTATTTTTTTCCTTAAAAATATAAACCAAAGTTATATTTTTATTTTTTTAAAATATTCTTAAAAAGTTATATTTTTATCATTAATAATAATTTTTTTCCCCTTCGTCTCCCTCCCTCATCTCTCTCTCGTCTCGTTATTCATTTCCCTCCATCTCCCTCCCTCCCTCCCTCATCTCTCCTGCCCCATCGCCTCCTCCGCCACCTGACTATTGCAACCCTCTAATTCTCTGTCTTCGTTTCCTTCTTCTTCTTCGTCTTCAACTTCGGCTTCGTTGCAGCTTTAGCTTCGGCTTCAGCTCCTTCGTCTCCTTCTCCTTCACTAGCGTCGACTTCGTTTCCTTCTCCTTCTCCGTCTCTGGCTTCGGCTTCGTCGCAGTTCCCTCAACTAACACCGTCGCGCATCCATCTCTGTTGCAACCTCCAGTAGGTATCTCTCTAATTTTGTTGCAGTAGAGAACATATTTTGTTTTTGGTGCTTAGTTTTCTTCCTCATCCATGGATTTATCTCTAATTTTATACTTCATCGTACCAGTTCTTCATTGCAAAAGGCATTTTGAGTTCGTGTTGGTTTTTGTTTCGCCCACACGCTTGTTCTATTAATCTAACCCTAAATCCCTTTCACTCTCCAATCAATCATCACTTGTCGCCTGTTGGATTAATACTATTTTTCTAATTACATTACTTTAGTGCATTTAAAAAAATTAGAATGATTACCTTAGTTTGGCAATTTGCTTATTCCACTTCCACGAGTAAGACTTTACATTCAAGCTTTTAATTACTTTATTTCTATTAATGCGTACAATTAATATTGAAAAAGAATACATACAAAATATCTTAAATCCCACCCCTATTAATCTGAAGGAAAAATGAGGTAAACCATACAAAATAGAGATAATATATATAAATCCTAAGTTTGGTAGATAATTACTCAAATATTCTATCATATTTTCACCAAGAAGAGTGATTATTACAATCACACCTTGTTGTCAACTATTCTGTTATCTCCCAGGAAATCAACCATAATTATTTCAATCGCATTTTCACCATTATTATTATTATTTAAAAATATCCAAAAAATTTTTCTAAAGTACAAAACACGTGATTTCAATATGGACATATTCTCGTAACAAAAATAATTCTTTGATATATACTAAGCAAATCAAATGATCAGTTTCTAGATTAAGTTGCCTGTTTGGCTTTTGTTGCCTGATTAGAATTAGAAAGAACTGTGGCAGTTTAATGAATCTTAATTAAAATCTTTGTTCTAAGTTTTTGCTTTGAATTTGAGTAGCAAACGCAAAAGAATTGAATCATTCGTTCTAGCTTTGAGAGGCAAGCCAGCAGCCAGCTCTCATCAACTTTCCATAATTACATGCCTTACGAGTGAATTGTTCTAGTGCAACACTTCTTTTTGTTTTGTGGTGGGCGTAGTAGGGATTGAATGGACCAATAATTTGGGATTTAGTTATTCTTATTCCATGTTGTTTGGGAGTGGAAACCATTAGTGCGTGCTATAGTTATTTGTTTCTTCTAAACGGCTTTTGCTAATTTATTTCTTGTTTTTTTTCCCTATTTTTCTTTGCCCTCTTAGTTTGGTTTCTTCATTACTTTGTCTTGTTGTATTTATGTTCTCATGCTTTAGCTTCATGCACTTGGGTAATTTCCTTAATTTTTTGAGTTGTAACCTCAACACTTTTTGTGATTGGGGGCGTGTTTGTGTAGGTTTGTCTTTTGGTTTCTTTATTGAATCTTTTAGTAAAAAGAAAAAATGAATATATGTCGTAATGTCTTTTAATCCCCTTTTTTAATGTAAGATCTTTATTCTTAAATTATGAATCATTCATATTCAATTTCCAAAATTTAAATGATAGGATCAAAAAATCAATCTTCCAGACTCTAGATTTATGCTGGCGAGATGCCTTCATGTTGAAGGCCAACTCAACCTGTTGGAGTTTTTGCCACAGATTATTCACTAAGGCTAGTTAAAAAAACTACCTGAGCAATTTAACACAATATTTGTCAAATCCCTAACTAAATTACAGTTCCTGACTAAAAAACCTACTAAGGTGTAGGCGAATTCCCCATTAGAGTCCCTAACTAAATTACAGGTATATTAACACAATATTTGTCAAGTCATTCTGCCAACAGTGATGAGATCAGCCAAGCACACATGTAGAATTGATAGCCATATGAAATTTGGTCTAAAACCATGTTAACAAAAAACACTAATATCCTAGTGGATTGCAAATTAAATCAATCAATTCCGAACTAGAAAAGGCAGCCATATATATAATTTTTTTTTTTAAATGCAATGCAATATAGAGAAACATAAGAGGATATGGCTTCACATACACCCAATTGGAAGAAACACAAAAAATCTAGCAAATGGCTGAGTAACTTGGGATTATGAGTTGTTGATTTGAGTTTAGTTTATAAATATGGAGATTTCTTAGTCTTTTTCAAAACAACCAAATGAAGGATTGTTTTTCATTTCAAGGATTCTTAATTTCAGACTAATTTCAAGAAAAATTCTTAGTGCTATAAGCTTTCGGGTTACTAATATTGTCACCATTCTTATTTCGCTTGCAATGTTGGTTTGTTTTCAAATCGTTGCGTTATTTGGGATTGCGTATCCCACGAGTGATGGGAATTTTATCACTCCCTCCGGGTGGTGGGAGATCACCCTAATTTATAGGTATGGAACAGTGAATATATATATATATATATATATATGTATGTACATAGACATTGTGCATATACATACCCCGTGAGTGATGAGGATTTTATCACTCTCTCCGGGTGGTGGGAGATCACCCTAATATGTAAGTGTGGAATAGTGAATATATATATATATATATGTATATGTACATTGACATTGTGTATGTACATACCCCATGAATGATGGGGATTTTATCACTCCCTCCAGGTGGTGGGAGATCACCTTAATTTATGTGTTTATTTGTCCATTATATTTAGATTGTCTAATGAATGTTTAACAATTTTTATAATTTTTACATTAAGCTTACACCTTACATTTGTTGTAGTTTCTTTTATTAGTTTTTGAATAGGAATATTAATTTTTTTATTAATATTTATTTTTAATTAGTGTGATGGATAGGAGTTGGATGCAATTAGATGACAGACTTTGTGACCAATACTTGAATGGAGTTAATGATTTTCTTGAATTCGCTCAGAAACCCACGCATAGATGGAAAAATTTGGTGTCCCTGTGCAATGCAACAATACATATTTTTTTAGTCAAAATGATGTCAAGTTTCATCTAGTTAGGTATGGAATAGTTAAGAATTATGTTAATTGGTACTACCATGAGGAAAAGGTATTGGTTGAGGTAGAGATTAGTGATGAGGATGATGACAACAACAATAATAACGGTATGCGTCCTATGTTGGAAGAAACCTTTGGGATGCCATGTGTTAATATTGATATGGGTCATGATTCATCTAACGAGAATGAGCTGAACTCGAGTGCAAATTTTTTTTATGAATTATTGCATGATGCCGAACAACCTCTATTTCTAGGATGCACCCATGTGTCGAAGCTTTCGTTTCTTGTGAAATTGTTGCATTTGAAATGTTTAAGTGAGTGGAGTAACAATTCATTCAACATGCTACTTGAGATAATAAGATCTGCATTTCCAGTGAGTGAAATTGTCATATCTTCTTATTATGAAGATAGGAAATTCATCCAAACTTTAGGACTCGATTATGAAAAGATAGATGCATGACCAAATGATTGTATACTTTTTCGGAAAGAATATGCAAATTGTCATGAATGTGTCAAGCATAGTGCTCCTAGGTGAAAGTTAGTGGTAGGAAAAAAAGATGTAACTAGGAAAAAGGTATCTACAAAAGCCCTAAGATATTTTCCATTGACCCTAAGGCTTCAAAGGCTATATATGTCATCCAAAATATCTTCTGATATGCGATGGCACGAAGATGAACATGTTAAGGATGGGTTATTACATCATCCAGCTGATTCTGAAACTTGGAAAAAATTAGATGAGCATTATTCTTCGTTTTCAATTAGACCTCGTAATGTTAGACTTGGATTGACAAGTAATAGATTTAATCCATTTGGCTCAATGAGCATTGCTCATAGTACATGGCTTGTGGTTGTAGTTCCATATAATTTGTCCCATTGGATGTGCATGAAACAGACTTATCTCATATTAACTTTACTTATTCCTGGTCCAAAAGCCCCTAGAAACCACATTGATGTTTACTTGCAACCTTTGATTGAAGAATTGAACAGTATTCTAAAACGCGCTAGGTGCTACTCGGGTGCCAAGTTGGGGCCCAGGGCCTAGAGTGCCTAGGCGAGCTTAGGAAAACTATTGATTTTTTTATTTTTTTTTAACTTTATGATGTAACTTGATGTTATTTTCAATTAAATCAAAGTTAAAAGTGGCATGAAAATATATATATCTAACATTTATATATTAGATATATATCTAACATATAAATAGAAAAGAAAATATATATATCTAGTCTAACATATAAATAGAAATAAAAAAATATATATATCTAATATATCTAACATCTAACATATAAATAAAAAAAAATTAAATACATAACAAAGCTAACACCAGCAACCCGCGCGTGAGACACAGAAAGAGAGAGAGGGGGGGTTGGAAGCGAAAACAGAGATAGAGCTTGACAGCGGCAGCGATGGTGTTGATCCAGCAAGGAAACGGCAGCGAAGACAGAGCTTGACGGTGTAAAGGCGATGAGGAGGTCACGATGGAGCTGGAGGTAGCGAGGAGGTATCGACGGCGTTGAGGCAGCGGCGGCCTTGGGCTGAGAGGGCGAGATGGCTGAGAGGAGTAAGAGAGGCTTCGGAATCGACAGAGGGTAAGATTTAAACCCAATAATTGGGCATCCCGAGCGGCTAGCCCAGGCGGCTAGGCGTCGCCTAGGCCGCCTATGAGCTGCCATCGCCCGATTAATCGGGCCAGCGACTAGAAGGGTCGACCAGGCCATATTCGGGGCGGCCAGGTGCTGCCTAGCGCCTCACCGGCACCTAGACCGATTTTTACAACACTGGAATTGAAGGAGTTATGGGAGGCCAATGTTCAAACGTATGATGCCTCAAAAAAGGAAAATTTTCAGATGCATGCAACTATTTTATGGACTATTAATGACTTTCCTACCTATGTAAATTTGTTTGGATATAGTACAAAGGAAAAGTGGGCTTATCCTTGTTGCAACAAACACACCGAGTCTCATTAGCTAAGTTATGGGGAAAAAAAAATTTATATGGGCCAGTGTTCTAAAAATCAGCCTAGGGGCTGCCGAGGCGCTAGGTGGCCCCTGGCCACCATGAGTTTGGCCTAATCGGCCCCCTTAGGCGCTAGCCCGGCTAATCGGTGCCAAGCGGCGCCTAATCGGCCACGGCGGCCGCCTAGCCGCATGGGCCGCCTAGCCCCATGAACCGCCTCGGCCGCTTGCTCTCTGTTGCGGCGGCTAAGAAGATTTAGGGTTTTTTCGCCCTTACCTATTCTCTCTCTCGTCTCGTCGTCGCTGCTTGCTCTCTCTGTTGTTGTCGTCGCCGACGTCTTTCGTCACTTTCTCTTTGTGCCTCAATCCGTCTTTCGCACGTCGTCGCCACCACCGTCGCCGCTTGCTCCCTCTAGTTGCAGTTGCAGTCGCCATCGCCGCTTGCAGAAGATCGTCGCTTGCTCTCTCTCTCTCTCTCGTCTCAACTTTGCTCTCTCTGTCGCGAACTTGCGATGTTGCCATTGCCTCTTGTGGCCTAATCGCACAATAATATATATATAATATAATATTTTTATTAATATATATGTGTTTATAATTTTATACATATATAAATAAGGATAAATTTATATATATAATCTCTATATATATAATTTATTTATATATATGAATATATATGTATGTATGTGTATTTAGAATAATATAAATTTTATTTAAATAATTTTTTATATACCGCCTAGGCGCCCTAGGCGCTAGGCCCCGGTCTGGCGCCCGACTAACACCTAGCGTCTTTTAGAACACTAATATGGGCCAACGTCAGTTTTTACCTAGGAACCATAAATGGCGTAATAATAAAGTTTATTTCAATGGAAAGGTGGAACGAAGGGACTGACCTCCACAACTATCCGGATATCATGTGTTTGAGCAATTATGTATTGTTGAAATTGGAAAATGGGATAATTCTAATGATACTTGGCTAAAACATTGGATGAAAAAAAATATCTTCTTTGAGTTGCCTTATCGGAAAGAACTTGTGTTGTGTCACAATTTAGATGTTATGCACATGGAAAAAAATGTATATGATAATATCATTGGAACGATCATGCATATTCAAGGAAAATCGACAGATGGTAAGAAAGCTTGCATGGACTTGAAAGAGATGGTCATTAGAGAGACACTCTACTTACTCGGTGAAGATGGTAAAATACCTCTTGCATCTGAATTTGTCTTCAAAAGAAAATTTGGTGTTATGTGAATTTTTGAAAGAAGTTAAAGTACCAAATGATTATTTGTCGAATATCTCAAGGTGTGTTAATATCAAGGAGAGCAAAATCTTGTTCTTAAAAGAGTCATAATTGCCACATTCTTATGTAACGATTACTGATCTGTTGCCAAATTGATTTAGCGACGGATTTTTGGATTTAGCGATGGAATATTTTCATTGCCAAAACCCAAAATTCTTGTAGTGTATATGGATTGCATTGGTTATATTTATAGTAAAAATTGAGACAATTATTCTTAATTTAGGGGCTTAAATTCGTCGAAACCTCACAATTTAACATCATCTAACAAGCAAATTGCTTTGAAGATTACTAGGCAATCCAATTACATTTGGACATTACACTCAGAGGTTTATTATAATTCATGTAAGTTAAACAAGAAGTGTTTCGTAGAATGTATAATAAATGAAAGATGAGTCTAGTAAAAAATTAACCAGAACGTATGGAATCATACATACCATAGTTGTAAAATTCTTAACGATTATTAACCCATCTGCTAATAAAAATGTTCAAATCAGATTGCTCAACATTGAGTGAGGAGTATTTTAGAAATTTAAAACCTATTCACAAAGAGTTAAAACGATAGTAGGAATTATCGTAAAAGAAACAAAGATCAAAAGTGAAAATAATTGTTAGCATAAGAAAGATAATTCTTATTTCATTAAATTTCAGTTTTCAATATCTTAAGTAAAATGAAATTTCTCATAATAGAAGTGAAATTAATTTCAAATTTATGATAAAAATTTAATAATGTTAGCCATCATGAATTTATAAATTATGATATGTTTTCAGTTTTTTTTTATTCTTTTGAGAGTGTTTCTTAATCTAAACTAATATTGAAATAATCTATTATAGTCAAGTATAAAAAAATATTAATCTCACATAATTCTAAATTCCTTTCCTATTATTAATTATATTCAGTTTTATTGACCAAAAAGTATTAATGGCAATTAGGGAGGGGGATGAAGTATAAAAACTTTGTCGTCATTTGCCATTATTATACGTGGCCCTTTCATTTTTTTGATGGCTTAAGCTTTCTAAAATTGTTATAAATCTTCTTAAGCTTCTCTTTTTTTATATTCTGAAAGCATTTGATTCCTCTAAAACTTTTTTGTTGTTTGCATGCAATTCAAATAGCCATCATTACAAGAAATTCGGGTTTTAGCGATGGAACAGCGACGAAATTGTAACGGAGTAAAGGAAAAAAATTTCATAAAATTAGCGACAGAACAATATTTTGTCGCTAAAATAATAAAACAAAATTAATGCCAAAAATATTAATTACTGTTGATCTACTGCTGGAACTGATAGGAGACCAAGAGGCGGCGATGGCGGCTGAAGGAGAAGCCGACGAGGAACCTTGCTAAGGATGGGTCTATTAGGCGGCAGATTTGGGCGTCACCGCCACTAACGCGAGCGAACCATCTTCTAGCGAGCAAATCTACTGATTGTGCCAATAAATCTAAGGATTGTGCGAACAGATCTGTTGATTGTCCAAACCTAAATATATCTTCTTCTTTTTAGGCTAAGGTTTTCTTCAACCTTTCCTCCTCTTGTGTGTCGCTGCCACCTCTCCTTTCTTTTCTGTCTTTCATCGCCTCATTTACTGGCTACCGAAAAACTTCAATCGCCTGCGACATATATACCACAAGCCTTGGCTAATTCCTCACATCCATAGGAAACTCAATGTACCACAAGCTCAACTCTTAGTGCTTGTGGACCGTCCATATGATATATGACTCATGAGATATTGTCGCAGAGGAGAAAGATTGAACAGAAAGTAGATGTTCTGAGGTCTTGAAAGTGTTGAAGTCTTTGCCCCAGTCTTGAAAGCGTTAACGTGGAGGATACAACAAGAGAGATGTTTGATCTCAACACAGCTATACAAAAAATATTTTAACAGTTGCTGCCTGTTTGGATGCAGTAGTGGAACACAAACGTGGGCTGGGAAACGACAAGAGGAACAAGGGTAAGGAGAATGTGAGGAAGAAAGAGGATTGCGTTTGCCAAGGAGTGCATTTTTATTTTCTGTCATATGTATTGGGAAGAACGATGATGAATTGATTCTACTGAAAATCATTCAAACACAAGAGTTTGGCTTGTGTTCATCTAATTTTAAATGAAGCAACAATCCCAGCAGACCTGTATGAATATTGTTCTGCCCATTTTCTCTTTCGGTAAATCTTTCCTTATTAGTTCATGTTATTGTTAGTATGTATTACAGTTTTTGTTTTAATTTTTATTAGAGCAATACTAGTCATTTAAGACATTCCCAAAGAAATGAGAAGACTGTTTATTTGTTTATTTTTGGTCAGTTTACTTTTACCAAAAATTAAAAAAAAAGAGTAATTGTTATATAAAAAATTGTATATTTTTTAATAATTTATTTAAAAATAATTTATCTATAAATTTTACAGTGAAAATGCCTATTTTTTCAAAAATAATTTATTTCTTATTTGGAAACTTGTGATAATAGGTATATGGTAATCTTTTCATGTTATGTTAGCCTAATTTATTCTATTTAATATCTAAATACCAGATTTGGTGAGTGACGGAACCCTATTAAATTTAACTTATTTTTAAAATACTCTCTAATATTTTAAAAAAAATTAAAATCCATCAAATAATTGTTTTTTTGAAATATATGTTTATCCAATGTTTAATTTTTAAATACATGCATCAATTTATAAAGAAATCATTTTTATAAAACTATAAATTATTTTATAAGCTTAGATCTAGAACGTATGGGAATATAGAAATCAATTAAAAATCAATGAAAGATTATATTTTTTTTATTTTAATCAAAATCTTGAGTGATTTGGTTACAGAAAATAAGATTTGAAAAAGAGAGAAATGAGAGAGGATTCTAGAGAATTATGTTGCAATATTGACTGAAAAAATGCCGAGAGAGAGAGAGAGAGTACCCATATCAGACTAGAGTTCCCTCAAGGTTTCGTTGACTTTCCGAAAGTTCCCTACGATGATTCGATTTTTCAACTTGAATCGAAGTTGTATTTTAATTGTATCGAAAACCGTCTCAATTTCGATTTCTTTTAATATCAAAATCCTATCTTGAGATACTCGTAGAGATCATATTTGTTTTCTTAAACAATTACACTCCAGAGCATTCCTTGCAGTCGATTCGATGGGCTTGGCCATACTGGCCTTCTGGTTCATCGGTTTTCCTTGCTTGGAGATGAAGTCAAGGGATGATTGTACTGTGGAGGCTGCCAGGTGTCCCAGCTACTTTGTGGTCAGCTAGATGGTGTCGGAGTGGGCCGAGCCCACTTCCAATACGGACGGGCCTAGATCTGCATGGGCCGGGCCCACCAACAGTGGCAGGCCTTCAATGGCCCTTGAATGGCTTGTCAGGGAGGTCCTCCCCTGTATCTCCGAATGGTCTCAACCCTCCTGAATGCAGACGCCGTCAGGGTCGATGTCGTCTGATAGAGGGCGGGTGCCTTCCTCTCGGCATACCCGCAATGCTAGACATCCACGTCCTCTGCCGTGAACCATTCAGTGAGGACGGTTATCTCCAGCGACCAAAATGGCAACTCCCCAAACAGCTTGGTAGTAGTGAGCTTCAGGTGTGCCTTGATCTTGCAGAAGTGGGCCGTGGTCCTGATGTTGAAATTCTCCAGCTGGTAGGTGGAGCTCCAAGGGCACTCCTTCTCCTTCATGGAGACGTAGGAGTTGTCGTAGTACTTGAGGTTCACCGAGCAGGTGACGGGGAAGATGAATTACGCCTGCTTTGTGTCCTCTCCGGTTGTCGTGGACGACGATGCCGATAAGATGTCGAACGTCTACACAGCTGCGCTTGCCATCGGGGATAAGATGAAGGCACTGGAGGTTGTCCAGAAATGTGACGTGAAATGTTATTGTCTTAATAGGGATAGGCTTCTACATAATTTCGAAAAACATTTCCAAAAGTCTCTCGAGCTGATGAAACCGAATTTCGAATTTTCTCACACGTTCTCGTGGACATGCTTGAATGGGCCGCAGATAATGTTAAGCCCGAGCAAAGCAGGCCCAGCAGGCCTAGGAACATCATTTTAGAAGGCCTTTCAAGGACTGGAAAAACTTGTTGGGCAAGGAGCCTAGGCCCGCACAATTATTAGATGAGACATCTCGACATGGGCTGACACAATGATGACGCCTGGTACAACATCATCGATGACGTGGACTCCTAGTACTTGAAGCACTGGAAGGAATTTATCGGGGCAAACAAAGACTGGCAATCTAACTGCAAGTACGCAAAGCTAAAGCAGATAAATGATGGAATTCCCTGCATCATCCTTTGCAACGATAGGCCCAAGAGTAGTTATAAAGAGTTTCTCGAAAAGGATGAAAACTCATCCCTGAAGAGGTGGACCCTGAGGAATGTTGACTTCTATTTCATCTCCGACCCTCTCTTGTCAGACGGAGATCGAGAAGACACCCCCGAGCGTGAAGGTTCAACACGCCATAGCCAAGAAGAACAGGAGATGCTGCCATACTGTGCTCTTTCTCTTCCAAGACAGCCCTCAGCAACTTTTCTTCAATGACACTTCCAACAACATGCATGGCCTCTTCCCATGCAAAGGCGATGATGCTACGAGTGATACCTGCGAGAACTGCGTCAGCTAGCAGCAATTATACGAATAGGAGCACTTATTTTTAGCATAAAGAATTAAATTATTTTAATTTAAAAATCAACAATTTTTAATAAAAGTCATAAAATGTCTATAAATCAAATTACACAAAATTAGTGTGATATAAAAACAATATTGAAACAAACTTAAATAAATAAATGGAGATGATATTAAAAAAAATCCACATTTATATTTTTTCAAATTCTTATTTTCTATAATCAAATCACTCAAGATTTTGATTAAAATAAAAAAAAAATATAATCTTTCATTGATTTTTATATTCCCATACGTTCTGGGTCTAAGCTTATAAAATAATTTATAGTTCTATAAAAAAGATTTCTTTATAAATTGATGTATGTATTTAAAAATTAAACATTGGATAAACATATATTTCAAAAAAACAATTATTGAGGGATTTTAATTTTTTTAAAAATATTAGAGTATTTTAAAAATAAGTTAAATTTAATAGGGTTCAGTTACTCACCAAATTTGGTATTTAGATATTAAATAGAATAAATTAGGCTAACATAACATGAAAAGATTACTATATACCTCTTATCACGAGGTTCCAAATAAGAAATAAATTATTTTTGAAAAAATAGGCATTTTCATTGTTAAATTTATAGATAAATTATTTTTAAATAAGTTATTAAAAATGTACGATTTTTTATATAATAATTACCCCATCTTTTTAATTTTTGGTAAAAGTAAACTGACCAAAAATAACAAATGAACGGCTTCTCCCTTCTTTGGTAATGTCTTAAATGACTGGTATTGCTCTAATAAAAATTAAAACAGAAACTGTAATACATATTAACAACGACATGAACTAATAAGGAAAGATTTACCAAAAGAAAAAATGGGCAAAACAGTATTCATACAAGTCTGTTGGGATTGTTGCTTCATTTAAAATTAGATAAACACAAGTCAAACTCTTCTGTTTGAATGATTTTCAGTGGAATCAATTCATCATCGTTCTTCCCAATACATACGACAGAAAATAAAAATGCACTCCTAGGCAGACCCAATTTTCTTCCTCACATTCTCCTTACCCTTGTTCCTCTCGTCGTTTCCCAGCCCACGTTTGTGTTCCAATACTGCATCCGAACAGGCAGCAACTGTTAAAATATTTTTTGTATAGCTATGTTGAGATCAAACATCTCTCTGGTTGTATTCTCCACGTTAACGCTTTCAAGACTGGGGCAAAGACTTCAACGCTTTCAAGACTTCAGAACCTCCACTTTCTGTTCAATGTTTCTCCTCTACGACAATATCTCATGTGTTATATATCATATGGACGGTCCACAAGCACTAAGAGTTGAGCTTGTGGTACATCGAGTTTCCTATGGATGTGAAGAATCAGCCGAGGCTTGTGGTATATATGTCGCAGGCGGTTGAAGTTTTTCGGTCGCCAGTAAAGGAGGCGATGAAAGACAGAAAAGAAAGGGGTGCTGGCGGCGGCACACAGGAGGAGGAAAGGTTGAAGAAAACCTTAGTCCAAAAAAGAAGAAGATATATTTAGGCTTGGACAATCAACAAATCTGTTCGCACAATCCTCAGATCTACTCGCACAATCAACAGATCTGTTCGTCGGAAGATGGCTCGCTCGAGTCAGTGGCGGTGACGCCTAGATCTACCGCCGAACAGACTCATCCTCAGCAAGGTTCTTTGTCAGCTTCTCTTTTGGCCGCCATCGTCTTCTGCCGCCGCCGCCGCTTGGTCTCCTGCCACGGCCGTGCTCGTTGTCGATCTACTGCTGGAACTGGCAGTAGAGCTTGATGCCAGCCATCGCGTGCTCAACCTGAGGCTGACCCTTCGTCGCTACCCACAGCTTTCGGTGCCGTCGCTGCCTTCACCAGTCGCGACCGCCACCGCCTCTGACGATGATCTCGAATATCCTATAATTTCCAATTAACTCCATCAGCTCTCTGTTTTCATTGCAATTGCAGCATTAGCCTCTGTTTGAGGCTTGGGTTTCAGACATCTCTCATATTATAATTGTTAAAAAAAAAGGAGAAAAAAAATGTCAGAAAAAAATCGTAAATCATCTGAAATATCAGAAAAAAAAATTCTGAATTATCTGGGATGAAAACCCAAGAATTGAAGATGTTAAAATTATGGAAAAATTTATGTTATATAAAAAATTTTAGTCATACTGAATTTTGTTATAGAAAAATCTAGGTAAAATTATCTGATATTAAAAAGTTTAGTATATATCATATTATCTAAAAATTGATGTTTTTATTTACAAAATACTATAGTTGACATAAGACTACCTATATATATATATATATTTATGTACAAAAGCAATATAGTGTTTTGTTTTTTATTTGATTCTAAGGGCCTGTTTGATTGGCCATATTTTCTATGGAAAATAGCCATTTTCTATGTAAATTCTTATTTTGGTGGTGTTTGATAGATTATATTTTCTAGGTAATTCAAATTCCCACTTTTGGTCACGTGATGCTCAATTCTAACTTTTGCTGGAAAATCAATTCTTAGGGGGGAGGTTGGAAAAGAAATTCTAGGCATTTGGAGGAGAGGAATAAGAAGAAGAAGAAGAAACAGTAGCAGCAGTAGAGGAGCGGAAGCGCGAAGGAAAAGAAGAGGGGAAGTGTGGCCAACAGTCACGAGGAGGAGGGGAAGCGTAGCTGGCAATCGCGATGAGGAGGGGAAGCGTGGACGGCGGTCACGAAGAGGGGGGGAAGCGAGGTCGGCGATTGGGCACAGCAGCTGCGACCAGTGATGGCAGGGATGGACTGAGAAAGAGAGGGGGCGAGGACGGTGAAAACATTCTGAACCTGAGAGCGATCTACGGGAAGAGAAGTGGAAATGCAACCTCTTCGACTCCAGAACACTGGCAGAGGAGAAAGCTGCGGTGGCTCCGATTCCTTGGAAAGCGACGGCCATTGGAGCAAAACGAAACAGTGATTACAGAGCATGGGGTGAGAAAGGGCAGAAGAGATTTTATATAGAACGAAGGGCTATTGGAAAGGAAGAGAGAGTGTATTTTTGTAGAGCGAAAGTGGGCGAAGAAATTGAGGTTGAGGCTGGAGGGAGATGGCGTCGTTGGCTCTGCTATCGGTTATCTTCTTAGCCTCGCCTCTTTTCAGCTCTTCTCCATGTATGTATATTTGTGTATATACATACACACACAGAAAGTTGGGTGTGTGTACGTATATTTGTGTGTATATATTTGATTTTTTTGAATATTTTGTATAGTATATTTGGTTTTTTGAATATTTGTGTATTTATATTTAGTTTTTTTGAATATTTTGTATAATATATTTGATTTATTTTTAGGTAATTTCTAGGTAAAAAATTAAGACAATCAAACATCTTCATATTTTTTCTAGAATTTAATTCTAGGTAATTTAATTCCCTAGAATTCATTTTCTTTCTATTCAAATTCCACCATTGCAATCAAACACACCCTAAGTGTTTTTTGTTTGGAAAGAAAATATGGCTTGCTTTGCTTGTCCTGTATGGGGCATGCAAGCCATAATGATGTATATAATTCGTGTAATGCATTCATCGATTTTGGAATCATGTCAAATGGTTGCACTGTCAGTTCATAGTTTTATCGTTTGGGACTCTGACAATGAAATGAGGTTTGAATCATCTGAGTGTCTCAACTGTAACTTAGAATCTATGGGAAGATTCTGTTCTTGCATAAGCTTTGATGGGAAAACATTGCAATTTAACGAAAGAATATTTTTCCAGAAAAAATTATTATAACATGTGATATGGATGGGTTTATGTAATTACCCATGATTGTTCAAATTGAAGGTTCCTTCAATGCTAGAATCATTCCTAATGAGTTCAATTGTAATACTCAATAATTTTTAAAGGACTCAAGTGTAATTTGGCATAAGTAGAATTTTTAGAAATTTTAGAGTTTAAATATAGTATCTTAGTGTTATGAGTGATCGAATTATCTGCAGAGAATGTCTTGAAACTTAAATGTTTAAAAAAAAAGATGTCACTGATGAGTGTCTTGAGAAGTGATTTATGACATAGAAAGCGGTCAGAAAGGAGACGATTTTCGATACAGTTGTGATTCAACCTGAAAAATCAAATGACCGCAAGAGACTTTCAAAAAGTCAACAAAACTCTTAGAGAACTTCGATTTTGAGAGTACAACAACCTTGAAGTAGTTTCGGGTTGAAACAAAAGGGGTTAAAGATCAAATCATACATTCGACCCTAAATGTAAATTCTTAATTTTGCTTGAGAAAGGTCGAAAGGATGTTATATATATATATATATATATATAATAAAGTTGTCACTCCAAATTCAATATCCATTCCATGTGATTCTCATCCACGCCCACTGTTACATATATATATTTTATATTATATTTACATACTATATTAATATGAAAATTATTTACTATAAATTTCATTTAGGTATTTTTTTAATTGTTTGTATACCTTAACATCAAATTAATAATTATTGAGATATTTAAAACCCAAAATTAATAACTTTGCATTTACTCGATAAGGTCAATTTCATTCTCAAGCCCTTACAATACCTTTATTTCATTCCAAAACGACCTCAGGGTTGATCGTCGTGAAAAATCGGAATCCCCTCAGGGTTTCGTGGACTTCCTGGAAATCTCCTACAATTATTCAGTTTTTCGGCTTAAATCGAAGCTGTACCGAAATTTATCTTGATTCTAATTTCTTTTAATACCATAAATTTTGACTCAGGACACTCGTTAATACTGTATCATTTTTCTTAGACATTTAGGTTTCAAGCCACTCCCTGCAGTCGATTCGATACTAAAAGCTGCAAAGAAATTATATAACCCCCAATTTAATAATTTTATAAATATTTCAAAGCAAAATAACTTATTATTTTCTTCTAAATCCTCAAACATTCATTAATTACCTTAAACACCAGAATTAATAATTACTATTTGGCTTCAAAATTCTGGGATGTTAGAGTTAAAGTACCGAAAGGTTATTCGTTGAATATTTCAAGATGCATTAATATCAAGGAGTAAAAAATCTCATCCTTAAAGAGTCATGATTGCCACATTCTTATGTAACAATTACTTTCTCTTGTTATTCAAGGCCGAGGATGTTTCTGGTGCATTGTTTGAATTGAACAACTTTCTCCACGAGATTCATTCCAAAGCATTGAGGGTGTAAACGTTAAATAAACTTGAGTTACAAATTGTTGAAACTCTTTTGGAAATTAGAATGAATCTTGCTTCCAAATCGAATTTACTTAACTAGATAAAAAAATTAATCCAATATTAGAAATTGAGATAATTCTTTTTAAACATTCCCAATTCTCGATTTAATAAGACACATGGAGAAGCAGGTTATTACATCACCCATCTGCTAATAGAAATGTTCAAATCAATTTGTTCAACATTGAGTTAGGGGTATTTTAGAAATTTAAAGCCTATTCACGAAGAGTTAAAGTAATAGTAGGAATTGACATAAAAGAAACAAAGATCCAGAGTGAATGATTGTTAGCATAAGACAAATAATTCTTATTTCATTAAATTTGAGTTTTCAATCTCTCAAGTAAAATGAAATTTCTCATAATAGAAGTCAAATTAATTTCAGATTTATCATAAAAATTTAATAATGTTAACCATCAAGAATTTATAAATCATGATATGTTTTCATATCTTTTTATTCTTTGAGGGTGTTTCTTAATCTAAGCTAAGATTGAAATAATCTGCTATAGAGGCTATTTGGCTTAGCGGTTTGACCGCGTATAAGCTGTATAAGCAGTTTTAAAGTTATACAACTTTGTATGATGAAGTGTTTGGCAGCATTAACAGTTTTAACGCTGTATAGCGTATCAGCTGTTTTAACAGCGTTGGCCAGAAGCTGGTGCCCCCCAGCTTTGGGAAAAAAAGCTATAGAGTTGACCAAGAAAAATATCATTTTGCCCTCATCTTCTCCCACCATCTTCTCCAGATCTGCCGTCCAGCGTAGTCGACAGACCCTTCTCCATTATCGCCGTCTCCATAGCCCATCTCGGTCGCCGCTTCTCGATCCTCCTCCTCCTTCAAATCTGCCGTCGTCGTCGCGTTGTGGGTCTCCTTCTTCTCACTCTACTACTATTTTGCTCGCTGGGTGCAGTGCAGCGTATATATATATATGTATATATATAACACAAATAATATATATTATTATATATAACATATATAATATATAGTAATATTGTATTAATATATTTTTAATAATTATGTATAATTTATTTATATTTACTAATAAAATTTTATATCATTCAAGATTATGTCTATTTTGGTCTTTTTGTCAAATTTTAATAACTTATCAACTCTTTCAAACCAAACACATAAATATTAATTAGCAGCTTAAAAGTATATTTATCCAAACATAATATTAACTTAAACACTATCTAACTTTTAACTTGAAAGCTAAACAACTTAAAAGCTATGGAAAAAATCGGTGAGCCAAACAGTCTCATAGTCAAGTATTAAAAAAAAATAGTATTAATCCCACATAATTCTACATTTCTTTCCTCGTATTAACGATATCTAGCTTCATTAACCAAAAAGTTATTAATGACAGTTAAGTAGGGAGGGGAATGAAGTACAAAAAATTTGTCGTCATTTGCCATTATCATCTGTGGCCCTTTGACTTTTTTGATGGCTTAAGCTTTCTAAAATTGTTATAAGTCTTCTTAAGCTTCTCTTTTTAATACTCTGAAAGCATTTTATTTCACTAAAATTTATTTGTTGTTTCCATGCAATTCAAATAGGCATACAATTCAAGCGTTGTAGTGTGATTAGCGATCAATTTTATAAAATTTTACTATAATTATAACTCTTGCTTTAATTTTAAATTGATTTAATTAAATAGTTATTTACAATATATATAAACATATATAATATATATCTATAATATATAATACATAGATATAATATATAATATTATAACATATTACATATGTTGGGATGCAGCCGTGCATACGTGAAGGTTGGAGACTTAATTCAATTAAGGGCCCACATTAAAGATAGCAATTGGAAGCCCAGCGCATGCCCATTAACTTAAAGCCCGGCTGCTGATTGTAATTTGAAGCCTATTGAAGCCCCAAGCCCGGCCGCATGTTTAATCGGAAGCCTGATTTAAAGCCCAAACAGCAGCCCAATTTCACGGAACAGGCGCGCGAGAGGTTCCAGAAACGCTGTCCCTTGTTCGTTATTACCCTATCAATTCAAGGGGATTTCAGTGGGCGTGTGATATGTATATAATCACGCACAGCAAGCAGTGAAAAAAAAAAAAAAAACCCCCCATCGGCCATTTTCATTCCAGAATAAGGGGGAGAGCAATACAGAGGGGTTGGAGCGCTGGAGTGAGCTCACAGTGGTTCCATTGTTCTGTCCAACGCACAACAGTGTTAATTTCAGTATTATTAATTTCTTATATAGTTGAATCTTAATTTCGGTTCTGTTATTTCATTGCGTCGATTTTACATTCTGTTCCTCATGCTATTCTGTTAGTTCCTTTAACTTATGTTATTTCAACGCATTGTCATTTTTGTTCTCATTTCCATTTCAAATGCTTAGAGGTAGAATTTATAAGACAATGCTTATTAGTTTTTATTCTATTTCATTTCTGTTCTCATTTCTATCTATCTGGCTTTGAATTTTCACTACCATATTAATTAATGTCTCATTATTTTGATTACATGTTTGTATGGAAAAATGTCTATGATTATAATGATCTCAATGTGCAAAGCAAGTTTAGACCACTTAAGGATTACTTGTGCGGTCCAGAGCAACCAATTCCATGCTACACTACACCTCCCGTTATTCACTCTGATTTTAATTTCAACCCTTGTGCTAATCAATCTTCACCTATAGATTCTTTTGAAAATCACGGCCATTCCCATCTAGATCTTAGTGAGAATGATGACCTTAGTGTGAGGTTGGAATATTTAACCCAGGAAGTGGAGTTGCTAGAAATACAAAACTTTCAAAATTTTAATGAAATAGAGATTAGATGTTTGGTGTGCGAGTCGTCAATTCATAAAACAGATTTTTGTCCTAAAATACCTATTTTGAAGAAAATTGTGAATAGGCAAAATTCTGATTTTTACCCACACCACATAGAGGATAGGTTACATTCTTTTTAGAGTCAGATGGATGATTCTTATTTGTCGGGTTACAACCCAAATTCTTACACTTACCCCATCTCATATGATGATCTGAATTCCTATTGGAGCAATGATTCTACATTTCAATTTTATGAACATTTTCCTCTACCACCTCATCAATTTGAATTAGAGCAAGGGTTTATATCCGATGATTATCAACCTTTGTATGAAAAATCTTTAGAGGATACCCTTCAGGAGTTCATGGAAGGTCAACAAGTTTAACATGAGCAAATGGCCGAATTTCAAGAACAAACCACTAGGCCCATATGTGACATTATAGAACAATTGACTGAGTTTACTCAGACTTTGAGCGAGAGTGAGCCCGGAGAATTTCAAACCCAACTCAATCAAGATCCTGCAGGTCAATGTCTTGGGGAGGAATTTTCGTTCAGTAATACCATAGGTCATGACCCGATCCAACCTACACTTGTCCCTAGGAGTGATGAATCATTTGAGACACTTGAAGACCTTAGGACAAAACAAGCCATCATGGAAGGAAAATTGGACCAAAATGAGATAACTTTAGAAGAAGAAGCCCGAGAGAAAGAAAAAGATAGAAACCAAGAGGAGAAATGTAAAAATATCATAGATCTATTCGAGTTTGAACCTAAATTTTTGTCCCTGAGGTTGGTCTATATCCTAGGGGATCAAATTAAACCAAATATGTGTGAGGTGTTTGTGCGAATTAATGTGTCATATTCTGATGCAATAAAATCAACACCTCTTAATGATAAGTTTTCAAAAGATATATGTGCTTTCATAAGAAAAATCAAATTGCGTTATTTTGAAAATAATTTTATAAGTGAATTAAAACATGCGATAACTGCTGTGATTCGAAGTTCAACCACTTATTTGATCATTAACTGGAAGAAAAGAAAAATAATAATATAATGAAAAAAATAAGAATAAAAGGCCGTTGATTTTGCCTTTATGTAGTCTGTTTTAATTTTGAATGGGTGTTTGTGATGCTAACAATAAGAGTCCTTTTGTAAGCTTGGCCCTTCTTGAGGAATCAATTCTCGCCTTAACACTCATCACGTATTTTCTATCCCTATCTCTTTGATTAAAGTGCAATTCAAGTTAGAGGGAGGGATCATTTATAGACATAATGACTTGAACATTGTTAGTATCATATTTTGCTTTTGTGTTTAATTTTGTTTTCGTTGAGTGTGTTTAATTTTGTTGGCCATTGGTTTCATGAAAAAAAAAATAATAATAAAAATCCTTTGTATTTCAACTTAATGTTCTTGCATTTATTTTGAATGGAAATTTAATGTGCTTTAATTGATGTTAGTTCTATTGCTTTGGATTTATACATTGTTAGCTAGTTGAATTTGTAGTATGAATCATGAATGCATTAATTTCTTATTTGAAAACGTAAATGTATGGGATTAGAATAAATGATTTGCATGCATCGGGTGTTCAATAATTAGAAATTGATTTATCGGTCATAAAATCAAAGGTAATGGTAATTAGTTGATTAGCATACTGCATGATCTTTCAACAGAAGTGGAGACTATTACCTGAGTGAGTGTTTGAGCCTAAAAATCGTTGATTCTGAATGAAATAACACTTACTCTAAATGTGCTTTATTGTTTATCTCATCTTTTCAATAAGTTCAAAACATCAATTTACTTTGAATGTCTAGAATGATAACGGATGAATTTGGTCGGTTTCAAACTTTGAATTAGTTGACTGCGTAATATTGTTTTGTAGAAGTATGATAGGGGGATCAATTTCTTTCAATTTGGACTTATTAACTTTTTTCTTTCTTCACATTAATTTTACTTGCTAGCCCATTTGAGCCGTTATTAGCATAATTCCTTTCCTTACCCTCATCTAACCCGTAACCATATAAAGTTTATCTAACTTGGTGTGTCTTTGGAAATTAATCCATCTAGGTATTTTCATATTTTTTTAAAAAAAAAGAAAAGAAAAAAAAATGGAAAAAAAAAGGAGAAAGAGAGACATTTGCTCAGTTATTCAGCATATGTGTTTCAAAATAAATCCTGAAAAAAAAAGTATGTTTAGCTTTGATATTAAGATTAGAAAAAAGAAAATAAAAAAAAAATCTGACGCACCCTTTGAACCCTTTTCTTTGACAATCCGTATTAACCTCACAACCCTATTACAACCCAGCTAGTCCTTCTTGATGCTATACATCATGTGGTCTCAAAATTCGATTCAGAATAGGGAATTCTATTTAAATTCAAAAGTTATTCATTCAGGGCATTATTTCAGTCATGAAGCCATGTCAATATTCTTTTCTTTCATGAAAACCCATTCGTTGTATTTGGGATGGCACCGACTTTGAATTTATTTGCAATTTACTCTTATAATGGTGCACCCCTTGTGTATAGACTTGAGGGATCGCTTTTATTAGAGAGAGTATCCATGGTAAGGTTTAGAGTCGAAATTTCGAGGGAATAAGGTGGTGTACTAATTATACTGATTGTTCTTCCTAAGATTTAGAATATTCAATTTTATGCTAGATAACTTGTTCTATTCTATGCATTTTGGTTTCAAATTTGAAATTTTTATATTCATGCGATTATTGTGAATAAGTAGTGTAACCTGGGTGGTTCGAGGGCCTGAGGTGGTTACCTTCGCCCTTTGTTGTGATCCCGACTTTCCTGGTGTCGGTAGGGGTCCCTCCTGTGGCTGTGTTGATGCCGAGGAGAAGGCCCCGATTGGGGGGCCAATTGCGGTTGTATTCGTGGTTTGGTCCTGACTTTCCTGGTGTCTGTAGGGGTCCCTCATGTGGCTGTGTTGATGCCGGGGGGAAGGCCCCGATTGGGGGGCCGATTGCGGTTGTATTCGTGGTTTGGTCTCTGCGCGTTGGGCCACCGAGGCTTTTTTCATGTTGATGTATCTTGTCGATTGTGTCCTAAGGTCGGGCAGGGTAGCGGGGGGCTTCCGAGCCAGTGAATCGGTGAAGAGACCCACTCTCAATCCAACTGTAATGGCGTGTAGGGATACTGCGGGGTTGAGATCTTTGATCTGGAGGGTTTCTTAAAAGAACCTCTTCATGAACGCTCATAACGGCTCGTGTTCACCCTGTTTCAGGTTAATAAGACTGGTCGAGGTCCGATGACGGGCTCAACTAGTGGAGAAGTGAGTAATGCTTATTCACATGACATCGTTGAAGGTGGTAAGGTGATCTTGGGGGTTAATGGTGCCATCATAGGGTTCTAAGGCATAGGGAGGGTGGAAACAATCAGGTAACTGAACAGTCATGATGAACTTGGAGAAAAGATGGCTATGAGAGTACAGGGACGTGGAAGGCGAGAGAGTTGGAGTGTGAGTAGCCTGATGGTGTTGGTAGCGACTGCCCTCGGCATTGCAATTAGCCTGTTCGTTAAGCTAGTCATGCTGCTGGTTTTGTGTTAATTCGTCCATTCGATTGTGGAGCCGGTCGACTGTTTGGAGAAGGACCTCTATGACAGCTAGATTCTACGGAAGGTGATTTGGGTTGTTTAGCTCTTGGCCTGGGGCGCTTCTGGTTCGCACCATGGTGCGGTCGCTGGAAGATATGTTCGAAAGGCTTCAGTGAGCTTATGGGGTAGGTAAGTTTTACTGAGCCCTACAGTGGGCGCCAGATGTTCCTTCTTGACCAAAATGAGGACGATTGAAGGTGGGGCGCGGGCTTCGGATCCGTCAAGGGGCGGCGGCTGGCACCTACAAGCACTCCGACGGTTGAGTCAGTAAGAGAATAAGATGATGCAATGTATCAGTAGATCAGAGATAAGAACATACCTTGACTCTGAAGAGAGCTAACTGATATAGAATGAGGAGATGTCCTCCTACATGCATGAGATGTGCGTTTGCAAGTGATAAGATTGGCTATCCAGCGCTGGTGGTGGTTCTTAGGTGGTAGCATGGTGGCGACGGGACCTTCTGTAACGCCCTACTTTTTCGAGCGTTAAATAACTTGGAAATTTCGAAAATATTTTTTTTTTCAATATAAACCATTTCTCGACAATCCCGTTTTACCTTCGTAGCATACTAAACAAGAATCATTAAGTCAAGACAGGTAATCATCATAAATGCATAAGCTTAAAATCGAAAACTGATATGATAAAGAATCGAAATCCACTTTAATCATAAAATAAGAATCCGTACCATTACATATTCAAATACTTGAATACATAGAGACTTATCATCAAGAGATAACAATTGAGCACCTTAGATAAAAACTAATGATGTCTCAAAAATACATCAAATCGTAATGGTTATACATGATCATCAATATAGTACAATTTTCTAAGAACATGTTCTAAATCCTCACAAAGGAGCATATACCCGAATAACTCGTCGGACCCATTAGCCACGTCATCAATCATTCCCCTGCCATAACTGTAAATCCTAACTGGAACATTGAATGTTCCAGGGGCATAACCCATTAGAAGATGAAACTTCTAGTGAGGGTTAAAAACATGATACGTGAATGCATGATGTAAATACATAAACAAACACTTGTCCTAGTGTAACCTCCCAAGCCAAGCCCAGCACGAAACCCTAGACAAAATCCCAAACCTCTGTAGGATAAGTCTAATGTTATTCCATCAATTGCCCTTGGAGAATTACGGCTACACTCTTAGGGTAACATCCCATTCCCATGTACAAATATCAATATGGCAATTGTTATGCCCCGAAGCTGGCTTCCGAAGTGTATTCTTCCAAAGATATCTTCGGAAGACATGAAGTGATACCTTCGGAAGCATGTCTTCCGGAGGCAAGTTCAGAAGGGATCTCCGGAAGACATGCTTCCGAAGATCATTACCGAAGGCCATTCTCTTCTTCTATCCTGCCTATAAAAGCACAGGTTCAACACCAAAGAAGGAGATAAAAAACATCGGTATTTTCTCTCAATTTATCTACTTCCGAAGATTATAATTTCCTTTCTCACTACTTTCCTTCCGTACTGACTTGAGCGTCGGAGGGTCTTCGTGGGAGAGAAGCCCACAAGCCTTTTGACCATCTTTTTTCTTACAAGGATCTTCGGAAGATCAGTTACCTAAAGCTTCGGAAGACTAGTCCTTTGATTTCGGAACACCAGACGCTGAGTGCTTCGGAGGGCCGGGCATAAGACCTTCGGAAGACCATTGTCCTACAGCTTCGGAAGACTATCGTCCCACAGCTTCGGAAGACCATTGTCCTATAGCTTCGGAAGACCAGTACTGTAGACCTTTTGAAGACCAGTGCTTTGCATCTTCGGAAGACCGACTCAGCAGGCTTCGGAAGATTCTCATTTTCATCATCAAGTTGCACCCAGCAGTCGTGGGTCCCACCAGTGTCGCTCTGCGGTTCACCTTCTGGAGTTTTGTCCCCACCTTGGAATTTACGGCATCCGCGATTATCCTGTTCTTTAGAAATTTTAATTGTTGTATTTGAGCAACAACAATTTGGCGCCGTCTGTGGGAATCTGGATAAAAAGCTCATTTCACTACAAAATGCCGAGAGGGACAAAGTCAACTGGCCTGGCAAACCCGCCCAACCTAAACCGAAGGAACACTCGTAGCCGGACGGGGGACCCCCTTCAGACGTTACCTAATGTGCACGGACTTATAGGAGATCACCTTGACAATGACGTGCGCTCAGGTAACATACCAACACTGGAAGGCCGGCAGACCGCAGGATTGGGTGGTATGGAACATTCAGAACAAGGAGAGGTACATGCCATTGGGGTAGGAAGGCAAGTGATAAGGCAAGGGAGACAAACCCCGCCCATAATGCAAGCAAATCAAGACCAACACTCCCTAGGGCAATCCTCAATTTCGAGAAGAAGCCCTGCAGTGATGACAGTACCTCCAGAACCTTCTGGAATAGCACCACCCACAGTCTTATTATCAGATTATGAACAGTTGCGGAAAAATTTTGAGGAGTTGAAGAATCAGAATAATGATCTCAAGGAGAGTAATGAGGAGAATACGAGAAGATTGCAAGGGGTTACTGCTCTGCTACAAGAATTGATGCCTGACATCCACATTCCCCAAATAGGGCAGACCGGGGAGAGGAGATATTGGAGATCCCATGATGAGCCCCCCAGAGCGCCACATCAAGAGGTCAGAGTTGGAGGCCCCGGAATTAATGATCAAGTCCCGTCAGCAGAGAATCGAGGAGGTAATCATGATAGGAGGCCAGGAAAAGCCCCCATGTACGAGGGGATGGCGGAGAGCACCCACTCAAGGGCTCTTTGCATCCAATCTCCCGATAGGAACGAAGCAGACAGAGCAACTCTTAAGGCATCTAACGTCAAGTGCCTCATAGAAGAAGTGTTGGAACAAAAGAAAATCGTGGCAACACCTGTAGAGACATCAACGAGGGGATTCCCACTGGCTGAAGAGCTTCAAAGACAGCCAATGCAACCTGGGTTCAAATTGCCCCAACTCCCGTTATATTCGGGGAAGGAAGACCCCGAGAGGCACTTGCAACACTTCGTTGCAATGGCCGTGTTGCATGGATGGAATGAAGTCACTAGATGTAAGGCTTTCCCCCTCTCACTAGCTGAGCAGGCGCAGCAGTGGTTTATTGAATTACCCGCTGGGCACATCCGATCGTTCGAGCAGTTGAGGAAAGAATTTTTGGCGGCATTTTCTGCCTACGTTCCAAAGAAGAAGAGTGCCATGTATTTGATGAGCTTGCAACAGAGGCCAAATGAACCTCTGAAGCAATATGTTGAGAGGTTCAGGGTCGCAACACAGGAGGTAAGGGATCTCCCAGTAGGTCTGGCCGCATCTGCTCTGCTTAATGGAACCGCCTACGCCCCGCTCAGAGAATCCCTGGCGTTTTCTGAGCTGAGCTCGATGGCCGAACTGTTTGCTCGGGCTGAGCAATTTATTGTCCAAATGGAAATCTTAGAAGTATGGGAAGGTAAAAGACGAGGGAGGCCGAATGAAGTTGGGTCAGACAGATCAGTGAAGGCGCAGAGAAGAGAAGAGCCCCCGAAGATGCAGTTTAGGAGCTTCACTCCCCTTACTGAGCCCAGGGCCGCTATCCTTTCGTCCATTGCACATACGGGACTTATCAACTTCCCTCCGCACTCTAATCAGCCAATGGGCAGAAACACGGATTCTTTTTGTAAGTTTCACGAAACCACGGGACATGCCACGGAGCAGTGCCGAGAACTACGGAACCAAATTGAGCAACTAATCAGAGAAGGAAAGCTAGACCGGTTCATATTGGATAAGCCGAAAAATCAGCAAGGCTGGAAAGAGGACCTTAAAAGAAGTAATCAGGGGAGGCCCCCGCGACAGAGGAGTGAAGTATCAGGCAGAAGAGAAAGCCAGCCGCCCAGGCAGAAGGAAGGAGAGAGAAACAGTCAAAGGAGGGAGCAATCGGGGCCTAGCATGGAAGAGAGCGGAAATGAGCCTACTATGGATAGAATCCACGTAATTTCAGGAGGAGAAAGTTTGGCAGGAGATTCATCCTCTTCTAGAAAGGCATATGCGCGCCAGGTACTATGTGTTCACTCGGTGGAAAAGATTCAAGAAGACGAAGACCCTCTTATTTTCTCACCCGAAGATCAGGGGAGTGTGTTGCTTCCCCACGATGACCCCTTGGTTATTTTCGCTGTTATTGCCAAGCACCCGATTGAAAGAATATTGGTGGACAGTGGAAGTTCCGTGAATCTTTTGTACTGGAATTGTTTTGAGAAGATGCACATCGCCCATGACCGATTGAAGACAGTCACCTCCCCCATGTATAGCTTCACAGGAGAAGCAGTGCCAGTGGTTGGGTCGGTTCAGTTACCTATTACACTCGGGGACCACCCACAAGTGGTTACCCGGCAAGTGAGCTTTATGGTAGTCAGGACTTTCTCCTCGGCCTACAATGTAATCTTGGGACGTTCACTAATCAATGCTATGAGAGCTGCCATATCTCCGGGATATTTGTTGATGAAATTCCCTACTCCGCAGGGAGTGGGGCAGGTGAGGGGTAATCAGAAACAGGCCAGAGTATGCTATGTGAGCTCCACTCGGAGTGTCACAAGTAAGGGAAAAGCGATGACTGAGGAGACTTTGTTGATTGGTGAGCAAACCCTTGAAGCTAGCAAGCCTCAGCCGGTGGAACCACTAGAAACCGTCCCCTTGAACCCTGATGATGAACGTCGGCAGGTACGCTTGGGGAGCCAGTTGGGCAGTCAAGAGAAAAAAGAGATCGTCGAATGTCTACGCTCTTATGCAGACATTTTCGCCTGGACGCCCGCTGACATGCCCGGGATCAATCCAGAGATCATATCTCATCACCTGAACGTGCGTGCAGAAGCTCGACCAGTCAAGCAGAAAAAAAGGCATGTTGCCCCAGACAGGCTGAGGCATGTGGAAGAAGAAGTAGATAAGCTCTTGAAGGCAGGATTCATTAGGGAGGTGCAGTACCCCGAATGGCTGGCCAATGTCGTGATGGTGCCAAAGGCCAGCGGAAAATGGCGAATGTGCATTGATTTCACTAATTTAAACAAGGCGTGCCCGAAAGATTCTTACCCACTCCCTCGAATAGACAGGCTAGTTGATGATACAGCTGGATATGCTGTATTGAGTTTCTTGGACGCATTCTCAGGTTACCACCAGATCAGCATGTACCCGCCTGACGCCGAAAAAACGGCTTTCATAACAGAAAAAGGGACGTATTGTTATCAGGTGATGCCTTTCGGCTTGAAGAATGCGGGGGCAACGTATCAAAGGATGGTCAACAAAATATTCAAAGACCTATTGGGAGGAGTGATGGAAGCCTACGTAGATGACATGATAGTGAAGATCAAACAAGGCGAATCGCACGCCAGCCAACTTGAGAAGGTTTTCGCAATATTCAGAAGGAATAACATGCGCCTAAATCCAGATAAGTGCACATTCGGAGTACAGTCGGAAAAATTTTTGGGATACATGATTACTCACAGGGGGATAGAAGCTAACCCTGAAAAGGTGCAGGCAATAATTGACATGCAGTCTCCCACCACAGTCAAAGAGGTTCAAAGATTGAATGGCCGTCTGACGGCGTTGGGTCGGTTTCTCTCAAAACAGGCCGAACGCAGCCTTCCTTTCTGCCAGGCTCTAAAAGGAGGTAGGAATTTTCAGTGGACTCCTGAGTGTGAGAAGGCCTTCCAAGAGTTAAAAGCATATCTCAAGCAGATCCCTCTATTGACACGACCAGAAGCTGGGGAGA
The DNA here is from genome assembly GCA_036245055.1 of Diospyros kaki. Lineage (NCBI taxonomy): Eukaryota > Viridiplantae > Streptophyta > Magnoliopsida > Ericales > Ebenaceae > Diospyros > Diospyros kaki. Next base: position 25,088,538 of record BSEG01000003.1, on the reverse strand, counting down.
GATTGTACCTGTACCTTGGGATTGGGTATCAGGCAGTAAGTGCTGTTCTCGTCAGACAGATCAGCCAGGTCGACAACCCGGTATTCTATGTGAGTAAAGTGTTGCAAGGAGCAGAGGTGCGATATCCCCATGCCGAGAAGGTAGCTCTGGCACTGGTGACAGCAGCAAGAAAATTGAGACCTTACTTTCAAGCACACGCAGTTACAGTGTTAACAGATCAACCATTGAGACAGATTTTACAGAAGCCGGAATGTTCGGGAAGGTTAACCAAATGGGCAGTGGAACTCAGTGAGTACGATATCAGTTTCGAACCTAGAAAAGCGATAAAAGGGCAGGCATTGGCAGACTTCATAATGGAGTGCACTCACTTGCTAGAGACAGAAGTTCGCACAAAGACATGGATGTTATTCGTGGATGGAGCATCAAATGCCAAAGGAAGCGGGGCGGGGTGGTATTAATATCCCCCGAGGAAGAGGTGTTAGAGTACTCTTTACGCTTCATCTTCCCCAGCTCAAACAACACAGCCGAGTATGAAGCATTGTTAGCTGGGATGAGATTGGCAGAAAAGCTGGAAGTAAAGAGCTTGACCGCCCACAGTGATTCGCAGTTGGTAGTACAACAGTTTCAAGGCACTTTTGAAGTAAGAGAACAGGTTTTGGCTCGTTATTTACAGAAAGTGAAGGAGCTCTCTCATAGGTTCGAACATTTTGAACTCATTCAAATCAACAGGTCCTCCAACCAGCACGCTGACGCATTATCCAAGTTGGCCTCGGCTCGAGACACTCCGGGACGATTAATCCATATGGAGGTCCTGCAACGGCCAAGTACAGAAGAAGGTGATGGGGATGTCCACTGCATTGATATAGCAGACGACTGGAGAGCACCAATACTTAAATACCTGCTTGATCAAGAACTTCCAGCCACACCCTCAGAGGTTAAAAAATTGAAGACCTACGCAGCCCGCTTTACAATCATTGGCCAAGATTTATACAAGAAAGGGTTCTCTTTGCCATTGCTCAAATGCTTGGGGGCGCGAGAAGCAGAACAGGCGCTGGAAGAAGTTCATGAGGGAGACTGCGGTGAGCACCTTGGCGCCAGAGCGTTGGTTAGAAAGATCTTGCGAGCTGGTTTCTTTTGGCCCACCTTAAAGCAAGATGCAGCTCGAAAAGTGCGAACATGTGACAAATGCCAGAAGCACGCTCCACTGACAGTACTGCCCCCTTCGTCTCTAAGACCGATATTCCAACCAATACCATTTGCACAATGGGGATTGGACATTTTAGGCCCGTTTCCTATGGCGACAGCTCAAAGAAAGTTTCTATTGGTGGCCACAGATTACTTCACAAAATGGGTCGAAGCCGAACCCCTAGCAACCATAACTGAGAAGCGAGTAGAAGGGATGGTGTGGAAGGATATAATCTGTCGTTTCGGCATACCCCGGATTCTCAACACGGACCATGGAACACAATTTGATTCAGAGGCTTTTAGGGCCTTCTGCCAGAGGTGGGGCATCAGCTTAAGGATGGCGTCCGTATCATATCCACAAGCCAATGGCCAGGCAGAGGCGAGCAACAAGACTATCTTGCACGGGTTGAAAACCCGGTTAGAGCGAGCTAAAGGCAGGTGGGCTGATGAACTCCCTAGTATTCTGTGGGCTTATCGCATAACCAGTCGCGTATCTACAGGGGAAACGCCTTTCAGCTTGGTATATGGAACAGACGCCTTAATTCCGGTAGAGACGGACCTCGTCTCGCCTCGGGTTATGGCTTTCAGGGAGGAGGATAATCCAGACAGCCTGAGGGAAAACCTGGATACGATAGATGAGCTGAGGGAGAAAGCGGCTGTACAGTTAGCAGCATATCAGAGGAGAATTGCCGGCTACTATAATGCGAAGGTTCGACCCCGAATGTTCCAAGAAGGAGATTTGGTGCTCAGGAAAACAGTGATCACAAATGCCCATAGAGAAGAAGGAAAGCTCAAACCAAATTGGGAAGGGCCTTACAAGATACAAAAGATGTTGGGACCCAATACTTGCGTGCTGCAGACATTGCAAGGAGTGATGATAGGCAAAACCTGGAATACAATGCACCTCAAAAGATATTTCACCACACTGACAGCTGAGGAGAAACAGGAAGGATGCGAGGCCGAGAGCAGGGAGACGCACGTGCCACAAGAAGCGCTACTTGGCTCCCCTGAGAACCCAAGTTCTCTGTGATCTTTTAATTTTCTCGTGTAATAATCCCCCCATAAATAAAAGAGTACCCCCATGTATTCCCGTGGAGTAGGCAGAACTATAAGCCGAACCACGTAAGATCTCGCGTCTAAAGTTTTTGCGTGTATGATAACGTAAGATGCAGGTGCTGTAGCTCGGCCGAGGTCCCTAACGATATTAGGATGACCCGGCAAAGACCCAGGCACCCATAATCTGAAACCAATTCGAGATCATCAGATGTTCTGACGGTTATGCCCGCAGACTCACCTAGATCCCTCGACTGAGTTCGGTGCAATGCTTTTAAGCTAGACCTAACTCCTCAGGCTGATCTGGCGCCTAGGTCTCCCGGCAAGCTCAGACACCCTGAGAGAATCCCGAATTGGGCTGGTTAATGGGCCCAGGATACAACGGTCGCAGATCAATTCCCAGAAGAGCTAGAAGACCACAAAGCTGCTACAAGGTAAGTTGAAAAACGCCCCCGCTGCACAAGGCTCAGGTCGTCAAATCGCAATCTGGTGCCCATGACCTAAGTCCAACTCGAGATCATCAAATGCTCCGACACCTGTGCCCGCAGACTCACCTGGATCCCTCAGTTGAGTTTGGTGCAATGCTTTCTAAGCTAGACCTAACTCCTCAGGTCGATCTGGCGCCTAGGTCTCCCGGCAAGTTCGGACTCTTAGAAAGAATCTCGGGTTGGATCGTTGGCCAAACCCAGATCCCTTATGACAGACCGAACCTCGGAGGAGGCGAGCAAAAAAGTGAGAGCCACTGCCTGGGATCACCGGTTGCCCCGGCACCTATGCCTGCAGACTCACCTAGACCCCTCGATTGAGTTCGGTGCAATGCTTTCTTGCTAGACCCAACTCTTCAGGCTGGTCTGGCGCCTAGGTCTCCAGGCAAGATAGGATGCTCGGGGTGAGTTTGGCGTGGGATCCCTAGCGTGAACCAACTATCAGGTGGTTGGCAAAGACTCCACCCAAAAACATTCGTGGTGGCCCAATGATCCCCAATTTCGATAAAGCCAGAAACTCGATAACTGTTGCACGACTCCCGAAAGTGAAAATTGAAAATACGAGTTTCCGAGTTTCCCAGGGATTCGAAGCAGGGAAGAAAATGAAAGTTGAATCACCAAGGCAGATAAATTAAAATACGGGTGCAAGTCACATAGCCAACCACCAAATGAAAATAATGTGACCAAGAGAATATATATAGATGTAAACAGGACAATTACATAAACCATGTTGAAGCAATCACCAAAACATTGCATTCTCTAAAACTCGGAGAAAACATGGTACACCCTAAGCAAAATGTCAGAAACTCTAAAATAACACTTCGAAAAGGAAATTAGTATTGTACATGATCGAACGAAGAGCATAAGATAAAATCAAAAAGCCTACACTAGTCCTCAGGGGGAAGGCGATCCACGCGGCCCGAGCCCTCTTCAGGAGGCAGGCTCTGGAAAGCATCAGCCGACACATCTCTTTCTAGCTCTCTCTCAAGCATATGCGCAGTGCTAAACGAGCCGGCACTCACTTCACCCTCCTCGAGATCCAGGGCGTAAGGGCTCCATGGACCTTGCAAGTTGCTGAGATCATCCTCTAGCGCTCGCCTGACGCATTCATCGGGACCGATGTCATTCGGCTCATACTTCCTCCAGTCGGGGGGCAGGCCGGCGGACATGGCGTTATCGAAAGTCACGTCCGAGAGAGAGTCTCCCGGGAGCCTGCTCTCCACAAAATTGCGGCAAAGGTAGAAGCCAAACTTCGAAAAAATAGCTGGCGTACTTATCCTTGCGATGGAAGCAATCCTTGGAAAGACGGTACTGCCTTACTGCCTCTCTCGCCGCTTCATCCACCTCTCGCTGCCTGTCCCCGCGCATCCTCTCCATTTCCAGCTGAGCGTGGGCCACCCGTTCTTCAGCACTAGCTAAATCTCTCTTTAGACGGGAAACCTCACCCTGGGCCTCCTCCAAGAAAGACACCTTCTCTTCATAAGCCCGGTTGCGAGCCTCTAATGCTTCTTCCCACTTACGGGCATTGTCTTCGGCTGCCTGACGGCTTATAGAGAGGTCGTGGAGTTGGGCTTCGAGCCCAGTTTTATCCGACTCTAAGTGACGGATGCGCATGTTTAAAAGCTGCTCGTCTTCCCTCCATCGAAAGGACTTCTGTGTCAATTCATGGATCTGCGCCTCTTGACGAGCCAATCGGGCGCGGTTCATAGCATTGGTCACAACAGCACCCTGCACTCCCTGCCAAAACATGTGAAGGGAGGAAACAGGTGAAGAAAAGAAATGGCGCGTAACTAGGCAAGCGAAAAGCAAAAGCACGAAAAAGTAAGAAAGCTTACGATTGCAAGGTAACGCTCGAACTCGTCCATATCCTGTGGAGAGTTACGAAAATAACGACCCTCATCATGGGGAAGAATGGAAGAGTAGAGAAGGCGAGCCGCAACCCCAGGCGTGTCAATTGTATCTGTATCCAAGACGCCTGGTTGCATGCTAAATTGCTCTCCGCGAACCCAGTAGTTGTCATCCAATCGAATGGCCCCTTGCTGGGGATCGGGCAATGCAGGCAAGATAGGGGCCAGTCCCCTGGAGGTTGATCCTCTCTCCATATGCAGCGTACGACGATCGCCGCGTTGAGGATTGAGCACGGCGCGACGATAAAGACCTCGACCCTTATCATGAATCGCATCAACAGCGGCCTGATCGAACCGAGAGGTGACCTCGCCCTCGGGACCTGCCCTGCGCCCGGTCGACTCATGCGGGGTGTGGTGAGGAGCCCCACTTGCGGCCGCGGACATGTCCATCGCAAGCGGGGAAAAGGTAGGGCGCCCCATAGGCTCTGCAGGTGAATGGCGAGCCTGAGAGTCGTCAACAGGTTGGAAAGTCGCGGGGTCCACTTCCGCTTCTTGACGACGACTCCTTTTCCTCCTCCTATGACGAGGCCGCGGGGGAGCCACAGTTTCTCCCACTCCCTCGTCTCGCTCAATGTCGTGGGAATCGGGGGCAGGAGTCCCATCTTGGGGATCACATGTAGGAGGTGCTCCGGCTTGGGTAGTCCTAGGGGCCGTCTGCTGGAGGGCGGATCTCATTAGATGTTGCATGGCTGCAAAAGAAAGACATAAAACCGTTAGACACGATGAAATAACCTCTGAAAGTAAAGCTCGTAGCAAAGAAGAATAGCAAGGCAGCTAGGGGGCCCCCACCCTCAGGAGAAGGTTGCTCCTGGAGAAGGGCATCTCCCGCTCTCGCCGTGACATCAGGAGTTGGGTCGACTGGAGGGTCGGGATATAAGGCCCTGGGCACCCTGCGACGAGACGATTCGCCACGCTCCGGAATCCAGCCCACCCTTATCAATCTGTCCACGGACAAGAGGCCAAGGAGATGTTTAGGGCCACCCCTAGTTATAACACGGCGGCTATCCTCGTATCTCTCTCTAAGCACTGACAATGGTACGCTCAGTACGGGTTTTCCTACCCTCTCCGGGTTGGTGCACCATTCACGAGGAGCATTCCATACCCCGTTCGGAGGTTTAACCAAAAACCACTGAGTGTCGAATGAAGCCTCACGAGGAGGGGACTCAGAAAAGAGAGTTTCGCCCTTGACCCGCTGTAGGGTATACATATGGAAGCGCTCCTTAACCAGGCGTAAGAGAAAGAGACAGTAGAGGAAATCGATTGTAGGATCTATGTCATTTTCGCGACAAAGGACAAAAAAGCCTACTAATTGGGCCCAGCCGTTACGGTGTAGCTGGCCCGGAGCTAGCCCACTAAGGCGAAGAAACTTAAGGCCAAAATTATGGAGGGGGAGATGAAAACCTAAACGGAAGCTAGCCTCATGCACACTCATCCACCCCTCTTCTACGTCTACCGCGCAATTTTCTTCAGGGCAAGGGAGTCTAGTAAGGTAGTTCCCAGGGATTCGATGATTTTGACGAATAAGGGCAACGTCGTTATCGTCCATTTGAGAGCATTTACCCTTTAAGAAAAAGTGGTCAACCCCGTGGGAATCGACATCATGATGATATATTTTTCCACTTGCCATAGCAGGAAAGAAAGGAAAGAAGTCTAAAGAATTCGTTTGAAGATAAATAACGGAGGAATTTTCGGAAATACTATTGATCTTCGGAAGACCGTCTCAAGAGATTTTCGGAAGACGAAAGTTTATCTTCGGAAGCTACGTTGATCTTCGGAAGACTAAAAAGGACTCGGAAGGGACTTTGGTCTTCGGAAAGCCTTAGTTCCTCGGTAGACCAAAGTTTCGGAAGGAATTAAGTACCTCGGAACGGTGTTGATTCGGAAGAAAGAATGAATCTTCGGAAGAGCAATAGCAAACGTCTTTCGAAAAAGTTTCTTCGGAAGGAACGATTGAATAGAAGAGCCTAGTCTTCGGAAGTGGTTTTTTCTTCGGAAAGGAGTTTTTTGACGGAAGAAAGTCACGGTAGCGTTCACGCGAATATGGGAGTCTCGGAAGCGGTAGGACCTATTTATAGGAAACCAGCGGAAGCCGAAACGTTTGCGGGAAAAGCTTCGGAAGAAAGCTTCGGAAGACAGGATTGGAAACTTACAAACTCTTTACAATGGTGAACCTAAATAAAGAGTGGGGGAGTATTGTTGTGCCCCGAAGCTGGCTTCCGAAGTGTATTCTTCCAAAGATATCTTCGGAAGACATGAAGTGATACCTTCGAAAGCATGTCTTCCGGAGGCAAGTTCAGAAGGGATCTCCGGAAGACATGCTTCCGAAGATCATTACCGAAGGCCATTCTCTTCTTCTATCCTGCCTATAAAAGCACAGGTTCAACACCAAAGAAGGGGATAAAAAACATCGGTATTTTCTCTCAATTTATCTACTTCCGAAGATTATAATTTCCTTTCTCACTACTTTCCTTCCGTACTGACTTGAGCGTCGGAGGGTCTTCGTGGGAGAGAAGCCCACAAGCCTTTTGACCATCTTTTTTCTTACAAGGATCTTCGGAAGATCAGTTACCTAAAGCTTCGGAAGACTAGTCCTTTGATTTCGGAACACCAGACGCTGAGTGCTTCGGAGGGCCGGGCATAAGACCTTCGGAAGACCATTGTCCTACAGCTTCGGAAGACTATCGTCCCACAGCTTCGGAAGACCATTGTCCTACAGCTTCGGAAGACCAGTACTGTAGACCTTTTGAAGACCAGTGCTTTGCATCTTCGGAAGACCGACTCAGCAGGCTTCGGAAGATTCTCATTTTCATCATCAAGTTGCACCCAGCAGTCGTGGGTCCCACCAGTGTCGCTCTGCGGTTCACCTTCTGGAGTTTTGTCCCCACCTTGGAATTTACGGCATCCGTGATGTTGAAGCTCCAAATGGCCTTGGCCACCTTGCCTATTTCCTTAAGCATCTTCACCGCCCCTAGATCGACCTAAAAGCATCAATGATCCACTGCAAAAGCGAGTTGCAGGTTTGCCATTTCTGCCAGCTTTCTTGGCCGAATTTTTCAAAAATTCGACCACTCCGGTGGCCATTGTCGGCTCATCATCACCCCTTGTCCCTCCCTAACCATTGCCTATGCAACCCCAAAAGCTTTCGGCAACCCTCGTGGCCTGGTCGGTTTCCCATTGTTGCCATCTTTGAGTTTTTTGCATTTTGGCCCCTCAGCTTTTGGCCTTTACCTTTTTGACCCTTTTTACTTAGCCCCTGAACTTTTCAATATTGCATTTGAGACCCTCAAGTCCTAAAACATCCATTTGACCCCGAAGATTTTGAAAAAACTATAATTTTCACTTCCCTCTAGCAATTTTAGGAAACTACACTTAGACCCAAATTTTTGTTTTGGCCCTAAACCTCTTCGTTTCTTCCTGAAACCACTGAAATGTTATTTTTTTATGAAAAACTGAAGTTCCCTCAAGCTTTGGTTGACTTTCCGGAAGTTTCCTTTAAAGATCCGATTTTTGCAGCCTAAATGGTAGCTGTATTTTTGCTATACCAAAAATCGTTCCCGATTCGATTTCGTTTGGTCTTAAAAATCCTATCTCGATATGCTCATTAAAGGCGTTCCTTTTTCCTTAGACATTTAAGCTTCAAGGTCTTCCCTTCGACTGATTTGGTAAATTTTTCAGGCTTTTCAAATATCATTTGTCTCCGAATTTCTATTTTTCCCTTAAAATAATGACCCAAAGTTCTTGGGTATTACATTCAAAATTTCTCGAAAGACGCGCATCACCTCGATATGCGTGTCTAGCCTCGATTTTTGTGCCAACTCTCAGAAGTTGCACCAATCAGTTTTTCTCGAGCATATAAATCATAAAAATGATATTTAATCACCAAATATCTCAAATTTCAATTTCTTTAATTTTTTCTTCATGTTCTTCTATTTTGCCTTCTTAAAGTTCCAATAAATACTCTCGAGACTATTTTCTCGAATCTCTTTTCACAACAATTCATAATATCCAATGAACTTCAAAGGAAAAATTACTGAACTTATCCGGATGTTGTGTTTTCACGTAAAATGAGGCTATTTAGTGTGAAAATCGAGACATCGAGAAGGCAAACCTCAAAACTTTTTGCACAAACTCCCGTAAAATAATTTTCTAGAATTTTAAGAATTTTTTTCAAATTTTTCAGAGGCCCCACGTGCCCGCACGTGTTAAGACGAGTGGTAGTGCTTGAAGGACCGTGCGTAGCCAGCACCCACCGGTTGTCTTCTCTGGCGACGGCTATGCTGGCGATGCTAGAAACCTCTATCTCTTGAAAGCCCTCCTTCAATCGATCTAGTTGGCACCTTTTGCTGCTCAAAAGAAGCATCGAAAAGCCCTTCATTGGCTGCTTAAAGGTTCGGCCAGGGCAGTCCGTCTCTTCTTTCTGGCGAAGCTCGAATAGCCTTCAAAACAGTACTAAAATGCTCCTAAATCTCCAGATTTAATCTACTCCTCATGGGCAACAAAAGCCCCTTATTCCCCTTGCCCAATTTATTTGAAATCGGCCTCAATTTGAAGCCTCAATCTCTCCAATTTTCGACTTTCATGGTTGTCTATTTATAGGCAAAATCAAACGAACAAAAGCCCTTGGCCACCTTACCCGACCCCTTAGGATCTTCAACCTCCCCTAGATCTACCCTCAAACAACCCTTGCTAACCACGAAATCGAGTTGCAGGAGCTCGACCAATCGGATGAATTCTTGGTCAATTTTTACTTGATTTTCGGCCACCCCGGTGGCTTTTGTCGGATCTTCCTTTATAAAAGTTGCTCCCCAACCATCGCTCGTGCAACACTAATGCTCCAGATGGTCGTTTAGCGACTTTTGGTGCGTTGATCGAATCCTATGGCCAAACTTTGCTGATTTGGCACTTTGGCCGCTCCAAGTTTTGGTTTCTCGCTTTGGCCCATTTCCACATAGTCCTTAAACTTTTCAACGTTGCATTTAAGACCCTCATGTCCTAAGACATCCATTTGACCCTCGAAAATTCTGAAAAAACATCGTTTTGGCCTTCCTCTAGCAATTTTAAAAAATTGCACTTAGGCCCGAATCTTCGTTTTGGCTCTAAGCCCTGTCTTTTCTTCCTGAGACCACTGAAGAGTTGTTTCTCATGGAAAACCGAAGTCCCCTCAAGCTTGCGTTGACTTCTCGGAAGTCTCTTATAGAGATTCGATTTTGCAACCTAAATGACAACTGCATTTTAGCTATATTGAAAATCGTTTCCGATCCGATTTCTTTCGATATCATAAATCCTATCTCGGGATGCTCGTTAATGCCACATCATTTTTCTTTGGTATCTTAGCTCCAAGGCACTCCCTACAGTCAATTCAGTTATTCATATGGTAATAAATTACCTTTATACTCTCAATTTATCTAAAATTTCACTTTTTTCCCCAAGATAAATTACTCTTGAATCCTTTAGAATTTCTCGGGTATTACACCCTCATTAATGTGGATGAGATCCGCCATTAATGATGATGGGATCTAAGACAGTTGTGCAGATATCCAGTAGGTTTGCAATGATGTTGTTGCAAGCCGGCGTTGGGCCAAATCTGGGTCTATAAGAGAGATCAGGTTGGGCCAAGATTGGGCCTAAGGAGAGGGCCGAGTTTGGGCTCGGACGGTCCAACTATGATATCGAGATATAATTAGCTCATGTATGGGAATCGAGAAAGCTTAGTGAGTCAAATCTCCTCCCGAGATTAAAGGTTTTCAAAGAACTTAATGCTTATTATTTAATTGATATCTGCTCAAAAATCTAACAGTGAAATTGAATTAATAAATGATTAATATGACTTGAGAAAACTTATTAATTTATTGAGAAAAATCTACCATAACATGCAAATAATTATAAAATACTGTAAAGGTATTTTTTATTTTAAATCGGATTAAATAAATAATTATATAATCCAGATTAAATGAAATCTAAACTCTAGTGCATTCGTTAATTAATTTATCATAAAGAATTTAGTTTTTTATTTTTTATTTATTTGATTAATTAATTAGTTTAACTTAAACTAATTAAAATTGTTTTAGTATTGTGATCTAGTCTTTGTGGAATCAACACTCTTTTCATCACTATATGCATATTTGACTAGGGTACACTTTTCCTAACTAATTATGCATAAATCACACATCACTCATCAACCATACGTCATCCTCTTTTGGCATGGCAACACATGTCTAACTTGCCCGGACGTCACTGGCACAACGATAGTAGTGCCCTCGCTCAGAGGCCGAGGAGACAAATACCTATCGTAAATTTCACTTGATAAACATATATAAAATATCATGCATGATTATATGCAACTCACCACCACCATGTATATGCAAGGGTCTTTACACAATGGTTATGGAAATATTTATTTTGGTAGTTCGAAGCAAAAGCTTATATTTTTCACGTTATGCAAATTATGTCATTGAACCCATATTGGTACGTTCCCAACCCATTTATGGCATAAGGCATTGACCCAATATTCGTAAGTCAACTCGTTGATACTTGACGGGATTCTAACATACAATTACGAGTCCCTCGTATAGGTAAATATTTGTATCACCTCACCTTCAAGATTAGGGGTATCACTCGTTGTTACTCACATTATGGACTGGTTTAGCATCTTTGATAATATTAAATATTAGATGGAGGCCGGTCAGTTAATCGCCACAATCACATTGAGTCTTCCTAATTCTTAAAGAACCTAATCCACATCGGTTTGGCATCATTTTCAAAAAAGTAGGGGCGATACAAAACTCTGTGGCAATTAGAAATAATATCACCAGGGGTCACATATTTGGTTTAAACTCACTATTCACAGACTTAACAATAACTCGCGTATTATAAAATGGTTATCACGCGTATTTATATTATTAATGTGTAGAATCGAATCACGATGAGGGAAGAAATAAAATATGAAAAATAACGAAGACTTGTATTGGAATTAAAGAACATAAAGAGAGGATTAAGAACTTATCTTTAAACAATCATTTATTATCTTTATCGTACTCCCGTTGTGAAGTAAAATATTTTACAATAATTAATAAAATCATAGTTTAAATTAATTAAATTTATTTACATATATAACATATAATATTTCTACAAATTTTACCGACTTACCTGAATATCAAAATCCATTCATTTTTCTTTCACTTTCTCCTCTCTGATTCTTTAATCTCACGGTTCACTACTCTGTTCAATTACACACTACTCCCTTCAATTACACAATACACTCCTTATATACACATAGACATAGTGTTTTGGCACCAATCGTAGCCCATTAAATTGGCCTCTTGATTTCCACCAAAGCTTTTTGCCCACTGAATTGCTTTATAATAATTTCTTCCACGTGCAATTTCATCCAGAAGTTGCTGATTTCATTCCCCCAAGGTAAATCATAACCTATTTACTTTGTTACAAAGCAATTGAAATTTAAAAAGAATTAAATAAAGGCTGAGCTGAAGTCCGTTGCCTTGCCTCCCATGATCATGCTCCCAATTTTAGTACATATTAATATAATATTAAATAAAATTATTTTTTTCTATTATATAGTATATATTTGCTATCATAACTTATATATATATTTATATATATTAGTTATATGCCTATACCATACCATGTATTCACGTGAGCATCCTTTCTATCTCCTCATTATAAATTTTTTTATTTTTTTATTTTATTTTTTTTATATATAAGACTTAAAAGATGGTAGCACGTGAGAACCTTATCCACCACACACCATAATTATTAATAAATATAACTTTGACACTACTTCACAGAATCCATTGTTTCCTCTTAAGCCACTATTTTCCCAACTTACCATTTAATTCACCCATAGATTTCTCTGCAATTCCTTGGTTTGACCCAATGAATTTATCTCCCAGCTCAATTGTTTCCTGTTTTCCCAACTTGCCATTTAATTCCCCCGCAGGTTTCTCTACAATTCCTTGGTTTGGCCCACTGAATTTATCTCCCAACTCAATTGTTTCCTCTTAAGCCACTGTTTTCCCAACTTACCATTTAATTCACTCACAGATTTCTCTGCAATTCCTTGGTTTGGCCCACTGACTTTATCTCCCTGCTGAAGGCTAATCATAATCTCACTTGCTCACTTCTTCTCCACGCATATACATATATCATATATTTCATCTTTTTCATATTATATTAAACAATATAAACACTGGTACTTATTTACGTGTATAAATATTATATACACTAATTAATTAAATGCAATTACACCTTCAAATAAAAATTTTATTTAGATTAAACTATCAAAACTCAAAATTAATAATCTAAGATTATTCGATAAGGTTGATTTCATTCTCGAGCACTCCAGGACTTTTGTTTTATCCCGAAACCACTTCATGATTGTTCCTTACATGAAATGGAAGCCCCTCAGACTTTCGTTGGCTTCTCGAAAATCCACTACGACAATTCGATTTTTCATCCTGAAATACAGTTATACCGAAAATTATTTTCATTCTGATTTATTTTAATATCATCTATTCTGGCTCGGGACCCTCGTCAATACTATATCATTTTCCTTAGATATCTAGATTCTAGAACATTCTTCGCAATTAATTCGGTACTGATCACCGTAAAAAATTATATAAGTCCAATTTATCTGAAAATTGCACTTGTAGTCTAAGATAAATTAATCTTAAACTCTTTAAAAAATATGAGATATTACATTTATGGCCCTACGACCCCCAGAATTTAGTGGGGGAAACGATGCCATGGTTGCAGATAAGTTGACGAGGATAGTGGAGAAGCCCTTGCGGGCTGCAGGAAGCACTGATGCACAAAAGGTGCAATTAGCAACTTTCTTGTTGGTTGGTGATGCAGAATCATGGTGGGAGATGGCTAGACAGAGATTTGCATGCAGACAGCTTATATGGGTAGAGTTTCAAAGGGTGTTTAATGATACATATTTTCCTAAATGGATGCAAGCGCAAGAGGTATATGGATTCATTCAATTGACCTAGGGAAGCAAGACGGTAGCCCAGTACGAAGCATAATTTATTTCCTCGGCCAGATTTGCCCCAGAATTAGTGGCCTCAGAAGCAAGCAACGCGACGAAGTTCCGGCAGGGCCTACAACGTGAGATCATATATGCTTTAGCCTGGGCCTGGATTACAGAATACTCTATTGCGGTGCAACAAGCCTATGCCGTGGAACGAAAAAGGATTGAGATGGGACTGGATCAGGTATTATCAAAGGGAGCAGGATCTTCAGAAGGGTGTAACAATGATAAGAAAAGAAGATGCTAGGAAGAGGCTGCAGATTTGTCTAAATTATACGGAAGCGATATGCTGGTAGAATTACTGCATGCTCCAATACTCGAACAAGTACATGAAACATATTTTGAGCATGCCGGAAACTCAAATGTTCTTTATGGGGAATTTAACGAATATTTCCGACGGAAATGGTGAGTTAAGCCTGACGAGGGAGAACTTACTCAACAGTCTCCGAGTAAAGGTGGCGTCCGGTGGCGACCACCACAAATTTGCTATGAAGTTTGCCACTGTTCCGGACTCTAGCAAGAGTATATATGGGCTTATGCAGTGCACGCCGGATCTGTCCGAACGGGATTGCGTGAAATGCTTGTTTATGCTGTCCGTGAAATAAGATTGTTACGCCGAGATGGAGAAAGAGAGAGGCTTAGGATTCATATTTATTCTTCAGATGGGGTCTAATCGTGTAGTGGGCTCTTCGATTGTGGATTTCTTGGCCACGAGGTGGGATTCTATTTGGGGTTTCTGATTGGGTTCCCATTGGGGATCTGTTTGGGTTTAGCGAGAATGGGGTATGTTCGCGGTCTGAGTTTCCGATTGGGGTTTGCTGGCTAGCGCAAGGTTTGTCGCTGGTTGGGGTTCCCGATTGGGGTCTTTGGTTTGTATTCTTTTATTTGTTTTTGTTAATATATTTTACTTGCTTAAAAAAAGAGGTTGGGAATTCACGCCATGGTTTTGACTTTTTTTTTTTTATGTTTTTTGGTAATTGACATTTCACTGTTAAATAAAAACAAAAATAATATTAAAAATTATTTGATTAATAAAAATAAAATAATTTAAGATTATGATAATTGATAAAATAATTTTAATTATAATAATAATTAAATAATTTAAATAATAATAATCTAAAATATGATAATAAAATAATTTAAATTATTGTATCAAATTAATATTTATTTAAAAATATAATTATTGAGTCCATAGTTTTGTCACACTTTAAAAATTTTGATCTATTAAATTTTTTATTGAGACACTTAAAAAATTATACACTTTTTAAAAAATGTCTTAAAAAAATTGACCCAACAAGAGTTTTTTTTTAAGCCTTGTTCTTATGTCTCTTCCCTTTTATGTTTAGGTTTATATTAATTTTTTCCAAACCAAAAACATACATATGCATATTGAAAATGCTATTTAAATATAAATATATAATACATTGTTATATAATATCATTAAAATATTAAAAATAATTATTAAAATAATATTTTAATATTTATATTAATTTTCTCTTTATTTAAAGAGTATTACAATTATCAAAAACAAAACTCAACTTTACAATAAAAGATTAATTTACCAAAAGTCCAAGACACTGCAAACTGATAAGATTTGTCAATATAGATTAAATAAATTTTTATCAACAAATATAAATATTAACTATAAAATTATCAATTACTTATAAATCATAAACACTTACATCTAAGCTCTTAAATCAAAAAATAAAATATTAAAGAAATGAGATTTATTAAAAGTAAATAAAATTTTAAATTCAACTCTCTCTCTTTTCATGTGTGATACTGATTTAGGAATGTTCACTTTAACTTCAAAGGAAGAAAGATTCAAAATATCATAATTCATTCTTAAAAAAAAATTCATATAAAAGGACAATTTCATTTCCCAAGATTTTTTAAACTATTTTTTCTCAGTCTTTAATCTTCAATAACTTTTAGTCATTTCTTATTTAGAATTGTAAATGAGATTACTCATTTCTCAATAACTTGATATTCAACTTAATAAAAATTTATTTAAATTTTTTTATTAAGATAAATGAGTTGAAGTGAGATATAATTTTAAAGTTTAATTTATAAATGAATTGAACTTTAATTTAAAAAAAAAATTGACTCATTAGTTCAAAACCTAACTCGATTAAAGCTCACAAATAAATCTAATTAAAAATTTAATAATAACTTATTTATAAATATATTAATAAATTTATTCATATTTTTATAAATATATTATTTTATAAATAAATAATATATATTATAAATAATATTATTAAATATATATTAGACTCTCAACTACTTTTAATCTTAATAATAATAACATATATATATATATTATATACATATTGACAGTCAAAGGAAAGAACAACTTATCCCCCATTTTAATTTATCTTTGCACTCTCAATGTCTTTTCCTATTATTTTATATTTATTTTTTTGATAAATAAATTAATTTCATAATTAAAAAATATATATTTATTTCTACTAGTTAGTCATGTGTTGTAGGATAGGCTTTATCAAAATCATTCTACTTCTTATTATAGTATAGTCAATTTTATTATTATATACTTAATTTAAAATACATGTATTTTTTAAAAATTAAATTTTAACAAATTATTAAAACTTATTTACCTAAATATTATTTTTATGTTGATTGGGTTAGGGGAAATTGAAATTTAGAGAGAATTGTTGTTCCATTCTGCGAAAGCCTTTACAAATATAATATATATATATATTATAATATTATTATCATGTAAAAAAGTAACAATAATCGTGTGTAAATCTAATTTCCAACGTCCTCTTTCGATCTTTTTTTTACTTGTTAAGTTTGAAATTGAAATTTTGAAAGAGATAAGAGGGCAAGTACATTGCAAAAAATGCATCATTTTATTTTTTTTGAATTACATTTCTCAATCATCTTACTCCTAAAATTATATCAAATAAATAAATTATAAAATGTGTTGAGATAATCATGATGGTGTGACTTTCACCCCTTATTAAACTATACCGAGTAAAAAAAAAGTGTTCTACTTCTCTAGGAATGGAACCCAGGAGCCCCAGCCAAGCTTGGCAGCAAGTGCACCATTAATTGCCGGGAGCACAGCACGTGCACCATTACTCCTGCAAACTGCATATTGAAACAACAGGTCGAACAGGCAAAGGGGAAATTGAAATGTAATATATTATATTATTATATATTAACATAATTATATATAATATATTGTATATTATATATTTGCTGCCTTGTTCTCAATTTTTTTAAATATATAATATATTATATTATATTATTATTAACATAATTATTATAAAAAAATAAGACAATAATTTTTAGTGGTTTTCATCTTCTTCTTGCTTTGCCAAATAAATTTAATTTGAAATTAAAATTTTAAAAAAGACAAGATGGCGAGCTACTGCACTGCAGCAGGCTTCTTGTTTTGTCAAATAAATTCAATTTGAAATTAAAATTTTAAGAAAAACAAGAGACGGTGGCAAGCGAGTTTTGCTAAATGTACGCACAAAGTTGACACACAAGTAGGGTTGTTAATGGTTTGATTTGATTTTGATTTTTGTCAAAATTATAATTAAACTAGACTTAAATTAGCAAAATTAAAATTAAACCATTACCCATTTAATTTTAAAAATTTAAAACTATAATCAAACCATTCGGTTTTCAGTTTAACTATGATTTTTTTAGTTTAATCCATACCAACAAACAAAGACAAATAACATTCATAAATTTTTTTGATAATTTCACAACAAATAGAGATAAATTCTAATAAAGTTATCTTATTCTTGCATAAAGTTACAAAACTTCTTGAATAAAAAATCTCATCTCCAAGCCTACAATTTTTAAGATCAATAAATTAATATTTACATAATTAAATTATAATTTAAGCTACAAAAATTTAGTTACAAAAGTTTTTTTTTTTCTGTAAATTACAAAAGTTACAAAAGTTAATACCTTCATCAACAACATTAATATCTTCTTTGTAAATTGATTGCAAAGGGATTGTTTATCTTTTAGTTCTCATCAAATGCACATACACGAAGTACACTCTTTTAGTAATATGAGAAAGTATGGTCAAAAGGCAGTTGGTGATTTAATGAATCATCCCAGATTCTTAGCATAATCTCATACAAAGCTCTATTGTAGCAAATAATTTGGGTCTCATTACCATAAGAGTATAAGTATTCCCTGCAAATTTAGGGATTGTTCAATTTGGGGATTGAACTCAAAGTTTGTCATTTGGAACGAAAAGAGTTGCATAATAACGAAATGAAATTCTATGATTATGATTCTTCTAGTAGTTTTATAGCTGTCAATCGAGAGAATCAAAGAACTAAAAGAAGATAGACCATACCAAGCAAGGGCAGACGAAGCCGACTAGCTGAGCAAGTGGACGAGCAAGAGAGAGGCAGAGAGCGAGGGCGAGCGCTAGCGAACGAGCAAGAGAGATCGAGGGCAAGCCAAAGCAAGAGGGGCCGAACCTTAGCGAGAGCAAGAGAGATCCAACGAGGGCAAACAAGAGCAAGAGAGATGCAGAGAGCGAGGGCAAGCATACGCTGACAAACAAGAGAAGGAGGCAGTGAGGGTAAGAGAGATTGAGGACGAGCGAGAACAAGAGGGGCTGAGCCCTAGCGAGAGCAAGAGAGATGTAGAAAGTGAGGGCGAGGGTGCGCGGACAAGCGAGAGACAACGAGGGTGAGTAAGAAAAAGCGAGAGCGAGGTTGAGAGAGGAAGGAAAAAAGGAGGGGAAAGGGTTTGCAAGCAAGGCAATTGGGCTGGGATGGGCTAGGCTCGAGTGGGCTCAGGTGGGCTGGGGTGTAATAATATATTATATATATATATATTCGATTTGATTCGGTTACCTATCATTCAGTTCAATTTCGGTTCGAGTTCTGATTTAGTTTTAGTGAAAACCATAACCAAATCATACCTATTGAAACAATGCTCGATTTTTCTCTAAACCAAACCATTACCCAGTCAAATAGTTTTTAACCGTATTGATCAGTTCGGTTCTCCATGGTTTTGATTGTAATTGTCATCCCTATGCACGAGTTGACACATAGCAAGAAAAGGACGAAAATACCCTCTGAAATGCCACTCAAACATTGTTGCTTCTCCTTCGCTACTCTATTCTCTCCCGCCCGTGCTCATTCCGTCCAAGATTTCTTTAAGTCATCAATTTTATTTCAAGATTTCTTAAGTAATCAATTTTATTCATTCAACTGATAAGAATTTGTATTTGCAGAGCTATAATTTATTTATTTTTTAAATATATAATAGCCATTTTGCCTTATTAAAATTTTTGTTAACTTTTCTTCTGTTTGGCTCGTTTTGTGAATGATACATTGTTATAATTAAAAAAAAAATATTTAAGATTAAATTATTTATAAATATATATTTTAAAAATAAAAATATATTTAACTGATTGTCATCTTTTAAGTCATCAAAACAAAAAAAAAAATATACCTCTTAAAACACATAAAAACAAGGCATCATGCCATCATCCATAAGAAACAGCGAGATAGAGATCCGGGGCTGACTGCTGGAGACGGTAGAGAGAGAGAGAGAGAGAGCATGTGAGGGGAAATTAGAAAGGGAGAAATTATCATCCTTAAAATTAAAATATCGCGATATTTTAATTATCAATTTATCGTGATATTTTAATTGTTAATTTATCACGAATTCTATGTTGTGCGTCAACTTCTGCGCCAACTTTGTGCGTACAAGTAGCAGGGAAGCCACTGCAGCAGGCGTTTCCTAAAATTTTGAAAACGACAAGAGATGGTGGCAAGCTACTGCAGCAGCAGGCGTTTCCTAAAATTTTGAAAACGACAAGAGATGGTGGCAAGCTACTGCAGCAGGCGGGAAATGACGGAAATACCCTGAAACTGCCACTCAAATTACTTGGGATTGCCACTCAAATTAATTGCTTCTTCCTCACTTTTCTCTCTCTCTCTCTCTCTCTCTCTCTCTCTCTGCGCTTGACGCACAGGAGAGTTTTGCCCATTCCATTCCTTTTCTGTTACATTTGATCAAATTTTGTTAATAATTTAGTATGTAAGTTTTGTTTCTTTCATCATAACTATAAGGCTCAGAGCCTCTATTATCAAAATAAACAGAAAAAACAAATAAATAGGATAATGTAATACTAACAGTGTCTTAGTCCTCTATTACCAAAATAAAAAATTATTTGTGCGAGTAGAGTAGAGAAGCAGCACAAAACTGAATGAAACATCAAGACATTATTGTTATACATCCATCAAAATTATATAAATATATATGTATATATACACACACAAATATACATATATCTTTTTCTTCAAACAGTCGCCGGGAACAGCAACCGCCCGTCCCCTGGGTTCGCCGATAACAGCAACTGCGGTGGCCACGAGTTGCAGATCCGACGACCCCTCGTCTTCCCCGCTGCTAGTAGTGGTTAAACCACAGCGAGTTGCAGATCCAGCGACAACGGCGGCGATGGCGATGGCGAAACTCGGTTGGCTTGTGCGACAGGCAGCCGCGCAACCACCCTTCTCCCACGCTCGGCGACAACCGCTCACCTCGTCTTCTCCGTTCCTGGCCCTCAACGATGACGGGAACAGGCGACGATGGAGGTGAGAGGAAGCCGGCGGCTTCTGGAGAAGGTGACGCGGCGGCGAAGGCAAGAGGGAGCCGACGGTTGCTGGAGAAGACGATGCAGCGGCGGTGACGAGAGGGATCCGACGATTGCTGGAGATGCGGTGGCGGCGAGAGGGATCCGGCTGTTGCTCACCCGATGGGGCGGCGGCGATGGAGAGAGAGAGATAGAGAGAGAGAGGGGAGGGGAGGGGAAATGGGGGAGATTTTCAACCTTCAAAATAATGAAAATATCGCGATATTTTAGTTGTCAATTTCTCGCGATTTCTCCTGTGCGTCAACCTGTCCGTCGTTAGAGTGCGTACAAGTAGCAAAACTCCAAATTTTAGACGGCAAGCTACTGCAGCAAGCGTTTCCTAAAATTTTGAAAAGGACAAGAGATGGTGGCAAGCTACTGCAGCAAGCGTTTCCTAAAATTTTGAAAAGGACAAGAGATGGTGGCAAGCTACTGCAGCAAGCGTTTCCTAAAATTTCGAAAAGGACAAGAGATGGTGGCAAGCTACTGCCACAAGCGTTTCCTAAAATTTCGAAAAGGACAAGAGATGGTGGCAAGCTACTGCCACAAGCGTTTCCTAAAATTTCGAAAAGGACAAGAGATGGTGGCAAGCTACTGCCACAAGCGTTTCCTAAAATTTCGAAAAGGACAAGAGATGGTGGCAAGCTACTTCAGCAAGCGTTTCCTAAAATTTTGAAAAGGACAAGAGATGGTGGCAAGCTACTGCAGCAGGCGTTTCCTAAACTCCCCTCATCTCTCTCCCGCCTCCTTATTCATTTCCCTCCATCTCCCTCCCTCCCTCATCTCTCCCGCCCCATCATCTCCTTCACCGCCTGACTGTCGCAACCCTCTCCTTCTCTGTCTCCGTTTCCTTCTCCTTCTCCTTCTCCGGCTCCGTCTCGTTTTCCGTCTCCGGCTTCGGCTTGGCTCCTTCTCCGTCTCCGGCTTCGGCTCCGTCGCAGTTCCCTCAACGAACACCGTCGCGGTTCCATCTCTATCGCAGCCTCTAGCTCCAGTAGGTATCTCTCTGATTTTGTTGCAGTAGAGAACATATTTTGTTTTTGGTGCTTAGTTTTCCTCCTCATCCATGGATTTATCTCTGATTTTATACTTCATCGTATCAGTTCTTCATTGCAAAAGGCATCTTGAGTTCGTGTGAAAGGGGTTTCTGTTTCGCCCACACGCCTGTTGGATTAATACTATTTGCTTATTCCACTTCCACGAGTAAGACTTTTCATTCAAGCTTTTAATTATTTTATTTGTATTCATGCGTACAATTAATATTGAAAGAGAATACATACAAAATATCTTAAATGCCATCCCTATTAATCTGAAGGAAAGATGAGATAAACCATACAAAACAGAGATAATATATATAAATCCTAAGTTTGGTAGATAATTACTCAAATATTCTATCATATTTTCACCAAAGAAGAGTGATTATTACAATCACACCTTGTTGTCAACTATACTGTTATCTCCCAGGAAATCAACCATAATAATTTCAATCACATTTTCACCATTATTATTATTATTATTTAAAAATATCCAATTTTTAGACTAAAGTACAAAACACGTTATTTCAATATAGACATAATCTCCTTACAAAAATAATTCTTTGATATATACTGAGCAAATCAAATGATTAGTTTCTAGATTAAGTTGCCTGTTTGGCTTTTGATGCCTGATTAGAATTAGCAAGAACTGTGGCAGTTTGATGAATCTTAATTAAAATCTTTGTTCTAAGTTTTTGCTTTGAATTTGAGTAGCAAATGCAAGAGCATTGAATTGTTCGTTCTAGCTATGAGAAGCAAGCCAGCAGCTAGCCAACCCTCATCAACTTTCCATAATTACATGCCTTACCAGTGAATTGTTCTAGTGCAACACTTCTTTTTGTATTGTGGTGGGCGTGGTAGGGATTGAATGGACCAATAATTTGGGATTTAGTTATTCTTATTCCATGTTGTTTGGGAGTAGAAACCATTAGTGCGTGCTATAGTTATTTGTTTCTTCTAAACGGCTTTTGCTAATTTCTTTCTTGTTTTTTTTCCCCATTTTTCTTTGCCCTCTATGTATGTTAGTTTGGTTTCTTCATTACTTTGTCTAGTAGTATTTATGTTCTCATGCTTTAGCTTCATGCACTTGGGTAATTTCCTTAATTTTTTGAGTTGTAACCTCAACACTTTTTGTGATTGGGGGCGTCTTTGTGTAGGTTTGTCTTTGGTTTCTTTATTGAATCTCTTAGTAAAAAGAAAAAAATGAATATATGTCATAATGTCTTTTAATCCCCTTTTTTTAATGTAAAATCTTTGTTCTTAAATTATGAATCATTCATATTCAATTTCCAAAATTTAAATGATAGGGTCAAAAAATCAATCTTCCAGACTCTAGAATTATGCAGGCGAGATGCCTTCATGTTGAAGGCCAACTCAACCTGTTGGAGTTTTTGCCACAGATTATTCACCAAGACTAGTTAAAAAACCTACCCGAGCAATTTAACACAATATTTGTCAAGTCCCTAACTAAATAACAGTCCCTAACTAAAAAATCTACCAAGGTACAGGTGAATTCCCCATTAGAGTCCCTAACTAAATTACAGGTATATTAAAACAATATTTGTCAAGTCATCCTGCCAACAGTGATGAGATCAGCCAAGCACACATGTAGAATTAGCCATACGAAATTTGGTCTAAAACCATGTTAAAAAAAAACACTAATATCCTAGTGGATTGCAAATTAAATCAATCAATTCCGAACTAGAAAGGGCAGCCACATATATAATTTTTTTTTAAATGCAATGCAATATAGAGAAACATCAGAGGATATGGCTTCACTTACACCCAATTGGAAGAAACACAAAAAATCTAGCAAATGGCTGAGTAACTTGGGATTATGAGTTTAGTTTATAAATATGGAGATTTCTTATAGTCTTTTTCAAAACGACCAAATGAAGGATTGCTTTTCATTTCAAGGATTCTTAATTTCCGGCTAATTTCAAGAAAAATTCTTATTGCTATAGGCTTTGGGGCTACTAATATTGTCACTATTCTTTTTTCCCTTACAGTGTTGGTTTGTTTTCAAATCGTTGCATTATTTGGGATTGTATTTGCATCGCAAGAGGTATGTATCCCGTGAGTGATGGGGATTTTATCACTCCCTCCGGGTGGTGGGAGATCACCCTAATTTATAGGTATGGAATAGTAAATATATATATATGTATAATTGTACATTGACATTGTGTATGTACATACCTCATGAGTGATGGGGATTTTATCACTCCCTCCGGGTGGTGGGAGATCACCCTAATTTATAAGTATGGAATAGTGAATATATATATATATATATGTACATTGATATTATGTATGTACATACCTTGTGACTAATGGGGATTTTATCACTCCCTCCGAATGGTGGGAGATCACTCTAATTTATGTGTTTATTTGTCCATTATGTTTAGATTGTCTAATGGATGTTTAACAATTTTTATAAATTTTACAT
This sequence comes from Diospyros kaki, assembly GCA_036245055.1. Taxonomy (NCBI): domain Eukaryota; kingdom Viridiplantae; phylum Streptophyta; class Magnoliopsida; order Ericales; family Ebenaceae; genus Diospyros; species Diospyros kaki. The sequence continues at coordinate 25,064,736 of BSEG01000003.1, read as the reverse complement.
TAAGCTTGTACATTACATTTGTTGTAGTTTCCATTATTAGTTTTTGAATAGGAATATTAATTTTTTATTAATATTTATTTTTAATTACTGTGATGGATAGGAGTTGGATGACAGACTTTGTGACCAATACTTGAATGGAGTTAATGATTTCCTTGAATTTGCATTCAAAAACCCACACATAGATGAAAAAATTTGGTGTCCTTGTGTACAATGCAACAATACATATTTTCAGTGTTCTAAAAGATGCTAGGCGCTAGTCGGGCGCCAGGTTAGGGCCTAGCGCCTAAGGAGCCTAGGCGGGGCCTAAGAAAACTGCTATTTTTTTTTATTTTTTAACCTTTGTGATAAAATTTGATGTTATTTTCAACTAAATCAAAGTTGAAAAGCATTAATAATGCAACATAAACCAATAATATATAGAATTAAGCATGAGAAATAAATTATTGTAATTAATAAACAACATTTTAATTAGTCATACAATCAATACTATAAGCAAGCAGCCAAGTGGATTTCTTGGAAATATTATAGAATATATATAATTAATAATAAAACTAAATATAAATCTATAATTATATATAAATAGAAAAGAAAAATAAAATAAAATAAAAAACAAAAAACAAAAACTAGAAACCAAAACGCAGCAAATGCCCCAATAACCACAGAGAGAGAGAGAGAGAGAGAGAGAGAGAGAGAGGTTACGACAGATGGAGCTTGCCGCAGTGGAGATGGAGCTCGACAGCGGGGACGGGGGCAGCGACGACGACGTTGAGGCAATGAGGACGAGGAGGATGCGACGGATAAGAGACGGTGACAATGAAGCTTGGCGGCGAGGATGGAGCTGGACGCAGTGATGGCGGTGAGCTACTGACAGGCTGATGAAGCTTGGCAGCGTTGAGGCAACAACGTTGAGGCGACGACAGCGTTCAGGTGAGAAGAGAGAGAAGGGGAGACGTTAAGAGGTTCGATTGAATGATTTAGCAAAAAAAACCTTAAAAATGGCTGAGCCAACAAATTGGGTGCCAAGGCGCGTAGGCTGACTAGGCGCCGCCTGGGTCGCCTAGGCACCCAAGCCGGCCTATTACTCCGGCCGGCGCCTAGGAGGCCCAACTAGGGCAATTTCGGGGCAGCCAGCGGTCGCCTAGCGCCTAGGCGGCTACCTAGGCCTATTTTTAGAACACTGCATATTTTTTTGGTTAAGATGATGTCAAGTTTCATTCAGTTAGGTATGGAATAGTTAAGAATTACGTTAATTGGTACTACCACGAGGAAGAGGTATTGTGTAACGCCCTATCCTTCTAGAAGGCGTTACTATGCTAGGGCCCATCATATAAATATATATTCTCTTCCTTAAATACATTCCTTAAAGCTCAAATACCATATTTCAAAGAGAAACTCCCAACATATCATTACAAATGCGAAAGCAATAATCGAAATCTGATATGGTACATAATCAATTCACTGCAATCATATCATAAGAATTCGTACCATAATTTTGATAGAGTTGTAACCTAGGAGCCAATTATAAGAGTTGTGAGTTGGCTGCATCTTTAATTAATCTTGGACATATTTTGATTGATAACAGTATTTCTTTTTAAATACGTGGCAATACATTCATCTTTATATTTTATTATTTAGATGAGTCCCAAGAGTGTAGCAATGTCAATCGAGTTATGATGAGATCATACTAATGAGATCGAATGACTCATACTTCATTCTTAAACTATTCCTGGTCATAGGACTATAGACTAGGGCCTCTATAGTACCGTCAAGACCAGTACACACTATGCATGCTCATAAGGAGGGTAGTTGATCTCATTGACTACTTGTGTGGTGACACTAATGCAAGTGTGTAGGTGCTCATTAGTGAATGAGTTCACTGAATGACCTAACTTGAGAACACCCATATGGTAATTCTTACTAAATATCAATTGGGAGTTCTATGTGGCGACATGTGCTAGTGATCTCTTTTCCTGAGGTACCACAGTTATCTTGTATGAGGAGTGTCATGTTTTGATGCCACTGTATGGGGTCCAGTAAGATGGGTCCCTAATAGGGTGGTTATTGAGTATGATCTGAATCATATGAAGGTAGGTGAGTACGCAAGAGGGAATCTATCGACCTTAATAAGATTTAAAATGTATATGTCCTATGTGAATGATGAAGTCACAACTCGAGGAGTCATTGGCCAACGCAAATAGTTGAGAATTAATAAGAGTTATTAATTCGACTATATGAGTTGTGGACTTAACATTCGTACACATAGTGTTGGTTATTAGAAGTTTGACATTTTACCATACTTTTAGACCATACCGGGGCATTATGATAGAGGGATTGAATAACACTGAAACTTGTCACAGAAAGGTTCATTAGAAGTGTCATTTACATTTCATTATGATATGGGGGCCATGATACATTGCTAGACGTCAATCTTAGTCTAAGGGCAAGATAATAATTTTACTCGTGATGAAATAAATTAAGGATCATAATCAAAGAGTTTTATTAGGAGTAGGATTCTATAAATTGCCCTTTACTATTTTCATACTGAACTTATAAGGTCACACACAAATAAAGAGGAGTTTCATGAAAATTTTAGTGGGATTGAAAAATATTTTTGGGGCCCATAAGAATTTGTGGATTTTTGGGGCGAGCTAGCACTCGCGGAAAAGTCCATGAGATGTCGACAAAATGAGCGAAAAGTAAAACAAGGTAAAAAACCCACAATTGGGTTTGGGCCTTGGTCCAACATGTTTGGGTTTTCTTTAAATCCCTAGTTTGACTAGGTTTTGGGTTGGGCCTTGGCCCATCATGTCTAATAACATGCTTGGGCTTTCTATAAATACCTAGTTTGACTAGGGTTTGATGTATGGTTCTCCATTTTGTCTCATAACCCCCTTTGGTTTTCTAAAGAGAGAAAGTTTGGTTTTTGAGAAAATCCAACCATATCTCTAAGTGTTGGATTAGATCTTGCATACTTGATGCAAGGAGATCGAATGGGCATGCTCATAGACATCGATTGAAGCATCTCTTTGGTGTGGATCACTTATAGAGGGTGGGTAACACCTCGTGGCACAAAGATTCATCAATTCTTCATTGGACAATCAAAATGTTTGATTTTTGGTTATATATTTATATTCTTGAAGTGATTATATATTTGCAAACTAGATCCGTTCATTTTGGGTTTCAAGATTAGTCAAAGAGTTTGGTTGATCCAAATAATTTTTAAATTTCCGTTGCGTTTGGATTTAAGAATCCCAACAAATTTAACATCATATCTTCAAAAGTCTTAATACATAAATACATGGGGACTCATTTCCCAACTGATCTAAAACATATCCGGAATTATGTTGTAGCTTCTAGTATCTAGAATTATTTTTCTAGTTATTCACTGTTCCACTTGTCTATTAAACTGAATTTGGTGTTTCAGTTTTTTGTACTCCAAAAAGTAATTAAAAATTTTAAGTATGATTTTGGAATTCCTTCCTGATAGAATCTAGTTCTAAAAAATTCAAGAGTTCTATAACTAACATTTGTTTTTTCCCTGAAGTTTTCAAGATGATACTATAAGATCTATGTTCACTTGTCTTGCATTTGCGTAATTCTTGGTAGCTTACCTATATATTTATGCTACTTTATGCTAAGAGTCTGTCCCTTTTGCATAGATATAGTTTCTATCCTTCTAGCATATGGATTACTACTAAATTTAAAACTTAGTGGCTCTTGATTGTAATTTTCAATGATTCGCAGACCAAGTAATATTTTCCCAAAAAACAATATTCTTCTCCTTTTACAACAAATTATCTAATTCCCTTGAGTCTTTATTTTGATTGGTCTCTACTATCTCATGCGCTCTTTTCTTTAAGTTTTATTCTCCAAATAGCTCCACCCCCTTGTTAGATTTATTTTTCTTGTATTATTATTTTGCATTTCATATATAATTTGTGTAAAAGTGGAAAGTGGTAACACGGAGTTAGGGATGTGAGAAAACGAAAGAATAAAGTAGAGTGGTGTATTTTTCTTGTATTATTACTTTGCAATTCATATGTAATTAGTTCCGAGGTTACTTGGCCTCGTCTTGATCTTTGCAAGTAAGTGTTATTGGGAAAAAAATATTCATAATTTAGATTTTTTTTCTTGAAGTTTTTATTGTTTTTTTATGCAGCTTCATGAAGGTAAAGTTAAATTCAATGAGAATTTTTTATTTTTTAAAAATTTTTGTTGTTCAAATAATTATTTTAATTATTTATTTTTTTTAAATTTTTATATGTTTTAGCGATTGAAATTTTTGTCATTAAATATATTTTTTAATAAAATAATTATTTTATTTATATATTTATTTTTTAATTTTTTATATGTTTTAGCGATGAAAATTTTCGTAACTAAATAAATTTTAATTTTTTTTATTTTTTAATAAAATAATTATTTTAATTTTTAATTTTTTTATTTTTAATATGTTAAGTGAGAGAAATTTCTATCGTTAAATTTAAAAAAAATTATAGTTTCAGCGATGAAAATATTTTCGTTGCTAAATTTTAAAAGTTACATTTACTGACGAAAATATTTTCGTCGCTAAATTGGCGTCAAATATGTCGTTAAAAAAATTTAGCGACAGTGACTTTCGCAACGGACAAAATTCGTTGTTAATTCGTCGTTAAATTGATTTAGCGACGAATTTTTGGATTTAGCGGTGAAATATTTTTGTCGCTAAAATCCAAAATTCTTGTAGTGTATATGGATTGCATTGGTTACATTTATAGTAAAAATTGAGCCAATTATTCTTAATTTAGGGGCTGAAATTCGTCGAAACCTCACAATTTAACATCATCCAACAAGCAAACTACTTTGAAGATTACTAGACAATCTGATTACATTTGGACATTGTACTCAGAGGTTCATTATAATCCACGTAAATTAAACAACAAGTGTTTCATAAGATGTATAATAAATGAAAGATGAGTCTAGCAATAAATTGACCAGAACATATGGAATCTTACATACAATGGTCTTAACATTCTCAATGATTATTGAGGATATAACTTAGTAATTGAAGCCTCGTTGATCGATGCATGAATAGAAGTGCCTTTCAAAATGTTAGACTCAGTTGCTCCAAGTTTTTAAGGAATTAGAAGAGTATAAGAGAAGCTGTTGAGCATGAAGACTATGTAATCCATTGTTAGCCTGTCAATTATATTGTCTTGAATGTACAACAATCCCATATAGATGCTTTTCATTATTTTGATCATCGGATTTGAACTAGATCATAACATGGGATCTATCAGATTTAAAATTGTTTCATTCTACCAACTCTTCCAAGCATTCAAGATTTTCTATAAGCTCTTATATCTCGAAAATGGTGTTTGTTATGTAACACCCCCTTTTCTGGACACCCCAACGCCTAGGGAGCCCTAGACAGAGAGCGTTACATGGGAGAATAGAAACCTAAACGTTCACATCATAACATGCATAAGGGATACTAAAATAAACATTAGACTTTACATAGCATTCATTATACAACCCAAGTTATGCACAAGAACTTCCATCATTTAGCAAAACATACATCCTCAAAATACTACATTCACTTAGAGAAAGGAAAATTCTAAGGCACTAGCCTCCCAAAACACTACCAACACTTAAACACCATTTCTTACAACTTTTACATGCTTTTAAATTCTCATTTCAAAGCCTCAAATTAGGGGATTTGACAATAACCTAAAAACCCCCAAATCTAACCCCAAAAAACAATTTAAATGATCATAGAGGAGATTTGGGAAGAGAAACTTGCCTTAATTTTCTTCTAGTTTGGGCACTTCATGATTTTGGAGCCTTAAGAGAGAGAGATTTTGCTTCAAAATTGGAAGGAGAAATTTAAACTTTGAAGGAGGAGAGACCCACGAGAGTCCTTCACAGTTGCTTCCCTATTTCTCTTCAATTTTCAGATTTTCTATGCCTATATATTTCCCCCAATTTCCTTTTAATTCCCACCACATAAATTCCTTTAATTTTATTTATTTAATTCCCAACTTAAATCTCCAACCTAGCCTTTAAGTCTTGGACTTTTCTCTTCCCAAGTCCATTCTTCTAGAAGCCAACTTCAATTGCCTTTTTGACCTTTTCGAGAAGACCACTTCCTCCATCCCAACTTGGCCACTTTTTTTGACTTTTCTACTTCCTTCATTCCTACACTACTTTTCCTTCAAGCCCACCATTTACTTTGCTTTGAATTTTCAATCATAATTAGACTAACTCTCAATTTTCTATCCCCACATTATACCCACATAATTTACATAATTTATTGGAAATGCATTAAACAAGAAATTTACTTACTCGACTCTTCGGATAAAAATCACCAGTTTTTCCCTGGGCAACCTGTTGCTAACTCGCAATACCTGACAATGATTAGATTAGGCTCATTAACCCAAATATTCTAATAATTAAATTACCAAAGGAAAACCAGGGTGCTACATGTTAACCTCCCATCAATATTTATACTTATATAACTTAATAGGCCCTCTTCGTTTTTGCCATTTTGAAAATACTTGATTTTCTGACCACTAACAATCTCCAAAACTAATAGCTGAAACTATAGATATCTGATTTTATTGAAAATTGTCCATGCCTTGCATACTCTGGAGACATGTATATGTTGCAGTGGTTAAAGCATTGATGTGATTAACAAAATAATTATTAAAAAATAAAGTGATACCCAAAACATGATATTTTTAGAAATAACCAACAGATATGGATAAAAGTAATAAGGTGGAGATGGAGTTAAAATTTTAGTAGGTTCCTATAATTTTGCTTGTATACCCTTGAGTTTCATCCATCATAAATAATCTTCTCATGTCAAAATTTGATATTTTGGGGTTCATCTCAACATCTAACAAAATATCACTAGTTTTGAGATCACGGTGAACAATTCTAAGCCTTGAATTTTTGTGGAGGTATAAAAGTCCTCGAACAATGCCTCATATGATTTTGTAACGTCTTCCCCAATCCAAATTGACATGGTTGACAAGATCTACAGAATTATCTACCCATAGAGTTGAAATATAGCTTGAAATAGATTAAGATAATTTTCTTTGGTAAAAAGTTGATAATAAAAAAAATCTTGTGTGATTATTTACTATGACAATCATACCAAATAAGAAGTGATCTAGACTTGAGTTAATCACGAACTTGTAGACAAGGAGCTTTTCCCTATCTTGCAAACAAAATCCAAGAAGCCTAACTAAATTCCGATGTTGAAGCTTGGCCAGTAGCATAACCTCGTTCTTAAATTCTACTTCTCCTTGTCAAGAATTCAAAGAGAGTCTCTTTACTGTTATTTCTTGTCCATTAGGAAGGTTACCGTGAAGATCAACAATATAAAATGACAAGTAGATCAATTGCCTTCGAAAAGGGTTTTAATAATAAGTAAAATCCTACAAAGTTTGAATCTTGAATTACCTTGTAAATTACTCCAGAACCGTCTCGACCAACCTTATTGAAGTTATTTGTTGCAATGCAAAGAGTATTAAATTCGTATTGTAAGGATTGCATGACACTGATTTCATCCCCAAATGTACATTCATCTAGAGCTTCACAAATAAACCAAAATAGGTTACCAGAATGTGCCAAAAAGGGAAATGAGAAGTGTTCCTAAAATATATATTAGGCTTTTTTTTGCCTTGGAGCCCTTCTATTTCCTGTAATCCTTGTAATACGACTTTAATACTCTTTGCATTGCAACAGATAACTTCTCTAATACTAATAAGCTTGGTCGAGGTGGTTTTGGAGTAGTTTACAAGGTAATTAAAGATTCAAACTTTGTAGGATTTTACTTATTATCAAAAGCCCTTTCCAAGGCAATTGATTTGCTTGTCATTTTATATTGTTGATTCTCAGGGTAAGCTTCCTAATGGATAAGAAATAGTGGTGAAGAGATTCTCTTTGAATTCAAGGTAAAGAGAAGTAAAATTTAAGAACGAGGTTACGTTAGTGACCAAGGTTCAACATCGGAATTTAGTTAGGCTTCTTGAATTTTGTTTGCAAGATAGAGAAATGCTCATTGTCTACGAGTTCGTGATTAACTCAAGCCTGGATCACTTCTTATTTGGTATAATTGCCATAGTGAATGTTCACAGAAGATTTATTTTTTGTTATCAACTTTTTTCCAACGAAAATTATCTTAATCTGTTTCAAACTATATTTCAACTTTATAAGTGGATAATTCTGTAGATCCTGTCAACCATGCTAATTTGGATTAGGGAAGGCGTTACAAAATTATAGGAAGCATTAGTCGAGGACTTTTATACCTCCACGAAGATTCAAGGCCTAGAATCGTTCACCGTGATCTAAAAATTAGTAATAGTTTGTTAGATGCTGAGATGAACCCCAAAATATCAGATTTTGGTATGACAAGATTATTTATGATGCATGAAGCTCAAGGGTATACAAGCAAAATTGCAGGGACCTACTAAAATTTCAACTCTATCTCCACTCATTACTTTAATCCATATGTGTTGTTGACTTTTAAAAATATGATGTTTTGGGTATCACTTTATTTGTTTTATTAATTATTCTGTTAATTACATCAATTCTTTAACCACTGCAGCAGATACATGTCTCTGGAGTATGCAAGATATGGACAATTTTCAATAAAGTCAGATATCTATAGTTTCGGCGTAATAGTTTTGGAGATTGTTAGTGGTTGAAAACTCAATTGTTTTCAAAATGGCAAGAACGAAGCGGGTCTATTAAGCTATTTAAGTATGAATATTGATGAGAGTTTAACAAACAGTATTTTCGAGATGTAAGAGTTTAGAGAAATTTTGAATGCTTGTAGGTTTGGAAGAGTTGGCAGAATGGAACAATTTCAGATTTGATAGGTCTTGTGTTAAGGTTAGGTTCAAGTTTGATAAGCGAAATAATGAGAAGTATTCCTATGGGATTGATGTGCATTTAAGACAATATAGTTGACAAGCAACAATGGGTAATATAGTTTTCATGCTCAACAACTTCTCTCATACTCTTCCAATTCCTTCAAAACTTGGAGCAACTGAGTCTAGCAATTCGAAAGGTACTTCTATTTACGCATCGATCAACGATGCTTCAGTTATTGAATTATATCCTTGATAATCATTGAGAATGTTACGACCATAATATGTACGATTCCATATATTCTAGTCGATTCCTTGCTGGAAACACTTCTTGATAATCATTTTGAGATATGTCGATGTTCGTGGCGAGAGCTTCGAATCGGTATGCTGGTTGGCCATATCATCGCCGGCAGGCGGCGATAGAATGTGGGAAGAAAGAAAAAAAAAAAAGAAACAAAGAAAAAGAAAAAAAAAGGGCTTTTGGGTCTGGTCGAGTAAGGTTTTGGCTTAGGATGGCAGGACCCAATTGGGTTATAGGATGATCTAATGTGTTGGGCATGGTTTGACCTAGTTGTGGCAGTCCTTAGACTGACCCACTCGACTTGTTTTCCCTTCTTGTTGCTTGTTCTTTAACCTTGAATAATTTGGTTAGGTTGGTCTTAGTCAGGATATCGACGTCAGTCTAATTTGGGTTCTCTTTAGGTCTCTTGGAATTGATGATGTGACTGTCGAGTCACATTGTTGATCGGAGTTCTAAGGACGAAGCCCTATTAGATAATTCGAGACTGAGCAAGACTAACCTAGAGTGTGTTCTAGGCTAGCCTATGATGATGACTTGGGTTTACCCCGAATCCTGATTCATGATGGATTCATTTTATTGTAAGGCTAGCACGTTACAAATCTTTTTTTAAGCCATCTATTAAATCACTAATTAATTAATTATTACGCTTTAAAAAAATTACCAATTAAGGAAGAAGAAGTAGAGGAAGTCAAAGCAAAGACTTGGAAGTAAGTTAAAAGTCTAAAGATTTTTGAATTAGAGCTTTATACGGACTTATGCCTCCCTTTTGGGCACATTCCATTGACATATCTGGTAACTTTTTTTGGTTTGTTTGTGAAGCTCTAGATGAATGTACATCTACGGATGAAATTAGTGTCTTGCAATCCTTGCAATTCGACTTTAATACTCTCTGTATTGCAACAGATAACTTCTTTGATACTAATAAGTTTGGTCGAGACGGTTTTGGAGTAGTTTACAAGGTAATTGAAGATTCAAACTCTACGGGATTTTACTTATTATTAAAAACCCTTTCGAAGGAAATTGATCTGCTTGTCATTTTATATTGTTGATATTTAAGGGTTAGCTTCCTAATGGACAAGAAATAGCGGTGAAGAGACTCTCTTTGAATTCTAGACAAGGAGAAGTAGAATTTAAGAACAAGGTTATGCTACTGGTCAAGTTTCAGCATCGGAATTTAGTTAGGCTTCTTAGATTTTGTTTGCAAGATAGAGAAAAACTCATTGTCTACGAGTTCGTGATTAACTTAAGCTTGGATCACTTCTTATTTGGTATAATTGCCATAGTGAATGTTCACAAAAGATTTTTTTTTGTTATCAACTTTTTACCAACAAAAATTATCTTAATCTGTTTCAAGCTATATTTCAACTCTATGGGTGGATAATTTTGTAGATCTTATCAACCATGTCAATTTGGGTTGGGGAAGGCATTTCAAAATCATAAGAGGCATTGGTCGAGGACTTTTATACCTCCACAAAGATTCAAGATTTAGAATTGTTCACCATGATTTTAAAATTAGTAATATTTTGTTGGATGTTGAGATGAATCCCAAAATATCAGATTTTGTCATGGCAAGATTATTTATGATGGATGAAACTCAAGGGTATAGAAGAAAAATTATAGAGATCGAGTAAAATTTTAACTCCATCTCTACCTTATTACTTTAATCTATATCTGTTGTTGATTTCTAAAAATATTATATTTTGGGTATCACTTTATTTGTTTTATTAATTATTCTGTTAATTACATCAATTCTTTAATCACTGCAGCGGATACATGTCTCTGGAGTGTGCAAGATATGGACAATTTTCAATAAAGTCAGATATCTATAGTTTTGGCGTATTAGTTTTGGAGATTGTTAGTGGTTGAAAAATCAATTGTTTTCAAAATGGCAAGAACGAAGCGGGTTTATTAAGTTATTTAAGTATGAATATTGATGGGAGTTTAACAAACACTATTTTCGAGATGTAAGAGTTTAGAGAAATTTTGAATGCTTGTAGGTTTGGAAGAGTTGGCGGAATGGAACAATTTCAGATTTGATAGATCCTGTGTTAAGGTTAGGTTCAAGTTCGATAAACAAAATAATGAGAAGTATTCATATGGGATTAATGTGCATTTAAGACAATTTAGTTGACAAGCAACAATGGGTCGTATAGTCTTCATGCTCAACAGCTTCTTTCATACTCTTCCAATTCCTTCAATCCCTGGAGCAACTGAGTCTAGCAATTCAAAAGGTATTTCTATTTACGTATCGATCAACGATGCTTCAATTATTGAATTATATTCTTGATAATCATTGAGAATGTTACGACCATAATATGTACGATTCCATATATTCTAGTCGATTCCTTGCTGGAAACACTTCTTGTTTAGTTTACGTGGATTATAATGAACCTCTGAGTGCAATGTATAAATGTGATCAGATTACCTAGTAATCTTCAAAGTAGTTTTCTTGTTGGATGATGTTAAATTCTGAGGTCTCGATAAATTTAAGCTTCTAAATTAAGAGTAATTGACTCAATTTTCACTATAGATGTAACCAGGGGCGGAGCCAAAAATTAAATAGTCTAAAATAAACAAAGAATGGAAGAGCCCTCAAAGATGCAGTTTCGAAGCTTTACTCCCCTTACTGAGCCTAGGGCGATGATCCTTTTCTTAAGTGCACACACGGGGCTCATCAATTTTCCTCCTCATTCCAAAGAGCCCCTGGGGAGAAACATGGAAGCCTTTTACAAGTTTTACGAGTCCCCAGGCCATAGTATGGAGCAATGCTGGGAGTTACGCAACTAGATCAAGCAACTGATTATAGATGAGAAGCTTGATCGATTCATACTAGACAAGTCGAAAAACCAGTAGGGCAAGGGGGATGGGCCTAGGAGAGATAATCTGAAGAGGCCCCCTTGCTCTTGAAATTATGCCCCAAACAGGAGGGATAACTGCTTTGAAGATTATTAGGTAATTTGATAATATTTGGACATTGCATTCAGAGATTTATTATAATTTACGTAAATTAAACAAGAAGTATTTCGTAAGATGTATAATAAATAAAAGATGAGTCCAACAAAGAATCTATCAGAACATATGGAATCGTACATACCATGGTCGTAACATTCTCAACAATTATCGAGGATATATCTCAGTAATTGAAGCCTCGTTGATCAATGCGTGAATAGAAGTACCTTTCAAATTGCTGGACTCAGTTGTTCCAAGTTCTGAATGAACTGGAAGAGTATGAGAGAAGTTGTTGAGCTTGAAGACTATGTTACCAATTGTTGGCCTGTCAGCTATATTATTTTGAATGCACAACAATCCCATATGGATGCTTCTCATTATTTCGTTCATCAGACTTGTACTAGACCTTAACACGGGATTTATCAGATCTGAAATTGTTTCGTTCTGCCAACTTTTCCAAACTTGCAAGCATTCAAGATTTTCTATATGCTTTTACATCTTGAAAATGGTGTTTGTTAACATTCCATCAATATTCATACTTACGTAGCTTAATAGGCCATCTTCATTCTCGCCATTTTGAAAACAAGTGATTTTTCGACCACTAACAATCTCCAAAATTAATACGCCAAAACTATAGATATATGACTTTATTGAAAATTGTCTATGCTTTGCATACTCTGGAGACATGTATCCGCTACAGTAGTTAAAGAATTGATGTGATTAACAGAATAATTAATAAAAAATAAATTGATACCCAAAACATAATATTTTTAGAAATTAACAGCAGATATGCATTAAACTAATAAGGTAGAGATGTGTTGAAATATTACTAGGTCCCTCTAATTTTGCTTGTATACCCTTGAGTTTCATCCATCATAAATAATCTTGCCATGCCAAAATCTGATATTTTGGGGTTTATCTCAGCATTTAACAAAATATTACTAGTTTTGAGATCACGGTAAATAATTCTAAGGTTTGAATCTTCGTAGAGGTATAAAAGTTTTCGAGCAATGCCTCCTATGATTTTGTAACGCCTTTCCTAATCCAAATTGGCATGGTTGACATGATCTACAGAATTATCTACCCATAGAGTTGAAATATAGTTTGAAACATATTAAAATAATTTTCATTGGCAAAAAGTTGATAACAAAAAAAATCTTCTGTGTACATTCACTATAGCAATCCTACCAAATAAGAAGTGATCCAGGGTTGAGTTAATCATGAACTCGTAGACAAGGAGTCTTTCTCTATCTTGCAAACAAAATCTAAGAAGTCTAACTAAATTCCGGTGTTGAACCTTGGCTAGTAGCATAACTTCGTTCTTAAATTCTACTTCTCCTTGTCTAAAATTCAAAGAGAGTCTCTTCACCGCTATTTTTTGTCCATTAGGAAGCTTATCCTGAAGATCAACAATATAAAATGACAAGTAGATCAATTGCCTTCGAAAGGGTTTTTGATAATAAATAAATCCTATAGAGTTTGAATCTTGAATTATTTTGTAAACTACTCCCAAACCGCCTCAACCAAACTTATTAGTATCAGAGAAGTTATTTGTTGCAATGCAAAGAGTATTAAAGTCGTAGTGCAAGGATTGCAGGACGCTGATTTTATCCGCAGATGTATATTCATCTAGAGCTTTACAAACAAACCAAAAAAGGTTACCAGATATGTTAATGGAATGTGCCAAAAAAGGAGGCATAAGTCCGTATAAGGTTCAAATTCAAAAATCTTTAGCTTTTTAACTTATTTCCAAGTCTCTGTTTTGGCTTCCTCTGCTTCTTCCTTAGAATGAGTATCCCAAAGATGAGCATTGCCAAGAAAGTAGCAGTTGAAGCAACAACAACAAGAATAACTACTATTTTACCATTTTTCTCGTGAAACCAGAAAATAGTCCTCCTCATCATATCATTCAAGTGCTGGGTTTTAGAGTGTTCTCTTTATCGAATTGTGCAGTTAAATGGTTGGGTTTGATACAAGACAACATTAATTATCTCATCGATAATCTTCCATCACTTGATAATGAACAATTATATGTGTTGGGTTTGTGTTTCCTAATGAGGCCCAAGGCTATGATGATTTTTCGGGTGAGTTTTATATTTATAGGTTTCGGCCCGGGATTGAAGAACCTGAGTCTATCACCACTTATTTGTGAGCCTATTTTAGAAGATGGGCCACAACACCAATTATATGTGTTGGGTTTTATCTTTGGAGGACAAATGGGCTTTAGCCCATTTGCTCAAGATATGAAGGAGCCCATTTTGTTGAAGCCCAAGCCCATCTTGCTTAGCCCTAAAGTGAAACCCTAGTTTCTCTGGTGTTCCCTTCTTTGGCCGATTGCTTCTCTCTCACCTTCCATGTTCGGCCGATTGTGATTGGGTCTTCTTATCTTTTGTGGGTTGATCTATCCTTCCATTCTCGCGGCTGCCTTTCCTTGTGTGCGAAAGGCGATCATTCGATGCTGATCTCAACCTCTACATATTCGAGACTTAGATCTCTTTTACAGGTAAGTTTTCTCTCTTGGCTTTTTGCTTTTGACCCAATGTCTTTGTGACCGATCTACTTTGTGTGGCTTTGATCGATTAGGGGAGAGAGTGCTTCGTTCTATTTCGGCCGAGAGATGTTGGGGGTTTTTTGGACTTTCGGTTTGGGAGCTTCTTTGTGGCTTTGTGGTCTCTATTCGTTGGCATTACCAAAGTGGTGAACGAATATACCAGATTTGACCCTTGGAGCAGTCTTCGTGACTGCCATTGCCAAAGGGAGGTTTTCTCTTTACTTTGTGTATTGTTTCAGTTTCTGGTTCAATTATTATTGTGCACTAATCTTGTTTTGTAGGTGCTTCCACCCCAACAATATGAGCTCTAGTTTTTGGTGGATTACCCATGAATCATGGCACAGTGAAGTAGTGGATGTTTTGGAATGTGACCAGTAAATGTGCGCATCTTTTCAGCCTTACTACTTGTTGATGCATAGCATATGACAGTTTTTATGCAAGATGTTCTTGATTATCTTTGACCTGATGTGTGGGTGCAGACATATACAAGCTTTGTTAAGTTTTGTATGTCAAGGTGCTGGGCTGACCATGTAGAAGTAGACACAACAGGTAAGCCACAAAAATTTATACACTTGATACTCTTGTTTTTTTAGGGAAATTCATTTTGCAGGGTCTTCTTAATGGGTATGTACGGTATTTTACCATTCAAAAACCTATGTATTGACATAAAAAAAAAAAAAAATCATCTTTTAGCAAGGCAAACGAGGATAAGCAAATAGAATGATCTTCTTTTAACCTCAAGAAAAGGGATATGAGGAGTGTTCCTAAAACATATATTGGGCTTTTTTCGCACTCTGGAGCCCTTCTATTTCCTACCCTCTAGATGCTCCACATCCTGCATAGATGACTTTGTTTCCATCTTGTTTGGGTGAAGTTGGAATTAAAAAATGTTTACTGAATTTCTGGTGTTTATAGAAATGATCTCAGCTTTCATGGTGGAAACATTTCTTAGTCTGAACTTTTATCTTGGGGAATAACTGTTGCCTTAGCAGCATACATGCTGCTGTAAGTAATTGTACATGCTTCTGTGGTTGTAGCTATAATATACTCTGATATCAATCTTTTGTTTAATCTCACAGCACTCCCTTTGATTTTGAGAAAAATCAAGGTCTAACCCATGACATATAACCCTTTTGATTGTCATGTTCTCAGAATGGATGTGGAACACTCATTTGGAAATTCAGATGCTAAGGAATATGGCTCCAGAAAGAAGTTATTGTCAACTTCTTCTCTTTTAATTGTTTTGCTAAATAAAAAGTCATGCCTGTAATAAATGGCATCACCTCCAACTATTTATACTTGTTTCTGATGGGGGTTTATGGTTCTTATTCTCCGTAGTTAGTATTTTGGTTTTGCAGCCATTTTGATTACTTGAGCTGAATCTCTATTGGTTGCTAGGTCTTTCCTCATGGTTTTTTTATTTTGTATTGTTTTGACCTGAAATAGGGTGAGGTCTGGATCAAGTTGTGGCAGTGGATCTGACTCAAAAGCATGTAGGGAGAAGATGCGGAGGGATAGGCTGAATGACAGGCATGCTGTCTCTATTTCCCTTCTCTATGTGGGTGTCTTTGTTGCCTGTGCCGAATGTGTGTGCACATGTTTGTGCAAACACCTGTCTTGATGTGTGTAGTATTTCGTGATATGTTTGACCTTCTGCATATCTCTAGGTTCCACGAGTTAAGCTCCATACTGGAGCCTGGAAGGACACCCAAAATGGACAAGGCTGTTATATTGAGTGATGTTGTTCGAATGTTGACGATTAAGAGATGAATCCCAAAAACTCAAGGACTCTTGTGACAGCTTGCAGCGGAAGATAAATGAATTGAAGGTGCGCCTAGTTATCTGTTTGGTTTCCGGGGAAGCTTTTGGGCCTCAGCAACTACATTCTTTCGTGAGATGACCCGATTATATTATATAGGGTATACTGTTAAAAATAGTGGGAACTTCTTTTGATTGCATATGAGGCTATAAATTTTTTCCTATCTAGTATAGTAATTTGATGCATTTTGATGATACTACCGATGCACGAGACATCTGTAGAAAAAATCAAGCCATTTTTGAATATGGGCTCATTGCTTTACGTTGTCCCGATATTTGTCCCAGTTATTTTTAGACATCTTTTGACGGGACTTAATTTGGTTAAATTCTTTGCAGCAGGAAATATTATTAGGTGGGTATAACTTAAATAAGTTTTGCTTTGAATTGGGTCAAAATCCACACAGGTAGGTAGATGGAATGAAGCTGAATAATTGCAAAAAGCCTAGTTGGGATCTTCTCGTAAAAGGGCTGGGTCGCAAGATCGGTTTCAAAGAAGCAGGCCAAGCAATCAACCTCTTTTAAGATTTCAGTGTTTGAAACTGAATTAGAGGGTGGAAAGTGACCCCATATATATATATATAAGTATTATGTCACCAACTTTTCCTTTCATTCTTGACCTCCTCCAAAGACAGCAAGATTTCTGCCCCATTAGTTAGATTTTATGATATTGGCTTTAGTCGGTCAATGAACAAGACCTTAGGTTTAATCAACGCAATATATGTTCATGGCAACACAATTAAATCCCCTTTTCTAAATCAAACAAACACACTGCCAGTAATCAACTCTGTAGCCGAGCAGCCATCAAACAACCATCACATATGTTCAGCAAGCTCAAATCAAATGGCACGGCCCACAACAGCTACAAAACCAACCTTGCCGCCATCCCGTGCTCTTTCTCCTCCAAGACAGCCCTGAGCAGCTTCTTCAATGACACTTCTAACAACATGCATGGCCTCTTCCCAGACAGAGGCGATGATGTTACTAGCGATACCTGCCAGAACTGCGTCAGCTAGCAGCAATTATACCAATACGACTCCTTATTTTTATCATAAAGAATTAAATTATTTTAATTTAAAAATCAACAATTTTTAGTAAAAGTCATAAAATGTCTAAATCAAATTACACAAAATTAGTGTGATATAAAAACAATATTGAAACAAACTTAAATTAAATAAATAAATAAATGGAGATGAAATAAAAAAATCCACATCTATATTTTGTCAAATTCTTATTTTATGTAACCAAACCACTGAAGATTTTGATTAAAATAAAAAAAAAATATAATCTTTCATTGATTTTTAATTGATTTCTATATTCCCATACATTCTGGATCTGAGCTTATAAAATAATTTATAGTTCTATAAAAAGGATTTCTTTATAAATTGATGCATGTATTTAAAAATTAAACATTGGATAAACATATATTTCAAAAAAATAATTATTTGATGGATTTTAATTTTTTTTAAATATTAGAGAGTATTTTAAAAATAATTTAAATTTAATAGGATTCACTCACTCACCAAATTTGGTAGTTAGACATTGAATTGAATAAATTAGACTAACGTAAAATGAAAAGATTACCATATACCTATTATCACGAGCTTTCAAAGAAGAAATAAATTATTTTTGAAAAAATAGGCATTTTCACTGTTAAGTTTATAGATAAATTATTTTTAAATAAATTATTAAAAAAATACAAATTTTTATATAACAATTACCCTTTTTTATTTTTTAAAGTTCTAATAATAATATGAAATGTAACAATATTGTATGGTTGGGAGAGAATGCAGAATTTATTTCTTAAATTTTATATAAGTTAATTGCATAACCGATAACTATAACCTATGACTTGTTATTGATAAAACCAAAGGTGAAGAATTGTCTAGAGACAGGGAAACCATTTTAATATATATATATATATTTCAAAAGCTTAAAGACACCGGTGGCTGTAGTTTAGTGGTAAGAATTCCACGTTGTGGCCGTGGAGACCTGGGCTCGAATCCCAGCAGCCACATTAGCAAATGAGCTAGACTTTTTTTAATGAAGGCCAAACTAATTCAAATAATCATTTGAAAGCATATGAAGTTTACCTTTTTTCTAACAGTGGTTATGGTTTTATCTTTCTCAGTCATTTGATTTGCAAATAATCATTTAGCATTAAGAGTGTGTTTGATTACACATATTTTTTTATAGAAAATGTGTAATAATTATACATTTTCTATGAAAAGCAATCAAACACTCTTAAGTTTTCTATGAAAAAATATGTATGGTACAAGCATTTAAAGTTTCTTTCCATGGAATTCATTTTCTAGGAGGGTGAGATGATTTTTATTTTTTAGGCAATATTATCTAAAATTAAATTCTAAGTAATGCAATCAAACACACCCTAAGTGTTGTTTAAAGTTCAATTACTATCTAAATTCCAAACACAGAGTTGAGTGAGGATGATAAAATCATTTGAAAGTACATAGAATTTTCACATTTACAATAAACAAAACTTAAATTAAAAGCAAACAGCAACCGTTTTCAAGTCCTCTTAAAAATTGACCATTTCAACACCTCTTAGGAGTCATCAATTTGCTTCAAATTAAGTGTTAAAGAACTTAGAACTGATGTTTAACACATAGTCTGCGCTAAATTTGTATAGTTCTCAACTTGCGGTGGCAGGAAGCTGGGAACAATGTACAGAATTGCAGAGTTTGGAAGATAAAAAAAAAAGAAAGAAAAAGCTCAACTCTTAGTGCTTGTGGACCGTCCATATGACACATGAGATATTGTCGTAGAGGAGAAAGATTGAACAGAAAGCGGAGATTCTGAAGGCTTGGGGAGGTCTGGTGATTGGCATCCTGGCATGAGCATAACTATTGACATATATTGAGCCTGAGGGCCGATCAAGATCTTCTTGAACGCACAACAATGCAATGTTAATCCATCTCACAACTTTCTTTCTAGGACAGTTGCTGATCGGGTTTCAGCTCTTTCAAGTGTGTTTTGAGTTCCAACATCTGAAAGAAGGAAATAGGATCTTAATCCTATATATAAGGTTAATTCATGAGGTTGATGAGGATGAAATTATTGCAATCTTTGTTCTGTTCTTTCCTCCCTTTCCCGCCAATTTAGTGCTGGGATTGGTTAATGTGAAATAGCAATTTCAGAACTCAACACATATCTAGCTTCAATTATTGGAATATTTGAAACTAGTATACAACATGTGCCATGTCACACCAACACCCAACACCCCCCCTTAAAAAAAAAAAAAAAAAAAAAACCACACACTAGAAACCCTAGTCTTCTCTCTAATTCACTACCAGTGGAAGCTACTAATAGAGTTGTAATAGAGTTGTAATTTTTTGTTATATTCTGCTTTGTATTATAATAGCTTACATGTTAACATTGACATGGTTGTAAATTCATGTTTTGCGGCGTTTCTGTATTTTTGTCTCAAGGACATTTCTGTAATTTGTGTATTAGTTTTAGGGCATATTTAAGGCAGAGATCTCTATGAATAAAGTAGGTCGGTGAAGCCTTTAACTCTCGTGTGTTTTCTCTGTTAGATTTCAAGCTCTCTGTTATGGTATCAGAGCAAACCCTAGCCTTCGCCTCCGTCGATTCCTGTCTTCATCGGTCTTTGACGCTGTGAGTTCTAGGTACGCTTCTTTTCCTTCCTTAATTGACGACGCTGTGTGTTGTTTTTCCCGGTGTCGTTGTGGATCTCCATCGTTCGGAGTCCTGCAAATCGGTATTACCGTCTTCGTCTTTTTCCTTCATATTTTTTTTTAGATCACGAACCTTGCGATCTTATTCCGTCACTGTCTTCATTTGTTTTGCTATTTGATCGATCGCTCATACTTGTTCTATGGCGACTTCATTTCCGAAAATTTCTTCTCCATCAATGAGCACTTCTGCTGTTGACAACGCCTCGAGTCCTTATTTCCTACATCATTCTGATAATCCTGGATTGCTGCTGGTATCTCAACCGCTCACCGGAGACAACTATGTGTCGTGGAGCCGCGCCATGCTTATTGCTCTCTCGGTAAAGAACAAATTAGGTTTTGTTAGTGGCTTGATTTCTCGGCCACCAGGTGATGATCCTCTTTTCAATTCCTGGATCAAAAACAACAATATTGTGATTTCTCGGATTTTAAATTCTGTTTCTAAAGAAATATCTGCAAGTGTGATATTTTCTGAATCTGCCTATGATATTTGGAATGATCTTAAGGAAAGATATCAACAGTCTGATGGTCCTCGGATATTTCAACTTAGGAGAGATTTGATGAATCTAACACAAGGTCAGTTATCTGTTAGTGTTTATTTCACAAAACTTAAGACCATATGGGACGAACTTAGCAATTATAGGCCAAATTGCTCTTGTGGAAGATGCTTATGTGGTGGTATAAAGGCCTTAGCAGAGCATTATCACACTGAATATGTAATGTCGTTTCTAATGGGCCTAAATGATTCTTATGCACAAGTTCGGGGACAACTGTTGCTAATGGATCCAATTCCTCCCATTAATAAGGTGTTTGCCCTAGTTACTCAAGAGGAAAATCAAAGGAACATTTATATTGTTGTTAATGATCCAGTCACATTCTCTGTCAAACATGATAATAATAGGCCCAATCAAGGTAGATCTCAAAAGAGGGAAAGATCCATATGTAGTCATTGTGGTTTTACTGGGCACACAATTAACAAATGCTATAAGCTTCATGGATATCCTCCCGGGTATAAGCCTAAGCAGAGAAATGTTACATCTAATTAGATCCCTTATAACCAGTTGAAAAATCCTATTGTGAGTCAAGTTTCTGAATCAAATTCTAACTCCTCTCAGAGTCAAGGTGTTGAAGGTTTTATGCAGTCGCTAAATCCTCAGCAATATCAAAATTTGTTGAGTATGTTAAGTTCACATCTCACATTTGCTAAGACTACAAGTGTAGATCTTGCTCCTGAGGCCTCCACTTCGGATCAGGCTTCAGGTATCTATTTTTCTGTCTCTGTTGGCTCTTTACTTAGTGACCCTCAATATTGGATTTTGGATTCGGGAGCTACTAGTCATGTATGTTTTAGTCTATCGTCTTTTGTTGAGGTAAAACCTATTCAGAACACTTATGTTACCCTTCCTGACCATACACGGATCTCAGTATTCTATATGGGTTGTGTTCAACTTACCTCAGATTTGGTATTAGACAATGTCCTCTATGTG
This sequence comes from Diospyros kaki, assembly GCA_036245055.1. Taxonomy (NCBI): domain Eukaryota; kingdom Viridiplantae; phylum Streptophyta; class Magnoliopsida; order Ericales; family Ebenaceae; genus Diospyros; species Diospyros kaki. The sequence goes on along the minus strand of BSEG01000003.1, from coordinate 25,043,062 downwards.
CCTCAATTTAAGTTCAATCTCATATCTGTCAGCGCATTGGTTAAAAGGAATACAATGAGTCTCAATTTTGCTCCTCATGCATGTGTTATTTAGGATATACGCACTTTGAAGATGATTGGCAAGGGTGACTTGGTTGGAGGCCTATATGTCCTTAAAGCTGGAATTGATATGTCAGTTAGTACAACTGTAAAATCTGCTCATCATGCCATGATAGCTAATGTTGTTAATAAAACCACATGGCATAAGAGACTAGGACACCTTTCTTTTAAGCAAATGGAATTAATAAAGGATCAGTTACATTTTCATGATGCTAACAATGATGTTTGTTCTATCTATCCATTGGCTAAGCAACGAAGGTTATCTTTTGTCTCAAATAATCAATTGTCAAAGTGTGCTTTTGATTTAATTCATTGTGATACTTGGGGACCGTATCATACACCTACTTATGCTGGACATACATATTTTCTCACATTAGTTGATGATTGTACGAGGTTTACTTGGGTTTTCCTTATGAAACATAAATCTGAGGCCAAGACTATTGTTCCTAAGTTTTTTTCCTTGGTTGAGACTCAATTTAACAAGGTGATTAAGAAATTTCGGTCTAATAATGCCCCTGAATTGAAATTTGTTGATTTTTTTGCTTCTAAGGGAGTCATACATCAATTCTCATGTGTAGAGAGACCTGAACAAAATTCTGTTGTTGAAAGGAAACATCAACATCTTTTAAATGTGGCTAGGGCACTCTGTTTTCAGTCTCGGGCTCCTATAAAATTTTGGGGTGACTATGTCCTTACAGCTGCATACTTGATTAACAGATCTCCTACCCCTGTTTTACACTCCCAAACCTCCTATCAATTGTTGTATCAAACTCCCGTCGACTATTCTTCATTTAGAGTTTTTGGTAGTCTATGTTTTGCCTCTACCTTGCCCTCGCATAGATCCAAATTTCATCCTAGGGCCAAGGCTTGTATTTTTATTGGCTACCCACCAAACATCAAAGGTTACAAGCTGTATGATCTCACAGCAAATTCGATTTTCATCTCTCGGGATGTTCAATTTCATGAGCACATATTTCCCTTTCATTCTATAACCTCTTCTGATGAGATATTGGACCCATTTCTTGATCTTGTTTTACCACTTCCTGTACATGAACTTGCTATTGAACCATCTCCTTCATCTTCTAATCATCGCCTTGATCCTATTGTTGATTCATTTTCATCTCTGTCCATCTCTCCCATTCTCATTCGTAGGTCTTCTCGGGCTACTCGACCACCTGCTTATCTACAAGACTTTCATTACAGTATTTTATCTCATCACCCACCTCTTTTGACCAACACCTACTATCCTTTACATCATTATGTCTCTTATTCTAAACTTTCTCCTACTCATGGTTCTTTTCTTCTTCAAGTCTCCACTGATTTTGAACCTCAATACCATCATCAAGCTGTAAAGCATGCTCATTGGAGAGACGCAATGAAAGCTGAATTAGATGCCATGCACCTTAATAACACTTGGAGTGTTACCTCTTTACCTTCTCATAAGCATGCTATTGGGTGTAAATGGGTTTATAAAATTAAATACAAATCTGATGGTTCTATAGAAAGGTACAAGGCCCGCTTGGTAGTTAAAGGATATACACAACAAGAGGGGTTGGATTTTCTTGATACATTTTCTCCTGTAGCGAAACTGGTGACTGTTAAAGTTTTACTTGCCTTAGCTACCAGCCATAAATGTGTTCTTACTCAATTAGATGTGAATAATGCTTTTCTTAACGGGGATCTTTTTGAGGAAGTCTATATGGACCTACCACTTGGGTATAAGCCCTCTTACTCAGTTGGTAATAAGGGGGAGAAATTAGTTTGTCGGTTACATAAGTCTATGTATGAGCTGAAACAAGCTTCCAGGCAGTGGTTCTCAAAATTTTCTCAAGCTATTCTTCAATTTGGTTTTACAAAGTCCAAATCAAATTATTCCCTTTTCACCAAGGGTAGTGGTTCTTCTTTTGTAGCTCTTTTGGTCTATGTGGATGACATCATCCTTACAGGACCCAATCCTTCAGTTATTGCTGATCTGAAATCTTTTCTACATAGTCATTTCAAGCTTAAGGATGTTGGTCATTTGCGTTATTTTCTTGGTCTAGAGATTGTACAATCTGTCAAAGGGATTTTCTTCTCTCAAAGGCACTACACTTTGCAACTTTTGGAAGATTCTGGTCTCTTAGGCAGCAAACCCGCTTCTGTTCCCATGATTCCTAATCTCAAGCTTAGTGCTAATGAAGGGGATTTGGTTGAGGATGCTTCTCTCTATCGTCGACTTATTGGCCGCTTACTATATCTTACCGTCTCTCGGTCGGATATCACTTATGCGGTCCACAAACTCAGCCAATTTGTATCTAATCCTCGGAAACCTCACTTGGATGCTATTTATCACTTATTGCAGTATCTAAAGGCTGCTCCTGGTCAGGGATTATTTTTTTCTGCCACTTCTTCATTATAGCTTCGTGCTTTTTCCGGTGCTGACTGGGGCTTGTGCTTGGATACTCGTCGTTCTGTTACTGGATATTGTGTTTTCCTTGGAGCATATCTGATTTCTTGGCGTTCTAAGAAGCAGCCCACTGTTTCCCGTTCCTCCCTTGAAAATGAGTATCGCGCTTTGGCTTTTGCTGCCAGTCAACTTACATGGCTTACTCAACTTTTATCAAATTTTCAGGTTCCTTTTTCTCCTCTACCTTACTTTTTTGTGATAATCAAGCTGCTGTTCATATTACAACTAATCCGGTTTTTCATGAGCGTACCAAACATATTGAGTTAAACTGCCATTTTGTTCGTGACAAAATTCTTGCTGGACAAATCAAGCTATTACCTATTCGCTCCCAACACCAGCTGGCAGATATTTTTACTAAAGCTCTCCTAACTTCTCATCTTTTTCTGCTATTGTCCAAAATGGCCATCATCAATCTTCATGGCTCATCTTGAGAGGGAGTAATAGAGTTGTAATAGAGTTGTAATTTTTTGTTATATTCTGTTTTGTATTATAATAGCTTACATCTCAAGGACATTTCTATAATTTGTGTTTTAGTTTTAGGGCATATTTAAGGCAGAGATCTCTATGAATAAAGTGGGTCGGTGAAGCCTTTAACTCTCGTGTGTTTTCTCTGTTAGATTTTAAGCTCTCTGTTAGCTACCAAGTAATTTCTCTCCTCTTTCTTTTTTTTTATCAGAAGGTAGAAATATAATGATAAAAAATGATCTATATAAGATACATTGGGCATACCTGTGACTCATGGCTCGGGCCTTAAGAAAAACTAAAACATGAAAATACAAAGTAAAAATGACTGCATATATGTGTTTTAATCCCGCAAATAATGCAATCCACAGCAGGATGATGGCCTTTTCTCTACTGATTTCTATTAACAAAGAAAAGAAATGGTAAAATATTTGATTTGCATGTCTCTACTCCTCTCCATTTTCGCGTCCGCTGTGGGTTGATTTTTGGTGGGGTGGTTGCTTTTCGAATTGAAGGGACCGCAATCAACCCAGCTGTGGTTAACTCAACCAGTTTTTAATTGATGGAAAATGCCGGAAAAAAAAGAATTGAGAGAATAATGCAATGCAGATGTGTGTTCATTACTGCCAGTCATGGACAGGGTTAATTAGAGGGTCGGCCCTGAACTTTTGGTGCCCTAAGTAAGTTAATAAATTAAAATTTTGTTGGGACGTTACACTTTCAAAATTTTAAATTGAATTTGATATTAGCGGTTTACACAATTAATTTTTAAATTTTTAAAAATTAATTAAAAACTTTTAAAAATTCAATAACTAAACTTATTATTTTTTTTTTACAAAATTCTGATACATGAATGATATTTATTATTTAAAAAATATTTAAATATAAAAAAATCCACTAAGAAATTAATTTCTCTTACAAACTTTGTGAGATTGGTATTTATTGTTTAAAAAATATTAAAATAGAAAAAAAAAATCAATTGTGCTAGTAGAGTGACTTGAACCACCTAAGAAATTTTTAATTTATAATCCACCACTCAACCAACTAAGCTCAAATAAAATTCGTATAAATTAATGGTGGAAGCTACCAAGTAATTTCTCTCCTCTTTCTTCGTCTATTGACTTCTGTTAAGAAAGAAGAGAATGGTAGAATATTTGCCCCCAGGGCACAGCTCAGTTGGTAAGGAGCGGGTAGAGTTACTCTCGAGAGGCAAGGATCGAGTCGGGCAAGCCGCAGTGTGAGATTTCCTGCTCATCAGGGGTTCTTGTGGGCGGCTCGCACTGGTCCTCCCCGTCACCTGCCAGCTGGGTTCTTGATTTACCCCCCTCACGTGGCGTGGGGCAGTTCATGGAGGGCCCTTGAGGTGTGGGTTAACACTTTTTTTGCTCCCGAGAATGGTAGAATATTTGACTTGCACGTCTCGACTCCACTCCATTTGCACGTCCGCTATGGGTTGATCATTTTTCGTGGGGTGGTTGCTTTTTGAATTGAATATTTGTGTATGCGTGGTGACTTTGACTAGGACGGCTGAGCCGAAGGGACCGCAATCAACCCAGCTGTGGCTAATTCAACCAGTTTTGAATTGACTGCAAAATGCCCGGAAAAAGAGAATTGAGAGAACAATGCAGTGCAGATGCCAACTGCCACTGCAACGACATCCTCCACATATTCAGCTGCTAGTCTAGTATTCTGAGAAGGCTTTTAAAATTCTAAACAACTCTGAATTGTAGCTTTTTAAGTGTTAAAAAAAATAATTAATAGACAAATTTCAGGTTAAAAACCATTCCTTTCCTTCAAAACAAAACTACCTGCAACTCTTTGTTAAATAATCATGAATAAATTATAAAATAATTACTAGGCAGGATTAAAGTTTAAAATTTATAATCTGTCGTCAACTATGACACTAGAAGAAAGCTGATCGTGGGTGGATAGACTAGCGATGTTAGGGGCGGGGGGGTTGTGGAAGGATTTCTCTCTTTTGCCGAGTAATAGTCTTTATATATCAACCATAAATCTTCTTTACTGACCTGAGCAAAATTGCCTTTTCTAGGCAATAAAACTTGTGTACAGATTACATGAAGAAGCCTATTATGGAGTGACAGTCTCGATGTGCCATTCACATATTTGTTCAAAGAATCATCTTCAAAGATAGTGGGAGTTGGATTGCTTGGGGCACCTTCGGAATCGCCTTTGTATGTTTAAGTCAGATAAGAAAACGATAAGAGTGTATGTAGTGACGGTTTTATGGAGAAAAAAAAATGCTGAATTTGATTTGGTCAGAAAATGTTTATAGGATTTTTTTATACATGTATTCCATAAGTGGGTGATGCTCATTTTGTAAAATTACCCCTCATTTCGTTACTTAAAACACATTTCTTCTAATGATTTGGCGAACTCCCAATCTTTCCCCTCATTATTTATTTTCTTATTTTCTATTATTAGATTAATATATAGAATTTTTGAAATTTTTTACATTTAAATAAATTCATTTCCTGAATGTAGTTTTTCTATTGAAAGGAAATTATAAAGTTTAAATTATATATATAAATTCAATAGAATTTTTAAGACTCTATTAATATAAAAAATATTATTCAATCAGTGTCCTTTCATCCTTGAGGGAGGAGTGTGTTAGGAATGCACCAACGCTTAGTGCATCATCTAAGGGAGTTTTTCAAAACTTTTTCAAAAACACAAACACGTATCTGAAAAGGATACAAAATAAACTCTTACAAGACTAGGTATAGACAACCATATGCAAAATACACATATCAAAAATGAAATACGAAAATAACTTTTATCGATTATGCTTGTGATGCACCTAGACTCGAACTCCTTCAGTCACGAACAACTTCCACCAAGTCGATCTGCTCCAGTACCTGCTTCTTTGGTTGACCAAGATAACCTTCACAGATATCAGGTCGTGTAAGTTCCTATTATGAGTTTTCTTGCATTATTCTCTTCGGTTTGAATAACCCAGTCTAATTTATTTATTTATCCTATAACGTTAAATCTGGTTGAGTCATGTCTGTACTCTAAACAGAGGTTTTGAATCGCCTTCAAATTCTTAAGGAATTATGTGTTGTTGTTAGATTCAAAATACACAAGGATTTGTGTCTCCCTGCGAAGGGATGGCTATGTGGGTCTAAGGGATTTGTTTATGGGAGTTAAGGGTTTGGGGTACAAAATTACTAGTTGTCTACCACTGAGTCATGACAGTTGATTGTTGGATGTGTGGGCGCCAACTATCGACTGTTGTGACAAGCAACAAACAAGCTAGGAGAGCTAGCATTGTCAGTCACCCACCGTTGATATTGTGCATATCACAATGTTGTAACATATGGGATTGAATTGGATTCATTGAGGGACATGATTTGTGTGTGTTAGGGAGTATGCGCATTGACATGACCTGATTGGTCTGTTGCGTGCCCACTTGGGCATGATGGGTGAGCATATGCATTTAGAGCACTTTGTTTATGTGAGTTCCTGTGTGAGTGCAACATGGCCTAATACTTAGTTTATGCCCTTGTCATCATATTTATGCTACACAAGCCATTGCATTTCTTATGTGTTGCATTACATGGTAAGTAAGAGTAGCTATGAGAGAGAAGAAAGGTGCGTAAGACTGTGGGGATAAGACCCACGACAGCTATATGTTATGATGATATGTTATGTATGATGGCAAGAAATATTAAATGATGTTGCAAAGAGTATGTTTCAAGCTCGAGTGGGCTATATGCCGGACCCATCTTAATGTTAAGAGTAATGAATCGGTAGCCTATGCTTGGCTGCCAACAAGTTTGTATGTAGGGACGTGGGCACCAGTGTGTGTTTCTTATGTGGGCCTTAAGGACAATCTATGTGCAGTGTACTTTATGTTTACACATTTGGGCAAATTCACGTGTTGTACATGGCATGAGATGTTACATTGGCATGAAATGCATGGGGTATATGAGAGCTCTATCCTTAATCCCTTGCTTTTATTCTATTATGTTTGTTGGGCCTTACGGCTCATGTTTGCTTGCATCATTCCAGGTAAGCGCAGGGTCTCACACGACGACGAGCGAAGGGGTGCTGAAGTGGGGGTTTAGACGTGTACAGAACAGTCCCAACTGTAAGGGTCCTGGGGGTGTAACCCTACTGTGGGTATTTGTAATAGGGTAACACGCTAGGTTTAGCGTTGCTTAATATAATTGACCTTGATGTATGCTTAAAAATATGTTAGGTTCACCTTATTGACGTTATCATACAGAGACTTCTCATAGTGCCACACAACCCGCAGCTTCATTGTTCACTAAGTTTTATTTGAGTTAATCTCAAATATCAAGTTGAATATCGACGCCATGCTCATACTATGCTGTTTAGGACTTGAGAACAAGTAGATAAGAAAATAAAAAATTACATAAGTAAAATGTAAACACAATAATCTTCAGAAATGTTTCAGGTAGACAAAAGAAATGCCATTAAAAGATGACTCACGGTAATGCAATTCCAAATGACAAAGAAATGAGAAGTAGGTGGGAAATGAAAACATGATTTCTGGTGTACATATATAAATTTTCAAGATATAACAACTATTCATCATTGCAATACTCGAGACAATCCACTACACAACCAAATGTGCAGTGGAAATTGAAAATGTAGTTGCACGCCATCTTCATTAATTAAGTCATTTTATATATTAGCATGCTTACACAGTTTGTACTCTTCGTTGGTTACAGTTGTATGTTGCGCAGTACACTCTTTTGCACCTTGCCGGCTATGACAATGTTCAGGTACACTTGTTTAATTTCTTTTTTATGCTAGAAATTTCACGTTTCTTTCTTGGAGTTTATCTTGATTTTGGATTGTGTTAAATTTTCTAAAATAAAATTATACCACTCAATTTAAGTGGAACAACAACCGAAACTCACAATAATATAGGGATTATTATTGGTGGTTTTTAGGTGTAACACTTAATGTATCTATTGATTAATTGTGTATATTGAGATTATTATTGGTGGTTTTTAAGTGTAACACTTAATGTATCCAATGCACACATGAAAAATAATAATTGCGGGTTCTTTATTACCCAAAAACAAAAAATAAAAAAATTGGGTTGTCTCCGTTCTGGCTATTTTCAGTTGGATTTGTCTTTATTTTGACTATTCTCAGTGGTATGAGTCCAATTGTGTTTTGTTTTGTTTTCCGCTGGCTATATTTTCAGTTGGATTTGTCTTTATTCTGGCTATTCTCATTGGTATATTCTTAGTGGATTTGTCTTTATTTTGTTTTGTTTTCCCGCATTTTGAGACAACGTCAAGGTTGTATAGGTCCAGTTGTGTTTTGTTTGTTTTTTCAAAGGTGATTGAACATGATTTTCGATTTATGACAACTATTAATTATTGTGGTATTCGAGATAATTCATTGTATAATTAAATGTGTAATGAAAATTGAAAAGGCCTACCATTCATTCATTAAATCTCTTCATATATCAGTATGTTTATACATTCTCTAATTATTATTCAGGCAAGAAAAAAATCATTTACAGATTCCAAGAATTAAACATTTTTCACGAATCTAAACTTAATTTTATTTCGAGTAAGAAAAAAATATAATAAAATATCGAAATAAAAACTAGGAATGGGTGAAAAAAGAATTTGACGGCTATTTTGTTATAATAAATATAATAATATAGATACTCAAGTTAATTAATTAATTAATCCTTCTATATATATATATATATATTAAAGCAAGATCTCATTCACTTATTTCATAATGTATATACTAATATCATAAATGTAATCTTATTCATATACACACCTTACATTCCGCCATATTCTGTATTTACACCAATACCTTAACATTTAATATTTTATTCGCACCTAGATATCCTACATAATATTATATATAATATATTAGATTTCTTTTAATTTATTTTTTTCACTAAATTTCTCAAATTCAAAAAATTTTAATAAATCATAAATCATTTCAAATACCGAAATTAATAATTATTATTTATTTTTAAAATATCAAAATATTACAAATTGCTAATAACATTCAATTTAAGAGAGGATGTTAAGTTTATTTATTTCTAGACATTAGGGTTTGATTTAGTAGTTAGATACTGTTGTGTTAATAATTAATTCTTGATTTTTAAAAAATATTTATTATTTTAACTTATCTTTTAGAAAGTCACCGCGTTAGACGTGAATTGTTATTTCCCTTTTCAGTTTTCTTGTAAAACTATTTTATATAGGTAATGTGCTTTGTTAATTCAATAAGACGAAGTCTCTCACATTTTGCAGTTCAACCAAATACAGCTTTTGATTTCTTAACATATCCACCACCAATTACACAACCATGTACAAGTTTTCAATAGGTTATTACGCACATTGATGCTGAAGCTTTGAACTTTTAAAATGAAATTAATTTTAATGTGAGTTGGGAGTGTAGCGTGCGTGTTGGAAGTCAAACCTATTTGATTGAAGACTCTGTCGTTACCTACTCCCGTCTGAATCAGCCATGGTTCCGTTTCAAACCTGCATTCATTTCATTACTTGTCAATTAGCCCAAGTGACGGTAGCGTGTTGAAGACTTTGAAACTTTCAAAATGGGTGGATGAAATAATACCTTTCTATAATAATGCCTAAACATCGTCAATCAACCAGATATTTTTTAAGTAGATGAAATAATACCTTTCTATATTTTCTAATGCTATTTGTTTAACAAAGAACGAACTCCTCCTTACAGACTCTACATATTTTGCCTCACCTAAATATTCATGTGGAAATATTCTCTACAAAAATATTCTCACGAAACATTACAAATTTTACATAATACCACCTTGGCACTACCTAAGTTTTCTGTCCTCCTTTCCGCGGTCATATATGCCCAGGCACTTGAAACCGTAAAAACTGTAATTTACACGTTAAAAGATGCTGTAAAAACACAAATACTCTTAAACTACACTTTTATTAATACATATAAATAAAAGGAACCAATCTATATATATAGCTAGCAACGACAAAACTGAAAAGTTAACCAATCGAAAGTTCTGCTTTTAAGGCCAAACAAATGGACGATCTTCTCCCGTATGACTTTTTTGGGAATGTCTTAGATGACTTGACATTAACTCTAATAAAAATAAAAATAAGAACCGTAATAGATAATCAACAATGACATAAATTAATATTCTTGTACACAACAAAAAAATGGGCACAAGAGTATATATTTATACAAGTTTGTTGGGATTGTTGCTTCATTCACACAAGAGTATATATTCATACAAGTTGGCGAGAGGAAGTCTTGTGTTTGCATGATTTTCATTTGAATCAATTCATTGTCGTTTTTCCCAATACGGACGACAAAAAATAAAAAATGCACTCCTGGGTAGACCCAATCCTCTTTCTTCCTCACATTCTCCTAACCCTTATTCCTCTAGCCATTTCTCAGCCCAACTTTTTGTTCCATTTCTGCGTCCAAACAGCCGGCAACTCCACAGCTGCGTACCAGAATAATCTCGAAACCCTCTTGCCCTCTCTCTCCTCCAACGTCGACAACTACGGCTTCTACAGCTCCCCCACCGGTAACAACTCCGATAAAGCTTACGCCATTGTTCTCTGCCGAGGAGACGTTGAGCTTGATCTATGCCGGAGCTGCATCGATGACTCTACCAGGAAGCTGCCCCAGCTTTGTCCGAATTACACGGAAGCGATCGGCTGGTACGATCTCTGCATGCTCCGATACTCGAACAAGTCCATGAAAGGCATTTTGAGCATGTCAGAAAGTCAGATGTTCTATATGTGGAATACAGCGAATATGTCCACCGGGGCGGTTGAGTTCAACCGGACGCTGGCGAACGTGTTCGACAATCTCCGGGATGAGGCGGCGTCCAGTGGCGACCGCCGCAAATTTGCCACCAAGATCACCACTGTTCCGGGAATTGGCCAGAGTATATATGGGCTTATGCAGTGCACGCCGGATCTATCCCAACAGGATTGCGTGGATTGCTTGCTTAAGGTGTCCGTGAGACCGGATTGTTGCGCCGGGAAGGTGGGAGGGAGAGTTTTCGTACCCAGCTGTAATTACCGGTTTGAGACCTACCGGTTCTTTAATGACACACCGGCTGTTACACCGCCTCCGGTCGATGCGCCGCCGTCTTCACCAGGTAGATCTGATCATTATGAGATAGGAAAATGATTTTGAGGTCCTCCGATCATTCAATTTAAGATAAAATTATAATTATGTCCCTACCATTGTGTCCATTGGCACCACCAAAATTTCAGTCCGATGAGATAATATAATATAGAAACTTCTGATGAATTGATTAAGAGAATTTTGCACACTAGGCCCAGTAGCATTACTCAGCTTATACATATATAAATATACTGGAAAAGTTCCATTGAGAAATTTTTTTCCATTTAAGCTAAGAAATTAAATTATAGAATTAGTGATCTAATTAAAAAATAGTTTTTGGGTCGTTTGAAAGGAGAAACACTTGCTATGTGACTGTCATTTTGTTTTGTGTTTGGTGAGGAAATAACTGCACAATTTAGCGAAGAGAACACTTTAAAACCTAGAACTTGAATTGATATGATGAGAAGGACTAATTTTTGGTTTTGCAGGAAAAGATGATAAAACAGTAGTTATTGTTGTTGTTATTGTTGCTTCAACTGTTGCTTTCTTGGTAATGCTCATCTTTGGGATACTCATTCTAAGGAAGAAGAAGAAGAGAAAGCCAATGCAGAGACTTGGAAGTAAGTTTATTAAAATCTAAAGATTGTTGAATTTGAACCTTATATGGACTTATGCCTTACTTTTTGGCACATTTCTTTGGCATGTCTAGTAACTTTTTTTTGTTTGTTTGTGAAGCTTTGGATGAATCTATATCTGCGGATGAAATTAGTGTCCCCGAATCCTTGCAATACGACTTTGATATTCTTTGCATTGCAACAGATAACTTCTCTGATACTAATAAGCTTGGTCGGGGCGGTTTTGGAGTAGTTTACAAGGTAATTCAATATTTGAAGTCTGTAGGATTTTACTTATTTTCGAAAACCATTCTGAAGGCAATTGATCTGCTTGTCATTTATATTGTTGATCTTCAGGGTAAGTTTCCTAATGGACAAGAAATAGCAGTGAAGAGACTTTCTTTGAATTCTGGACAAGGAGAAATAGAATTTAAGAATGAGGTTATGCTAGTGGCCAAGCTTTAACATCGAAATTTAGTTAGGATTCTTGGATTTTGCTTGCAAGATAGAGAAAGACTCCTTGTCTACGAGTTTGTGATTAACTCAAGCCTGGATCACTTCTTATTTGGTATGATCGCTATAGTAAATGTTAATAGAGGATTTTTTTTGTTATCAGCTTAAACTCTCATGACTTTTTGTCAACGAAAATTATTAAAGATTTCAAGAACAAATTTGGAGGTTCTTAATTTATTTCAAATTATATTTCAACTATATGTATGTATAATTTTGTAGATCCTGTCAGCCGTGCCAATTTGGATTGGGAAAGACGTTACAAAATCATAGGAGGCATTGCTCGAGGACTTTTATACCTCCATGAAGATTCAAGACTTAGAATTATTCATCGTGATCTCAAAGCTAGTAATATTTTGTTAGATGCCGAGATGAATCCTAAAATATCAGATTTTGGTATGGCAAGATTATTTATGATGGATGAAACTCAAGGATATACAAGCAAAATTGCAGGGACCTAGTAAGATTTTAACTCCATCTTCACGTTATAACTTTAACCCATATATGTTTTTGATTTCTAAAAACATACTGTTTAGGGTATCACTTTATTTTCTACTAATTATTTTATTAATCACATCAATTCTTTAACTAATGCAGTGGATACATGTCTCCAGAGTATGCAATGCACGGACAATTTTCAATAAAATCAGATGTGTTTAGCTTCGGTGTTTTAGTTTTGGAGATTGTTAGTGGTCAAAAAAATATTCGTTTTCAAAATGGCGACAATGAAGAAGACCTATTAAGCTATGTAAGTATGAATATTAATGGGAGATTAACAAATACTATTTTTGAGATGGGAGAACTTATAGAAAATGTTGAATGCTTGCAGGCTTGGAAAAGTTGGCGGAACAGAACAATTTCAGATCTGATAGATCCCGTGTTAAGGTCTGGTTCAAGTCCAATGAGTGAAATAATAAGATGTATCCATATCGGATTGTTGTGCATTCAAGACAATGTTGCTGACAGGCCAACAATGGCTTCTATAGTCTTCATGCTCAACAGCTTCTCTCACACTCTTCCAATTCCTTCAGAACCTGAATTTTTTCGACAACATAGTAGCCACAACCAAGGCATGCCATTGCTCCGAGGGTATAATTCTGAAACAACTGAGTCTAGCAATTCAAAAAGTACTTCTATTCACGCATCGATCAACGAGGTTTCAATTACTGAGTTATATCCCCGATAATCATTGAAAATGTTATGATCATGGTATGTATGATTTCATATGTTTTGGTCAATTCTTTGCTAAACTTATCTTTCATTTATTATACAATCTAGCGAAATAATTATTGTTTGGTTGATGTACATTATAATGAATCTGTAAGTGGAATGTCCAAATGAAATAAGTGTCCTAGAAGGCCACCATTCATTTTGATGTGGTGACCAAGTGTGATGGTCAAAATTTTAACACATCTAAACATGTTTAGATTGGATTTTATTAATATTGTTATTTTATATTCTTTCAAGTTATCTTTAATTTAGCCCACTTTTAGGTTTAAGGGACTCTTAAACCTTATGCTTAAAGAGACTCATAAGTTTTTCTTCCTCATAGTTATTACCTAACATCCCATTGGAGTCAACTATTTAAAATATCCAAATTATCATGAAAATTTTATAATTGTAACACTCGACCTCGTATAAAAATATCAACTTTAAACAACATTACTTGACCCATCAAAAAAATTTACAAAGTCAATTGTGTACAAGTTTGCTCCTAACTTTGACACACTTCTATATCGTACGATTTGACTAAACAAGACACCTTTCCATATTTCAAGTTCGTCAGATTTTTTAATGTTTGATCTTTTCAAATTTGATTCAAAATCAATTAGTTTAGCTCGGGAGCAAAAGGTGTTAACTCACACCTCGAGGGCCCCCCACGAACTGCCCCACGCCACGTGAGGGGGGTAAATCAGGAACCCAGTTGACAGGTGACGGGGAGGACCAGTGCGAGCCGCCCACAAGGACCCTTGAGGAGCAGGAAATCCCACACTGCGGCTTACCCGACTCGATCCTTGCCTCTCGGGAGCAACTCTACCCGCTCCTTACCAACTGAGCTGTGCCCTGAGGGCAATCCTACCGAATGCGGGCATATCTGTTTTCATAAAAATCAAACAACACCGCCAAATGTGTTGGAAAATAGACTTCTTTTCCATCACTTTAGAATTTTCTTACAATTTAACATGTTGTCTACTACTCCCAAGAAACAATCAAAATGAGTTTGTTAATACATCCTAATTATCTCATTTAATTAATTATATTTAGAAAAATCGTAATTATCTCATTTAATTTATTATTATATTTCCCGAGCAAGTTCACGAGAAAAATTGTAATTAATTATGAAAAAATCCTTTCTCCAAAAATTTAGAAATACATCCTAATTATCTCATTTAATTTAGTAGAATTTTATTATTTTACAACATGAATTTCTCATTTTATCTATTCATTTAAAGTCCCTTAAATAATTTTTTAAGTGAAAAAACTTTGCAAATTCCTTTAAATTTGTGTTTTGAATAATGAAACATAGGAAAATAAGAGAAAACTTATCTAATTATTTCAATTTAACTTAGTAGCTCTAATGTAATTTAATAAAAAATTCTTTCAATAAAAGAAATACAAAACAAAAGAGCTCTCATTTAAATAATTTTAAAGTAATTACTTAATAGTAAAATTGAAACGAATATTTCTTAGTTTCTTGTTGGTCATCCTTTTATTTATTAATTTAAATTTTTTAATTAATAAATATTTTCAAAGTCCTTTAAATTTGTTTACACCATACGCGCTTTCAATAACGAAAATGAAAAATGAAACAACAATTATTTTAACAGTTTAATAGATATAAATTTAATATGATTTAAATATGACATGCCCTGCAAAAGGCCCGTGAAAGCAAGCCACAACCCATTAACAACATTAAAATATGTATAAAACTTGAATTTGAATAATCTGAGGAACTTGGAGTCGAAGCTTGGCAATTTAAACAACCCATTAACAACATTAAAATATATATAAAACTTGAATTTGAATAATCTGAGGAATTTGAAGTTGAAGCTTGGCAATTTAAACAATTAAATTATTGGTGCTTGAAGATCAATTAGCAGTTGAGGAGAAGCGCAGCAAGGCAATTAATTAATTGGCCCAAGCTTCATCCCAATTAATTAATCCAACAAAGACCCCACTCGACAATTCAAAGAAGCAGAAAATAAAATAGCAATTGGGGGGGAGGGGGGCGTGGGGGGAAGAGAGGCCCCCAGGCTTTGTGTAATTTATAAGTAACGGCCCACTGTCGTTTTCATGAATAATAATGCTATTAAATGGTCCGGAAATAAAAACTGCCTCACATATTGAATTGTCCAAATCATCCCCAATTAAATTAATTCAAATCGTTAAATCTGATTTTTTTTTTATTTGAGAAGTCGGTGACTATTTGGGTTATTGGAAAAATCAATCGTGGTGGTCAATTTCAATTTTATAATTTAGTAAATTGACATGTAAAATTAATTGTGTATACTCTTTAATTGAAACTTAAAAAATTATTGTAATTTATTAAGGTAGCGTTTATTAAAATAAGTAAGGTAAAATTGTATAGTAAAATAAGATTATATCAAGATAAAATTTAAATATTTTTCAGTTAAGAAATGGAATGATTACATGAGATTGAGAAACATTCTAAAATTTTTATTAAATTATTTGTTAAATTTTTTGAAATGTACTTGAAGACACAAGCGTAATTTTTTTTTATCTGTAAAGTCTTAAATATGCTTATTTGGAGTAGGAGAGAGATAAACATATCTGTAAAATGACAAATAAGAAGTCATGTGATTTCTTTTTTAAGAGTTGTCAAATAAATTTAACAAACACATTAAAAATGATAAAAATTTGTAATATAATCCATATCTTACATTTTTTAAACTATATCTTGGTTAACATTTTTCTTTGAAGATTAGTTATTTCTCCCCTTTTAAATCTCACCACCTAATTTTTAGATTTTGTTTTATGTGATGTTTTCTCTTCCAATTTCTTACTTGGACGTTAAGTATCAAAAGTCTATATTGAGTAGTCAAACACTCTCCTAGTATCACCTTACAATCCTTACAACATATTTAATCCTCTTGTCTCATGCGGAAGTAATATATTTTGGTGTTTGATGCGATATTTTTATATGTGATTAAGTGTTCATCCCATTTTTTGAACCTAGTGCTGGTTATGATGAGCCCGTCATAATAAAATCTAGAATAGACTTACCCTCATTATTAATTTTTCCGAATCCATACCCTCCATGTATTTCTCTATAGTTGTTTTCATCTCTACCCACGTGACCATTTAAGACACCTCTTAAAATCACTTTCTCTCTTATTGGCATCATTTGTATGAATCCCTCTAGGTCCTCCCAGAATTTTGTTTTTATCTCCTCATCTAACCCGTTTGTAGTGCATATGTACTAAAGATATTCATAGTTATTCTTCCTAGACCAACCTTCACCATAATAATTCTATCCCTTATTCTCTTTACATCCACTACCTCATCTATTAAGCTTTTATCCATAATAATCCTCACTCCATTTTTCACTCGATTGTTTCCTATATACCATATTTTATATCAAATTTCTGATAAAATTTTTATTTTTTTCCCTACCCATCTCGTCTCTTGAAGACATAATATTAATCTTTCTCCTAATCATCACATCTACCACTTCCTTAGCTTTGCCTGTTAATATTCCTATGTTCCATGACCCAATCCTTAATCTATGATTTTTGTTTTGGTTTTGACTTTGAATTTAATTTTGTTTTTTTATTTTGATTTTAGACTAACTTCTTTACCCACATCCGTCCAGGTAAATGCGGGGACCCTTGCTCATTTGTCCCTACATCCGAGTGCCGATGTAGTGGCCCTAACTTACTTGACACTACACGCGGGTAGTGTAGCGCGTTGCTATAAAGGGTTACACCCCAACGATTTTTCGTAGTTTGTCTAGTGTTCATGTTTTGGATCTAATTAGGTTTTACTTTATTTTCATTTTGAAAATTAAGATAACATGAAACAGTAGCGGAGCCAAGAAAGATTTTTAGTCTGGACCAAATTATAATTATCTATAATAATATATATAAAAATTAGAAAAATAGAAAAATTAGCTGGGGACTTGGTCCCAGCTGGCCATAACGTGGCTCTATCGCTGACATGAAAATATTTTTTATCATAAAAAATGAAGATATTCAATATCAACATAATGATTTTCATTAATAAGTAATCATGAACTTCTTCATCATCAAAATAATATCAAAAGCAAAAATAATTTTGACACATTTCAAATAACAATTTTTTTTATTTTAAAATAACTTCACATTTCATATAACACTTCATTGGATTCAAAATAACTTTTCTTTGATGCCATAATGTTGTCTTCTAGGATGAAAAATTTTCTCAAAGGATTTTATATTGAAAGGAGAGTCAGGATTTTTATCCTTTGGCATCATTGGAATATATAAAAGTTTTGAACAACAATATCATCAAAACTATTTTAGATATTCTACAAATTAATCTTACTAATCATTTTCAAATGCCAAAGAAGTAGTTTTTCATCATCAAAACATTTCATCAAAAACAAAACAACAACATTTGCTCCGAAAACATGAAAATGACCTATATTCAGTTGCTTGTTTCTTATTAATTCATAAGGAATTTTATTTAAAATAGGTCTAACAACTGATCTATTTAACATGTAGCAAGTGGTATGTAAGGTTTCAATCTAAGAATATTTTGGTGTGGAATTCTAGGGGTTTAGAAATTATAGTCTATGGAATTGTGACTGAAAAATAATTCAATATATGTACTAACTCCTTTCCCCTATCACTTCCAATAGATACCATTTTTGTCCATTTTTATTTGAATTTTCCTACAAGCCTCAGTGAAGTACTCAAATGTTTAATCTTTATAATCTAAAAACAATACCCATGTGTATCTTGGGAAATTGTCCACTTCTTTTACCACCTAAGCTAAGTGTTCAAGTTGGTCCAAAAATACATGTGTAATAGTTCTAGTGGTTTAGTTGCGGTTACCATATTTTTAACATTAAAGGATGTTCTTCTTGTTGAAATGCATCACAAATTTTCTTGTTTACAAATTTTATCTTAGTCAACCCTTTAACTAGGTCAAGTTTAATTAATTTGATAAGTTGATCCATACTAACATGACCTAATTTTTGTGCCAAAGCCAACTATCCCATTAATGACTACAAGTAATTTTATTTTTGAAGAAATAATGTGATCCAAGTATATTATGTAAATGTTTTCATGCCTAGCTAGCATCAATGAATACACTATCATTACTGTGTTTCACCACACATTCTATAGATGTAAATTTCACATCGAACTCGTTATCACATGATTGATTAATACTGAACAAATTGTGTTTTAATCCATGAATATATACACATTTTCTATAATTGTAGAGTTAGCATTATCAATGCTTTTGATTTTCCCTTTGGCTTTATCCCTAAATGTCACATAGCCTCCATCTTTTGGTGTAAGTTCTAGGAACAAGGATAGATCTCTGGTCACATGCCTCGAGTATCCACTATCTAAGAACATTTTTAAAGCTCGAGCTGAAGACTTGTGCACCTATATCAACAAATCAAAGATCTGTTTTTGGTATCCAAACTTCCTTGAGTCTAATGATGTTAACAAAATTTAAAATGGAATTATTAGAAACCCATATTTGTCTGACTCTCTTTATCTAGTATGAAAATGAGCAGGCTTTATGTCCTTCGTCCTTACAAGAATAGAATTGCGAAAAGAAATATGATTGACTACCATAGGAATGATACTTTTCTTTAGATTTATTCTTTTGCTCATTTCCATATCTTGTTCTCCTTTGATTGTTGAAGGAATGTTTTTGAGGAAGATTTTGTTCTTTCAAAACTTTTATTTCCTTCTAAAGCTCTTCATTTTTCACTATAAGAAAGATGTTTTCAATGTCAAAGTTATCGATCTTTACTTTCTATCTTGTTTGAGAGAAATGATTTCAATTTTAATATTACTGTTCTTTAAGGTAACATTTTCAAGTTTTCGATAACATCATAAAAGGGTTCAAGAAGTTGATCATATGAAAGATTAATTTTAAAATTATTTATAGTTTTTCATGCTTCATAATCATTAGTTTAAACATATATTCTCATCCTACCTTTCCAATAGGTATAGTTTGTTTCATTGAACAAAGGAGATTTATTAAACCTACTGTAATACCACTTGTTGCCCAAATAATAAGCCAAGAAGACACTACAAGAGTTTTGATTTTTTCCAGCGGTGAAAAAATCGCTGGAAAAAGTAAAAAAATCGTCGGTAAAAGTTTTACCGGCGGTAATTATAACTGCCGAAAACACTTCCGTCAGAAAAGACTATTTACCGGCGGTATTTCTAAACCACCAATAAATAGTATTTTTCGGAGGTTTTAAAAAACCGCTGGCAAAGTTTTTATTTTTCCCGGCGGTTTAAGAACCGCCGGGAAAGGTATTGCCGGTGGTTTAAAAACCTCTGGCAAAGTCAAATAAAGTAATAAAATTGCCGACGGTTTTCACAGCCGCCGGCAAAAATCAACCCATTTTTTTAAATATATTCTTTGTTGGTTGATGTAGCAACCTAGATGGCTTCCAATAGGTAGTGAAACAAGAGGCCAGCTTTGTTTATATATCATTGAAAATAAACATGAACAGAATGATGTGTTCAAATTTGACCAGAATACACAGATCTAGCAGGGTGGTAGCTTGGCGTAACCCTTCGTGCATATAACATTGAGAGACAGACAAGATAGTGAGGACATGTAACCTCATTGTGCTTCCTTGCTTATAGAAATGAACATAGTTGGGAGAGAAATGTGAATAGATTCTATAAATAAGTTTAAAAAAAACAATGAGAAAGTAGGGGAAACGAGAGCATTATTGTCCTAGCATCACCATAATATGATATGCTGATATATATGGACTTTTTAAACAAAAAGAATCATAATAAAAAATATAAATAATAATAAAGCCAAATTCAGAAACAAAACCCAGAAAACATAAAACAACTAATAAATGTGTAGGTATATCAGAACAATCTGGTGAGCTTTTAATTTGGCTGAGATGCTGGGAGGAATCCTAACAGCCTTTTCACCTTTCTCCCTAACAGCATTTACTATATAGCCAGTTAAAGCATCACCCAGAACTTCAACACTAGCACCTTCAGATAAATTGCCATCAGAGATTGTTGAACTCATAAGCACAGACTTCTGCGAAAATTGTGCTTCCAAACACTTGAGATGTTCTTGGCGTTCCTAAAATGTATATCATATCATAAAATCAGGACGCAAGAAGAAAAAAAAGTTTAGGTGAATCATGTATTTAGATAGAAAATACCTTTTCGATTGCTATTTTCCTTTTTGTCTCTTCCCCTAAATTAGCATCATCAAGGATTCTTCGGATTTTCTTTTTTCGTTTTCTTCTAGAACTGATAAACAAGGAATCATTGTTAAGAGAGTTATCAGATAGAATTGCATAAGCCACAAAATAACTTGGTAGAATATAGAAATCAGAGTTTAAGATAGGAATTCACACTAATGCACCTAAACCAAATAGAAGAGTTCCTACAAAAGTTAAAGGCAAAGCCAAGATATGAAGTATAGAGTGACACCTAATAGATGCAAATTTCAACCATGTGGAGGAAGCTTACAAATTCACTTCTCAAAGTAAATGCCCAATAAAACATAGGAGATGTGGTGAAATTAGAAGCCATTACATTAAAGAAGAATAACCAAGACATTGGAGGAAGCTTACAAATTCACTTCTCAAAGTAAATGCCCAATAAAGCATAGGAGTTGTGGTGAAATTAGAAGTCATTACATTAAAGAAGAATAACCAAGACATCTATAATTCCCAACACAAACTCAGAACATTAAAAAATAATTTATAGGGTTTAAGAAATAAGTTTTTGGTTTCTACATTCCATGTTTTTGAATATGGTGAATCATCAAACCTTAATGTGTATGCTTGATTTGCATACCTCCCTTAAGAGGACAAAGCCTTTGAAAAGGCTTAAATACCTTGTACTAGGCTTGGCAAATGATTTCCCCTAGAAGGAAACTGTGGCCCTCTTAGAATCATTCTCAAAAGAGAAGGGTTCCAAAATGAATTTCCACAAAAATATATTTAACACATAGTTACCAGGAATGTGGTACAAGAATGGATACATGGTACATCTATATACTAATTTTATGCTACAAAGAAGGTAGGCTTAACTAGTTCATTATTTCAGGTTGTGCTACAATTTATAATTGTACTCGAGTTGAAATTAGATAGATTGATACTTCACTGTTATAGAAGTTGGTATGTGTTATTTTGTATTGAATTAATTTCTATGCTCTTGTACAACTTATGGAATCAAGAATATTAAGTGAATGAAGTTAGGCTTGAATAAAATTCAAAATGCAATATAATATAAGAGAAAGGTGAGGAAAGCTTGGTAAGCAAGCTTTCTTTTCTCTAGTCTCCTTTGAAAATTATTCCAATTTTAATTTTCTTCCCTAGTTTTTAATTGTTTAATCATGCACTGCTTGAGATCCCCATTCGTGGGGATCAGATCACATTCCTTGCCATCTTGGGATGCAAAACATAACGGCTTCCGATAGTTATTTGAACCTAAAGTAGAACGTGTACAGGAGGCACACTGAGCAATAGGCAAATTCACACACTAATCACTTAGCCCTCTTCTTCTCCATGAAACTGAACAAAAAGAGAGCATCTTACCCTCTCATTATCAATTCTTTTTCTTTCCTGGGAAACAAAACCAGCATACGTCCGAGACAAACACACAATTGCTTGTCTGAACCAAAGACAAGCGAGAAAGGCAATCATGAATACTTAATATATAACTTCCAAGGTCTCTCTCTCTTGCATTTTCAAATCTAGGTTCCAATCCAAATAATATTACTGCTTTAATAAAGTATTCTTTAATTAGATGTGTCAAATATTTGATTTTATGTGAATTACGAATATATGTTATAAAAATGTGTAATAATGAAAAAATATTTTATATAATAACTAGTATTTCTCACCAATCAATTATTTCCAACCATTTAATTGTTGTATAAACAGTTCAATAACATCTAGTAGTTTCTCAAATAGCATAAACAGTTCAATTGTAATTTAAATTAACAGTGTCCAAATGAATAAGTAATTTCTCAATAGCATAAACAATTCAATGAGACAATGACATCGAGAAAATTGAATCAGAGATACAACATCAAGTGATTTCTCAAATAGCATAACAGTTCGATGACAAAACATCGAGTAATTTCTGTAATGGCATAAACAGTTCAATAGCATTTCAAATGAACAATCCGAGAAATCCAAATGGATACCTGAGGCGGAGATCAAATCTTGTCACGTCCTCGTCGGAAATGTTCATAGGCGGAGTTCTCAGGCTTCGTCAGTGCTAGAAATCACTGGGAGAGGAAATGAAATGACTGGAAACAGAAAGAGAAAGAGATAGCGAAGCTAGAGGAAATGAAATGAAAGAAAATAATAGATGTGAAATAACAGTCAGAGAGAGAGAAGCAAGAGCGATCGAGAGGCAGTTAGGCAGCGAAGGCGAGTGCGACCGAGAGTGAGCAAACAAGGACGAGAGCAAGAGTGACTGAGAGTGAGCGAGCGAGGGCGAGGGCGAGGGTGAGGGTGAGGGCGAGGGCAAGAGCGACTAAGAGTGAGTGAGCGAGGGCGAGGCGAGCGAAATGCAGCAGCGAGAGAGAGTGAAATACAGCAGCGAGAGGGAGCGGGAGAGACATAGCGAGGCGCGAGCGAGAAAAGGTTAGGGTTTGCAGAGGGGAATTTTAGAAGTGAAAGGGTGAGGGGAAGATTTGGGCGCGGGCGGGGGGAATTTTGGGAGCGTTATATATAAGTTGTATCCCCGGCGGTTTTCAAACCGTCAGGGATGTATCTAAAGCACCGGTAATTTTAAAACCGTCGGGGATGGGTTAACATCACTGGCAGTTTATTAAAACCGCCGGAGATGTGTATGGCATATCCGACCGTTTTGAAAACCGCTGGCTATTGTGTTAAATCCCCAGCAATTTTCTAAACCGCTGGGGATTGTGGTGTTTTCCCGACACTTGCTCAAATCGCCGAAAAAATTTTGCCGGCAATACCACTTCTTCTTGTAGTGAGAGTATGAATTGTCCTTTTTTAATTTTAAGAAAATTTGATTTGTAGATTTAATTTGAAAAAATTTAAGGAAGAGCATAACCAAGAACATAAAGAGTTTATAGAGATTTTGAGCTTTCGAGCCTACATCCTCTTCATGGGAAGCTTTGAAGGTTCTACTAAGTAGAATCTCTAGTTTTGAATGGAGTTAGAAACCAATAAAAATCTCTAACTAAACCAAGAACAACCTTCTTATACGCAAGAATAAGTCCCTCACACTAATATGAGAATCCTCTCACTTAAGTGAGTAATTACACCAACAAAAAAACTCTACAACTTATAGAGCTTTGAATACAAGAAAAACAAGGAAGGTTTAAATAAAGATCTCTTTCAATGCTCCAACCACAGCAACACAATTTCTTTACCATGAGAGAATTGAATGTTCTTGCAAGTGTTTCCATATTTTTATATCCTCTAAATCTCTATGAAAGTCTTCATTTATATCCGCCAATTCAAAAAAATAATTGTTAGAGATAAAAGGGAAAGGGGAATATCTTTGTGAACGTTAAACTAGGACCACCTCTATTTCATTAATAAAAATCACAAAAAAAGAGGATAAAAAAGAAGACAACAAATTAATGAAAATATTATTAGGTCAGATGGAGATTAAATTGATGAGCAAATGGTCAAACTCCGAGTGTAATATGCAAAGTATCATATATAATAAGGACATATTTGTAATAAAAAATCTCGTTTGACTTGATTTTTTGTAAAGTATCTAAAAGAAGTTTTGATTTTCATCAAAGATGATTACTACAAACAACAAACAATATCTTCTCTTTTGTGAACTCATGAAGATTGTGAAATTTTTTAAAAAGAAACCCAAAATTGTCTTTATTCATACATCTAAAAGTCTTGTTCAAACTTCTGAATAAGAAATGGTAAAGGATAGGATTTAGTTGACATCTAAGATAGGTTCGTGAAGATGTTTTATTAACCATTATAAAGAGGTTTAGATGTCTGAGCAAGCATTATAAAGGAAGATGAGTGTAGAGAGATTTAGATGTTTGAAGGTTTCCCTTTGGACATTAAGTAAAACTTTCGAAAGTTTCTAGGTTCAAATGTCCAAGGGGTCTTCTTCAAGCATCTGAGTAAGGCTTACAAAAAAACCTAATTTTTGGAGATATTTGAATGTCTAAGAGATTTCCTTTGAACATCTGAATAAAACTTAAAATATGGGATAACATTTTGGAAGTGTTCAGACGTCTGAAGAATGAATTACAAATGTCTATAACCATTCAAGCTTTTTAAGATATTCTAAAAATCAGTTGGGTCAATTTTTGTTATCATCAAAATAAGTTTTACCAAACATATCATTTATACCCTTTAAGACTAACATATCTGTTGTTATCAAAATACAATAATAAATTTGTAAAATAAGAAAGGTGGTCTTAACGTCTATGTGCAAGGACGATCAAGAGACCGAAATTATTGGAAGGCCCAAAAGAATCAAGAGGCCCTGAGGGATGATAACTTGTTGATGCTTACTGATGAATGGGAGACCCAAAATAATTGAGAGAGCCTTTCAATTGCAACCAAGTGGTGGCCAAGATACTTTAATTGTTTTTGTATTACACCTTTTTTGGGTTTGTCTTTTTTAGGTGCATTTGACCCATATTCACAGATCCAACGCATGTCTGTTTGACAAGGTTCATGCGAAGGAAAATTCTATTTGCAATCACAATTTTTGCTCTCTGTACCCAATGTAAGTAAAATTTTAGTTTTTGCTATTTGTAACCAGAATGATTACTTTTTGCATCCATCTATATTCTAAACATACCCTCCAAACACCCATCCCTCAAAAGACACCCCCCACGCACAGCAAACCCTCTTGACATCGCTCCTCACATCAAACGCTCTTCAAACCACTACCACCTCGTCGTCGCCAGAGTCGCTTGCCTCGCTTGTCCTCTTCGCTAGATTCCCTTGCTTTCTCCTCGAAATCACAAAAGCCAAGCAAAAAAGATTAAGGAAAATTCTATTTGCATCTAAGTATTTTGCTCATTATTGCACCCGAACTCGAAGGTTCAGAGGCTTTGAAAGCACTCGAATCCATGACTTCAGGAAAATATAATTCTCCTGAACCCATGGATTCAGGAAAAATAACTTTTCCGAAATCAATGGATTTGGGAGAAACACAACATATATATGTATGTAATATAATATTGCTACATATATGTATGTAATATATATGTATGGCATATATGTATGTAATATGAAGTCATTCTCATAAAATATTGTTGCATTTGATTGGGTTTGACCATTTGCAATCCCTACATGACAAGACTCTTTCATTTGGAATAATTTATATGCAAAATCACGTCTATATTATATATATGTATATAGTTATAATATGTATTGTATATAATAGTTTCTCCCGAACTCAATTACATATATATATGTATATAGTTATAATATGTAATGTATATAATAGTTTCTCCCAAACCCGTGGGTTCGAGAGAATGCTTTATGTATATAGTTATAATAGTTTTTTATAGTTATAATAAATTGTATATAGTTATAATAATATATAATAGTTTCTCCCGAACCCATGGGTTCGTGAGAATGCTATATGTATATAGTTATAATATAGTTATAATAAATTGTATATAATTATAATAGTATATAATAGTTTCTCCCAAACCCGTGAGTTCTGGAGAATTGCATTCTCCCGAATTCATGGATTCGGGAAAAATGGTTTTTCCTAAACTCATGGGTTTAGGAAAATTGATTTTTCCTGAATCCATAGCTTCAGGGTGTTTTCAAATTGAACGACTCGGACAGTGAATTCGGTTAGCCCCCTGAATCCTACGATTAGGGGAGGCTGACTGCCACCAAACCCCGGGGTTCGGGGTTCCCCGAACACCCAGAATGCTGGGGTTCGGGCAATTTGGGGTTTTTGAACCCCGGGGTTCAGGGAAGCCCAAACCGCCCTAACCCTGTGGTTCGAGGCATCCCCCAAGCCTCGAACCCCGCAGTTCAGAGCTTCAAGGCAGGGGTACTTTTTATTTTTTATTTTTAATTAATCTTACTTTTTTAATTCAGTGTATGTAAATTATGTGATTGAACTAGTGATCGATGTTGTAAATTGTGTTGTTTCTCGCCGGAACATAAATACTCGTTATCTTCTTCGTCAAACTCGGCCGTAAACATTTGCAGATAATAATCTTCCATCGCTAACAGTAACTGGTAATTGACTATGGAGAGAAGAACTAGGCTGGGCAATGTTCGGTGTTGAATAATAGTGGTTGTGTAATGCTCAGTGTTGAATAATAGTGACTGCGCGATGTTTAGTTGTGGGTGAGTAAAGTGACTATGGTGATAGTGGGTGAGAAAGTGAGTGCATGCACTTGAGGAGTAATGGTGGGTGGTTAAGCATCAAAGATTTAAATGAAGGACAAATATGAATTTTCATCTTATGATATTTTAGGAATATTAAAAGTAGGTTGCGGAGAGCAAAACATATGATTGTTAATAGAATTTTCCTTGTGTGAAACTAGAGATGGCAAAATGGGCTTGGCCCGACGAGCTGGCCTGTTGGGGCCCGGCCCAGCACCGAGCTAGGGCCAGCATTTTGCTGGCCCATTTAAGGCCAGGCCGATTTGGCCCGGCCCGCTTGGCCCGCTAATCGGCCACACAACCCCTCAAACCACAAAACAATCCTCTGTCGCCCGTGCCCTTCCCCAGCCTCGCCTCTCGCCCTCTGTCTCGCCCTCGCCCTCACCCTCACCCTCTGTCGTGTCGCCCTCGCCCTCACCCTCTGTCTCACCCTCGCCCTCACCCTTGTCTCGCCCTCGCCCTCACCTCGCCCTCTGTCTCGCCTTCGCCCGCGCCCCTCGCCCTCACCCTCATCCTCGCCCTCACTCGCCCTCTTCTCGCCCGCGCCGCTCAGTCTCGCCCTCGCCCGCGCCCCTCGCTCTCGCCCTCACTCGCCCTCTGTCTCGCCTTTGTCTAGGCCTTTGATTTTTTGGGCAGGCCCATGTAGGGCCGGGCTAGGGCCAACAATCTGCTGGCCTGTTTTTAAGCTGGCCAATTTGGCCCTGCCCGCAAGCCACTTGGTGGCAGGCCGGCCCGTTTGCCATCTCTATGTGAAACCTTGTCAAACATTTTTATTTCCAAAATATCCTTTAATATTTTATTTATAAAACGTAAATTAACTATAACCTCTATAAAAATTAACTATTTTAATAAAATTTAAACATATAACCTCTCTAAATTACAATAAGTATGTAAATAAATTTATCCCCACACCAAAATTTATTTTATTTGAAATTTTGTCTAAAGATATAAAAACTAAACTATTGCTAAGTTTTCTAAAGGTTACTTATGTAGTGATCCACCTCTTGTGATGATAAGTATGAGATTATAGGTTTGAAATTTTTTCATATCCCTTGGACATTTAATATAATTTTCTATGTACCAAAAATAAATGATTCCACCTACTTACCCGTTTTTGTCTCCAATTGTGACTCATGTGGTAATCCATCTGTTATGGTAGGGATGAGGTCATGGATTAGATCCTTTCCACACCCTTTGGTGTGACCATTTTCTATTATTCTCATAGTACAAAAAAAATTACAATTGTCCATCATCGTCTCGTGAATCTTAATTTAAATTTTTTTATTTATATGTGCATGACACAAAGTACCTTTAGTATTAAATATATAAGACCAAATTTGACGCGTAAAAAACTATCAAACTTTTTTTATAGGTAAAACACCCTCCAATATCTTAAAATAAAAAATTAACTATATTAACAAAATTTAAACTTATCACCTCTTCAAATTATAATGAATTTGTAAACAATTTTATCACTATATTAAGACTTATTTTCTTTAAAAGTTTACCTTAAAATAACGAAACTATAATCATGAGTCACCATCCAAAATATCTTTGTAACAGCCCGCTTTCTCGGGCGTGTTATACCTTAGGAAATTTGGTCTATTTTTTTTTTTAAATCATTACATTGTCCCGAAATTCCCTAAGGCCTATCTAGTGTTTAATTTACACACTAGAGATAAATACAATTTACAAAGCGGAAACTGAATCGAACCTGCTCATGGCAATATATACATGATTAACTAGACGAGTACTTATTACAAACGTTGTTACATAACCTTCGAAAAGTAAAACAAATGTACATAATCCTTAACTATTCATATCACATCATCATATCTTACATCATGAATTTTCAAAGCGTTCAGACTTCGTAGTAGCAGGACTTAAACACATGGGCTACATCACATTCATTCATCTTATCATTCATGCACTTAGCTAAGTGCCATTTCATGCCTCATTCATCTTCGTACCTGTTACAGTCTCCATCTGGAACGTTTGAATGTTCCAAGGGCGAACCCAAGTTAGATGATGAACCATCTAAGTAAGGGTACGTAATGCTATGTCATGAGTGTATGCAATGTCTTTCCTCGTAGATGTCAACTGCACCCTCATGCTACCCACCATTTTAGCGGCCACCTCTTTCGAAGCCGGGGTGTATGGGTGCACCCTTGGTAAGGCAGCGGTGCCAGTTCGTACTCCCTACGGCCTCATATGCGTGTGATCAATGATATCATCGTGTATTCATGCATTTCATAATCATGTATGCATTCTACGTGATAGATACATATCAGAGCATGTCAATATGATGAAAATATTTTTGAGGAAGTACCACTTACCTTTTAGAGCTTATCGGCTACCTCGTAATCTGTGTCTTACCTCGATTTGCGTGCCAACCTCAAAATTCGCGCCAAACACCTCATCTTTGACCTCAAAGCATCCTAATCATCATAGGTATTTAAATAAACCTTAAACCTATTTTTCCATAATTTCTGGCATTTTCTATAATTTTTCCTCTATTTCTTCCTATTTTCCTCAATAATTCTAAATTAAATATTTCTAGAAATATTTTCTCAAATATTTCATTACGAAAATTCATAAAATAATATTTTAGAATTTCTGAAATTTTCTAGAGAATTTTTACTCACCTTGACTTAGCATCTCCGATTTCCTCGATTTGCGTGCGATATTCCCGAAAAGTGTGCCCAGGCCGTTTTTCTTGCCAACATCTCCGGAATATCACCAAAACATCATTTCCTATTTTTCATAATTTTTCTAGAATTTTTTCCATATTTTTTTTTCTATTTTCTTTTCCTTTCTTTCTTTTCTTTTTTCTTTTTCTTTTTCTTTTTCTCTCATCTCTTCTTCTTCTTCCTCCTTCTTCTTCCTCCTTGCGCCTCCCTTGTTCCCGCGCCTGCCACCTTCCTCCATTTTCTTCTTCCTTCTTTTCTTCTCCTTCTTCTTTTTTCTTCTTCTTCTTCTTTTTCTTCTTCTTCTTCTTCTTCTTCTTCTTCTTCTTCTTCTTCTTCTTCTTCCCTTCCTTTTCTCCTTCCTGCGTGCGGCCACTGCCATGGGCGCACGGCCGAGCTCCTCCGGCCTTCCTTCTCGGCCGTTTCCGCCTTCCCCAGCCGCTGCACCGGCCGCAACACCGCCCACCGCCTCGCGATGGAAGCTCGCGGCAGCTCCCCTGCCTCGCTTCCAGCCGCGAAGCTCGCGGCGCAGCTCACTGTGTCGGCCATGGCTGCTCAGTGAAGCTTCTGGCCGCCTTGCTTTGGGCTGCTTGTCTCACGATCGAGGCTCATTTCGGCCACCTCTGGCCGAACTCGAGGCCGTCTCCAGCTCGCGAGCAGCCATTGCTGCTCACCCGTCGCCCTCCCCTGCTTGCCGCGGTTTCTTCATGGTTGCCATGGCCGACTTCGGTCGAGCCTTCTTTCCCTCCCTTGCTTCTCTCGATCTCTCCCTCAATCTCTCACTCTCGGTCTAGCTCTCTCTCTCTCTCTCTCTCTCTCTTTCTCGCCTTCTTTCTCAAGCCCCTTGGTGGTTCTCCATTGCTCAAATCACTGCCTATTTATAGGCGATGACTTCACTGTTACAAACTTGCCCATTACGCATGTCATTAAATGCGAAATCTCCACATTAATTGCACATTAATTTTCCTCACTTCGCGCTGCCAAAATCTTTCATTTTACAGCTCAACTTTCGGCCATTTAAAGCTTCACAGAAGTTGGCCATTGCTCGTCCACGCCCACTGCTATGCCTGCATATATGATTATATATATATAATTATATAATACACTATAAAGATAGTTACACATTTAATCTCAAATTTTGTTTTTTATTTCTCTTAAGAAATTCTTTAATCATAATTATACCCTCAAACATCGAATTAATTTGCATTTTGATACAGAAAACGCTAAATTAATAATCTTAAAGTTACTCGATAATAATGATTCTGCCCTAATGTCCTCACCGGACCGTCGTTTCTTCCCAAAACCACTGAAGGGTTACTTATTACGTAAAATCGGAGCCCCCCTAGGGTTCCGTTAATTTTGCAGGAGTCTCCTACGATGATTCGATTTTACAGCCTAAATGATAGCTGTATTTTAGCTGTACCGAAAACTGTTCCGAATTTGATTTCTTTCGATACCATAAATCCTATTTTGATACGCTCGTCGGAACCATATAATTTTCTTTAGAAAATTTCACTCCGAATCATTCCCTACAGTTGATTTGGTACTTGAAATTGCTTTAAAATCAATTTTTCGATATTCTAAACTCATCGAAATTACGTGGCAACGTTATACGAACATAGGGTATTACATTCTCCCCTCCTTACAAAAATTTCGTCCTCGAAATTTGCCACATGTCCTAAATCTCAAAATTAGAACTCTACACTTATTAATCCCTAGATAAGTACACTTGTCAACTATACATACCTTTCAAATTATAATCGCATAACTTGATCCTTGAGCCAGGAATCTTCGCTCGAGCTCCCATCTAAGTTGGTATTCGCATCATAATGAGCCCGCGACTCATATCCACCTTCTCAATTTTTAATTTTCTTAAGTCATCACGACATTTCTTTAATTCTGACGTTCTCTATTTTGAATCAATCGATCGTGCTTAGATAATTTCCAATCTTGACACAAAGTCCTTGATCTTGATACATCTTAACCTTTATCAAATTGATCCTTAAGGAAATACTTTTATGTCGTCAATCTATTTCACGTACTCTTGGATCCAAAACATCAAAAATATATGTCATCATATATCCTTAAAACTAGCTATGCCTTACGTTAGGTCTTCTTAACTTTTATCAAATCGATCATCGAGAAAATTCTTTTATGTCATCAAACTACTTCACGTATCCTTGAATCCTCAAACATCACATATCTTGTCATTACTAGGTTGTTTCATAGGCTTTCGGACTGTCATAACAAGTCACTGGTCCTACCCTATCACATGTGCTCAAATGATCTTTATCCTCGAAATCACCTATGCCTTACCTTGAGTTATCATAAACTTAATCATTGCTTGATCTTTACTTGTGCTAATCCATTCAAGATTTCTATTGTTTACTCATTCTTGTAGGTATTCATCTCCCGATATAATCTTAAGTTCCTGCCAATTGACCACGATTATCTTCTAATCATGCATAATTTTCTCAAGACGTCTCTATTAATGGATTCTATCTGTCTCCAAAAATTTAACGTTATCTTCCAAGTCTAGCAATACTAATTTCTTTGCATCGCTTGTTCCTTTGTTACTTGGTTGCCAAACTAATACCTATTTATCCATATACCCATAACTTAAATAACTTCTCGAACTTTTCGAAGTGATCCCCAAATAACATTTTATATCATTAAATTAATCATTCAATCCTCACATTATTCTTCTAGTAATAACGTTTTATGTCAACTAACTTTAATCATGCTTGATCCTTTTTGGAGCTACTGACTTTTGCTTGAACCAACCTCTACTCAAAACATTGGGTTTGTCTCTTGAAACCTACTGGACATCTGACTTTCGAAACTTTCAATCCTCGACCTTGATTTCACGTTCTTGACACGGAGCCTCATGCTCTCATCTTTTCTTTCTCGATTGGCTCATGACCTAGCAAGTCTTAGTCTTAACATCTATCGCAGCGTTCCCGAACCTTATCCTCAATGTTTCTCATGTGTCTCCCTATCTGAGGAGTACACAAATATATCCTCGATAGTCACGATTACCACGTGGCTTCAATGCAAATGGTACTTTGGTCAAATCCTCGAATCATGATTCCATTTCTGATTTTCGGAATGTCTCATCCCTCGATTGCACATCAATCATAATTACCCCAGCCTCTTGTAACTATTCATCAAATTTGAGGTAAAGATATCGACTCTTAATTATCACATCTTTCAAAGCTCAATAATTTACGTCCTCAATTGAACTACTTATAACCTCAAGCTATTTATTGGCAATTTTATTACTACGAAATAATTCCGATAAATCTTCCGAGAGCACATTCTGATATTTCTCTTACTTCCTCAACTTTCTCACGGCTTTTCATTGACCACAAGTGGTCGTACCACATTTTGATAAGCTCCTCATTTTCATAACATGCTTACATCACTTTAGTGATCGTCTAGCTATACATCTCCCGATTTGCCCATCAGAGTTATCTAGATTAATCGTTTAGCCCAACAAGATTTTAATTCTCCCAAAATTGAAAATTATAGATCTCCAATTTGATTTATCAATACACGACGTTTCCTATCGCAATCTGACATCCTGGCCCATTTGCCATTATCTGCCTCTCTCAAGCACGCCAAAGATTTCTCAAAGACATCTATCCGTAACAATCTTGTTAACTGGAGTGGGTAGGTACTTACGTCTCTCTAGTAATCCTTAGGGAAATTCCCGGAAATTTCAAATCGATTCATCTTTGAAGATCTTTATCCAGATCATGTTAATTGGCTTCAATCATTTCTTATAAAGAGCCGAACCTCAAAAATTTCCCCGGACTTTTTACCTAAAGATACCTTAAATAATGATTCAGGTCTCCATACTGATGCACAAGGCATGACTTATCTACAAGACCTTCGATTCCTCAAACCTGCCTGGCACATTGAATCGAGGTTGCTAACTTACTACTTATAGTCGGGGCCTTGAACTGGCCATGTTGTACTTCCCAAAATCTCATTTATCGAGAATTTACTGACCCTCACATTTCGATCTTTAGATCTCGCTGACTATCGACGTACGACCATTCGTGACCCCACTGTCATACTAGGTATCAAGGTATTCTACTCCTCAGGTCTAGTACTGTTCGTCGTGTCACCCTACTCCCAGGACGACCGTGAATCCTAATATACTTCTTTAAATAGGACACTTAGTTCAATTTCGTTTTGGGTTGATTCTCTGGCCTCGATCAATCACAACTAGTGGCACACCTCGCTCCTAGACCATTGGGACTTAAACCCATACAAGGTACAGACCCTACTGGGCTGTCCCAGATTTTCAGTATCTGATCGTCTCCCAGGCAGTCTGACATGATGCTTCGATTGACGGGCTTCCCGTACCTTATCGCAAGCCATCCCTCAACCATCTGCACGTGGGTCCCTAGATCTAGATCTGTCACTGAGAACACCGAACCAGTAGTGTCATCACGCTGCTAGGGTTCTTATCCCGTCCTTGCGAGTCACATCGGTTACACCACTGCCAGCTCATTGATTCATACGCTATCATTTGACCATCTTCGGCCTCTCGCTTGACTTAATTCGTCGAATCTCTGATCTACACATCCTATTTTCGAGATACTAAATGATACTCGAAATACTTATAATTTGATCCACACTAGACTAATCATCCATGATTCGATTATCCTTAATAACCACAGTTACCCTATCATGTCACGCCATGATTCGACTAATAACCTCAAATCAATAGTCTCTAAATCTCTCGGATCCATAATTACAGTTTACCGAGTCAACCTTACACCCGAATTATATCGTCAAATCCTAACATCAATAGCTAGATTATCTCGAACAGGGGTTTTATTAGCAAGATTAGATTCTCAAAAATCTCAATCGATCATTCCCAAATCTCCAAATAGGGATTTCATTTTACGAACCTTTAATTTCTTTTCTTTGAGTCTCTACTTCGGGTTCCTACTAACTGACTCTACCAGATTCTCTAAAGTCTCCAAATTACTATTCCTTAATCTCCAAAGAGGGTCTAATCGACTATATCTCTGTCACTTAGGATTTCTAATAATCTTAAGCTCTGATACCAAGTGTAACAGCCTGCTTTCTCGGGCGTGTTATACCTTAGGAAATTTGGTCTTTTTTTTTTTTAAATCATTACATTGTCCCGAAATTCCCTAAGGCCTATCTAGTGTTTAATTTACACACTAGAGATAAATACAATTTACAAAGCGGAAGCTGAATCGAACCTGCTCATGGCAATATATACATGATTAACTATACGAGTACTTATTACAAACGTTGTTACATAACCTTCGAAAAGTAAAACAAATGTACATAATCCTTAACTATTCATATCACATCATCATATCTTACATCATGAATTTTCAAAGCGTTCAGACTTCGTAGTAGCAGGACTTAAACACATGGGCTACATCACATTCATTCATCTTATCGTTCATGCACTTAGCTAAGTGCCATTTCATGCCTCATTCATCTTCGTACCTGTTACAGTCTCCATCTGGAACGTTTGAATGTTCCAGGGGCGAACCCAAGTTAGATGATGAACCATCTAAGTAAGGGTACGTAATGCTAAGTCATGAGTGTATGCAATGTCTTTCCTCGTAGGTGTCAACTGCACCCTCATGCTACCCACCATTTTAGCGGCCACCTCTTTTGAAGCCGGGGTGTATGGGTGCACCCTTGGTAAGGCAGCGGTGCCAGTTCGTACTCCCTACGGCCTCATATGCGTGTGATCAATGATATCATCGTGTATTCATGCATTTCATAATCATGTATGCATTCTACGTGATAGATACATATCAGAGCATGTCAATATGATGAAAATATTTTCGAGGAAGTACCATTTACCTTTTAGAGCTTATCGGCTACCTCGTAATCTGTGTCTTACCTCGATTTGCGTGCCAACCTCAAAATTCTTGCCAAACACCTCATCTTTGACCTCAAAGCATCCTAATCATCATAGGTATTTAAATAAACATTAAACCTATTTTTCCATAATTTCTAGCATTTTCTATAATTTTTCCTCTATTTCTTCCTATTTTCCTCAATAATTCTAAATTAAATATTTCTAGAAATATTTTCTCAAATATTTCATTACGACAATTCATAAAATAATATTTTGGAATTTCTGAAATTTTCTAGAGAATTTTTACTCACCTTGACTTAGCATCTCCGATTTCCTCGATTTGCGTGCGATATTCCCGAAAAGTGTGCCCAGGCCGTTTTTCTCACCAACATCTCCGGAATATCACCAAAACATCATTTCCTATTTTTCAGAATTTTTCTAGAATTTTTTCCATATTTTTTTTTCTATTTTCTTTTCCTTTCTTTCTTTTCTTTCTTTTCTTTTTTCTTTTTCTTTTTCTCTCTCCTCTCTTCTTCTTCTTCCTCCTTCTTCTTCCTCCTTGCGCCTCCCCTGTTCCCGCTCCTGCCACCTTCCTCCATTTTCTTCTTCCTTCTTTTCTTCTTCTTCTTCTTCTTCTTCTTCTTCTTCTTCTTCTTCTTCCCTTCCTTTTCTCCTTCCTGCGTGCGGCCACTACCATGGGCGCACGGCCGAGCTCCGCCGGCCTTCCTTCTCGGCCGTTTTTGCCTTCCCCAGCCGCTGCACCGGCCGCAACACCGCCCACCGCCTCGCGATGGCAGCTCGCGGCAGCTCCCCTGCCTCGCTTCCAGCCGCGAAGCTCGCGGCCCAGCTCACTGTGTCGGCCATGGCTGCTCAATGAAGCTTCTGGCCGCCTTGCTTTGGGCTACTTGTCTCACGATCGAGGCTCATTTCGGCCACCTCTGGCCGAACTCGAGGCCGTCTCCAGCTCGCGAGCAGCCATTGTTGCTCACCCGTCGCCCTCCCCTGCTTGCCGCGGTTTCTTCATGGTTGCCATGGCCGACTTCGGTCGAGCCTTCTTTCCCTCCCTTGCTTCTCTCGATCTCTCCCTCAATCTCTCACTCTCGGTCTAGCTCTCTCTCTCTCTCTCTCTCTTTCTCGCCTTCTTTCTCAAGCCCCTTGGTGGTTCTCCATTGCTCAAATCACTGCCTATTTATAGGCGGTGACTTCACTGTTACAAACTTGCCCATTACGCATGTCATTAAATGCGAAATCTCCACATTAATTGCACATTAATTTTCCTCACTTCGCGCTGCCAAAATCTTTCATTTTACAGCTCAACTTTCGGCCATTTAAAGCTTCACAGAAGTTGGCCATTGCTCGTCCACGCCCACTGCTATACCTGCATATATGATTATATATATATAATTATATAATACACTATAAAGATAGTTACACATTTAATCTCAAATTTTGTTTTTTATTTCTCTTAAGAAATTCTTTAATCATAATTATACCCTCAAACATCGAATTAATTTGCATTTTGATACAGAAAACGCTAAATTAATAATCTTAAAGTTACTCGATAATAATGATTCTGCCCTAATGTCCTCACCGGACCGTCGTTTCATCCCAAAACCACTGAAGGGTTACTTATTACGTAAAATCGGAGCCCCCCTAGGATTCCGTTAATTTTTCAGGAGTCTCCTACGATGATTCGGTTTTACAGCCTAAATGATAGCTGTATTTTAGCTGTACCGAAAACTGTTCCGAATTTGATTTCTTTCGATACCATAAATCCTATTTCGATACGCTCGTCGGAACCATATAATTTTCTTTAGAAAATTT
Source organism: Diospyros kaki (assembly GCA_036245055.1). Lineage (NCBI taxonomy): Eukaryota > Viridiplantae > Streptophyta > Magnoliopsida > Ericales > Ebenaceae > Diospyros > Diospyros kaki. The sequence continues at coordinate 25,005,874 of BSEG01000003.1, read as the reverse complement.
CACTCCGAGTCATTCCCTACAGTTGATTTGGTACTTGAAATTGCTTTAAAATCAATTTTTCGGTATTCTAAACTCATCGAAATTACGTGGCAACGTTATACGAACATAGGGAATTACAATCTTCATTTAAAATTTTTTATTTTTTATTTGTGCAAACATAATATAAGTTCATATGGCACTACCTAAAATTACAAGAATACCCTTACGCGCTAGTGGCCTCGCTCGTCACGTGGATTGCTCGAGAGACTGACACATGGCAAGTCAACAATTCGGTGCGGAGTTCAAAAAATTCAGGCCAGACCACGAGACCCGTTCTAACTTGACCAGGGTCCTCGAGAGTTATGCCCACCCATATCGGATTTTATCTCGAGGACCCCAAAATGGGTGCCTATAAAAAACAAGGGTCCTCATCAGGTATAACCAAGCTCTCCAGCTCTTACATTTTCTACTACTCACGTTTACTCTACTAATTTAAGTATCGGAGTCCACCTCACGAGATCCTAGCATCATCACTCCATTATCTTGCAAGTTCTATCCTTGAGGTCTAACATAGCCAAGTCTGTGGTTCTATTCCCGAGGTCCATTTGTAGAGGTGGCATGTGGTGGTCGGTCCCAAAAACCATTATCATTTGGCGCCCACCGTGGGGCTAACGTCCATACTCGCCAGCCTCTTCTTTCCCTGCCTCGCACTTCAGACTTCCACTCCTCACCTCGAACCTCGATCTTTCCATAAGTGTCAAACGACTTTCGCTCCTCGCCATAACTAACTACATGGCTCCCCAAAGAGACGTAACTCATAGTCAGGCTGGTGCCAATCTAAAGGCCCCGGTGGAGGGGGAGAATCCACCATCTCTGGCCAATCCAATGCTAGAGGACTGACTCACCAGTCTAGAAAATCAAGTCCAATAGTTAACTGAGTTGTTGACTGGTTATCTACACCAGAATGAACAACATCATCCGCATGTGCCCTCTCAATGGGAAGAGCACCAGTCACCTCCTCCTACTCGGGAGCCTCGTTAATCTGGCCAGTCAGGCCAGGAAATCCATCTCTTTGAGACGGTAGGATCTAGTTCTTCCCCCTCACGAGAAGGAAGGACTTCGTAGAAGATGCGGTTAAGTTTTCTGGAGAAGCAAGCCCAAGAACTCAAGAAGGGAAATGAAGAGCTACCCCACTTCGATTCTAACCAACCCCTGAGTAAGAGCATTATAGCAGAGGTTCCTCCGGAGAGGTTTCGTATCCCATCCATCAAGTTCTATGACAGAAACACAGACCCTTATGATCATGTAGAGCTTTTCTCCTCTCACATGCTAGTGCAATCGGGGTCAAACCCGATGTGGTGCGGGCCTTTTCGGCCACTTTGGGAATCCATGCCTAGACTTGGTACTCTTGCCTTCCCCATCGTTCCATCAACAGTTGGGGAGAGTTAAGGACCTGTTTTCTAGCCCATTACGCTCCCTTAAAACGTCACCGAAAGTCTTCTATGGCTTTAGTCTCTAAGGGATTTTGTGGCCAGGTTTAATGAGGAAGCTTTGAGCATCGTCAAGTTCGACCAGCAAATTGCAATGGTGGCCCTCTAGAATGGTTTGAGGGTTGGGTCGTTCGCTCAGTCCTTGGCCAAGACCCCACATCGTACCTTCACATAAATCCTTGCCCGGGCTAACAAGTACATCAACACTGAAGAAATAATGAGGGTCAAGAGGGAAGGGCAACCCAACAAGAAGGGTTAAGAGCCCTAGGTCATCCCCAAGACGAATGTGGTCTAATGGCCGAAAGAAACTCAACACCCTCCTCGACTAGGGAGTGGCTAAAATCCAAGGGTCAAAAGCCCTAGGTCGTCCTCCAAGATGAAGGTAGACTAATAGCCAGAAGAAAATCAACAACTTCCTCTGTGAGGGAGTGGCTAAAATCTAAGGGTCAAGAACCCTAGGTCATCCCCAAGTCGAAGGTTGACTAAGGGCCAAAAGAAACTCAACACCCTTATTCGCGAGAGAATGGCTAAAATCCAAGGGTCAAGAGTCCTAGGCCTTCCACAAGCCGAATGTGGACTAATGGCCAAAAGAAATTTTGAGCTCAACACCTTTCTTCGTGTGGGAGTAGCGAAAATCCAAGGGTCAAAAGTCCTAGGCCGTCCCTAAGTCGAAGGTGGACTAAAGTCCTGAAGAAACTCAACATCTTCCTCCATGAGGGGGAGGCAAAAATCTAAGGGTCAAGTGCCCTAGACCGTCCACAACCTGAAGGTGGACTAATGGCCAGAAAAAATTCAGAGCCCAACACCCTCATCCGCGAGGGAGTGGCTAAAATACAAGGGTCAAGAGTCCTAGGCCGTCCCCCTAGACGAATGTGGACTAATAGCTAGAAGAAAATCAACACCCTCATCCGCAAGAGAGTGGCTAAAATCTAAGGGTCAAGAGCCCTAGGTCGTCCCCAAGTTGAAGGTGAACTAATGGCCAAAGGAAACACAATACCCTCCTTCACGAGGGAGTGGCTAAAATCCAAGGTTTAAGAACCCTAGGTCGTCCACAAGCCGAAGGTGGACTAATGGCTAGAAAAAATTCAGAGTCCAACACTTTCCTTCACGTGGGAGTGGTGAAATTCTAAGGGTCAAGTGCCCTAGGTCGTCCCCAAGTCGAAGGTGGACGAAAGGTCGGAAGAAACTCAACATCCTCATCCACGAGGGAGTGGCTAAAATCCAAGGATCAAGAGCCCTGGGCTGTCCCCAAGTCAAAGGTGGAGTAATGGTCAAAAGAAAATCAACACCCTCCTCTACGAGGGAGTGGCTAAAATCTAAGGGTCAAGAGCTTTAGGTCGTCCCAAGTCAAAAGTGGAGTAATGGCCAGAAGAAAATTAACACCCTCATCCATGAGGGAATGGCTAAAATCTAAGGGTCAAGAGCCCTAGGCCGTCCCCAAGTCGAATGTGGATTAATGGCTAAAAGAAACTCAACACCCTTATCCATGAGTAAGTGGCTAAAATCCAAGAATCAAGAGCCCTAGGTTGTCCCCAAGACAAAGGTGGACTAATGGTCGGAAGAAACTCAACACCTTCCTCTACGAGGGAATCCAAGGGTCAAGAGCTTTAGACCGTCCTCGAACTAAAGGAAGATATAAGTCAGGAAAGCCACAGTTGGACATGAGCCAAAATGAGCTCAATAGGCGCAACTTAGCTTGGAAAATTTCAAACCACATCTGCGAAAAAAAAAATCAAAAGAATCTAGTTAGTCAAGTTAAGGCTTATTTTGTTGCTATTAACAAAATATATATATATAAAAGCAAGCAAGCAAGTAGCAAATAAAAAAAAAAAGGAAAGGAGGTAAGAGCCCCAAGGGTCGGCCATGGCCGACTCAACATGTATCTATATGTGTATATATATATAAAGAGAAAAGAGATATGGAAATAGGGTAAGTGCCCCAAGGAGAGGGTGGCCATGGCCGACCTCGGTTAGGCCGACCAAGGGAAAAGAGAGATGGAAATGAGGCGCAAGTGCCCCAAGGAGAGGGTGGTTAGGCTGATCCTGGCCGCACCTCAACCATGGCCGAGGCCGAGTTTGGCCAGGGCACAATCATGGCCAAGATCTAGCCAGGCCAACCTCGGCTAGGCAGAGGTTTGCTTGGCCAAGGAAGAAGATAATTAAAAATATATATATAAAGAAAAAAAAAAGCAAATGAAGAAATAAAAAGAAAAGTAAAGGAAGAGAAAGGGAAAAACTAACCTCAAAAAGTTGGGAAGCTTACCTTGAAGTGATAATTGAGAGGTAGGGCCTTGGGGCTTATATTGAGAGATCCAAACCCTCCAACCAAACACCTCTTATAATTGCAAGGTAATATTGCCTCCCTCTAATCAAACAACCCTTGTAAATTCAAGGTAATAAATGACACTGTTAAACGCTAATCTTATACTTAAAAATACGTTTGTGCATCTTGGGGAGAATTTACAGTCAGATAACCTCAGAAATTAAGTTACTCTTCAACCTAGCATGATTTTTAGCTCGGCTCAAGGAGTAGGGGGCAAGTGATGTGGCATTACCTAAAATTACAAGAATACCCCTACACGCTAGTGGCCTTGCTCGCCACGTAGATTGCCCGAGAAACTGACATGTGGCAAGTCAACAATCCGATGCGGAGTTCAAAAAATTCAGACCGGACCGCGAGACCCATTCCAACTTGATTGGGGTCCTCGAGAGTCATGCCCACCCATATCGAGTTTTATCTAGAGTACCCTAAAACGGGCCCTTCCTATAAAAAATAGGGGTCCTCATCAAGTATGGAAAAACTCTCCACCTCTTACATTTTCTATTACTCGCGTTTACTCTACTAATTTGAGCGTCAGAGTCCACTTCGGGGGATCTTAGTCCCGTCACTCCATTGTTTTGCAGATTCTATCCCCAATATTTGACATCGCCAAGTCTATTGTTCTATTCCCAAAATTCATTTGTAGAGGTGACACGTGATAGTCGGTTCCAAAAACCACCATCACAAGCTATCCCTCAAATTTTTTATTATGTACATGCACATTCAAAATCCTACATTTTCTTTATTTTTGCAGCGCTTTTATGAATACTGTATATCTTTGAATTAAATCCAATTGAGGTGAATAGAATAACATTATATTATTTTCTTCTGTGATATATGTAAGCAGTAAGCTTTATGACCGACACACGTTAACCCTTGATTATCTGTCTCCCTTTTATTTAACTTAATCTTGGACACTAACTCTCGAATGGACATGGATGAAAGTACTCAATATATTTAGGGAGATTGAAAAATTAATTAATACTTCAATCTATTGATAGAAGATTTAAATAATACTTGCGCGGATCATGTACTTAAATGTGACAGCTACAAGAGATCCAAATGGATCCAATGATACGATTCAAACCTATGAAGATATGTAATATACGATATATGCTCAAACGAATCCAATTATACAATGTAATTGGGTAAATATATGTTTTGTAATATAATAAAGATCGCATGTATTGTTATCATAATTGAAATGGATTAGCAAATCAAGTTAATTAATTCGATTTGTATCTAAATATAGAAGTTAATTGATTCGATAATTGGTAAGTTATTTGATCGATATGTTGTGGAATAATTAAAATTTCACTTGGATTTTTCAAGTTATTGAAGTACAGTATAAATAGAGCTGCTATTTACTAATGGGTTGTTTGACAAAGATTATTGAAGCCTAATTCAAAATGTTCCATTTGAACAGTAGTATCGTCGAGAAGCCATTAAATTAAGGCACTCTCTTTCAAAGTTCTCTATCGATCGTCTTGACAGTACAGCCATTAAACATTAAACGTAAGTGTTTTCTCCATTAATATGCTAAATTTTCCTCTTTGATTAGCGTTCTTGCTTTCTTCACGAAGAACATATATATATATATATCAATGTAATATATATGTTATTATGACGATGATGATGATGATGGTGATGATGTTGCAGATGGGCAGAGCAAAACTAAAAATGGAACTAATAAGGGACGAGAAGAATCGTTACCGAACGTTTATGAAGAGAAACAAGGGCTTGACAAAGAAGGCCTACGAGTTAAAAACCCTATGCAGCGTTGATGTTTGCTTTATTGTTTATGGCCCAAAACTGGACGAGAGTCCATCTGATCAGGAAGAAATCTGGCCCCTAAATCACGACGAAATCCAGGCTTTGATCGATTCTTACAGGAAGCAATCGGCCGAAGATCGGAAGAGAAGGACCAACGATTTGACCAACTTCTTCCAGGATCGGAACAAGAAGGCCGAAGAAACCCTGACGAAGCTGAGAAAGAAGAACGATGAGGCAAAGTACCCGACCTGGAATGATCGGTACAACGATTTCTCGGTGGAAGAACTGAGACAATTCGGCGCCGTTCTGGAGAACAAGCTTCTAGAGGTGAAAGCCAGAGTCGCAGCGATTAGGGGATCATCAGCGATTGCTAAGAATCAGGCCAACTTATTGCAAGATTATCGTTTTGATGACCAGACTATTTATCATCATCCGATGTACAATCTGCAAGCAGCTGCTGGCAAGGGAATATCGCTTCATCAGCTCCACTCTAATAATTATAAATCCATGGTGAACCCGGTGATGATGATGCTGATGAACGAGAACCATAATCACTTTACGAGTAGTAGTAGTACTCATCATCATGATCAGCTGCTGCTTGGTGGAGCATCTGGGAGTAGTAAATTTCCGGTGGAACGGGCACCAGTTTGTTACGATCAAGCGGCAGCCATGGGTTACTATAGCTTCAGCATGTCGGCCGAGGCGATGGTACCGTATGTGCAACTTCCGATGATTGCCGGAAGTCCTAATTCTCAGGTGCATGCACTTCATCACGGAATAGACGACTACTATGAAGTCGGTGAATTTCATGTGAAGAATCAAAACTGAAGTTAGGGTTATATGTGTGTTGAGATCAAATTGAGTTAGTTGGTATTTTATTATGTTTATTATTATCTGTTCAAGTACTCTAATAACCGTCAATTGGCATTAATTTGTTATTAGTTTTGTTTTGGTAAAAAGAAAAAGAAAAAGAAAAAGAAAAAGAAAGAAAGAAAACTATGGATGTTGCTTTATATATTCTGCATATATTTATCAATTGGTGGACATGCATGGTTATTGAGTATCTAATTAATTAGTTAATAGTAGATAATTAATTGATAATAATGGAATAAGGACGTGGTTGACATTTTTCACAAAATCTGCATATCTATATATCTATCTATTTTATTAAATACGTAAACACTAGCTAGATTTGGTATGTATAATTTTATCCAACTTTATTTATTTCTAAGACTAGCCATTCCACACACTCAATACATATACAATAAGGTACATTTAATATTTATTCTAAAAATAAAATATCAATTATGTTAATAAGATTTGAATTTATAACCTCTTTAAATAATAATAATAATAATTTTATCATTACATCAAAATTTAAAATTTTATCTAAAATAATAAAAATTAAACTACAATTATAAAACAACACTTAATTAATCTTTATTTAATTTTTTTTATTTTTTATCTAAAGTCTAAACATGCATAAGTGGGACCACGACAATATATAATAATAATAATAATAATAATAATAATAATAATAATAATAATGTCTTCAGGGCACAAAACAAGCGGTTGAACTATGATAAATTAAAATTTGTACTAGTAAATCATGAATTCGACTCCTTGTTCTATATAGTGAAATAAAGTCTTTACCTGTAATTTATCTCATCTGTCGAAATTGAGAGTTGAAGTGATGGGAATCGCGCAAGAACGATAATCTCAATAATAATAATAATAATAATAATAATAATAATAATAATAATAATAATAATAATAATACAAACGGACAATAAGGAAGGTGCAGTAAATCAAGGCTATCTATGGGAATAATATACAGAATTTTTGCGATGGGAGCGGCTTTGGTGGGATTTGATTCGGCCCATCATGAAGCCCAAAACGGATGAAAAATCTTCGCATTTCATTGACAGAGAGTGAGGGCCGCCACTTGTCGCTCCGCTTATTGGAATGCACATGTTTCCAGCTCCGAGTAATACCAACCGATGAAAGATCTTTCCATACACGCTCCTTTCCCTCCAGTTTCCATGGCCACGCCAATGCCATGCGTCCTTCGGTCCCTTCTGATTTAAATATATATATATATATATTTTTCTATTTTATTGTCTTTATACACAAAATATAATAAAGTTTAAATTTTTAAAAATTTATATTGTCACGGGCTAGTCTCCCCTTACTTGCTTTTCTCCATCCCAAAATTTTTCTAAATATTAAAGTAACATTCTAAAATAATATCATATTTCTAATTATCTTAATTCCAATATCATATCAATATTTATCTTTATTTCAAAAATAAAATTGAACTTAGAACGAAATTTTTTATAACAAAATTTAAAAAAAAAAAACTGAAATTCTTGGGAAAGATATGATATCTATATTTTTCATTAAGGTAAATTTCCCATATCGTCCCTAAAGTTTGGTTTAAATTCACTGACCATTTCTATGTTTCTAATAATATTACTAACATCCTTTGGAAACTTATATCCCTTGTCAAATAACGGTGGTTAATCTTTTTAGTATTCTCAAAATGCGTTTTGTCTTTCCTGTTCTCGTTCTCTGTCTTTCTCTATCTTCCAAAGTTAAAAATAATAAAAAATACTTGGTCAAACCCTGTCAATGGGTTCTAGATAGGACCCGTGCTGGTGAGTTTCCTGCCAACACATAGCGCATCGGGTTCCAGATCGAAATCCACGTTAGTAACTCTAGACGAACCCACGTCGGTGGGTTTTGCCAACCCCCCTGATTGTGTCTATCTTTATTACAAAAATAAAACTTAGCTTAAAAAAAAAGATTTGATAAAATATATATTACATAAAATTCCAAGAAAAGATAACATATATATTTATCTTTATTCTTTATTGTTGTATACAAGACAGTATGTCCAAGTCCAAAACAAACCCAAGAGAAAAAAGTTTAAGGAAGAAAAATCAAAAGATTAATAGTCACAGGGAAACTCTTCCAAATGTCACTCTCAAATATCCTAAGAAATCTTTTCGAGAACTTCTCCCAGATCTAAAAATATGTCAATTAGCTTTCGAAATCTTAACTTGGAGATCTATAACAGACAATCTTTAAAGACTTGATGTCTTTTCGCCTAACAATCTCAATCTTTATAAATATGATTCATTCGATCGAGATATGGCAAAAAAATTGCTCAAACTATATTTCTATTATTTCTATATACTTTCTCAAATACTAACTTAAACATCAAAAGGCCTACGTAGGAGATACCCCGCGCTCCTAATTGTCTTCTGTTTTGTAGGTCTCCCATAAACTAAAAACTCAAAATAGATATTCTTCTGTAACTATAAATTTATTATTGTATTTATACAACAATAATTAACGTCATATATGAGAACTAATCAAGAAGTCAATTAAAAAACTCAAATAGTCTTTGAGGTAGGCTAATGAAGGTCTCTATAATAGTTGACAATCCCCAAGAGAGACAATCCTTAGGAAACCATCAAAGAAAGCTAAAGAGCCAGCTACAAGTCTCCAAGAGAATGAGAAAATGTCTTCAAGAAGTCACAACAACAAACCTTGAAGACCTATACTCTTAGGGTCTAGAGAATCTTTTAGACAAACAAAAAAACGAGTAACTCTTCTAAAATAGAGAGAGTCACCAAACTAACACCCCGTATCTTAGAGATTCTCTTGACTTCCAAGGATAGTCAAGCCCTAAAACAAAACAACAACCACTCTTACGCAATTAATTTTTTTTCTTGGACCCCTAATCAAACCAAATCGATTGAACTTATCAGTTCGGTTTAGTTTTTTGTTGCATCAGTTCGGTTCAATTAATTTTTCTCAAAAGTTCGATCTTCAATTTTTAATTTGAGTTTTTGGTTGGAAGAACCAAACTAACCAAACCGATCAAACTTTAAAACGATATGTTGTTTTGATGTTTATAAAATAATATCATTTTCTTCGATTTTATGTATTTTCTATCGATTATTTTGGATTTTTGTATTTTTTTGGTTTAATCAGTTTTGTTCGGTTTACACAATTTGAGTTTGATTTTTTTAATTATCAGTTAATTTAATTTTTCAAATTAAGTAATCGGTACCAAACTGTTTGCACACCCCTAGTATTTTTTCTTGGACCCCTAATCAAACCAAACCGATTGAACTTATCAGTTCGGTTTAGTTTTTTGTTGCATCAGTTCGGTTCAATTAATTTTTCTCAAAAGTTCGATCTTCAATTTTTAATTTGAGTTTTTGGTTGGAAGAACCAAACTAACCAAACCGATCAAACTTTAAAACGATATGTTGTTTTGATGTTTATAAAATAATATCATTTTCTTCGATTTTATGTATTTTCTATCGATTATTTTGGATTTTTGTATTTTTTTGGTTTAATCAGTTTTGTTCGGTTTACACAATTTGAGTTTGATTTTTTTAATTATCAGTTAATTTAATTTTTCAAATTAAGTAATCGGTACCAAACTGTTTGCACACCCCTAGTATTTTTTCTTGGACCCCTAATCAAACCAAACCGATTGAACTTATCAGTTCGGTTTAGTTTTTTGTTGCATCAGTTCGGTTCAATTAATTTTTCTCAAAAGTTCGATCTTCAATTTTTAATTTGAGTTTTTGGTTGGAAGAATCAAACTAACCAAACCGATCAAACTTTAAAACGATATGTTGTTTTGATGTTTATAAAATAATATCATTTTCTTCGATTTTATGTATTTTCTATCGATTATTTTGGATTTTTGTATTTTTTTGGTTTAATCAGTTTTGTTCGGTTTACACAATTTGAGTTTGATTTTTTTAATTATCAGTTAATTTAATTTTTCAAATTAAGTAATCAGTACCAAACTGTTTGCACACCCCTAGTATCAGCTCCATCTGGAATTCCTAGACCAACAAAGCTCCAAAATTTTGAGACTTTAGATGTGTAAGTCACCAAAATTTGTCATTAATAATTGTAATCAAGTTTTCCATCTAATTTGGGAACCGACCAAACAATATTGAAATTGTTTGTCATGCTTCACAACCGGAAAAATAAATATCTTGCAAGTTGCAAGGTTGATAGGCTCTGATACTAGACTGATAGAATCAACTAAGAAAGCAAATTAGGAAGTTTGGGAAGAAGAAAAGATAAACTGAAAGTTCTTTTGTTTTCTACTTTTTTTAGGAAGTTCTTTTGCATTGTCTCTACTAACAACCACTAACTTGGCTTGCTACAAATTAAAACTTACATTGATGAAATATCACTGATGGATCATTCTAATTTTTAGATAAAAAAATTATCGTAATTAGGGAAATTCAATGATCAGTATTAATCATCGGAGTCGTTGATCGATTCTAGTCATTGGCGACTTTTAAGCTAAAAATTAATTTTTCAATCTATAAAATTCAAATGTTGAACCGTTGTCATTTTTAATTATGTTAATGACTGAGATTAGATAAATTCAGTCGTTGGTTTCAATTACTAAAACCACCGATCAAATGCCGCTAACAGCGGCGGCCGATGGGCTATAATACGCTAAAGTAAAAATAAAATAAAATAAAATTTAAATATATAAAATTACATAACCTAAAATTCATTTTTGATACTCTTATTATATAGGGGTGTCAAACAGGTTTGAGGTACTCAGTGGGCCGGCCCAACTCGCCTGTCTAGTCACCCAGCTTGGCATAACCCATTATTGTAGTAATTGGATAGTGTAGAATATAAGGTCAAGTTAGGCCAAGGGTATGTAGCTTGTGGTCTGGCATGACACGACTCATTAATTTGGTATAATTTGACACGTCCTTTTAGCCCATCACATCATGCTTGTATGCTAGTACGTTGCATGGCCCATTTAGCCAGTTTGAAAATAAAAATTTTATGAAATTAGAGTGTGTTTGATTACACATATTTTTTTAAAAAAATATATAATTATTATATATTTTCTATAAAAAATAATTAAACATTCTTAAATTTTCTATAGAAAAATATGTATGGTATAAGTATTTAAAGATTTTTTCTATGAAATTCATTTTTCAAGGGGATGGGGTGATTTTTATTTTCTAGACAATATTACTTAGAATTAAATTCTAGGTAATGCAATCAAATACACTCTTACAAAAATTAAAAAATAAATTAATAAATCAAGTATTCTTTACAATAATTTAAGTTTTGAAATTAATCTTATATTTGATATCTACTTATTTAGTCAATACTTATTAGAGCATTATGCATTAGTCTAATGGTACTATTGTTGTTATCATAATATAACAATTAAATTTATATTTTAGAAAAAGTTTGGCAAAGTCCTAGCGAGAGAGTGAAGTCCATGACGACAAGGAGGGTTAATAGATGCCTGCCTTGATCCACTATTCAGGAGAGCAAAAATGATGTATGGGGTCTTAGGATGACTTAGAATCATGCTATTCGATGACTCTAGTGTTCAGATAAGTAGACTCTAGATAGATTTGCAACATAAGAGAAGTTAGAAGGCAAGCAGAGAGCTCCCCATGCGGGCTCCTCTTATACTTAAGTCAAATGATGAAGCTATGAAAAAGAATGATATATGTATGTATGTATGTATGTATGTTGTAAGGTTTTAGATAGGTGTCTTCCAATGGATAGTCTTTTGATGGGTTCATGGTATGACTTGAGTTAATGTTTTTGAGTCCTAGATCTAGGGTCTTTTTTTTTGGGAGATATTTATAAACATTGGTGGTGGGACCCACTTGACACATGGCATATTAACGTGTGTTCCGACTCTTCAAGAAAAAATACTTTAGATAAGACTGGAAGGGTTGAAGATGCCTTTGAGGATGGAATGTCTTGAAGAGTATCTTCTGAATAAACCTTTTCTTAAAGACTTTTTGGAGTAACCAGGTGGCTTAAATTTAAAAGACTTTTCAAATAAGTTATATGGACTTATATAAACTTAAAGACTTGGCTGATCGGAAGACTCCAAAGAGTCTCCGAAATACTCTTGCCCGTAAGATTTTCCAGAATCATCTGATTCTTTGGCTTCTTTAGGATATTTCTATGATTTATAAATTTATAAATTTTTTATTTTACCATAGCACCCCCACAACAATAACAACCCCCTCAATAATCTAAATACTGGGCACGACAGCTAGCACAGCCCCCTCAACCTGCTTTCAAGGGTAGAGAGACAGACTGTGTAAGGTTGCTTTCTTTTTTGGTATCAATCAAAGCTGACATGACCATTCAACTAGGCTTGACTCATCAATGAAAAGCGCCAAGTGGGCATGCTAGTCCAATCCACTCCAAGCCGCTCGTTTAACACTACTTCTATCATCAAAATGAATTCCTGTTCTGTTTTCTCATTTTTATTATTCAAATGAATTTGTTGTGTTAAAATAAATTTAAGAGAATCTGTAAATATTATGAGCTTTTGAACCAGATAAATGTTTTTCCCTTTTAAGATATTGCCATAAATATAAAATATTACACTCAATATCTAGTCTAGTACTATTTTAATAATTTCAAAAAAATATTTAAATTATGTTTTAAAATTAAAATAAATTCATATAATTCTATATATAAAAATAATTTATACATATAAATTCACACATATCTCTTGTGTAATGTGCGGACTCGTTTGTTGTTATACCAACATACATGGAGAGAGCTTATAAAAATAATTAATACATAAAAATGATATTAGTTATTTAAGTTTTAATGTTGTTGTATAATTGATGCAGAATCAAAAATTCAAATATAAAAATTAATAAATTTTAAAATTTATTATAGAACTCTGTCAAAATTTGATAAGTTTTTAAAAAATAGTGTTGAGGTGCAATAAATAACACCTAATTTTTTTTTTTAAAAAAAGAGCATTTTTCTTTTTTTAACCAAAAAATAATTTTACTAATTGATAAATAAATGTATTGTGCTTTGTAACATTTCACCAATCAGTGATAGTGTTTTAAGAGCTAAAAACAAAGGTATATAATAAATAAATATATATAGTCTTAAAAATTTGCATTTATTGTACTTTTAACTATTTTTATAATTAATATTATCTTTTTATATAACTAACCAAAAACCAAAGATAAAAATGCTGATCTCATTAACTCTCGCTATTCTAGAGCCTGTTAGTGTAGCTATCACCGTAGCTTAGAGTTGAAAATACGACTAGAAAACTTAGGGGCTGTTTACTTATGGAGAATATATACTTTTTGTTTTTCATTTTTAGTTTTCATTTCTATTTTTATATTTTTTCTACCAAAAAAATGGAAAAAATAAAAAAGGAGTTCATTTTGTCCAATATGAAACCAATTTTAGTCTTCAAAAAATAAGACAATGTGTTCAAAATCAAGAAATTTTCTGCTTGAAAACATTAACTAAAAATAAACAAATCAAAACTAGAAACATTAACTAATAAATTCATGATAATTTATCAAAAACAACTATCAAACAAATCCATTATGGCGGCAACGAACGATAGCAAAGCTGAAGAGGCGACTAATAATAGCAAAGAATCTGCGACGATCGATAGAGTATAAAGGGTCTACGAAGCTAAAGAGGAAAGGTTGGTTACTCACGACTAGAGATGGCAAACGGGCCGGGCCAACACATTGCTGGCCCTAGCCCGGCCCGCCACGGGCCAAACGGGCCCGCCCGAATTTTTTTTTTTTGATAAATAATTAACTTACCTTTAGCTTGGCACTTGGCAGTTGGCAGTGAGTGAGGGCCGAACAAGGGCGGGCGAGGGCGAGGCGAGCGAGGGCCGCGCGGGCTGAGCGAGGTGGGCGAGGGCGAGCGAAGGCCGCGGGCTAGGGCCGAGAGACAGAGGGCGAGCGAGGGCCGAGGGCGGCGAGGGCGAGCGAGGGCGTGAGCAAGGGCGAGGGCCGCTGCCGAGGGCGAGGCGAGGGCGAAGGCGAGGGCCGCGGGCGAGGGCGAGGGCCGCGGGAGAGGGCTAGGGTCGTGGGCGAGGCGAGGGCGGGCGAGGGCGAGGGCTAGGGCCGCTGGCGAGGGCTAGGCGAGGGCGGGCGAGGGCGCGAGCGCGAGGGCGAGGGCGAGGGCGAGGGCGAGGGCGAGGGCGAGAGGGAAAGGCCGAGGGCGAGGCGAGGGCGGGCAAGGGCGAGGCGAGGGCGGGCGAGGGCGAGAGGCGCAGTCGAGGGCGAGAGGGGAGGCTGAGGGAGGGGTGTTTAGGGCTAGGGCGACTGGGCGAGAGGCGAGGCTTGGGGGGGTGTTTTAAAGCGAGGGCCGCGGGCCAAGCGGGCCAGCCCGGCCCGCCACCATTTGGCCCGGCCTGAAACAGGCCAGCAAAATGCTGGCCTGAGCTCGGTGCCGGGTCGGGCCCCAACGGGCCAGCCCGTCGGGCCGGGCCCATTTTGCCATGTCTACTCACGACGGCTACGGATCTACCATGATCGGTGAAGGATCTACGACGATTGGTGGCAACTAGTTTGCAAAGCTAATGAGGAACAATTGCTAGGGGGAATTGAAGGGTTTACAAAGGTCGATGACTCCTAGTGACAATAGGCGTGACTCATGGCAAGGGATTTGCAACGATGGTGGCAAAGGACCTGCGAATCTAAAAAGAAGAGGTCGATAAAGGAAAAGGAAATGATGGTGACAATCAATGACAAACGACGACAATGGATGATGAAGAAAGAATAAGCAATAGTTGATGGTGCTCTACTAGGTGACGATGGATGTGAATAAGACGACTACAAGGGATGTAAAGAAGAAGATTGCAAGAAGAAGATGTGAAAGAAGTCAATTTTAAATTTATGGAGAAGCCAAATTTGATCTCAAGACATTCCAAAGGATAACTTTGGAAAACATGGTTTAATAAAGGAAACATTATAAAACATTTTCTGATTTTCAATACAAGTTTGAAAAATAGAAAACTTATGATGTATTCTCTTTATTTTTTAATTTTCAGTTTTGAATTTTGAATTCATTTTTAATTTTTTGTTTTGGTAGTCTATTTTTAGAAAATTGAAAACGCGTTCTCTTTGTCATTTTAAAAAACTATTTCTCAAAATAGAAAATTAGAAAACACGTTCTCTTTGAAATTTTGAAAATAATTTTTTAATAATATTTTATTCAATAAATTTGATTATTCAGTAAATTAGAAATATTTAATTTTAATATATTATTAAAAAAATATATACATTTTAAAGTTAATGAATTTTGTAATATTTTTTCCCATTACAATAATAAAATATGAATAAATAAATAAATAAATGTGTTTTGAGTTTAGAGTTTATTTTGGATGAAAACATTTAAAATAACTTTTTGTTGTTTTGAATTTTTTTTACAATTTTTTTTTCAAAAATACATTTTTAAAAATAATAAAGAGAACGCATTTTCATTATTTTAGAAAATCGAAAATTAAAAATGACTTGAAAACAATAAAGAGGACGCAACCTTATTTTCTGTTTTCTAATTTAAAAAAAAATTAATTTGAACACAGTTTCTAATTTTCTATTCTTGTGAAAAAATTTCTAAAAAACTACTCCAATTTTTTGTAAGTGAACAACCCTTAACATCTACATAAAAATGAGAATTTGCAAATATGCATATAAGGAAGAGGTGTGTAATTAGTTATAATTAAACTGAACCGATTGAAAATTACTAACCGAATTAAATCAAATCGAGACATATAACCGAACTGAACTGACCAAGTTATCTAAACTAACCGAAATTGAACTGACCAAGTTATCTAAACTAACCGAAATTGAACTAATCGAATTTTGAGCTGCTGTAACCTAACCAAAATTCTTACCAAAAAAATTGAACCGAACCTAACCTAATAAATAAGGGTGGGTTGTCGATTCAATTCTGTTTTTTGATTAATAATACCAAAAAATATTGAACCACATAATTGAAATTCTTGGGGGAAATAACCGAACCAAATTGAATAACTAAAAATCTTGAGGAAAATAACTGAATCGAATCGCTACCACTGAAAAACTTAATCGAATTGACAAGTTTAGTTAGTTTGATTTGGTTCGGTTAGTTCAGTTTATCCAAAATCTAGCTCACCCTACATATTAGGGGTGTTCAAAAAAATCGGTAGACCGCGGAAACCGCCCGCATCAAACCAAACCGCACCGAACCGCGCGATTTTTTAAGGATGCGGTCTGGTGCGGTTTGAAAAATACCCAAACCGCGGTTTATGTGGTTTGGGGTGTTGGCGGTTCGGTTCCAAACCGAACCGCCCGACTATATTAATAATTAAAATAAATAAAAAATAAAAAATAAAATATATAAAATAATTAGATTATTTTTTGTAGCAGACTAGCAATCCCATTTTAAATCATTTTTTGTTATCATTTTGGAACCAAAAATCGCACCAAACCAAACCAAACCGCACCTAAACCGCACCAAACCGCACTTAAATTGCACAAAACACCAAGTTTCAGCAAACCGCGAAAACCGCACCAAACCGCACCGCATAATGCGGTGCGGTTTGTCCGCACCAAATCAAACCGCTCGGTTTGATTATAGGTGCAAACCGCATATGCGGTTTGGCGCATTTTCTTGGCCAAAAACCGCCCAAACCGCACCATGTACACCCCTACTACATATAATGATGAAAGATAAATTTATCCCTTCTTTATATATATAGTATAAGAATTGTAGACGACAGTAAATTTTGGGAATATAAGTATAAATAAGAGCAATAAAATGAATGAATCTTCTAAATGACCAAAATGTAAAAAAAAGAAAAAAAAAGAGAGAAAAAAAAGAAGAGATATTGTAATACAGAGAAGCTTTTCTTTGATAAGTAGTATAACTTGCACTAGAGCTCTCATAGCCAGCGTCCGAACAACATACAAATGTCAAATGTGTTCACTAACACAATGACATCCTCAACAATCATCGGGGATATAATTTTGTAATTGAAGCCTCATTAATCGATCCATGGGAGGACTCGGTTACTCCTGAAGAACTAGTATTATTTTCTCTGGCTACTGGCATATCTTCATTCATGCTACCTTGCATAAAAAATGCGGGCTTTGAAGGAGTTGGAAGGGTGAGAGATAAGCTAGTAAACATAAGAACAACAGAAGCCATGGTTGGTCGATCTGCAACATTTTCTTGAACGCATAGCAAACCAATATTGAGGCATCGCATCATCTCACGCATTGAACTCGAACCAGAACTTAACATTGGATCAATCAAATTCGAAGCTGTTCCTTCCCTCCAAGCTTTCCAAACCTGAAAGCATTCAATGTGTGTTATAAGCTTTTGAGAACATGTAAATGACATGTGTAGTTGGTTGTAAATATTCATCGATCCTTACATAACTCAAAAGGTCCTCTAAATTTTCGCCATTTTGAAAAGAAGTGTTCTTTTTGCCCGTGACAATTTCTAGAATTAGTACACCAAAGCTAAAAACATCAGACTTTATTGAAAAGTTCCCATGCATTGCGTACTCTGGAGCCATGTATCCACTGCAATTGTTGAATAATTGACAAAATTAGTAGATTTATTATTACAAATTAAATAAAGTGATCTTTTATGCCTAACTTAATTTTACAATAAAAATCAAGTATAGACTTTGATAAAGTAATTATGTAAGCTACCTATGCATGGAATTTAGATCTTACTAAGTCCCGACAATTCTATTTGTGCTCCCTTGAGTTTCATTTGTCACAAATAATCTTGCCATGCCAAAGTCTGATATTTTAGGATTCATTTCTGCATCTAAAAGAACATTGCTAGCTTTTAGATCTCGATGAATTATTCGAAGTCTTGAATCTTCGTGAAGGTATAGAAGTCCTCGAGCGACTCCATTTATGATCTTGGAACGTCTTTCCCAATCCAAATATGTTCGTTTGGTGGGATCTACAAAATTATTTGTTCATATAATTGAATCAAATTAAACTTAAATGGGTTAAATACCTCCATAATTTTTTGTGGATAAGTAGTATAGTCATCATATATACCAAATAAGAAATGATCAAGGCTTGAGTTGGGCACAAACTCATAGACAAGAAGCCTTTCTATTCCTTGCAAGCAAAAACCAAGAAGCCTAACCAAATTTCTATGTTGAAGCTTGGCCACCAGCATAACCTCATTCTTGAATTCCAGTTCCCCTTGTACAGAATTTGCAGACAACCTCTTCACAGCTATTTCTTGTCCTTCATCAAGCTTACCCTAAAGAACACAATCAATATACAAGAATCAACTTAAATGGTTTTTCATTAAAAAATGTTCTTTTTTCTTTGTTTTCCTTTTTGTGAATCAAAAAGGAAAAAGACTCCACCCGAGGGAACAAGTGCTTGTGAAGTCCCTTGCTGTGTGTTTTAATGGGGTGAAATCACTTTTCCTAGGCTCAATTCACTGGTGGAGGTGTGATGGTCCTCGAGTTTAAACGTTTGACTCCTAGAAATATCGTTGGCCTTGGTTCCCACCACACCACCACTAAACTACCACCCTAAAAGTGATTTTTGAAGGCAAGAGATCATATATAGAGTTGGAATTTTGAATTACCTTGTAAACAACTCCAAAACCACCCCGACCAAGCTTATTAGCATTGGAAAAATTATCTGTTGCAGCACACAGAGTGTGGAAGTCGTATTTCAAGGATTCCAAAGTGCTAATTTCGTCCACAGTCGTGTCTTCACCTAGAGACAACAAGTTATTGATCAATCGACCTAAAATATATATATAAAATAAAACTAGGCCATGACTTTTTAACTTACTTCCAAATCTACGCTCTGGTCTCCTCCTCTTCTTCCACTTTCTTTTAAGGATGCAAAGGCAGATAATTAGTGCTATCACAGAAGTGACAGATGGAACAACCACTATTGTGACTACTTTAGTTGAATCACTGTCCTTTCCTGCCAAAGAAAAATTGAAGTAGTTAAGCTGCCAGTGGAGATTGTGGGTATGCACTTGGCTACTTCTGATCACAAGAGAGCAAGCCATACACGGCTAATTAATCTAATATTTTCACCAACCTGGCGATGCTGGTGGCGGCGCATAGGCCGGAATCTCCTCGAAGAATGTGTAAACCTCGTACCGGATATTACAACTGGGGAATAAAACTATCCCACCTCGCTTCCCACTACAACATCTCGAATCAAGAGTCGATGCTCGAGCCAGGCAATCATTGCACTGCTGCTCCGACAAATCCGGTGTACACTGCACCAGACCATATAAAGTTTCGAAATCTGGACCGAGGGCAGTTCCGGAGGCAAACTTGCGGAGGGAGCCACCCGCGGCAGCCTTGACGCGTAGGCTGCTCAGTAAGTTCTCTACCTTCTCATTGAACCGATCCTTGTTCATTGCGTTATTCTCGTTGTACTTACATCTATCCGGACTCGCTTCCATTGTCCCGTTCATCGACTCGTTGGAGTAACGCAGCGTGCAATTATCGAACCAGACGATTGCTTCCTTGTAGTTTGGACAGAGTTGTGTGACCGCTCTAATGGACTCATTGACACAACTGTGACAAGTTTCCGGCCGAACGTCTCCTCTGCAAAGCGCCATGGCGTAAGCCTGGTCGGAGTTTTGGCCAATGAAGGAGCTGTAGAAGCCGTACTTATCGATGTTAGGCGAGAGAGAAGAGAGGAGCATGTGGAGGTTTTTCTGGTATGTGCTGTTGGCGATGTAATTGCCGGTGGGCACGCATTTTTTCCCGAAAAATGGGCTAGGCTGGCCGGCGGCGAGGCCGGCGATGGCTGTGAAAACGTGGAAGAGGAGAAGAAACTGTTTGGGGGAGGGCATTTTGGGTTATTTGGCAGCGGCGAGGAATGAATGAAGAAATGGGTGCGCGTTCATATTGTTCCAGTTTTTATGAAAAGCAATAATTAATTTCTCAAGAAAAAGAAAAAAAAAAAGCAAGAACTGATTTAATGTTCTGCTCTGAATCATCAACTCCATTGCCAGACCGCCACGGATCGTGTCCCTCTCACCACAATTAATTAGCCTTTTTTGTAGCTAGGAAAGACTAGGATCGCAATTAAGCCAAGCTTGATTGGGCCAAGAAGATGATGGCCTTTCAAAAAAAAAAAAAAGTTTTTATTTTTCATAAATTGGTGGTGAATTCACGTTAAAATATTTTTAGATATACAATTAGAAATATATATCTGACAATAATAAAGGCGGTTTGTGTGTAGAAAGAGATTTTTACAAAGATACCGCATCATCAATGCCAACCAGGTGCAGGTGAAAAATATGGAAATATTTGCTTATTATTTTTAAAAGTGCCGTTGAATAATGGGAAGATCCCTAGCACGTGGGTGGTAAGGTCTCGTGAGGGGGACAGCACTGCTCCCATCGCACTCCCTTGCATTGCAGCCTGCAGAGGTGATGTAGATATTATTATTGCACAAGTTGCACTAATGATATGAAATTCATGAATGTTATCATATGATGTAAGAGTTATGGCATATTGTACAAACAATTATATGTGATGGCATGCACGTGTACATATATGGTCATAGCATTGCTCTTATAAAGGATAATACTATGCGAATGGAAAGTTAAACAACTTGATGAACAACTCTATCAAAATTACTATATTAACCCTTAATGTAAAAGATTACTTTAGCTCTGATGGAGACACTATTTTCACTCTCACTTCTCACTCTCTCTGTCACTCTCCCTGATCTTTCACTCTTCTCTCTGCTCTCCCAGATCTTTCACTCTCTCTCTCCTCTTTATTGGCCAGTCCAACCTCACTGTATCTTCTTTCACTCTCACTCTCTCTTTCATTCTTTCTCTATCGCCCATCGTCTCCTCCACCAACACCGCGAGCACCGCCTTCGCCAAGGTCCTCCCCACCCTAGTCGTCGCCCCCGCCTGTTGGCCACAGAGACCCTACACCGCCACCCGCACCCACTGCCATCGCCCCCACCACACCGTCGTTCGGACCACCACTGTCGGGCCCCATCGCCTCTACACTGCACCATTCATATATTTATGTATATTTATATATTTTTCTTTTTTCTGTTTTAATTTTTCTGGTTGCTTTTGTTGTTTTTTTTTATAGTAATTTGATTGTTGAAATGAAAATTAAATAACTGATTTATTTTGGTTGTATGCTTGACACTTAGGGTAGAAAATATTATTTACATTATTTTTACAAAGCAGATTTCATACTTTGGTATTAATTTTTTTTTTCAATTTGAGGATCAAATTACTTATGTATTTACTACTGTTTATATATGCGAAGAAAATATCTCTTTGAGGAGGATTAGTTACAGGTTATTTTTCATATATAATTATATATTTATTTAATTATTTTATAAAAATAATATTTATTGAAATTCATATTTAGGTTACTAAAGATCAAAATATTTTACAATATGTTCACTAGTTATGATTATCCCCTTAAGCACTGTACAATAGAATGCATATAGATATCTTTATTAACTTGAGCTTTTCACAAATATACATAACTTGGAAGCATATATTTGCCTTGAAAGAAAGGCCTACTGGTATGTCAACAAATTCTCAATTCATTTGATTGTATAATTAATAAGTAGGAAAAGTTTATTAATTTAATATTTATTGTGTTGTATTGAATTGTGCTTTCCGGGCAAAGAATCACAGAATTTGCTTACTACTACTACTATTTGTTATCCAAATCCAAGACCACCCACACGCTTGCGTATAAATGCAACATTTCTATTCTACGAGCTAATAAAAATCTTACAAGATGGGCATTGGACAGGAAAAATGGATGTATAGTTGACATTCACTAATCATCAGTAAAAACCACAAAAGTCAAAAATTATATGCAACATTTTATAAAAGTCAAAAATTATATGTAAATTTATATAAAATTACAGTATTATATTTCATGTTATGAAAATAATACAAATAAATAACAGCATAAAAATATTTTTAAACCAAAATATATTATTTATTTATATCTCTGTTTAGTTTATTTTTTTATTTAAAAAATATTTATATTTAACTTAAAGTTATATTCAAATACATTTTTATTAAATATATTATATATTTATACATGTGTTAGTGAGAGAGAAGGGAGATGG
This sequence comes from Diospyros kaki, assembly GCA_036245055.1. Classification (NCBI taxonomy): domain Eukaryota; kingdom Viridiplantae; phylum Streptophyta; class Magnoliopsida; order Ericales; family Ebenaceae; genus Diospyros; species Diospyros kaki. The sequence continues at coordinate 24,983,355 of BSEG01000003.1, read as the reverse complement.
AGGTGAAGGCGGTGAACGGTAGAGGCAGACAACTAACGGCAGAGGCGTCGGTGGAGATGGAGGCCTAGAGAGAGAAGGAGATGAAAGCCTCGACGGTGGAGGCGGATGACGATAGGAGAGGAGCTGCGGGTGAGAACAGAAGACTCAGGGAGAGAGAGAGGGGGGCGGAGGCGGAGAAAGACGGTTGACGGTGAAGGCAGAAGAGGCGGATGGCAGAGGCGAAGGCAGAGGCGCGGGAGGAGACTGTGAGTAGGTGCTAGCGATGGTGAGGGGCGACGATGGACGGTGCTCGCGGCGGTGGGAGGGGCGACGATGGATTGTTTTCACGACGGTGGCAAGGCGAGGAGGGGCAATGGCGGACGGTCGCGGTGGTGGTGGGTTTGAGAGAGTGAAAGAGGGAGCGAGAGAGTGAAAATGGGCGGGAATGGTGGGAGTGAGATAGGTGAGTGAAAGAAAGATTGAGAGTGGGATAGAGTCAGAGGGATACAGAGAGAGTACCGCGGGAGGGCTTTCAAAAAGTCAAAATTCTCACGATATTTTGGTGTTAAAATATCGCAAGAATTAAGAGTTATCCAACTTTCTGTATAACTTTACATTTGTGTAGCATTATCCTATAATTTAATAGATAATGATGGGATGAATTATTTATCAAAGAGGTGATTTATATTTATTCTCGAACCAAATGATATAGGTTTATTTGATAATCTATAAGTGATAATTATCACATTGTTTATGATAATGGGTGTAGAAAGTATCGCATATCATATTTGTTCAAGTGCATGGAATAATATTTATGTGCATGGAATAAAAATATTTTGGACGTGTTATTATGCGATTCATTACCTAACCATTATATTCTCATGTGTCAATAGGTAATTTAAAAATATTAAAGAAAAAATAAAAATTGATGGAATAGAGGAAAATCTTATTTTATTTTTGTAATGACCCGTTAGTAACTCTAGATTATTGATAATTATTTTTGGTATGTGTGATATATTGGTATATTTTGGTATAACTTGATTAATGTGATAAAAATGGAAATTCTCTATATGCGGAAAAATCAAAGGCAATGAAAAGAGAAGATTTTGTGTGTGGGTATGTATAGAAAAGTCAAGAGATGAGAATGTGTACTAGTGGAATAATCTAAGCCATGAGAGTTGAATAATTAAAGGTTAAAATGGTTGAAAAGTCAATGAGGGGAGTTATGGAAGGGTTGAAAATTCAAAAGAAAAAAAAAAGTTTGAAAAGTCAAAAGAAAAGGGTTGAAAAATTGAAATTTCTAATGTGTGGAAATGGAAATAAATGGACTGAGCCAAGTGTTAAAAGGCTCAATAAAAATGGAGGTTGAGAATTAAATAAAATGGATTGGGGTAATTTGAAAAGTAAACCTATTGGGCCTAAATAGTATGGGTTAGATTATTTAGTGGGCTTGAGCCCATGTGAAATTATTATTTTAAATTTTATAAAAAGGAAAAAAAAAGAAATGGGGGAAATGTTAAAAAATGGTAAGATATTTTAGTGAAGTGTGTGTTGTGTAGAAGGGTAAAATGGGAAGCAAAGAGTTGGTAGGGTGGTTAAAAAGTGGCGGGCAGGCCACTCTTCCCCTATTCCTCCTCTATTCCTCATTTCTTCTTTTTCTTGACTTCTTCTCCCCTTCTCCCAATTGTTTCTTCTTCCATCATCTTTTTGATTTGGAGCTCCAAGAGGTAAGGGTTCAGCTTCTAGCAAGTTGCTTCTTCTTTGGGATTCTATCATCAAGGCAAGTTCTCTTGCACTTTGTTTTAATGGGTTGTGCAAGTATTTTCCTTCATTTCTTTTTCATTTCATTTCAAAAAGCTTCCATTATAAATATTGTAATTTTTCCATGAAAATGTCCGATTGTTTTCATTATTGTATCTTAGTGGGTTTTTTCGTAGGCATGAAGTTGGGTTTAGGTGGTGTTTCGTTGGGGTTTGTTTACCCCATTTTTACTTCAAAGAATGACTTTGGTGGGTTAGGAAGCTAGTGGTGATTGTTTTGAGGTGTTTTGGGTTCATTTCGTGTTTTTTGGGTGCATCGAGTCGGCTAATCTTGGGGTTTAGTCGACTCAGCAGAAACTTGTTTTCTCATATTTTTGTGCTAGCCCTCAGCCCGTTTGACTAATCAATTTTCTCAATTGACTAAGCATTGGTCAACTAAAAATTTCCTTACTCGACTAAGCTTTAGTCAACCATTCCTTCCAATAGTCGACTATTCCATTTCTTTCAACACTGCGCATGTTGTACTTTTTTTATCATAACTTTTTATCTCAATATCGGATTTAAGATTCGTTTTTTATTTTTTTTGTTGAGACCCTAACTCGATAAGATTTGTTTTGATATATAATTTGGATCATTTGGTCAATCTTTGAACCTGTAGGAGCCCTATGAAGTTCATGCTTGTATTTGGAAATCTTTGTTTCTTCATAATCCGACCATGTCTCGATTTTTGGATCATAACTTTCTGTAGAGGTATCCAAATTGAAATCCGCTTTATGCTCCATAAACTAGACTCTTTAAGATTTGTTTTCGCATAATTCTTGGATCATTTGGGTATGTTTCAAGCTGTAGTAACCCTGCCAATCCTTGCCTAGAATCTGGAATTTTTCCTATTTTGGGTAGTCTGCCTTTCTCCAATTTTTGGGAAATAAATTGATAATTTGGGTTATGATTTGAGTATGGTTGAGAGCCATTAATAGGCAATGTGTTTTTTCTTTTTACTACAAGAAACAAGATTTTTAGTGGAGGCCAAGATTGTCACTAAAAGTATAAAAACTCATCAATAAAAGTTTTAGTGGCCGCTAAATTGGTCGTCACAAGCTGTCACTAAAAAATCTGTCACAAATAGTATTAGTGGCGATTATTGGATGGCACTCACTAAAAATATCATTTAGTGGCGGCCGGATGTGACGGTCACACAAATTTTTTTAGTGACAACCACAGTCCTCTGCTACTAATGTCATTTTTTGTGACGGCCACTGCTGTTACAAATAATGAATTTTTTGTGACGACTTTACTAGTTGTTACAAATGATAAGATTTTAGTAATGGTGTTGGCCGCCACAAAATGAACATTTTTTAGTGACCACATTATATTGGTTGCCACAAAAAGTGTTTGACAGATACTTTTAGTGAGAGTCATGGCTGTCATAAAAAAAGACATTTTTAGTGACCACTTTTTGTTGACCGCCACAAAAAGTGATTTTTATAAAAATTTCCCACAACTGACAGCTTGTTTTCTATATTTTAAACCCTATTAATTTAATACATTGTATCCAAAATAAACACCATTCCAATCATCAAGAAACTTCAGAAAACAACTCTAGTCAATTAATAATTGACTAGCACTTTACATTTACATTATCATCAAAAAAAGATATCTAACAATTTACAATCACATTGTCATCAAAAAAAGACATCTAGCACTTTACATTAAAAAAAGATATCAAACAATTAAGTCTAGTCAATTGTTATTTCTAATCCTTCCTGCCCTAACATCTTCTATAAAAGCTTCAAAATTTGATTGCCTTTCTTTGACTTGGTCCAATTCTGTCGACAACGCTTCATTTTTCTCTTTCAAAAGTTGCATTTCATTTTTCAAACCATTATTATGTTGTCGCATTTGTTCTAGTTCTGTAACAAGCTCATGACGAGATGGAATCTTTCCAAGGACAGAAGGAGTTTGTTCGAATCCATACCCACGAACACGTCCATGTCTTTCTCTTCCCATTACTTCAAAAAAAATTTCATTTTCATCAATAGCTTGAGAAGGTTCTTCCTCAACTCTTTGGGTTACTAAAGATTGAATTTTGTCCTAAAATTTGATAATAAATAAAATAGATATGTTATGATATAATACTAAAATATATATCACAATAATAACATAAACTGTTTAAAATAAAATTTACCACTATTTCTTTTGATGTGGAATCAACCATTGACCCATCTTTTTTTTATGTGTCACCTTGAACATTTCCCATGCAGACGGTTCGTGTCCTAATATTTTAGCCAGTATTAAATAGACAAGTTAATTAACAACAAAAAAATTGTTAATGAGAAAGATGTATAAATGATTTAAATTATACTTGTTCAGCTCTAACTCGAGCAAAACTTCTAGTGCCTATAGTTTCAGTCATTGTTTGATTTGACCGATTAGACTTATTACGAGCACAAGAAACCTATATGTAAGACCAAATACAATAATTATGTTTTAAATAATTAAAGTAACTCGTGCATAAAAAAAGTAAACGGTATAGAATACCTGAAACTCATGTGAGCGCAACCAACTGACAAATTGTCTCCATTGTCCTTGATCGACTGTTGTTGGAGCAAAGTTAATTCGATCATCATTATTGTCATATGCATCATAATATGAATTTTTCCATCTATGAGTGGGTTTCTGAACGCGAATTCAAGGAAATCATTAACTCCATGTAAGTATTGGTTACAAAGTCTGTCATCCAATTGCATCCAACTCCTATCCATCACACTAATTAAAAATAAATATTAATAAAAAAATTAGTATTCCTATTCAAAAAACTAATAAAGGAAACTATAAATACATAAATTAGGGTGATTTCCCACCACCCGGAGGGAGTGATAAAATCCTCATCACTCACGGGATATGTACATACACAATATTAATGTACATATATATATATATATTCACTAATATTTCATGCCTATAAATTAGGATGATCTCCCACCACCCGGAAGGAGTGATAAAATCTCCATCACTCACGGGGTATGTATATACACAATATCAATGTACATATATATATTCACTAATATTTCATACCTATAAATTAGGGTGATCTCTCATCACTCGGAAGGAGTGATAAAATCTCCATCACTTACGAGGTATGTACATATACAATGCCATTGTACATATATATATTCACTATTTCATACCTATAATTTAGGGTGATCTCCCACCACTCGGAGGAAGTGATAAAATCCCCATCACTCACAGGATACATACCTCTTACGATGCAAAGACAATCCCAAATAACGCAACGATTTGAAAACAAACCAACACTGCAATGGAAATGAGAAGGGTGACAATATTAGTAGCCCCAAAGCTTATAGCAATAAGAATTTTTCTTGAAATCAAGTTGTCCTGTTTCAGCAAAATTAAGGGTCACAATATTAAATTTTTGTTGTCTTCAAGTTTAAACTTAATATTAAGGATTTAATCAAAGAAATTATTCTGTATTGCACATTGCACCTCTATTTAGATTAACAAACATTAGTAATCAAGTTAGTCTAATTTCTTGTACTCATCCATAATAGCAAGACAATAAAGAAAATATTATTATTTTTATTATTATTATTGGAAATTTAAATCACTGTTACTGCTGCTGCAACATTAACTAGAACTAGCAATACATTATACATTGATGATTACTTGATGCTCTTCTACTTCTATCAATTACTTACTTGATGCTCTTCTACTTCTAATACATACAGGCATTGCCCTGCACCATTAATTAAGTATACGCAATACATTTACCATAATTTAGACAACACCAACTTATTTAAGCTTGTTTCATTATACATTGATGATGATCCATGTATGGCCAGAGTTTATTATTCCTTGTTCTTTGTAATTGAAAGATCACAAATTTTAGTTATAAAACCTATTGGTATTATTGTGCTTTTAAATTACATTTTGGAAAACAACTTCTAGTTTTTACAGTGAAACTCACCATATTATTATTTTCTTTTAACATTAATAGATACAACACCTCACTCTGCTACTGTTAACATTGATAGATACACCCTGCTTCTATTAACACTACTTTTACAACATAGCACAAAGAAACATAGAACACCACAGCACTCACAACAAAGCACAACAATGCCAAACAGATTTATAAAAGCCTCTTATAAAGTTATTTGAAGTTTCCTCTTTTGTATATATTCTTTTTATATTATGAAGAATATATATGTATATATATTTTGGTGTATTAGAGTTATTGGAATATATTATGAAGACCAAATTAACATTTTAACCTTAAAAAAAAATATAACTTAATGCCACATACCCTTTGCATGCTGTTTATATATATATATATATATATGCAAATCATCCCATCTTTCAAATTAAGAGTGTTCTAGCGGAACAAGTTTCAAATTAAGCTAAGTAAAACTTTAATTAAACATATATTATTTCAATGTTTGCTTAATTAATTATAATGTTTGTTTTCAATGTGGTCCAAATATACTCTGTTTGCAACTTTTTTGGTTTCGTTATCTATCTTTGGCCTATCTCTCCATGTGTGCACATCTTCGGGCAAGATCTGACCATGAGCCGCAAAAATGGATGCTATATAAGGGGTAAGAATTTAACATACCTCTTATAAAAACAGATTATTATTAAAAACAGATTATTATTGCAAAATAGCAGTATTAGAGAGCAAGAAAACAATGCTAAATCAGATGATTATTATTATTGTCATATCAGGCAGGTTCCATTGCCATAATTGTATACAATGAGTGGCTTGGCGCGGCATGGAATGGCATGGCATGGTCTACAAGTTATTTTCCTTCCTAACATTTTAATCGAATAGTTAATCCACATCCCAAAATACATATATAACGTAACTATCGTTTTTGGACCTTTTTTAACATTTGTGTCTGTCGCTAATTAGACATAAGGAAAGAAATAATGTCTGCCAATTAAAAATATTTATTAATATGATAAATAATAACAAATTATTTCAATGATATATTACCACTATCAATTTATTATATATACATATACAGATTACAATGTTTTCTATTACTTGTGTTATTCAGTTATTCCTCTCAATATTATTTTGAGAGAAATAACTACCTCACAAATACCTCAATCAATTTATTTATTTTAGAAGTATTCCTCTCAATATTATTTTGAGAGGAATACCTCTCAAACTAATCCACTTTTAATATTTCACTGGGCAATCAATATATACCTACGCCCTTCTCTGTCAACTATTTCAGGACTACTTCTAAAATAAAAGATGATCTCATTCTTTTTCAAATCATTCACCTTCGCCCTCCTAATTTTACCCACCCAATCATCATAATTAAAGCGTGTTTTAGATGCCATGTAATGAAAAAATAATTGATCGGACTGAAATTGGACGCTGCTAATGTAGATTTTCGTGTAATAGACTACAACATCATTCCACATCACGTAACATTCCGCATAGCGTTTGGCATCAATTGAAGGAGTCGTTGCTTCAAAAACAGCACATACAAAAATACCCCTGAGTGTTTTATACCAATCTGGAATCAGCTGGATTCGAACATAATGCCCCTTCTTACCAGAGTTTTGTTTTGGATTAAATAAAAAATCCAAAACAACAGTTCAACAGAGAACTGATTTCCACTTAATTATTATGCCAAACCATCAAAATAACACGTTATCTTTGTTATACAACGCATATTTTTCCCAAGGGTGAGGTCGGTAATGAACTGATTTGAGAACTAAACCAAAATAACTAAAATGACTGAAATTAATCTAAATAGACACCAAAACCTAGAGCGAAATTTGTTCTATAAGCACCAAAACAAAATTTGTTCTCTACTATAACAAAATTAGAAATAGACCTGCTGGAGCTGGAGGCTGCAATGGAGATTGAGGCACCAAAGAGGCTACGACGGAGCTGAAGCCGGAGATGGAAATGGAGGCACCAAGGAGGATATGACAAAGCTGAAGCCGGAGATGGAGATGGAGATGGAGATGGAGAAGGAGACGAAGCCGAAGAAGGAGATGCTGTGGCACTCAGGTGGCAAAGGCGGGAGAGATGAGGGAGATGAAGGAGATGAAGGCAAGATGAGAAAGGGAGATGGAGGGAAATGAATATGGAGGCGGGAGAGATGAGGGAGGGAGATGAAGGGGTAATAAAATATTATTGTATTTTTAGTAGTAAAAAATAAACAAATATCTTTTTTTGTTTTTGAAAATTTTAGATATTTTTTAAACTTTTGTTTATATTTTAAAGGAAAAAGAAAAATAAATAAAATACTTTCTTTTGTAAATTTTTTAGTAGTAAAAAATATACTTTTTAAGAATATTGGAAGAAGAATGAAATAAAAGTATATTGAAATAAAAAGATATTTTGTTTTTAATTATTAATTATATTTTATATTTTATGTGATATTTTATATTAAAATATTATTGTATTTTTATGTATCAATAATTTATTTTTAGTGACCGTCAAAGTTAGCAGTCACAAATAAATGTACTGAAGGTATACTTTTAGTGACCGCCAATGGTGGTCCTCACCAATAATGCACTTTTCGTGGCCGCAAATGGAGGTCTTCACAAATAAACCAAATACTCCACCTTTAGTGGCCCCCACTTGTGGCCGTCATTAATAATGCGCTTTTTGTGGCCGCCTAGGTCGGCTGTCACAATAAGCATAAGCATGTTGTACACCAGCGGGTCACCATGTACTCCACCTTTAGTGGCCACCACGGATAGCCGTCACTAATAATGTTCTTTTAGTGGCCACCCATACTAACCCTCACAAATAAGTTTGTTTGATTGTTTTTGTTACAAATAATTCACTTTTAGTGGCCGCCACAGATGACGGTCACAAATAATGAACCTTTAGTGACCTCCATTTGCGGTCGTCACAAATAAGCTTGTTTGAGTGACTTCCTCCCCAAGCTTTTAGTGGCCGCCATGGTAGGCTGTCACAAATACATACTCCACCTTTAGTGACCGCCACACATGCCCTTCACAAATAATGAACCTTTAGTGGCCGCAAAAATAAGCTTGTTTAAGTGACTTCCCTTCCCAAGCTTTTAGTGGCAGCCATGGTAGGCTGTCACAAATACTCCACCTTCAGTGACCGCCACACATGCTCGTCACAAATAATGAATCTTTAGTGGCCACCATTAGCGGCTGTCACAAATAGGCATAACATCCTCCATCTTTTAGTGGTCGCCATGCTTGGATATCACAAATACTCCGCCTTTAGTGGTCGCCACACATTCCCATCACAAATAATGAACCTTTAGTGACCAACATTGGCGGCTGTCACTAATAATGAGCTCTTTAGTGGCTAATTTTGTTGGCCGTCACTAAACATGATTTTTTAGTGACAAACAGTTTATGGCCACCACTAATAGTTGTATTTGTGACAAATATCTTTTAGCCGTCACTAAAAGTGGCCACTAAAAACTATTTTTTTTGTAGTGTTTGTTAGCGATAGGGGTGTACATGGTTCGGTCTGGCCGGTTTTTGGCCAATTTATTGCGCCGAACCGCACATTCGGTTTTCACATGTAGTCAAACCAACCGGTTTGATTTGGTAGAAAAAACCGCACCAAACCGCACCGCGTTACGCGGTGCGGTTTGGTGCGGTTTTCACGGTTTGCAAATAATCCCAACAACCCCAATCAATCGACATACAAACAAATCCAAATCCAAATACTTGATTAGACAATGTCCACCAAAGATCTCAAGCTTCCGCACCAAACCAAAACCATCTTAATAACAAAACATTCAGGACTGGAAGTGCAAATGGAAGAGATACCTTGTCAGAAATGGAGTTGCCGAGTTGGTATCGTTGGATCTGCGGATCTAGGATAAGGGGGAAAACAGATCTGAGTCGTCCATGGACTGGTGCGACCGACGACAAGGGATGGGTCATCGCAGCGGGGGTCGTCGCAAGTCTTCATCACTCGTGCGTGGACTGGTGCGACCAGCAGCTGGGGTCGTCGTCGCTCGTGCGTGGACTGGTGCCGCCAGCAGCGGGGGTCGTTGCAAGTCTTCATCGGTCCTGCCTTGTGGTCTGGTGTGGTCGCCGACGGGGGATGGGTCAGGTGGTCTGGTGCGGCAGCCGACGGACGATGGGTGGGTGCAAGACTGGTGCGACAGCCGGTGTGAAGCTTTGAGAGACGAAGAGGGAGAGACGAAGAGCCGAAGAGGGAGAGATGAGAGAAATGATTTAGGGTTTCCCCCACCCCTTTTATATTTTACATTTTATTTTTTATATTTTTTAATTATTATAATATATATTGGGCGGTTCAGTTTGAAACCGAACCGCGAAACCCCAAACCGCAAACCGTGCGGTTTGGGGGTTTTTCAAATCGTGTCAGACCGCTATTTTAAAAAACCGCACGGTTCGGTGCGGTCTGGTTCGGTGCGGGCGGTTTTCGCGGTGCGTCGGTTTTTTTGAACACCCCTAGTTAGCGAATTCCTTAGAGAATTGAGGGAGTCGTATTGAGCATTTCTTGTTGCATTTTTATTCACTAGCCAAGTAGGGCTTGTTCTTCTCTACATTTCTTTGTGGAATGATGTTGTACCTTTGCGGGATAGGTTCCATAAGGTCGGTGTTGGGTGGTTACTGTATTTCAACTTACTTGCCACATGATATTTCGTTGTGTTGTTGGGTCATGGGTTGCATTCATTGGGAGTCATACTTTGTATGTGTTGGGAGCGTGAGCATTGGCATGACATGGTTGGCCTATAAGTACTGTAATACCCCATGTGTAGAGAAGGTTGACACATAATTTTAATAGGTTTAGAATACTGAGAAGTTGGTTTTATAGCAATTTAAAGTACCAAATCAGCTATAGGGAATGCCTCGGAGTGAAATTATCTAAAGAAAATTATATGGTCTCGACGAGCGTATCAAGATAGGATTTATGGTATCGAAAGAAATCGAATTCGGAACAATTTTCGGTACAGCTAAAATACAGCTATCATTTAGGCTGAAAAACCGAATCGTTGTAAGAGGCTCCTGAAAAATCAACGGAACCCTAGGGAGGCTCCGGTTTTGCATAAGGAACGACCCTTTAATGGTTTTGGGATGAAACAACAGCCTGGTAAGGACACTGGGACGAAATTGTCATTTTCAACTAAGAATTGGATTATTAATTTTGCGTTTTCTGTATTATAATGTAATTTAATTCAGTGTTCGAGGGTATAATTAAAATTACGAAATTGTCCAAGTGATATAAGAAAAAAATTAGAATTTATAAATAATTAAACGTGTAATATAGTATAAAATATATGTAATATATATATATATATATATGTATGTACACGCATGGCAGAGGCTTCTGTTAAACGCAAATGGCTACCCCATTCCCTGTAAATTCATTTCCATGTCATAGCCTTACTTTTCCAACCGAGAATTGTGCAAAATGGGAAGATTGTGGCAGCGTGAATTCTGTAAAAAATATGGATAGGTGGCGTCGGAAGATTTGGAGCAATTAATGTGCAATTAATGTGGAGTAGCGGCCAAGGCAAGGAGTTCTATAAATAGGATGCATTCGGCCAAGAGAAAGGCAAAGGAAGCTCGATCGGGAGAGAGAGAAAGGAGTCAAGGAGGTTGCCAAATAGGGCCGAAATCGGCCATGGCAACAGCAGCCAAGCTGCTGTTCGGCAGCCATGGCCGCACGGAAGGAGGCAAGCCAACGAGCAGGAGCAACCGCGGTGACACTGGGGGTGTGCGACAGTGATCGGTGGGCTCGATGGAGGCCGAGGCAGCAGCTCGCGGAGGCCGGCGGCGAAGGAAGGAAGGCCGGCGAAGCTCGGCCGTGGGCGCGCATGGCTGGCGCGCAGGTTGCAGGGAAAGAAAGAAGAGAAGAAGAAGAAGAAGAAGAAGAAGAAAAGAAAAAAAGAAAGAAATAAGAAAGAAAGAAGGAAAGGAGAAGGAAGGAAAAAGAAGGAGTTGCAGGCGCAGGAGGCGGGAAGAGGAGGAAGAAGATGAAGTAGAAGAAGAGAAAGAAAAAGAGAAAAGAAAGAAAAAAAAAAAGAAAAGAAAAGAAAAGAAAAGAAAGAAAAAGAAGAAAAATGGGAAAATGATGGGAAAAAATCCTAGAAAAATCCCAAAAGATAGGAAACTATATTTCGGTGATATCCTAGAAATTTTGGTGAGAAAAACGGCCCGCGCACGCTTTTTGAGAATATGGCACGCATACCGAGGAAACCGAGGATCCTAAGTAAAGGTGAGTAAAATTTCTTAAAAAATTTTAGAAATTCCAGAATATTATTTTATGAATTTTCGTAGTGAAATATTTGAGAAAATATTCTTAGAAATATTTAATTTGAAATTATTAAGAAAAATAGGAAGAAATAGAGAGAAAATTATAGAAAATGCCAGAAATTATGGAAAAAATAGGTTTTAATGTTTATTTAAATAATTATGGTGATTAGGATGCTTTAAGGTTGAATTTGAAGAGACTCGTGCAATTTTGAGGTTGGCACGCAAATCGAGGCAAGGCGCGGATATCGAGATAGCTCGATAAGCTTGAGATGGTAAGTGATACTTCCTCGTAAATGTTTTCATCATATTGACATGCCCTGATATGTATCCATCACGTAGACTGCATACATGATTATGAAATGCATAATTACACGTTGATACTGTTGATCACACGCATATAAGGTCGTAGGGAGTACGAACTGGCACCGCTGTCTTATCAAGGGTGCTCCCATACACCCCGGCTTCGAAAGAGGTGGCCGCTAAAATGATAGGCAGCATGAAGGGTGCAATTGACACCTACGATGAAAGACATTGCATACATTCATGACATTACATTTGGTACCCTTATTTAGATGGTTCATCATCTAACTTAGGTTCGCCCCTGGAACATTCAACGTTCCAGTCAGGACTTGCAGTGATGTTATCAAGGTTGAAGATGTGTAATGACGCGAGACGTCAAGAAACGAGGAAATGGGCCATGCCATGTTGTAATATGAATAGTTTAAGAATTATGTACATTGTATTTATTGTCAGACGCTTATGAATTAACTTTATAATAAATGTCATGTCCAGTTATTATTATATGCATTACCGTGAGCAGGTTCGATTCAGCTTCCGCTTTGTAAATTGTATTTATCTCTGGTGTGTGAATTAAACACTAGATAGACCTTAAGGAATTTCGGGTATAACGTAATTAAAAAGAAAAAAAAAATAATACCCAATTTTTCTAAGGTATAACACGCCCTGAAGAAGTGGGCTGTTACAAGTACTGTTGACTTGTGTATGTTAGGTGAGCATATGCATTAGAGCATTTGTGTGTGTAAATTCCTACGTGGGCATAGCATGGTCTGATACTTGGTTTATGGGGGTCTTGCCATCACGTTAATGCTGCAAGAGTCATTGCATTCCTTATATGTTGCATTCATAGGAGTATTGGACCGAGTACCGTGCACTAGCCAAAGGTTGGAAGTAGTGGATCAGGTACCGTGTACTAGACAAAGGCGGGGGGTACTGGACCGAGAACCATGTACTAGCCAAATGCTAGGGGTACTGGACCGGAAACAGTGGATGGGCAATGGTGATAGATGTGATATGAGAGGCTTGGACTCATGTTATTGTTTTGGTAGTCGGCTCTCAGTTGCTAGTCGGTTTGTATACCTAGTTCTTGGGCGTTAGTGTCTGTATTTTATTTGAGCCCCAAGGACCATATGTGTGTATTTATGCATTTTCAATTATGACTTGGCATTACGGTACATGGCATGACTTGATATGCAATACATATTCATGTGTGGGGGATGTTGATAGGCGAGTCAGCTATCAGCTCCATTCTCCTTTCTCTTCTATATATACTTATTGAGTTTTGTGACTTACTTTTACTTTACATCATTTCAGGTAAGCATGAAAAGAAAGTCAAGAGTGGGTTTAGTCGAGCTTTCTTTTTGATAGATGTCGTGTACAAAAGCACCTTAACTAAAAGATTCTTGGGCGTTTTGTCTTATTTTGAGTTCAAAGAAAATATTGCCTTGCTATACTAGGCATGGTGTTTCTTGTGGGATATGCCGGCATGTGGACCCTAGTGTTGTCATTGAAGATTGTGTATTATATAAATTCTTCTTCTATTGTGTATGTTAACTGTAATACCCTAAGTCATTACGAATAAAATTTACTTAATTATACTTTTATAAATAATGCTTATATAATATAATTAATTAGCTTAATATGATATGCAATTAGGTATGTGTAAGTATGTCAACATGTAAAATATAAATAAATATATAAATATGTAAATACTATGATTAATATGATTATTGACAGAAATTATAAATAGGTAAATATAAGTATATATAAGTAAATATATATATGTATGTCGTGTATATATGGTATATATATATATAAATTTAATATATATAAATAGGTAAATATAAGTAGGTAAATAAGTAATTATAAATAGGTAAATATAAGTATATATAAGTAAATATATATATGTATGTCGTGTATATATGGTATATATATATATATATATTAAAAAAAATCCAAAAAATCTGGATTTCTGCAGAGCAGTGCGCGGCCAAGCATGGTCGCGTCTGCAACCGGATTTTAAGGGAGAAGGGGGCCATTAAATGGCTGAAGCGACACCGGAATGACCTCGGGGACGCGTGGCCGTCCATGATAGGACGAGTCACGTCGGATTTGGGTTATAAATAGCCCTGTTCGAGTGAAGCAAAGCATCAGAGAATATCAAGGCTTAAATCGGTCGATTGGGAGAGCGTTTGAGAGATTTAGGAGCGGGGTTTTAGTCCTTGCTTCGTGGGTAGCATTTCTGGTAACTTTGGGGGCCAACGGAGCTGTGGAGAAGGAGGAATCGAGCTCGCCGGAGTTTTGAAGCTTTGCTGGAGCCAAGGAGTATTTCGGCCGATTCAAGGTAAAATCAATCTTGTTTTTATTTAATTTTTGCACCATTGTGTTCGTAACATCGAGATGTAGAGGCTAGGAGAAGAAAAATCAAGTTTCGAGGTCAAATTGCCGGCCGGCGGCGAAGATGTTCGCCGGAGAAGAAACCAGCATGGGCGCGTGGCTGCACGCGCCCGCGAGTAGGAAGACGGCGCGTGCAGCCCACGCGCCCGTCAGGAAATAGGAAAAAAAAAAAAAGAGTAAAATTTCGAAATTTTTTTTATTAAATCTGAAAAATTGTTTATGATTTATTTAGTGTAGAATTTTCTGAAAATGTTAAATTTATTAATTATTTAAGTAGATTTTTCTATTATGGAAATAAAGAAAAAATAGGATTTTAATTCAAACAATTTCAAGAAAATTCCAGAGTGTTAGAAGTATTATTTAAGAAATACTAGTGAAAAGAAATTGAATAAAATGAAAGATTAGGTAATTATTATGTAATAATTACATATTTAGCTATTATGAAATAAGGGAAAAATAGGAATTTAAGTTAGAAAATTCCAAGAAAATTCCAGAATACTAGGAATATTACTTAAAGAATATTGGTAAAAAGAGATTAAATTTTTATGAAGCCAAGATAATTATTATGTGATTTCAAAGAGATAAAGCTTAGAAATAAAAAAAAAATGAATGAAGAAATTATGAAAAATAGTAAATGGTGTTCTAAAAATAAATTTATGTTTTAGGGGTCCTTGTGGGCAAGGGGATCAAGGAATAGCCAGTTGACATGTAGTTCAAGACAATTAGCTGTAAGTATACCACTTGAATTTAATACAGTTATAAATGTAGATTTCGAGAATGCTTTATCATATTGACATGCTATGATGTGAAATCATCACGTAGACTGCATCAATGATATAACTATGAAATGCATACATACACAATGATACTGTTGATCACACGCATATGAGGCCGTAGGGAGTACGAACTGGCACCGTTGTTCTATCAAGGGTGCACCCATACACCCCGGCTTCGAGAGAGGTGGCCGCTAAAATGATAGGCAGCAAGAGGGGTGCAGTTGACACCTACGATGAAAGACATTACATACACTCATGACATTGCATTTGGTATCCTTACTTAGATGGTTCATCATCTAACAAAGGTTCGCCCCTAGAACATTCAACGTTCCAGTCGGGACTTGCAGAGACGACACCAAGGTTGGAGATGTGTAGTGACGCGAGACATCAAGAAATGAGGAATCGTACCATGCTATGTTGTAATAAAAATAGTTTTAAACATTATGTACATTTATTGTATTTCTGTATCTTATGTAATCATTTTGTAATAAATGCTATGTCCGGTTATTCATGTATGTATTGTTATGAGCAGGTTCGATTCAGCTTCCGCTTTGTATTTAATTACTAGTGTAAACATTCGTCTAGCACTAGATAAGGCCTTGGGGAATTTCGAAATAATGTTTTAAAAAAAATATATATATAGACCTAATTTCCTAAGGCATAACACGCCCGAGAAGGCAGGCTGTTACATTAACAAAAGAAAATTTTTGAGAATTTTGAGTGATTTTTGTATCTATATTCATTTTTGTGAGGACTTTCTCTTGAAACTCCTGTATTTACGAGACTTCTAGGAGTGGGTCCTTACAATTTTTGTTAAGTCATAATACCTCTTGTAAATTTATTTAAATTTTCTTGAATTGTATAGACTTGATTTGGGTTTACAATAAATTTTGTTTTACTGAAATTGTTCACTGTTGTTATATGTTATTTAGTTTCAATCTATACTGTGTTTAATACAAAACTCTAATTAGTCACCTTAATTATGATTTAAGGACTAAAGGAAGAGTTCATGGAAATTATTAAATGTACAGGTAATTTAAGAATAAAAAAGGAAAAAATAAAAATATTTTTTTTTTTAAATTTTCCAAAGAAAAATGCATAAGAGAAGTGGGGTACTACCTGGTTCCAAGCAAGTTTGAAAGGATAAGCCACTTAATTTGAAGGACCAGTGGCTCACAAACTTCTGAGCACTGACATACTCTAAATAAACCAACTGCTTGGAGATAGTGTTCTCCTCGGTCAACTTAATGGACGAACACTGACTTTCCCCTTTCTCGAGAAAGATGTGAAAAAAGAATTGACCCTTCCAAGGAACAAACAAGAACTAACTATTCCACCATTTGATGGAAGACCAGGTGTCAATTATGAATTATCAATGGGTGATAGCAGTGAACTAGAACTCGATCTAAGTAGCGCCGAGGCGCTAGGTGAAGATTGGTAATCGTGATTGTGGCCTAATCAGTCCCCTTAGGCACCGACCCAATTAATCAATACCGGGTGATCGCTTGGCCGCGTGAATTGCCTGGCCGATTATAGCCTAATTGGCCACTTGGGCTGCCTAATCTATCTTATATAAATTGATTATTAGAGTTTTTATTTCCCCTTACCCGTTACCCCTTATCTCTCTTGTTGATTTCCCCTTGTCTCTTGCGCACACCACTGTCTACTGTCAAGCTCCATCTTAGCCCAAGGTCGCCACTTACTCCAGCTCCATCGCAACCTTCTCACTGCCTCTAAGTTGTGAAGCTCCATCCTCGCTGTCGCGCCCTCGTTGGGTCAACATCGCCGCCGCTGTCAAGCTCCATCTCCGTTTTCGACCCCCCTCTCTCTCTCTCGCGTGCCCGCGTTGGTGGGTGTTAGGTTTATTATGTTATTTAATTTTATTTTCTATTTATATGTTAGATATATATTTTCTTTTCTATTTATATGTTAAATATATTAGGTATATATATTTTTCTATTTCTATTTATATGTTAGATATATATATTTTTTCTTTTCTATTTATATGTTAGATATATATATTTTCATGCCTATTTTAACTTTGATTTAATTGAAAATAACATCAAATCACATCACAAAGTTAAAAAAATAAAAAAAAAATAACATTTTTCCTAAGCCACCTAGGCCTCGTCTAGGCGCTAGGCCCCAACCTGGCGCTCAACTAACGCCTAACGCATTTTAGAATACTGAGTGATAGTGGTGAAAAAGTATCGCCTTTGATCATAGGCAACAACTCGAAACAAGGAAAAAAAGATTCGAGTCTGAGAGGAATATGTTTGGTTGTGCAACAAATGAAAAAGGCAAAAAACATCCTTCACTCATTGAGAACTTGTTTTGAGGGTTTCATCTATAAGATGAAAAAGACCTTAGTAACTAATAGGCAAGGGGAATGCGAAGTCTGGCTCCTAAGGCATCCGCGTACATGATAAAGAAAATTAATATTTTGTGACAATTTTTTATGATAATTTTAAAAATCGTCGTAAAACATGATATTTTACGACAATTACTTCAACATTTTACGACAATTTTTAAAAATTGTCGTAAAATTTAAAAATTAAATTTTATGACGATTTTTGAAAAATTGTAGTTAAATTTAAAAAATAATTTAATAATTAAAAAATTAAATTAATTTAACATTTACAGTGATTTTTGAAAAATAGTCGCAAAATTTAGAAAATAATTTAATAATTAAAAAAATAAAAATAAAATATGTTAATTCTTCTTTTTATTTTTTAATCAATTAATTTATTTAATTTAATTCAATTAATTTATTTTTAATTTATTCCATTATTCTTTTAAAAAATATATTTTTAATTTAATCAATTAATTAATTTTTAATTTTTATTAAAAAATATAAAATATAATTTTGAAAAATAGTAGTTGGATTAGTATATAATTAATATGTGTAGATATATAATAAGGAGGCTTTACAGATCAGTTGGCTTGCGTACGAGAGTTCCTGGGATCAAAATTGGGGAAGACAGCAACTGGAATAAAATTCTAGCATCGCCACGTAGCATGTAGGGCCACGAAGCGCTTGCGTGGGCACATGAGTGGCATAGCCCCTGCGCGCATGGTAGGGCGCGACCAAAAGCCATGCACGCGCGTGTACGTTGGAAACGACAACAATTTTAGAACCGCTCCTAAAGCTTAATGATTTTAGCGAGGGTTTTGAAACCGTTGCTAAATGTTACTAACTGTCGCAAAATTTATTATTTTGCGGTGGTTCTTAAACTCCGCAAAAAATATAACTTTGCAACGGTTACTCCAGCGGTTGTTGAAAATCGCCGCTAAATACTTTTTGACGACTATATCTGTGGCAATTTTGAAAATCGTCGCAAAATCACTTTGCAACGATTAAAATCATTGCAAAATAACAAAAAAATCTACCACTAAAATTTGATTTTTTTTTGTAGTGGTAATTATCAAAGAGCCCTTAAGAGCCTTATGGGCTCAACTAAACTTTAGGTAAGTATAGCAGTACTCATCTTTTGGTATTTCAAACTTACTTATTAGTGACTTAGATGCCTTTTTCCTAGGGCGAGTAACCTCTTTGGTAAGGAGGACATCAGAAGTAGGTCCCTCGTTATCCTTGAGACCTACTCAAGAAGACACAACTCCCAATGAATCCTAACTTTGGATCTGCCCTCCGAGCCCGACGAGTTAATGCTAGGAGAAGAGACCAAGCTAGAGCTTGAGTTCACCCGTTCTATATCTACCTACTTAGGGGGTGTTTGTTAACCAAGATAAGAGAGAGAAAAGATCAGATATGGGAAGCATTTTGGATGTTTGGCATTTTTAACATGTTTATTAAACTTATCTGACCATTTTCGAAAAAGTTCTCACGTGACCTCTTATCTCCCTCTCTCAAGATAAATTTATCGAACATCCCCCCTCAAATAAATTTATCTGACTCTTTCAAGATAAACCTCAATTAGCTATATGCCCCTTGTAGGATAGTTAATACCATTTAATGCATTTTAAAGATTTAAATTTATTAAAAGAACTTATTTATTTAAGTCTTATAATTAATATTATTTAATATATTTTTAAACTATTATATGTTTTGACAATTTTTAAAATTTAAATGACATTATTCTTTTCATTGATTTTTAAAATTTAAATTTCTCTCTCTATATATATTTTATTAACTAATACAATTCCTTTTACCAATTTTTAAATTATTTATTTAATTTTATATTTTATTATCTATTATGAAAATATATTTTGGCCATTTTTAATTATGTAGGTGGAATTATTGTAATTCCAACAATAATTATTTCTACTTTTTAACTATTTTTAAATCTATTTTTGAACAAGAATTTAGAAAATAAAATATTATTTTTAATTTTTTGACAATTCATATTAATCATAAAATACTATTTTAATCATAAATTTGTTGTTGATGTTAACAAACAATTTTGAATGAATTTAGTAATAGGGATATTTTAGTAAAAAAACTCTTATCTTCGTATTTATCATATGTCACTACAAAAAAATGGGTTTATTGCAGCGATTTTTTTAAACCGCCGCAAAACATAGTATTTTGCAACGGTTTATCAACATTTTGCTGCGATTTTGAAAAATCGTCGTCAAATTAATTAATTTAAAATTATAAAATTAAATTTAGCAACGGTTTTAAACAACTACCACAAAATTCAGGACTAAAAAAATAAAAAATTAAATTTTGTGGCAGGTTTAATCAACCGCCGCAAAATTCAGAAATTAAAAAATAAAAAATTAAAAAAATTGAATTTGGCGGCAGTTTTCTCAAATCCGCCGCAAAATTCATTAATAATAAAATTGAAAAATAAATTTTGAGCCAGTTTTAATCAACCGGCGCAAAATTTAGAAATTTAAAAATAAAAAATTAAATTTAGCGACAGTTTTGTTAAAACCACCGCCAAATTCATGAATAAAAAAATTGAAAAAAATTGAATTTAGCGGAAGTTTTGTCAAAACTGTCGCAAAATTCATTAATGATAAAATTAAATAATAAATTCTGTGGCAGTTTTGACCAAACCGCCGCCAAATTCAGAAATTAAAAAAATCAAAAAATAAATTTCAAAAAAATATTAATAATTTAAAAATTAAATTAAATTAAATTTTACAATATAATCTAAATTTTTTTATTTTTTAATCAATTAATTTATTTAATTTAATTAATTAGTTTAAAACATTTTATGTTCAATTAATTAATTTAATATGTTAACTCTTTTTTTAGGTATTTTGAGAGTTCAATTAATTAATTTGATTTAATTCAATTCAATAAAAAATAAAATTATTTTTTATTTTATTTAATTTGGGACAAGTGTAAGTTCAAAAACTTGAGTTTGTGGGTCCAAAGGAAATTTTGAAAAATAGTGGTTTGATTACTTTATAATTAATATGTGCGAATATATTACAAGGTGGCTTTGTGACGGATTCAGAGACGGAAACTAATCTGTCTCTGATTTGAGATGGATTTTTGAGTCAATTTTTTTTTTCTCAAAATCCGTCTCTATTTGAGACAGATATTTTTTCGTCTCAAAATCGCTCTCAAATTGAGACGGATTTTGAGACGGAAATTTTTTTTCCTCTCAAATTTATAAAATGTAAAATTTTAAAATATTAATTTATAAAATGTAAATTTTTTATCTATAGGTGTAGAAATTAAATTCTAAATATATAAATTATTATATTTCATGTGCATAAAATATAAAATAAAATATATATACATGTAAACTAATTTATTTAAAAATTTAAAAATTAAAATATATATTAAATGTATAATAATTAACTATTTGTAATAGTTATTAAATATATACAAAATGAAAAAAATGAGAGGAGAGACAGAAAGGGGCACTTTCATATTTTAAAAAAGAAGTTAGTATATGAATTAGATTTTTTTTAATGTGAAAAAGTATATTAAAACTGAATTGAATAATATTTAGAGAATATATAAATACTATTCTTATATTGAAAAGATGATATAAATATTTTTAGATTGATGATAGAGTTAAGAAAAACACATCAAATCTCTAAAAACTTGTTATATCACACAATTTTATAATAACTTTTTGAATTAAAAATAACAATATATCTAATATGATCAGAATGTACATTTCTCTATATAATATACAAGAATCTCAATATATATAGTATACATCAAACATGACTTTGATTAATAATATATTTAGTATTATCTTTATCTACATTGTGTTTGATTAATCAATAAATGCAATGCATTGTGTTGTGTTTGATTAATTAAGCATTACAATGTTTGATTAATCATAAATATATGAATTAACTTAAATTCATATGGTCGAGACATGAAGTTTAAAAAAACACCAACAGTGTGAATGGTTGAGATCAAATACTCAACATATTTTCTCCCCAAAATCATCCCATCCTCCATCATCACCTCACAGGTATCATAACCATTGTCAGAGAGACATGCCGCAAGACAGACAGCCGGTCACTTCCCCAAATCCATTGCATGGTCACTTCCTTGTCGATTTTTTCTTTTAACTCCCTCTTCACTTCAAACGTCTCTTGCCACAACCACAGCCACAACCACCGAGTTCTCTATAGTCAACACTCAGATGGCTTGCAATAGTGTAAATTTTAAAAAAACTCAACTGGGCTTAATCCCAAAGAACCTGACCGGGCTTAATCCGTGAATTAAGCCCGATCGAGTTACTTCGCTTATTCATTTGTTGTGTCTTGGAGGTTATAAAATCAAATTAGGAATTAGTTTATTCATTTGTTATCTTTTCTTAAGAAAATAAATAAATTAATAAATAGATGATATTTTAAAAAATTAAAAATCTAATATTATGTCGAAATGCCAAATTTGATGTCTACTTTAGGAGTATTCATTCGATTTAAACTGGTCCAGTTTGATCTTAACTAGTCCAGACTATTTTATTTTTTTTGTTTTTAATATAATTTTTTTAAAAAATATACATATATATATATATATATATATATCATTCAAACAAAAAATTTATAAACAACATATGTACATCAAAATAGAGAAAGAAGAAAGGGATGGAATAGGAATTTTAATATTTATTATAAATGTATATTATTAATAAATAATTAATATTTTTTATTATGATAATTTAAAATAATATATATAAATATAATTATTAAAAATAAATAACCCCAATTAGTTTTCAATCTTAATTAGATAAGTGGCCAGATTAGACAAAAACTAATTACAGCCAACAAGAGAAGGGGATGGATGGAGATTCGATAGATTTATAATATATTTTTAAATAAATATTAATTTGATTCAATAATTTAAATTATTTTATTATTATATTATTAATTATCATAATTATAAATTATTGTATTTTTATCAATTAAATAATTAATAATATTTTTTTATAAATTATTTTATTGTTATTTAACAAATAAATATTAAAAAAAAAACTGAAAATATGGGCGGGAATTACTCCCGTCGTCTCTCTCTCCCTCTCCTTCCCCAAATCCCCAAATATAACCCTAACTCACCCCTCTCCCCCCTTCTCTCTCTCTCTCTTCTGTGATTTACTCCCGCTGTCGACCCATTCGCTGCCGCCTCCGCCTCCGCCGCTGCTGTCGCCTCCAGCTCAATCGGGCTCCGCCTACTAAAAATCGCCGCTAAGTCAGCCGTCGCAGAGTGTTTAGCGGCGGTTTTCAGCAACTGCTAATTTTAATTTTCAAAAACCGCCGCAAATGTTAATTTAATTTTAATTTTAAATTATTTTTTTTAATTTAGCGACAGTTTCTAAAAAACCGTCGTGAAACAGAATTTAATTTTTTTTTAAATTTAGCGACAGTTTTTTGGAAACCGCCGCAAAAAAACATGTTTTACTGAATTTTGCGGCAGTTTTATGAAACCACCCTAAAATTTTAAAACAACCGCCGCAAAAATCATATTTTGCGACGGCTTCTAAACCGCTGCAAAATACCATGTTTTGCGACAGTTTTTAAAACCGCTGCAAAAAAATTGCTGCAAAAAATCAATTTTTTTGTAGTGGCCTCTGCCGCTGCCAAATCCACCTTCGTCGCTGCCAGATCCACCTCTGGTCATTGCCGCTGCCTCCGCCTCTAGTCGCCGCAGCTGCCGCCGCCTCCAGCTTGATCGGGCTTCGCCTTCGTCGCTTGCAGATCTGCCTCAAAGGTATATATATATTGTGTGTGTATGTATATTCTGTGTGTGTATATATTTTGTGTGTATATGTTAACAGTTGGACTTTGAGTTGTATGTGGTTCAGTTTTTTAATACACAAATTTTACTACAAATATTATAAATAAAAGTCCAAATAACATCTCAAATATATATAATCACTATCAAAATTGTCCCAGACATCTATACTTAGTTTAGTTTCAGCAATGGTGTGCATATCGTATGGCCATAAATCCACAAAATGGTAGTTTTCTTAAGTTTTCAGCAATAGTGTGCATATCATATATATGCTTTTGTCAATTAAAAAATTTACTTGAAAGAAAGATGTCGTAAAGAGTATATCCATTGATTATATGATATGCACACTATATCCATAGCTTAAGAAAACTACCAGTTAAATCACATAGCTTTTTCTATTCTAGAACCGTCACAAAATTGTGACATGGCTTTAGAAGTGGGAGAATCACATTGGTGTGTTCTCCCTTTCTCCAAACCTGCCAGTTAAATCTTTTGTGTTTCTATCAGTTAAAATCTTTGTAATTAATATCAACCGCAAGACTTCACCAATTTTCCAAACCTAGAATTGAATAATTTACAATCCTTGGACTTATTACTGTTTTCATGCCCAACTGCTTTCATTTTGTTGTATTTCCTATATGCTAAACAGTACTTATAATCCTTGGGTGGGTTATTTGTTATAAATACATTCAATATTTTATTTGCTATCTGATACACGGAGCATTTTCTCAAGTATATTGATGTTAGCAAGGAAGTAGGTACATTAGTAATCCTTCCAGATAAAACTATTGAGCACAGCTGCAAATATAGGAGCCCCTAGCCAGGGTCCCACAACAAGATGACATGTATGGCAAAATCAATTAAAACATTACACATCCTTCTTGATATCAACAACGGAAACCACACTCATACATTTTTATTCATAGGCTTAGACATTCAGGTCCACAAACATAACTTAATATTACACACCTTATTAGGGTCCACAAACCCATCATATCCCCTCAAAGGTACAACCTAGAACATAACAAGCGTAACTTAATATTACACAACATAAAACAACCCCCAAGGACCTTTAGGTTGAGACGGCTCTATACACACTGCTACCCCAAGGCTCCTAATTCACTTGGCTTGCCCTCTACTTTAGCCTTACCCTTACCTGGAATGATGTAAGCAAACATGAGCCACAAGGCCCAGCAAGTATAACTGGAAGAAAGCGAGCATAAGAGTCATGGGTATCAAGAAGCAAAAGAGAAATGAATGTCATTTAGAGTACTTTCACATGATAAAATGATGATACATGCATCCATGCTCATATGTTGTACTTTCACATGATGTTACATATGCATCCATGCTCTTGTGCACTACTTTTTAGAACTATAAATATGGGATTGAAGTCTGAAACCTTGGGACCGAAGTCCATAACGTAAACTTGGGACCGAAGTCCAACTTTGAGCTCGACACTTTCTCTGCGGATATATCCTGCGAACTTGACTGCTGCGAGCATCATGAGGCTTTTACACATTTATTTAAAAACCTTTTTCATGCACATGCTTCATGCATCCTCATAACATGCATAATTTGTAATAACTTCTCATATATAATTGGCATGCAATTAACGAAACAATATGCACAATGGGGTAACATTCATGCAAGACAACATCAAACTCTTGCATGTCCACAATAAAGCATCATTCCCAAAAAAAGATAGGGTGATACAAACCTTAATTGAGATTCAATAGGTATAAATATAAATCATGGAATAATATGCATATTCATAATAACTTCTCATATATAACTGACATGCTTTTAATGAAGCAAGATACAAAATGAGACAACTTTCATGCAAGACAACATCAAACCCTTGCATGTCCACAATAAAGCATCATTTCCAAGAAAAGATAGGGTGATACAAACCCTATTTGAGATTCAATAGGTGTAAATGTAAATCATAAAATAATTTACTGGCAAAGGGGAAATAATAAGAAAATATCATGGAATCTAGAAAAATTAAGAGGTAGGATCTTGCAATTACAAGAGTTGGAAAATAGAACTTGTAATTTAAAACATATCTTGAGAAAAGAGGAACTGAACTTGTAAAATAGCCAAGGAACTTGCATAACAAGGACTTGAACTTGCCAAAATAGGAATAAGAACTTGGGACTTGCATATTAACTGAAATCTTACCTCTTAAATAGAACAAAAAGGAAGAAGAACTTTCCTTAATAGGAATAAAAACTTGCAAATTAAAGACATGAACTTGAGAAGAGGGAGAAACTGAACTTGCACATTAATAAGAAGACTGAGATCTTGCCTCTTAAATGAAACAAAGAGGAAGAAGCATTTGCAAAAACTAGGAAGGGAACTTGCCTTAAATATCTTCTTAAATATCTTCTTAATCCTTGCAGCATACCGGGGTTGCTGATGTCAAGCCCAAATTCGAGCGGCAGAATTTTCCCTAATTTTCTCCAAAATCCTCACGTTTCTCTCAAGCTTAATCTCCCCAAAATTCTCCCCTTCCCCTACCTATTTATAGGCTAAGGAGATAGGAATGTTGCAAGGCATCATGACAACAAAAATTAAGTTTCTGGGAGCAAAAAAACACCATTTGGACGTGTCGGGGGCAGCAGGTGCGGCTGGCAGCCGTGTGGCTTCGCGGCAGGGCCATGCAGGGCCCTGCGTGGCGTGGCCTGGCTGTGCGTGGCCACTCGCGGGCTGGCCGCATGGCCGCGAGGCCGTACACATGGGCCCCTGCAGGGTTGCGCGCGGGCGCCTGGCTTGCTGGGAATAAATTCCCAGATTTTTTTATTCTTTTTTTTTTCCAAAATTATACTGTAACCCTAATAACTTTTAGAATTTAACCCAAATTAATTTATTTCCCCCCCTTTCCCTATTTCCATAATGTCTTGAAATAATTAATTACCTACTTAAAATAACACGAACTATTATCTCCCCTTAAATCCTGAAATATTCCATAATGGCCTCAAATAATCTTTAAATAATTACTAAAACTCACTTGATAAATTTTAACTTTTCTCCAATTAATTTCTCACACCCAAATTCACATTAATTCACAAATAAATGGGTTGTTACAGCAAAAGGTATCAACATTTGCTTGCTTTGGGCAGTTTAGTTGCTTGCAACATGGGTTGCCTGTTTTTGTTTTTGTTTTTGTTTTTTTTCCCAACTGAAATCACCTGCAGCAGAACTGGGCGTGGAAGTTGATGTTTTCTCTAGATGAATATTGTATTTTTGCTATAGTTTTGGTGTACTCTGTTGGAGATTCTGCAAAAGGTTCTTGGAAAATATTTCCCCTAGGTTGCTGAGTTATTAGTTGGTAAGAGAATTGCCTTCACTTGCTTTCGTTACTTGAAAGTTTAATTATGTTGTCTTAGCATAGTATTCTTTAAGAAATTGGAAGTTTTATGGCTGTGACAATATATTCCAATTATTCAAATATTATTTGAAACTTGATGTTATTTGTGTTAATGTGGCAAGTTAACATGCGAGATGTTACCTCTTTTGTTATGGTATAGCACCACACGGGTTCGCTTGATCATCCACTTATTACCTATCAGTGTTATAGGTTGGTTGTTTTCTTATTTCTTTTATGCAGTACTGAAGTTGGATGTTATTATGTAGGCTTTGAAGTTCACTGTGGCTTCAATTTAAACCCCATCAGATTGCTGCTGGTGCTGCATATCTAGCTGGCAGATACTTAAATATGGATATGGCTTCATGTCAGAATATCTGGATGGCATTCCAAACACCTCATACTATTGTTGAAGGTATTCTATATTGTACATTTATGCCACCACTGGAACTTGGATTTGTGATGGAACACGATATTATTCATACCATAACCATTGATATCAATGTTGAGCCAGAGTCATCTAATCCCAAAAATGCAGCATTCTGTCAATCGCAAGCTCAATAAGATTATTGGATAAAGTTTGCTCATAACATATTAATGAAAAATGAGATGGCGTAAATTTCACCTCTTATCATAAATTAACTCTCTATTGAGTACTGTATCATGCTGACATAGTACACACCCTACTTTAATTTTACATGATACAATCCTGCCTCTTAGATGAGTCCTATCAAATAGTGGAACAGTCATCATTGGAAACTTAATTTGCAGCTTCATGAATGTACAAAACTATTGGTACTTTGATTTACTTCATTGTTTTGTTGAAGTAAACAATGTTTCCTTTGTATGCAGTAATAGGACTTTCTCTTCTATTGTAATGGTGTATACTGAGATTTACAGTACCCATGGGAATTTGCATATTCTTATTTTTACTATTGTAGGGAAGGAAGGCATTTTGCATGTTCATTTGTCTTATAAATTTAATTATTTATTTTAAATAATTAAACCCATAAGGGAACAAGGCCATCACCATGAATGAGTAACTGGCAGCGTCACGATGGTTGGATTGCTATTTTGTTCACACACACACACATATATATATATTCTATTGGGAACATATAGATAAATATGTATCCTCATTGGGATGTCCATTGGCTATACAATCACTGCATCAATAAGCATGGTGTAAGCTGCTAAGTAATTTGTATACATGGAACATATAGATATAGATTTATAGATATAGATATACAGCAGACTTATGTTTATGCGGACAAAGTTATTAACATTGAGACAATTTTATTTATCATGTCATGCCACCCTCTATGCCTAATTCCACTGGAGGAAAGTCTGTTAAGAGGTAATCCTAATGAGATTGGGTCTTTTACCTCTATTCATATTCTTATCCGTTACTAAATTTGTTGTTGGTAAGATTCAACAATAACTTTTTATTTTTATTTTTTATAGAGCATATCAGCAACTTGTTCTGTATATGTTCTACTTTGGATTATCTATAAGTGTACTCGAGAGAAGCTCTCTAACTCTTGAAATACTATGTTAATCCAGTTGTATATTCTTGACTGTATTATGAATTGTTATGAATTGCATTTAAGTGATTGGTGGGTCCATTGTGGGCTTTGTGAATTTATTTGGGATTAATGATTTGCTTTAGTGATGTCTAAATTTAAAAGGAGTATTGGAATTTTGCAGAATTCAAAAACAAGTATGAGAAAGCAAAGAAAAATTAGGTCTCAGCTGTCGGGGACAGTATGCTTACCTGTGGTTCTATTCCCATGTTGGAGTATAAGAAAAAATTGATATTTTTTATTATTTTTATTTTACTTAATTATTTTTTAAGAAATAACAATTTTTGCAAGAACATTCTTCTTCCTTGCAGTCGAAGCAATTTGTAAGTATACATTACTTGTGTCTTTTTATATTATTCTATTATGGTTAACTGATTTTTTGATAATACAACTTATTTCGTGTATTTATGATGCTTACAGGCTGACTTTTAGACGCAACAACAGGAGGCATCATCACACCATTGAAGGTAGGTTGCCACCATCGTCGAGCTCATTTGTAGAACATATTCAAGAAGCTATTAAGACAGCTATGAAATCCTTTCACAATCACCTGTCAGCCATTCAAGGTAGATTGCGTGCCCCGCTGCCATCTTCATCATCACCACCCCTAGATCCTTCGAATTATTAAGAGAATCCGTTATTTGTATGGATGATAGAATTTATTATGTATTTTACTATTTATGAATGTGAAATTAGTATAAATAGATTTTACAATGTATTTTTAATATTTATGGATGATGTGTATTACTTTATGGATTTATTGTATTGTATGAATGATTTTTTTTAGTTCGTATATTGTGTTTATTAGGTTGAATTTTGAAATTTTTAAAAAATTATTATTTTTTTAATTATATTTATATTTGAGACAGATTTAGAGACGAAAAAATTCGTCACAAAATCTCTACTAAATTATTGGAAAATCATTTTGTGGAAAAATTCGTCTCAAATTTGAGACAGATTTAGAGACAAAATTTTTCGTTTCTAAATTCTTTTTAAATTGAGAAGGATTTTGAGACGGAAAAATTCGTCTAAATTTTAAGACAAAAAATTTGTCTAAAAAATTCCTCTAAGACGGATTTAGAGACAGAAATAGCAGCAGTTTCAAAACTGTTGCAAAAAACTACCAAAATCGTTGTTAAATTATTTTTTATAATTAAATTTAATATTTAATTAAATAATTTAATATTAAATTCAATTAATTTTAGTGGCGGTTTCCAAATCGCTGCTAATTTAATATTAAATTTAATTAATTTTAGCGACGGTTTTAAAACCGTCGCTAATTGCGGTGGTTATACCAACGGTTGCTAAAAACCGCCTTTAAATGCTGTGTGGCGATTGTATTTGCTGCGATTTTGAAAACCGTCGCTAAATTCAAAACAAACCATCGCTAAATGTCAGTTTTTTTGTAGTGTGTAACAAATACATAAAAAAAAAGTACAATTATCAATAGATTTCAAAAAATTTAACAAACAGATAGAAATCTTGGAATACTTCCCAACCTTATCTTGATCATTTCATATCTTGATCCGAAAAGCATTCTAACATTATCTTGATATCTCTTATCTTGCTCATTTTAACAAACACCCCTTTTAAGAAAAGAAGACAAGATTGGGAGGTGGAAAAACCAAGCTTTGAGGAAGACTAAACAAAGGACTTTGAAGTCTAAGAAGAGAGTAGGGAAGTCCAAATGCAAATTATGGAAAAGCTTAGATTAGGCTTTTTTTATAAGCTTGTATAAAGGGCCAATTGACACTTGTTTCTGCATAAAGGTGACGTGGCAACCCCTAATTTGTTCACTTTTAAGCGTGAAAAAAGAAAAAAGGCTCTACCTATTGGCTAGAAATGTGCAACTAATAATTGAGCAGCACACTAAACACTAAGGGGGTGTTTGTTAAAATGAACAAGATAAGATGGTATCAAGATAAGATTGGGATACTTTTCGAATCAAAATATGAAATGGTCAAAATAAGGCCAAGAAGCATTTCAAAATTTCTATCAGACTATTTGTTAAATTTTTTAGAATCCACTGGTAACTGTATTTTTTTTTTCCATGTGTTTGTTAATACATATGATAAGCACCAAGATAAGGATTTTTTTACCAAAATATTCCTATTACCAAATTTATGATTAAAATAGTATTTTATGATTAATATGAATTATCAAAAAAATTAAGATTAAAATTAAAAATAATATTTTATTTTCTAAATTTATGTTCAAAAATAAATTTAAAAAGAGTTGAAAAGTATAAATAATAATTGTTAGAATTACAATAATTCCACCTAGATAATTAAAAATGGCCAAAACATATTTTCATAATAGATAATAAAATATAAAATTAAATAAAATAATTTAAAAATTGATGAAATGAATTATATTAGTTAATAAAATATATAGAGAGAGAAATTTAAATTTTAAAAATCAATGAAATGAATAATAATGTCATTTAAATTTTAAAAATTCTCAAAACATATAATAGTTTAAAAATATATTAAATAATATTAATTATAAGAGTTAAATAAATAAGTTTTTTTAATAAATTTAAATCTTTAAAATACATTAAATAACATTAACTATCTTACAAGGGGCAGATAAGTAATTGAGCCTTATTTTGAAAGAGTCAGATAAATTTATCCGAGGGGGGAGGTCGGATAAATTTATCTTGAAAGGGGGAGATAAGAGATCACGTGAGGCTTTTTTCGGAAATGGTCAGATAAGCTTAACAAACACGTTGAAAAAATCAAACATTCAGAATGTTTCCCATATCTTACATTTTCTCCCTCTTATCTTGGTTAGGAGATGTTTGTTAATCAAAAAAAGAGGGAGAAAAGGTCAGATATGGGAATCATTTCGGATGTTTGGTCTTTCTAACGTGTTTGTTAAGTTTATCTGACCATTTCCGGAAAAAGCTCACGTGATCTCTTATCTCCCTCTTTCAAGATAAATTTATCCGACCTCTCATCTTGGATAAATTTATCTGGCTCTTTCAAGATAAGGCTCAATTACTTATATGCCCCTTGTAGGATAGTTAATGCCATTTAATGCATTTTAAAGATTTAAATTTATTAAAAAATTTATTTATTTAAGTCTTATAATTAATATTATTTAATACATTTTTAAATTATTATATGTTTTGACAATTTTTAAAATTTAAATGACATTATTCATTTCATTGATTTTTAAAATTTAAATTTCTCTCTCTCCCTCTATGTATTTTATTAACTAATATAATTCCTTTCAGCAATTTTTAAATTATTTTATATTTTATTATCTATTATGAAAATATATTTTGGCCATTTTTAATTATCTAGGTGGAATTATTGTAATTCTAATAATAATTATTTCTACTTTTCAACTCTTTTTAAATTTATTTTTGAACATGAATTTAGAAAATAAAATATTATTTTTATTTTTTATTTTTATTTTTTTGACAATTCATATTAATCATAAAATAGTATTTTAATCATAAATTTAATAATAAGGATATTTTGGTAAAAAAAACTCTTATCTTGGTACTTATCATAAGCATTAACAAACATATAAAAAGAAAAAAAATATAATTATCAGTGGATTCTAAAAAATTTAACAAACACTCTGATAGAAATCTTGAAATGCTTTCCAGTCTTATCTTGATCATTTCATATCTTGATCTGGAATGTATTCCAACCTTATCTTGATACTTCTTATCTTGCTCATTTTAACAAACGCCCCCTTAACAAACACCTCCTATGGGTGCAATGATTAAAAGCTAAAAAGAACTTTGGTGTTGCTTCATATCTTGACCATTGGGATTTAACCTAGGGAGTAGGGGACAAGTGATGATCGGGCATTCCAACTCTTTGGGAAAGTACAAAAATACCTTTCACTAGGATGAAATCCAAACCCAAAGCCCAAACTTGAAACAGAGGCCCATTAGGCCACAACAAAGAGTGGAGCCTAGACCCAAACTTGGACCCAAGCCAAGGCCCCTCCACATCCAAAGTGGCCTATGAGCTTAAATCCAATCTTTTACTTGGAAGAATCATAGGCTTCTATCAGGCATACATCTAACTGTCCACATAGAGAAATCATGGCCCTTCAATGACTTTACAACATGTCTATATAAATGTGTAAATTTCCAAGATTAAAGTACAAAATTAATTATATAATTATTACATCATTTCTGTGCCACTCAACCTTAGGTCTTGTGACAAACTTCATTGTGAGAGGACACGCTTAGAGACTGAGCCCCACCCTCTTTTTGTAAATCAAGCAAATTCTAGAAAAGGTCAGGGTCAAAAATAGCTAAGAGCACCTTTGAATCGAGAGAAACCAAATGGTGTTTCAATATATATAAAAGGTTTTTTAAGTAGTGTCTTTTGTGACAATTACATATTTTATCTATATTTCAAAAATTATATATTTAATTTAGAAAAAAAATATTGAAACGTACTTAAAATAAATAAACACATGGAAAAATAAATAAATTTACGAGCTGTAAATTTATTTTAACATCATTTTGAAATTGTGATTATATAACAAATTTCTTTAGAAGCACTTTAATTATAAACTATATCATATTTACCTTTTATTTTTTTTATTTCTACATATTTAATTAATTATTTTTCTTTCTATTACTTTTTTATTAAATGCAAACTTAATTCTCCCTCCCAACCCCATAACTTAAATAATTTACTCAAAAACTCACGCCAACAATTCTATAAATAGAGAACATAAGTCTTAAATCTAAAAACTTGTTATGAATTTGGATCGAAAATAAATTACAATTAAATCATCAAATACATAAACGAATATAGAAATTTAATATAAAAAATTCAAATCGGGAAAAATTACGAGCAGAAAGAATAAAATATCACTATGATGATATTGATAGTACAAAAGTAATATTGCTACCATAATTCTAGAGTATTGAATATCTATTTATAGACTTAACATTCATTTGTAGATGTACATAAAAAATTATACTCCGATAAGAAAATGAGTCAAGAAGATAAGTCTTCGATTTGAAATAAATTCTAATCACAGTCAAATTTGATGTTCTTATCATAGTCAAATTTAAAGTCATAATCATGGTCAAATTAGGAGTCTCAATCTCAAATGAACTTGAATTTTGGGCCACAATTATCATAATCTCCACTTTGACACAAAATTCAAATACGAAATTATCCATAATTCTTTCTTCTAACAAAATCACGAAGAATTAATCTCCATGACGAAATATCACGAGCATGAAGAACAAAATATCACTATGATGATATTAATACTATAAAAGTGATATTGTTACCATAATTTCAGGGTATTGGGCACTTATTTATAGACATAACACTTATCAGTAATTTAATAAGAAATTATATTCTAATCAGAAGATGAACCAAGAAGAAAAGTCTTCAATTTGAGATAAATTTCAATCACAGTCAAATTTGATGTCTCAATCATAGTCAAATTTGAAGTCATAATCATAATTAAATTAAGAGCTCTAATCTCAAATGAACTTGAATTTTGGATCACAATTATCCCATTAAGTTTGGTGAACTCTATCATGCTTTAGGTTAAATTATCTAAATTTAAATTTTAAGATTTTCTAAACAACATCTGCCACAACTAACTGATTCTAAAAAAGTGGGTAAGATTAGTTGAGTTAATTCTTAGCGAAGATACTTATCATTTTAAATGGTCCAAAGCATTTCTTATTACTCTGTAGGTTTATTGTTATTTGAAATTTTCCTAATTTAATAAATTTGATCTCATTACAAAACTTTACATTGATGAGGGTTATTTTTAAGTGCCATAAATCACTATATTTTGATTTAGGGACTAATTAGTTATTATATTTTAAAAAGGGTCAAAGAAATCAACATATTTTTAGACTTGAAGCCAAATCGACTTTTGTATTTTGAAAATGGCTAAATTGCATCTGTGTGTGATTTTTCGGATTCAAATTTTGAATTCAATTTGAGAGTTCTCAACTTTGTGAGGTTCTTTTGATTGGGAATAAAGTTAATGTCCTTCAAAAATATTAGGATAGCATCTACCAAGATGGTTAACATGACTCTCCAAATATTAAAGTAGATTGACTTATTTGACTTTTTCTTAAAATAGAGTGATGAATTTGAGTGTCAAGCTAAAATATAGTTGTTTGTATGATATTTTACCCCATTTTTTAATTAATTTTGAACTAATTACTGTTCCAACTAGCATTTCATATTTCTTACAGTTGTTCTCATAACAATATAATAATATAACAATTATGGAGGTTGGTTGTTTATCTCGATCTTAGAACCAGATAAACACATGGTGTGAATCTGTGAAACCCAAAGAAAAGAAAAACAGTAAAATTAACTAGATTAGAGTACACGATTAATTCTAGACTTGGCAACACATACGACCTACCATTAAATTAACTACCACCCAGATGGTATTTTAGAGTTGATTAGTGTAGGTAGGTAGCCCCATGAGCAGGAGATGGTTGTAATGAGAGTTTTGAATTGGAGTTGGATGTACGACTTGCAAACTTAAATGGGTAAAAAAGCGCTGTCACAAGTATGCAGGGCATAAAAAAGTAGAGTTACTTCTCTCCCTCTATATATAATACAGAAATGACTTGATTTTGAGAGTTGAGATCAATCATCAACTTCTCTATAAACGTAATCTTCTACATTGAGTTATTGGTCAACAATTTACAAGGAAGCTTTTTGTTTCACAAGGCCAACTTCTATGAACTCATGCAGGTAAGTTCACCGATGGAATGACAACCTCAATGATTATCGAGGATATACCTCAGTAATTGAAGTCTCATTGATTGATGCATGAATATGTTTGTTTTTTGATTTATTAGACTCATCAGTTGTTATTGCAAAACTAGAATTATTTTCTCGGAGCATTGGCATCTCTAGATTCATACCACAATGCATAAAGAAGGCTGGCTTTGAAGGAGTTGCAAGGGGGAGAGATGAGCTATTAAGCATTAGAACAATCAAAGCTATGGTTGGTCTATCTGCAACATTTTCTTGAACGCATAGCAAACCGATATGGATGCATCTTATCATCTCACATGTTGAACTTGAACTAGACCTTAACATGAGATCTATCAAATTTGCAGCTGTCCCTTCATTCCAAGCCTTCCAAACCTGCATGCATTTAATGTGTGCTACAAATCATTCAAAAACTTGTAAATGACATACCAAATTGGTGGTGAATATTCATACTTACACTGCTCAAAAGGTCCTCTAAATTCTCGCCTTGTTGCAAAGAGTTGTTCTTTTGGCCAGTAATAATTTCTAGAATTAAGACACCGAAACTAAAGACATCTGACTTTACTGAAAAATGTCCATGCATTGCATACTCTGGAGCCATATATCCGCTGTAGTGGCCAAAACAATTAGTGTGATTAGAAGATTTATCTATACAAATTAAATAAAATGTTCCTTTTAGCAAAATTTTTATAATAGAAGTAACATATAGGTGTTGGTTAAGTAATTTAATAAGGTATTTATGGAATTTAGAACTTACAAAGTCCCAACAATTCTACTTGTATCCCCTTGACTTTCATCTATCATAAACAATCTTGCCATACCAAAGTCTGATATTTTGGGATTCATCTCTTCGTCTAACAAAACATTGCTAGCTTTAAGATCTCGATGAATTATCCTAAGTCTTGAATCTTCATGAAAGTACAAAATTCCCCGAGCAATGCCCTCTATGATCTTATAACGTGTTTCCCAATCCAAATATCTACGTTTCATAGGATCTACAAAATTATCCATTCATACGATTGAATCAAAACTTAAAAATGGGTTAAAACTTCCACAACATGCATATTAAAGGAATTTATAAAATTTTGGTTGATAGCAATAGAATTTGCTACCCACAAGTGCTGTAGTTTACTTATACCGAATAAGAAGCGATCAAGGCTCAAGTTGTTCACAAACTCGTAGACAAGAAGCCTTTCTGTTCCCTCCAAGCAAAAACCAAGAAGCCTGACCAGATTCCTATGTTGAAGCTTAGCTAGTAGCATAACTTCATTCTTGAATTCTAGTTCCCCTTGTTTGGAATTCAAGGAGAGCCTTTTCACAGCAATTTCTTGCCCATTACGAAACTTACCCTAAAGATCAACAAAGCAACTCAAAAGCAAATCAACCAATTTCGGTGTAAAAATATTGATTTTTTAAAAGACTGAGTAACATATCTTATACATAGTTTGAACGTTTCATTACCTTATAAACAACTCCGAAACCACCTCTTCCAAGCTTATTATTGTCAGAGAAGTAATCTGTTGCAACACAGATAGTATCGAAGTCGTATTGCAAGGATTCTGGGATGCTAATGCCGTCCATGGGTCCATATTGATTGATAACTTCACAAACTAAATATGTTAATCAAAGTAGCAAAAATTGAAGCCTAAATTCACATGAGGCTCAAATAATGTGCAATATTTAACTCACATCCAAGTCTGTGCTCCGACTTTCTCAGGCTCCTCATCAACGGAAAGCAAATAACAGCGAGGGGTACTAGCACAAAACACACAGTCGAAACAACAACAATAAGGACAACGATTTTTGTATCATCGTTTCCTGCAAAACCAATATTCCTTCTGGTCAAATCATTTTCAAGTGCTGGATTTTAGATCAACAAATGTAGGAAATTAACTTGAGACACCCTACCTTGCTTTTTCTTTTTAATTATTGGGATGTTATTTGTTTCATAGTACTTTTTCCTCTTCCAATAGACATCAATTTTATTTAGTAAATGCCACGACATCAACTCTAAATTTTCTTATATTTTTAAATTAAAAATAATTATTATTTCATTTTCGAAAACATTAGGATCAAACCTCAAATTCTAATATGAAATTAAAATTCATTGTGATTCCCAATAATTATATTCGGTAATTGTTTTAAATTTTCTTACACGATATCTTCTTATATTTAAAAATATTTTTTTTACATATATATTTTATACATTTACATGTTCACTTCCTTAATTGGATTGGATCACACAATTATTAGTTTCATTACTTAACCATCTACCTCCTTCGATGCCCTAAATAAAATTTATCAAAACAAATAAGATAAATTTCACAAATCATTCCCATAGTTTGATAAAAAATTATGCCAGTCTTTCTTATTGTTAAAACAAATAAACAAAAAAATAATTTTATAATTTTTTGTTGTGATTATTTTTTCAACTATATTTATTTTGTTCTAAACTTAATACTCATAATTGCTTGATCACTAATTACATAATCTGAGATTTCTTATGATGTTAGACATAGATAAATAAGGAATAGACTCTTGGACAAAATAACACGTGTTAATTGGGAAAGACATTCACTTGATTACATGTGCAATATTTGATTATATTTGTGATGAATATTTTCATGTTATGAGTACCTTTACTTAATGTATTCTCTAATTTTAATTCTAATTCACATAGACATATAGTGAGTTAGGTTAGTTGAATAAATTTGTTAGATCTAGACATAAACTAATAAATACATTAGAGTGCTTGACAGTGTTAGTAAAGGCGTGCCTAGCCGCAAGGCGCACCCTGGGTGCCTGAAAGCCTTCCAGGCAGGCGCAAACCAAAAGGCGCGCCTCAGCCCAAGGCGCCTTAGGCAAAGGCGCACACCTTGGGCTTTTTAATTGTTTTTCAAGCTTTTTATTTCACTGTTTGTTACTTTATTTAATTTTTTACTATTTAGGGTTTAAATTTATTGTTTCAATTACAAATTTGACAATAAGTAAAAAGGCTACTACTTCAAATGCTCCAATTGAATTTGAACTAGATGAAGATGGATAGGGAGAATTGAACAAATTCAAGGCATGCAACATTAAGTCATCAAAACAAAGAAAGATGCAAATTCAAGTCTAGTATATTACCTACCAAAAAAATGTATGAAACTATCATCACACTTCTAAACCATAGAAATCATCCAACAAGAGGAGTAGATGATGTGGAAGAAGATATTAGAGATGATGCTTCTAATGATAAAAATATAGAAATGTTTGGTCTTTAGAGCGATTTTTTTTATAACATGTTTGTTAAGATATTATTAGAAGTTAGGACCTATTTTATACCTTTTTCTTCAACTATATTTTTATTTTTTTATTAACTTGCGCCTAGTTCCACTAGGCTCGCGCCTCGCCTTATGCCTCAGGCTCCAAGACTCTTGTGTGCCTTGCGCCTTTAATAACACTGGTGCTTGATTGACAAGATTCATTAACTTAATCAACCAAAAATTGAGGTAATTCAATAAAGTGGATTTGGTAGGTGAATTTAGAAACCCT
Source organism: Diospyros kaki (assembly GCA_036245055.1). Taxonomy (NCBI): domain Eukaryota; kingdom Viridiplantae; phylum Streptophyta; class Magnoliopsida; order Ericales; family Ebenaceae; genus Diospyros; species Diospyros kaki. Next base: position 24,944,465 of record BSEG01000003.1, on the reverse strand, counting down.
AGGTCTTAATCAATTGAATTTTAATTCTTAAGTGATTGTTAATTATTTAATTCGGTTTCTTTTTAGTTGCACAATTTAAGGAATAAATTATTTGAGTGATCAATTATCCAAATATAGTTAGTTTTGACTAATTTTAGTAATTAAGAGGTTTAGTTACCAATCTCCGTGGGAACGATCTTTACTCATCATTTTACTTGTCATGACCTCATATACTTGCGTGTTATTCGTAGGTTACATAAAATCATGAACGCCTCTCTCATTTCTTGCCAATTTACTTTTGCGAGTTGATCCTACTAATCTAGATCTAAGGTGCTCATCTTTAAAAATAAACGAATCCATATCATCTTCTAATAGTTAACTAAAAGATGAACAAACCTATTTGGGTTTGGAGGAGAGAGACTTTGATCTTCATCTTGAACTAGATGGTTTCATCCATCACGAATATGAATGAAAGAGTTTGTTGTTTATCTCAAACCTAGATATGAGTTAAAAAATATGCTTATGTGTGTCTGAGAGAGAGAAAGAGAGAAAGAGAGAGATACTTTAAAAATTAATGAACCCAAACCTATGTTCATTCATCTTTGTCTTGATCCCAGATAGGTTCATTCATCACGAAAAATGAATGAACTAATCTAGGTTCGAAGCATCTCGAACCCATATCTAGTTTCAAAGATGAGAGATGGAGAGAGAAAGATGTTTCTTTGGGTCTGTTTATCTTTATTAGTTTATCTTGATATGGTTTTTGATTAAGAATGAGCTGGAGCTAACTTGGAAAACCCTTAGAAAGCTAAGTTGGAAGGCTTTTTGAAGAAATAAAGCATTAAAGAAGCTTAATCTGTTGGAGACATACGGCAACAATAGTTAGATAGTTAGTTAGTTGAGTTGTTGAGAATTATTTCTTACTTGGTTTTATTTAGCAGGAAGTTAGCAAAGTAAAGATGGAAAGGATAAAAAAGCCTTGTAATTCATCTCTCTGGTATTTAAGAAATGAAATGAAAATTATTCTTTTCTTCTTTTCCTAGAATTCTTCTCTTAAAATTCTCTATGTTTTTCTTCAATTCTTACCCTCTTCTTCTTCTTCTTCATCATCATCTTTCTTACACACATAATTTGGTATCAGAGCTACATCTTGGTTCCAACTCTTTAATCAAGGTTATCTTTGAGAATACTCGATTTCAAGATTTGAAAAACATAAAAGAATCTCTTAGAGGGTTTTCAAAGGACACTATCCATAAGAGTAGTTGGAGAAATCAATTGGGGATTTGTGGCTTCTGATAATTGAATTAATTTTAAAATTGAAAATCTTGTTGAACAGCCTTCATCACTAGCATTTCACGTTGATGCAACAAGTTCAAAAGACATCTTTACTAGGCGAACGAAATTCTAAATCTAACAATGACGATAAAAATCAATCGATAAACATCAAATGTCCCATAATTTATAGTGACTATTTGAGAGGTTGGCCTTTTCGATTACGTAGAACAGTTCTTTGAAATTGATACTACACCTACTAAATCTAAGTTTGAGATAGAAACTATTCATTTGGAGGGAAGAGCATTATCAATATATTATGAAGAATGGTTCAAAAAATTTGATGATCGAGGAAGAATAGGAAAATTGTCTAACTAGAAGATTTGGAGAACAAGCTTTTGAAGATCCTATGGGAGATATGAAGAATTTGAAATAAACAAGTACTCTTCAAGAATATCTCAATGAATTTGATATTTTGTTGAATAAGGTGATATTGAGTGAAAAGTATGCTTTAAGTTGCTTCTTGACTAGATTGAATAACGAAATTCAGATTCCTATTCATATGTTCCTACCTAGAACCTTACAACAAGCTTATTCATTAGCTAAATTACAAGATGTTGCATATACAATCTATCCTAAGTCAAAAGTTTTTAATAGAACTTCCCAATTTGTAACCAATTTTTTCCACCAACCTTATATAACAAAGACACTAATTCTCAATTAGACTTTTTCTCTTACATCAAACTATACCAATTCTAGTGAGTTTGGAATATTACCTTTATGTTATCCACAAACTAATCTCAACTAAAATCGTGCCATTAAATCTTTCTAGAATAAACCAAAACCCTTACCAACAAAGAAATTGATGACAAAATCGCAAAGGACCTTTGTCTTTAGTGTGATGAGAAATTTATACCAAGTCATAAATGTAAATAGAAAAGCCAATTACATATAATCATTGTTGTTCATGAGAATGAAGGAATAAAAGATGGCAACCTTGATATTTTGAATGTAATCGATGATCAAGACAATGTAATGGCCAAACTTTCTGTGCAAGCTTTGATGGGAATTGGTAGCTTTGCTAGTTATCATACTATGAGGGTTTTTGGGGTTCATATGGGAAGGAAAATATTGTTAAGTAAGGTCCCACCCATTAGGGCCCTCTTTAATATATATAAAGGTGTTGTGTGTGTGCATTAGGTTAATTAGAAAAAGAAAAAGCAATTCGAGATTAAGATCGAGAGGGTAGGACAACGTGGAGAAAGAGAAATAAAAAAGGTTTTGATTTTGCATACTTTTGGCCAAGATCAAGTGGTGATTTCAGCTTTGATCTTGATGAAATTTCAGTATGTTGCCTTGCTCACAGAGTTCTACAGGGTGAATGTTTCTGATTGTCATTATGCTCTTTTTGTGTATTTTTCATATATCATGTTTTAGTTAGATTTCCCAGTTTTACTTTTGGATAGATGTCATGAATTTTATTCTTAAGATATAATCGTTGAGATATGCCTCTAGTTAAGCTAGGGAAGAAATTTTGTATGTTGCTTATTATTTTGATAGTGGAAGTTTGACTGGTTTGTACTAGTGGTTCTTAATCCCACGCCATGGTAGTTTTCCACGTAAAAATATATGGTGCTAATTGTGTGTTTGCTGTGATTCTTGATTTATTATTTTGTGTGTATTTCTCTTAACAAGTGGTAACAGAGCAAAGTTATAGGATTTTCTACCTTGTGTTCAATATGGAAGCTAATATAAGTAAATTGATTAATCTAAATGGTTCAAATTATCAAGTCTATAAAGGAAAGATGAAAAATCTTCTTTATGTGAAAAATTATTATTTGTCAGTGTTTGAAACTAAGAAGCTAGACAATAAAAGTGATGAAGAATGGAATTTGTTTCATCAACAAGTTTGTGGGTACATTAAATAATGGGTAGATGATAATTATGTTTTGACCCATGTTAGTAGAGAGACACATGTTTGCACCTTGGGGAACAATCTTGGGAGCTTTATGCTATAAAAACAAGAAACAATAAGTTATTTTTGATCAGGCAAATGATGATTTTGAGGTACCAAGATGGAATAACTATAATAGATCACTTAAATTCATTCCCAGGAAATATTAATCAGTTAGTTGGAATGGGAATCAAGTTTAATGATGAGGTATAAGGATTATGGCTACTTGGTACTTTACCAGACTCTTGGAAACTTATCAAACATCTTTATCCAACTCAGCCCTAGGTGGAAAGATCACAATGAATTTGATTAAGAGTAGTGTTAGAAATGAAAAGATGAGAAAAAAACCACAAGGTTCCTTTTCACAATCAGAAGTGCTAGTTATAGATATTAGGTATAAAAGTCAAAGTAAGGGTTCAAAGAATAAAGATATAAGTAAAGGTAAATTCAATAATGTCACAACCCTAGGGTTAGTTAGGGTTGTGATAGGAATTGGGAGAAGAAATCAGAATTATAGGAAAGGGAAAATCAGTAGAAGAAGAGAGAGATATTGAGAAAAAGGGGGAGAAGTTGAGAGAGATTGCAGAGAGTCTTAAGAGAGAAAATCAGATTTCATTCATTCAAATCAAGTATCCCTACTCTCTTACAGCAATGACTTATTTATAGCCTCCATCCATCATTCGCCCATGTGCAATACAACTATAAACCTAACAATTATTATATCCTTATTACAATATTGCCCTTATACTACTATTAGGGACATGACAATTCCTCCCGCCTTGAAACATTTCTTGTCCCCAAGAAATGCCAAACCTCCATAGCTTTCCATATCCTTTTTCCTTCTCTTCCACAACTTGGATGGAGAAGTTTTGAAAAAATTCTGTATGCATAACAGATTTCCAGTGGTTCTCATGTCCTTTAATTCTTCATCCTTTTTCGCAATAGTATCCTCAAACGCCTTAAAATGATGCAATGTAGAAATGTTGAGTCTATGAGTTGCTACAACATTAATTTTCGTCATCTCCCCATCCGTCATTGCAGTAGGAAAAAATCCCAATTGGCCATCTGTAGCAATAATGCACAAAGCCGCAGTAGCTTTGTTCTCCATGGTCAATCTTTTGATTGTTGCATCTATCTTCCTTAGCTTTCCTCCTGTTACAGCCATTTACCAAGATTCCTCACAACTTTGAATCCCTCTTCCCTCTAACATAAAAAACTAGTTTGCACCTTTTGAATTCTAGTTTACATCTTTGGAAATGACAACAACATGGTGACACCATTTAAGATCTGCAAAACTTCCTCCTGCTAGTGCTGTCTTCACCCTCTCATCAGCTAAGGAATCCTCAGCATTATCCGAAACCATAGACAATGGCATAGTATCCTTAGGAGCTCCACCATCAGTTCCATTTCTGTTAGAATTCTAATTTGGAACACCATCTGATCCTTCCATCCCTACTCTAATCATAAGAGGTAACGATTGGCTTTGGCTTTCTTGGTCAGTTCCTCAAATGCTGCCCCCCGTTTCCTCTCTTAGTCTTAGTTGCATCTTGAGGTAGTAGTTCTACTTTTAACTTCTCAATTAATGCAGCAGAATTCCCTTCAACATTGCGGGTTGTCGACGTTGATTGAGCATGTGTGCTATTTAGAACTGGACCAATTTTAGATTCTAAAGATTTAGAGATGTTTATCTCCAATTCCAGAAATCTCTTGTTGCCTCCTCCTTCTATTGCTCTCTGATTGACTGCATCAATCATTTCTTGTTTTGGGCTTCCATGATTGTCATCTAGTCCATCTTCACCAAGAATTTCTTTTCCAAAGGAATCAGAACCTACTGTCCCAACCACCGGATTGTTACAACTTCCCTCTATGTAATGTTGTTCACCACCAAAATTACTCCAGACTTTGCAGTCATCCTTCTTGTCATTGCTGCCTAAATCCAAATATTTCTTCTTTTGCCTAGAATCTAAAGCAGACAGTGACTTGGCCTTTCACAAGCTTGACTTCTCCTTAGGCGACTTCATTTTTAGAAACTCATGAGGAGAATAAAGATTACTCATAGGATATGGAAGCTTCTCTATAATAATTGGATCAGAGTATTCCCTGGAAAGTAAACAAGCAGGTAATCTAATTTGGTTTTGTCTCGCACACATTATCATGTATTGGTCCATCATCCATCTTCTGAAGTCATCCCAAATTTCACGGGTGTGACTGAACTCCTCGCGCAACATATCGATAATAGTGTCAAGCTTCTAATCCACCACCGATTCTATAAGTCCAATATGTTTCGGCCTCTCCGTCATCGTTACCGACACTTGCTGCCATTGTGATTCCATTTGCTTCATTCCCATGCCATTTTCCATTAGAATTCAGATCGCTGGTGGATAATTGATCGCCTCAAGGATTGATAGCTGAGAAACCACCTCCGCTGGAATCAGGGAAACTGAATTCGCTTGAATTCAGTTTGCTCCACCTGCAGCTTGCATCACCTGCAATTGATCGACTCAGTTGTTCTATCAATCCTACAGCTGCTTCTTGAAACTCCTACTGCAACTTGATCAGCCTCCTCTAAACTGCCATTACTATCTTCTTTGATCTACAATTGACAGTCAATAAAGACTAACAACAGTTGCAATCTCATCGATTTTCCAATCCAAACAGATCACTGGAAATCATTGCACCCAATCGCTGTGGATCAACTACCGTGCAAGATCTTCTTCACTGTGGATCAACGTCTAAACTTAACAGCTTTAGATGTCGAATCTGAGTTCAACCAGAGATCGCCTGGTTGCTTCTCGGTCTCGAATGCTGAAAATTCACCGAAATTCAGAATTGCCTGGCCCAATCACCTTTAAATTCTGAATTGAAATTACAGCCCATTAATCGATCAGAATTCTCCTACCGAAATCGCCTGGGTTGCTCGCTTCCTTGATCGGTTAAGCCCCGCACCTTCTTCAATCGGCTCTGTTACTCAATTGGCGCCACTGTAACATGTTAATTAACTCTAACGCAACCATCGCTTGTTGAATTTCGCCTTCTCACAGCCTACTATGATCACCTAGGGTTACAGAATCTCCTGAACTTGCTTCGCCTTCCTTAATCGACTGAAAAAATGTTTGAAATCTCCGTCAAAACAACTGCAATTCCGAGTTGAGAGTTGCTTCTACCTTTCGATTAGGATCAATCGAATTTGTTGGAATGCTTGAATTCACAAGCTCCGTAGAATTCACCGGCTCATCGGAATTTGCTGCTCAACCAATTTCATCGAGAGTGTCGGACTTCCAATTAGAGTCGCCTGGCCTGCTCGTCTGCTAATTCTGATCAGCTGAAATTGCTCCAAGAGTTGTCGGAAGCACCGTCGGAATGGTTTGGCCAGATCGTTTTCATATGCCTTCACAATCTGGACCTTAATCCAGATCCTTAGCTGAGAATTCCTCCAACGGAATCACTGAAGCTGATTTAACTAGCAAAAATTTGAACACATACTGCTAGAACAAAAACTTGAATGGACGACTCTCTTCAAATAGAATCAAATCACAGCCAAGGATTGGTGCTCTGATACCAATTGTCACAACCCTAGGGTTAGTTAGAGTTGTGATAGGAATTGGGAGAAGAAATCAGAATTATAGGAGGGGAAAAATCAGTAGAAGAAGAGAGAGATATTGAGAAAAAGGGGGAGAAGTTGAGAGAGATTTGAGAGAGTCTTAAGAGAGAAAATCATATTTCATTCATTCAAATCAAGTATCCCTACTCTCTTACAACAATGGTTTATTTATAGCCTCCATCCATCATCCTCCCATCTGCAATACAACTATAAACCTAACAATTACTATATCCTTATTACAATATTGCCCTTATACTACTATTAGGGACATGAAAAATAAATATATGAACATTGAATGTCACCATTACAGTGAAAAGGGTTACATTAAGAGATTTTTCCTAAAACTCAAAAAAGAAAATAGGAAGAACAAAGGCAAAGAAGTCAAGATAAATGATAAAGGTGATGAAGCATATGTTGTAGTCACCATAGAGCATTTTCTTATTGTCCTTGATGATGATAGTGTGAACCTTACAAGTTATGAGTGTAGTTGGGTGATTGATAGTGGTGCTACAATTCATGCTAGGAAGGGTTTCTTCACATCTTACACGCCAAGTGATTTTGAAGTTGTTAAATGAGAAATGACAGTATGGCCACGATTGTTGGCAATGAGATGTTAGTTTGGAGACGGAGATTGGTACTGAGCTTGTATTGAGATATGTTAGGCATGTTCTAGACATTTGTCTAAATTTGATTTCTATAGGCAGACTTGATGATGACAATCACTTTTAATGTGTTCCATATATTAAAAAAGCATACATCTTCGTAAATAATCTTATAACACTATAGTTCTTACAAATTGCAATTAAGACACTGCAAAAAATTAGCGTTTTAGCGACGAAAAATTCCGTCGTTAAAACATCAAAATCCTTTAGTGACGAATTTAGTGACGGTCACCTTTCTGTTGCTAAAAAAGACGTTTCTGAAATTTAGCGACGGGGTTAGTGATGGGTATTTTTTAGCGATGGAATCAGCGATGGTAGTTGTACCTGTCGCTGATTAGCAACGGGGTTGACCCCGTCGTTAAATGTTAATTTTTTATTAAATTTTATTTAATTTTTTTTATTTTTTAGCGACGGGGTCGAGCCCCGCTAAATTTAACCCCAAAATTCAAAATTCAACGTGCACACCAGGCCCTGGCCTCCTCTCATATGCGCCATGTGGCTGCGCCTCTGCTCGTCACATGGTAGCGCTAGGATATTACTCTCATCTATTATCTCAAACTCTTTATTGGATTCGATCCCCCAACCTTTCATGACCAAGTTCTGCGCGCGAATTAGCCGATCTGAAAGCCTTCTTATTTATTGATGAATATAAAATATATTTATAATATTCTCTTTCAAATATTTCAGAATTATATTTATACACCAAAATTTCTCAAATTTATTTAATGATATTAATTTTAATATTAATGTTAGTAAAGGGAAATGAATATTAATTTTAATTTTAATTTTATTTCATAATTAATTCAAATAAAACTTTATTAATTATTATATTAGTAGTGAAAAATTATGTTTTTATTTTGATTTTAATTTGTAATATATTTATAAATTATTAGTTTAGCTTTTACTCATATCAATGTTAGTAAAAATTATTATGATATGTTTAAATGTAAAATTTTTAATTATTTACTTAATATTTTTTATTTTTTAGCAACGGGGTTGACCCCGTTGCTAAATTTTAATTCTTTATTTTTTTTAAAAAATTTTAATTCTTTATTTAATTTTCTTTTATTTTTTATTTTTTGCTAAATTTGAATTATTTTTTTAATTTTTTTTAACTTTTTAGCGACGGGGTGTACCGGTTGCTAAATTTTAATTTTTTTTTTATTTTTTAGCGACTGGGTTGTCCCATTACTAAATTTTAATTCTTTATTTAATTATTTTTTTATTTTTTATGACCGGGTTCCCTTGTCCCTAAATTTTAATTTTTTTTAATTTTATTTAAATTTTAATTTTTATTTATTTTTTACCCATGGGATTGGCCCCATCACTAAATTTTAATTTTTTTAATTTAATTTTTTTCATTTTTTAGCGAAACGTGGTTGACCCCGTCGCTAAATTTGAATTATTTATTTATTTATTTTTTATTTTTTAGCGACGGGGTTGAGCCCGTAGCTAAATTTTAATTTTTTTATTTTTTTGCGACGGGGTTGACCCCGTCGCTAAATTTTAATTTGTTTTATTTAATATTTTTTATTTTTTATCGACGGGATTGAACCCGTCGCTAAATTTTAATTTTTTTTATTTTTAGTGACGGGTTTTCTGTCGCTAAATTAAAAATATTTAAAAAAATTTGCTACAAAAATTTCATCGCTATCCATCGCGAATTAGCAATGGAATAATTCCGTCACTAAAATACATTTTTCTTGTAGTGAGATACCGAAGTCTCATAACCCCAAGGAGCCAACAAAGTCAATAATACAATATTCAACTTTAGTATCATAATCAAGTCTTCTATTTTAGTGAACATTTTGGAGAGCCTCTATCTCTCTAGCTTTCCTTGGGAAAATAGCTATGTAGCAGCCTACTATATGTTGGCCTTTTCCATCATTGGTTTTTGGTAGATCAGGTCATCATTGACCTCCATTTGGTTTTGCCACCATGAAGAATGAATCAATCCTTGGTAATGATATTGGTCTGATCTTCTTTGGTGTTTCCATCTCTTCTCTAGTTATTAGATATGGTTAAATCCTCGATGTTTTGCCACATCAATCGTGAACTCTAGCTTCTTGATCTTGATTCAACTCCTTGTTAACCTTTTCTTCCATTTCGTTGTTTTAATCCCTAACCTATTGTTCCCTTGTTCTAGAAGCATACGGGAGTTATATTCATGACTAATCCTAGTTTGGTAGAGAATAGAAAGTAGTCATGGCGTTTGGATGGAGAGATGAATGTGAAATATGAAGGATAGTTACCAGTGGTGTTTAAGGCTTGCTTGAAGTCATTGCTGACAAAGGGTTTTTGGTTTAGAATTAGCATCAAAGATGAGATCTGGTTGGAGGACTAGATGCCAAGGCAATAGTGAGGCTTTCTTCTAGAAGGTTGTCATCTTTGGTATTGACTTATGGCATGCGACGCCGATGATTGGGGTTGGTTGCTTCAAGTTTTTGTGTTTAGGTTTTGTTTTGTGTTATCTATGGCATTGTTAAGCCTTTTTAGTTGTATATGTTGATGGGCTTGGATTTTTGGTTTTGTTCTGACCTTGCTTTGCTTGTTTAGTTTCAATTCCATGCTTTATTGTTACAATTGTTTTACTATGACTAGAGATTAGACTATGTGTGTTGGCTTGGGTCTTATGCCTTTTTGCTTGTGCCCCGTAGTGGTTGACTTTTGTAATGAATGTCAAGTACATATATATATATTTAATTATATATTTAACTTCATTAGTAAAGCAAGTAGTGAAGTTTATTTGCTCTTATCTAATCCATAATACAAAATAAAGGAATCTCCATTATAGAAACAAATCCATTAGGGAGTTGCAATCAGTAGTGTTATGATTTTAAAAACCACAAAAAAAGAAAAAAAAAAGGCATAGAAATGTCACATGGTTTAGTCTCAACAAACTAGGTTCAATGATCCCACAATAATGAGAATATATTCACTCAATCAATGATATATAGCTTGTGGAAGAAAAGCTATAAACCTTAACTGTTATTGTCGAGACAAAACAATGAATTCTTTTGACTAGGAATGTTGTCATCAAGTCACTTTAGTTTACAAGGAAGAAATTAGTTAGAGGGTGTAGGGAGGTCCCATCACAAACATTCTGATACTTAAGTCAAACATTGAGGATGTTGAAACCTATATAGCATAATTTTTGTAATACCCAAAATTTTCTAAAAGGACTCAAGCATAATTTATCTTGGGCCGTAAGTGGAATTATTAGAAGATTAGGGGGTTATAATATATTTTTTTACAGTTATGAGTGACCGAATCAACTACACGGAATGCCCTAAAGCTTAGATATCTACAGTAAAAGATATAAGATTAACGAGTATCTCGAGGCATGATTTATAGGGTTGAAAGAAATCGAATCAGAGATAATTTTTGCTACAACTATGGTTCAAGCTGAAAAACTGAATTGTTGTAAGGGATTTTTGAAAAGTCAATGGAATCTTGCTTGAATGGAAATGGAAAAGAGATGTAACCCCAGTTCCTTCGGAAATGGTAAGATCTTTGGTGCAAGAAAAGGGGGTTGATCCGTATCATCTTAACTTGGTTCTGCTTCTTCTATTTTTTTAAGAATACCAAGTTGGGTTCTTCTCCTACCTGTATCGAATAGAACATGCTAAGCTAAATCTTTTTCATGTAAAACCTGCTTGATTTAGATCGGGAAAATCGTGCGGTTTTATGAAACCATGTGCTATGGCTCGAATCCGCAGTCAATCCTATTTCCGATAACGACAGTTGACAATTGAATTCGATTTTTCCCATTATTTTCATATCCGTAATAGTGAATTAGCTCCAGCAATTCACTATTCTCACTAACACGTCACATCTGTCGACCCCGCATCTTTTTGGTCTCTATTCCTTGGTAATCAAAGCCCAAAGATCTATGAATTATCCCATGCTTGACTAGCCAAGCAGACAAACGACCTTGCATCTTTTTTATCTCTCCTGCATTTTTATTTATATAAGTATTTCAAATTTACGATGAAATTTATGAAGATTGAACTGCTACTTCTTATTCTATAGAAAAGAATTCGGTATAATTCACTAATTCATAGGAGGATACTGAACTTTTGTATTTGAAAAATATTTCACGGGGGATTTCTGAAGTTGATGGTGGTCATGGATTCAATTTTTTCATAAGGAACAACCCTGAAATGGGTCGGGATGAAACAAGAGGGATTTGCGATCAAAGCATACTTTTGAGCCTAAGTGTAATTTATGAAACTTGGCCAAAAGCAGTAAAACAAAACTTGGGGGATAAAATATGAAAGAGGAAAGTCAAGGGTTCCTGGTGGAGTTTTTAGAAACTTAAGGGGTTACTCAGAAGGGCCCAAAAGTAATTTTAAAGTTTGAAAGATGGTGAAAATGCTATTTTGGAAAAATTGGCAATGTGAACACTGCCAACCGCTGACCACCTCTCCCATCGCCGATTGCGACTGTTGGGGGCTCCTAAGGAGGGCTCAGAGCTAGGGCTAGCTGCATTGGGACCTGTCCACAGCCAAGAATTGGCCACGCCAACAACCGATTTGATCTAAATTTCGGCCGTGATAAGGTCAAAAAATCGAGGCTCTGTAAATGGGGTTTGGGGGCTAATGATGATGGGTTTGGGTCGATCTAAGGCAAGTTGGGGCATTAAAAACCTCTGATGTGATGGCCAAGGGCATTTCAAGGCTCGATAAGGTTGATGGTCGAGGGTTTTTCTTCAAGTTGAAACTCAAATTCGAGGCTTTAGAGTGTGAATCGAGGGTTAAGAATAAGGAGCTTTTGTTCCTTTTATTTTATTGAGTGTTTCTAGAGCTTTTGGTGAGGTTTGGTGTGAGTTTCAGAGGGTTTCGAAAGGTTGTCGAAAAACTAGGCAGAAGCTTTGGCTAGATCTTTAAACGTCCGGTTGAGCCACTTCTGGTGGTTGTTTTGGGCCCAAAGTGGTACTATTGTGATCTACTTGGGGTGTAGATCAAGGTAGGAGTAAAAACTAGAGATCGTCGATGGCCAAAGCTGAAGAAGTTGATCGGCGCGTTAGGTGGACGTGCTAGTCTTCACGCGTAGTACATGCGCAGGGCGCATGAGCTATAGGTATTTTCTAATTTTTATTTTAATATTTTTAGAAAATTATTTTATAAATTATGGTGTTGAAAAATTTTAAGGCCGAATAGACTAATATATCCTGAACTTAGGGTCAATTTTTAATTTTATCCAGTTTTGACCTTTGATTCAATTTGGTTATCGAACTTTCACTTTTGTTTCAATTTTATCCTTGATCTAGCAAGCATGTGTGATACCTTACGTGGCGGCTGATGTGGTGTGCTAACGTGTCTAATAATGGAACAGTTAGCAAAACGACGTCGTCTAACCAGCCATGGCCAAAGCTGTTGCCAGCTACCACGTACGTCGCTTCCATTCGTGTCGCCAGGTAGCATGGGTCAGCATTGTCGACTAAGGCTTGAAATCGGCCATGCTCGTGGGCTTTGTTGTCTTCTCCATCGTGGGTTACTGTCATGGTTTTCATGACTGACTAGCAATGAGACTCGCACACTGTAAACGAGGTCGCATTTTCCTTGTGGGTTCGCCATGGATATGATGAAGATCGAAGGAAATCGATGGAGGTCGTGGATCTGGCCATGGCAGTGGGCGACATTCTGGTGATTGTGGCCATTGTATCGTCGTGCCTATGGCCGTCGCGTTATTGGCCATAGCATTGTTCTCTCAATCGGTTGAATCATTTGACCTCTAGTCTTCTCCCTTCCTTCTTCTTGTTCAGATCGACAGCTTCTGTGGCCGCCGTTAATGGGAGCAAGCTAGTGACTCTAGCCGCTGGCAATGATATTTGTGAGGAAGATGGAGTGGCCAACAACGATTGGATGCAAAGAGAGGTAGAAGAAGGTAGCCTATGGCGATAAATGAGGAAAACAGTGATGGCGGCACATGGATGAAGCAAACCCTAGGTGATTTTGGAGAAGAAGGTAGCTCAACCCTTTAAGTTGTTGGGTTAACCCACTGGGTCAAATCTGGACTGGTTTGACCTAATCAATTTTTAAATCCATGAGCGGATCTGGATTAGCAAATCCATGTTATGACCCAAAAATGGTGTCGTTTTGCTGACGTGTCCATTATTGGACACATCAACAAGCCACATTAGTTGTCATGTAAGCTAGGATAGACGCTTGTTGGATCGAGAATAAAATTGAAATAAAAGTGAAAGTTCGATGACCAAATTGAAGCAAAAGTCAAAACTGGATATAAGTTAGGATATATTAGTCTATTTGGCCAAACTTGAAAAAAATGTTTGAGCAGGTATTTATTTTTGGAATTATTGAAGTAAAAATAAGAAGAAAATAGAAAAAAATATGAAAAAATTTTGGAAAATTAGGTGTTGATATTTGTTTGAATAAATATTATTGTTATGGTAAATTGAGGTTCAAGTTTGATTGATTTTGCAATTTTTAAGGCATGACACAAAAATCGAGGGTAGGCACATTACATGAGAACTTATACGTGATATGTGTTTCCTATATTATGCATGATATTCGTGAGGGTTGCTAAATCATATGTAATTTATGAACATTTGGTCATATCTATACATGTATTGTTGCATCGATAGTTATTATTTTTCACATGGCATGGTGTTATTGGCATATCGATACTTGTGTTGGGATTAGATGTTGCCCTGATAGTGTAGCCTTAATTCTCTAAGGGTGTTGCTAGAAGAACGTATAGGAGTATCCCATTACCTTGTGTGCTTGCTGGAATGACTACCTAAGGTTCTATGTCAGGCTGGGTTGACAAAGAAATTATACTAGGATATCTATTTATACTTGTTCATGCATCATTCATTCATGTTGTTTTAACCCTCTCTTAGAAGATTCATCTTCTAATGTTGAACATTTGTCCTTGGAATATTTCACGCTCCAGGCAAGACAAGTGATCAGAAAGGCAAATGAGTGATTAAAGCATGAGCGTGTTGGAGGTTGTGTTGAGTCCTATGCCAAGGCTAAGGCCAGTTATTCAGATAGTTTTTGTTATTTTTATTATCAGTTATTGTAATGATATGATGGATGAACGATATGTATGAAATTCCTTATGTATTGGTTTACGAGATTTCATGAGGTTTTGATTCTATTTCTGCTTATGAATAAGTTTACCATTCCTTAGTTCTGTTTTGGGAATGTTATCCTTATGTGGGTATGTTAAGGATTTTAGTACGATCTGTGATTTGTGAATATATGTGAAAAAAATCCTAGCATATTAACACGCCTTGAAGAGGTGGGGTGTTATAATTTCCACTAGTATCAGAGATGTACATTTTTTGAAACGAGTGCTTACATATTTATAGACGGGTATGGAGTAATCCTAAGTACTCTAAGATTAGATTCTTACAAATGAGATTCATTTTTTACAGATGACGTTTATATTTTTGAAGGAATTTATGGATGTTGGAGTTATCTTGATTAAAGTTGCCATTGGGAGGAAGGGCGAAATTGTTACCCCTAGGCCTAGCTCTTGGGTTGCAACCAGTCCACAACATCCCTGGGCTGTGACTAGTGTAATATCCCGTATTTTGTAGTGTTAAGTAAGTTCATGGAACTAGAAATTAGTTTAAGAATTTAGTTAAGTAATTATCGAATCGACGGAAAGGAGTACCCCGAAATGTAAATATCTAAGGAAAGATGTATGTCATTGATGAGTGTCTTGAGACAGATTTATGACACTTAAAGCAATCGAAACAAAGACAATTTCCTAGTATGACTAATTTTAGTCTAGAAAATCGAATAATCATAAGGGATGTAATACTTGAAATTTTTAAATTCAGATACTTGAGAAAATAGGATATTTCAAGAGATTGTGGATGTTTGGAGACAGAAGTTCAATTTTTGAGCCAGGGGAAAATCGTAATTTTTGAGGTTCAGGTAAAAGTGTAATTTACCTAAAAATTAAGGGGATTAGAATGGTTAATCCTTTCTCTAGAGACTAAAATGCAATTAAAAATTGGCCAGGGGATCATGTTAAAAAGGGTCTAAGTGCAATTACCCAAAAAGTTTGAGTCAAAGTGTAATTCTTGAAACCTTTTTTTAAGAGGCATTTGGGAGATTCAGGAAAAGTCTCGTGATAACGTTAGAGATAAGATGAAGGCCCATGGTGACTTTAGAGATAAGATGAAAGCTCATGATGACGTTAGAGATAAGATGAAGGCTCATGATGACTTCTGAGATAAGATAAAAACTCATGATGACATTAAAGATAAGATGAAGTCTCATGATGACCTTAAAAATAAGATAAGATTTCATAAGATTTGATTTAGATAAGATTTGAAATGATTACAGAAAATCTTAAAAGATTTAGAATAATTGTAGAAGATCTTAGAAGATTTGGAATGATTGGAGAAGATTTTGCAAGATTTAAAATGATTAAGGAATATTGTATTATAATATGACTTACTTGGTGGCCAAGTTTCCAAAGCTTATAAATAGGGTGTTCATGGCTAAGGATTCTCTCATTCAAAATTTTGATAAATTCGTGCTAGAGGAGAGTGCTTCGAGTTTAGTGGATAGAGAGCTTTTAAAGCATACGCAAGGCATGACACTCACAGAGCACTTGGGCAGCGCGTGAGGGCGTGTAAAGAGCTGGTTTGGTCAAAAGACTTGTGGAGTTGCATGAAAATTGAGGTTGGACACAAAATTTGAGGTGTTCTGATTTCGTTTAAGGTGAGTGTTCGCCCCCAAAACTGGATCTATTGTGGGTGTTTCTACCCTAAAACTTGGTATTTGTGTTACCTAAATGTGTTGTGATTTTATGCAAAATAGTTTTGTTGCATGTAAACGATAACTGGTGACAGTTGGTTTCATGAGGAAGGTTCGTCCCTAAATGTTTTGTACTGGTGCATTGTATTTTATAAAATGTTATTTTTATGATGCATTGAGTTGTGATATATGACATTATCTTGCATTTTGTGTTGTTCATATGGAATATCAGCTTGGAATGTTGTCTGGATAGTGTAGTTGTAATTCCCCAAGGGTGTTGCTGGAATAATATATAGGGGTATCTTGTGCTGGTGTGCATGCTGGGATAGCTATCTAGGTTTCCGTGCTAGACCGTATGGTCAGGAAAGTTGCACTAGGATGATTAGGTCGTCCATATGGGATTTGAGTTGGGACTGGATAGTGATTCTTGGATGTTTTTGAGTGGGAATGTAATCTCTGACGTAATTGTAATGAATCGGGTTCTTGTGTTGATGTGACCCTTCTAGGTTGGGAGTGGTAACGATTGTTCCAGAAATGTTGGGGAGATGCGTTAACCTTGCCCCTCTTAAGCTAGAATCGCGTTGTGTCGATGTTTTAGCGTGGTGGCGTGGCCTTTAGAGAGATTGTTCTTTCCCTATGGTAGGGTTAAGCGCTATGTGGGATTCTTTTGGGTTAGAGCTTGCCAGGTTGTGTTGGTTTATTTTATGTCTTACATTCATTCATGAAAATGTGTTTTGAACTCTCACTTAGATGATTCATCATCTAATATGGACTATGTCCTTAGAATATTCAAACGTTCTAGGTGAAGGCAGCGGTGCGAAAGGAAAATGGATTACCGAGAAGTGACGACGATTAGTGGATAGTCTATACTATGTCTTTTTCAATTATGCTGTTTATTTTGATGACGCCATGTAAGATGTTGGATCGGCTTTATGTTATGAATAAAGTGGTTTCGACTATGTTCTATTGAGGTTTGGATCTAACTTTTGCATTTGAGGTGATTTACCTGTCTTAGTTTATTAATAATTCTAAGTTGATATACTGAGAAGGTGTAACAAGATTTTCGGGAAACGATTTATGTGTTGAATTTTTGTTGGAAAAAAAAAATATATCCTCAAAAGTTTATGTTATCTAATGCTTTGAAAAAAGTGTGGTGTTACAACTAGCCCGTGACGACCCTGGCAAGGCAAGGACTGCCTCTCCACGGCTGTTTTTGAAGCCCCACAACTTGCCTTTACAGGCTAGCGGCTTGCTATTACCTTCTATCGTGGGAGTTTTGCCTTCTCGCAACCTTCTGCCACTAGATTAACCTAGGTTACAGGGTTTACTCGTTTATTATTTATTTATTAATTAATTTTTTAAATGTGCCTTTTTGCCATGATATATCAATTACTCCTTACTATTTCTTTTGGGTTTCTCAGGAGAAAAAGTAATTATCCCCTACTATTTATTTCAGGTGCTTTCCTTTAGTCGTGGATTCCTTTGAGGCATTTTGCGTAAAATCTCTTACTGAGCTTTAAGCTTCCAGCGTGTGGTCACTACTATTTAAAGGGGGAACCCTCGCTTTCCATCTTATGCTTTACTCTTTCTCCCTCTAAAAGTCTCATTCTTCACTCTTCTTTCTTTCTCATTTTCCCTCCCTTTATGCCTCTTTCTAGTTTGGAGTTCAACCTTTATTTCATTGATTCCTTTTGCCTTTAACCTCCAAACCAAGCATGTTGCTATGTACCGGTGATTGGAATTGGTTTAGGTTTCAATCACTAGAGACATCAAGTTCTTTGATAGTACAATGAATTATTCGCCATCATTTACTTTTTATGATGGTCCAAACCATCATTCTCCATTGCATTCTATTGTTCTTTTTGTTTAAGTACAAAGCATATGTTTTCTTATTTCTAAATTGTGTCTCAACGCCTTTGGCTTCATTGTCTCATTCAAGTCAACTTTGACACAATATTTTTAGACGGTAAAAAACCATATGAAACCAAGGTTAAACTTGCAAAAGATGGAAAAAATCATGTCATTATGAGAAAATTTGCCATCATTTACTTTTTATGCTGACTAAAACCTTCTCTATCCCCTTCTCTTTTTAGTGAAATCTCTTATATTTCTCCATCCCTCGTGATCAACATTGGATATGAAATCTCATTATCTCAATAAAAAGGTTTCTCCAAAAACCCCATTGACCACAACAGGGTTTTATCTTCAAAATCTCATCAGTGACTGATGAGATTTTGGGGATGAAACCTTAGTAGTTATATAACTATCAACGGTAGACAAGGTTTTATCCTTTTCTTTGCAACGTTTCTACAATGGCAATAATGTTTCTCTCTTCTTCCTTCTAGCCATTTTTGGGAACCCAAATTGGGTACAACCAACCAATGGTAATGGCTAGCTAGCAACCAACTACGGCTACATGTACAAACCCTAATTATTAAAATTTGGGTATAATTTATAAATAATTATATATGAAAAATATATATTGTGTCATAGTTTATATACAAAGATTAGAAAAACCTAAAAATTAGTTATTTTGAAAACATAGTTTTTCCAATTAGCAATATGTTTTATGATTTTTTTTATGATAATATAATTAGATAATAAAGTTAGTATTTTTTATATATATACAGAGAGAGAAAGACAAGGAGAGGAGAAAGGAAAGAATTAGGAGAGAGAAAGAAAGAAAAGAATTTAAGGGTAAATGGTGATTCAACACAGGTTTTCAATGAGCGATGGTGATTTTTGTTATTTTAAAAAAATAAAAGGTATTTTCTGTAATTAGAGCAAACTCTAAGAGTGGTTATTGCAATTAAAAGAAAAAGAAAAAAAAAAAAGAAGAAAAGAACTACAGCCAGAAGAAAGTTGTGGTTTATATACCTGGCGGGGACGGCGGTGCATCGGCAGGTGGTGGTGAATGGGATTGGACATCTATCAAAGAAAGCTTTCTTCTTCTTCTTGAATATAATAATTTTGTCTTGCCAACTGAGAAATTAAAGCAACTAAATTCTATTAATTGTTGCATACCAGCTATATCTCAAACCGAAACCCAGAAGAGACATGCGCTAATCTATATATACGTATACTACCTGATGAGGACAACGGTGTGTCGGCCGGTGGCGCCGGAGTGTCGTTGAAGAACCGGTAGGTCTCAAACCTGTAATTACAGCTGGGTCCGACAACTCTCCCTCCCACCTTCCCGGCGCAACAATCTTGTCTCTCAGCAGCCTTAACTAAGCAATCCACACAATCCTGCTCAGACAAGTCCGGCCTGCACTGCATAAGCCCATAGATAATCCATCCAAAGTCTGGAACAACGGCGATTCCCGTGGCAAATTTCAGGCGATCGCCACCGGAAGCTGTCTTACCCCGTAGACTGTCCAACAAGCTTGCGAGTGTCTGGTTGAATTCATGACCCGCTACGCTCGATCGATCACTGACGTTCCACATGTAGAAAATCCGATCTTCTGGCATACTCATCAGAATTCCATCCATAGAGTTGTCTGAGTAACGGAGCATGCAATAATCGTACCATCCGATTGCTTCCCTGTGGTTTGGACAGACTTGAGTGAGCTTCATGGTGGAGTCGTCAATACAACTGCGGCAAGTTTCCAGCGGAACGTCTCCTCTGCAAAGCGCCAGTGCGTAAGCCCCCCGGTTGGAGAAGCTGTAGAAGCCATGCTTATCGATGTTGGATGAAAGGGAGGGGAGCAGGATGTCGAGGTTCTTCTGGAACGTGGTATCGCCGGTGTTTACGCAGAGGTAGTGCAAGAAATCAGGCGGGGCGGCGGTGACTGTGATCAGAATGTGGGAAAGGAGAAGAAGACGTTTCAGGCAGAGCATGTTGGGAAAGGGATACATGCCGCAAAGAAAAGAAATGATAGGCTAATTTGGGGCTCTGATTTTAACAAGACTGCAATTTGCAAGTCCATCATTATCATTTAAATTGATTTCCATAGAATTTTCTTGTTAATCAAAATTTGATCTTGCATGCATACAATTCTACAAATCAGCTGAATACCGCCATCCATTCATATTAATTCTTCTTGGACAGTTCTTTTTGTTTTATTCTGAACATATTAATTATAATTTATTTTTATTTTTATTTTTCTTTTCTTGGGTTGTTTTTTTGAAGTGAGTCCCACAAGTCCTAAACTCTCCTTTGATATTATTAAAGTATTTTTTGTGTTTTTTGTTTGGTAGCCATGCAGAATGAGTAAAAATACAAGTAATAGGTATAAGTTCTTAATTAGTTAATATTTCACCTTTTGGCTCTACATGCGTAAATAGTATTTAAATAATGATTTTTAGTTCAAAATTAGATAGAACAGAATTATGGTCTAATGAGGTGAATTTTTTATTGTTTTTAATATTAAGAAATAAATTTAAAATATTTTTGAAATTATAAAAATAATTCATAAATGATTTTTCTCTTTTTTGACATTTTAGAAACAAAAATATTTTGAAAACGTCGAAACAATGCACTTAAAAAATTTTCGTGCATCATAGTCCTATTACTTCTATTTTCTACATGTTTTAAAAATGTTTTAAAAGTAAAAGGAATAATTAAACATTATTATTTTAATTTTTGAAAATAATTAAATTAAAAAACTAAAATCTGAAGTGACGCATTCTCAGTTGGAATGAATTTTCCCTGAACGTATTTTTCATCCGGAGGGCGACGTCCTTCTCAATTGGAAGATTCACGGCAAAGGGCAGGCATGGATTAAAAGTCACGTGAGAGGGACGTGACTAAAAGTCACGCTAGTGGTTGGAACACCATTATTGACTCTAAGCTCGCCGATCTCCGGCTAGAAGGCGAAGAATGTATCGTATGCATCACATATGGATGAAATAATAGAATTATTTTAAAAAATACAGATAGTTGGTTAGGGGCAAAAAATATTTGCATATATATGTATATATATATATAGTCATCAATGTCAATGTTAAATGGAATTGGACAACGAGAAGATCAAAGTCAATGGTAACTGGTAAGAGATGAGATTTGAGTCATCAATTTGGAATGTATATTTATTAAATAAATAAATAATAATTAAAACACTTGTAATTTATATATTTATTTTTGAATTCCAATTTTTATTTATTTCTAAAATATCCCTTTTATTCATTCATTTTAATTGTATTATCACTGTCTTTTAATTATTTTTTATTTTACGAAAAATAAAGAGCGCATGCCTAGCGACAAAGGCAAGGCCTTGAAAACTTGAAAATTTCAGGTTTGATTCTTACAAAATGCAGATTTTTATTCAACTTATTACTGGCTTGTATTTATTGTTAACGAGTTATAATATGAATGTTTTAATGATTTTATTAATGTAGTTCACGTAATTATTGATTTGAGAGAGAGAGAGAGAGAGAGAGTCCTTTTTAATTGAACACTTCACTAGAAAGGAGAAAACTAAAACAAGGCTTGGCTGTTGCATGGGATCGAAGTAGTGGTGCGATGGTGTTGCAGGCGAAAATTGCATCAAATTAAATTTAATTACGTTGTATGCTGGACTCAATCTTTGTGGTAGTCGATCGGATTTCTTTGATTGAGACCACACTTCTCTCCTTCCAAATAGTTGTTAGGACTGCCTAAAGGTGTTTCCCAAAAGCCCCCTCCAATGCTTAAGAAATTTTGTGAACAGTTAAGAAAGATTGTTACTAGAGCGCAGTGACAATGTCAATTGAGTTTTGTTACCTCTATGGTTAGGGTCTTTATATTGTATTGTCGCAAAGATAAGAGGTGATACGCGTCTGTATTGATGTCACTTTGAGGTCTTTATTTCCATAAGCCCCCGCGTCTTTTTCTTTCATCGCTATAGTCGGTAGAGCATTTAATGCTCAATCAAAGCCATAATGCTTTTGAGATGCATTTAACACGAGAGAGAGAGAAAGGAATATTAAAAAAAAAAATGAAGAAAATAAGTAGCGTGCATGTGAGACACGCCTCATTCTTCTTCTCTTTCATCCAATTTTCAAAAGGGAAAAGTAGAAGCTTGCCTATAGCTTTTCTGTTGTTCATCTTCCTCCCCTGTTCCACCACCTGCCTCTCTTCTTGCTGTTAGTGATGTGTCCTATTGTTAGATTTAGATAACACCTAGTAGATTTGTAATAAATACATTTTATGTATCACGTTTAGTAAACTTGTAATAAATACATTTAATGTATCTTTATATATAATTAATAAAAGACAAATTTTTTGTCATTCATTAAACACTCCAGTTTGAAATTTGAATGAGCCATTAGATTTCCTATTTGCAAGTCTTAAGATGTTAAGAATATGTGATGAGATTCTCTAGTAGTAAGATCTTCTTAAACATTCATGATCCTTAAATTAATCGGAAAATGACTCTGATTAGTCAATTATGGACTAACATGATGTTTACTACCTTGATTAGTATGAGATATTAATTGTAACACTCGAGAATTTCTTGAGGACTTCAGGGTAATTTTGGCTTAGGGCATGAGTGGAATTTTCATAAGTTCTGGGGTTATAGTGTAATTTCTCATAGTTATGAGTGATCGAATTAACTGTAGAAAATGTCCCGAATCTTAGATATCTAAGAAAAATAATATGGTATTGACAAGCATTTTGAAAAGTGATTTATGGTATTGAAAGAAATCGGATAAGAAACAGTTTTTGGTACATCTGTAATTTAAGCTAAAAAATTGAATGATTGTAAGAGACTTCTAAAAGGTCATCGAAATCTTGAGAAGACTTTGATTCTGTATGTAGCAGAACCCTAAGGCAGTTTTGTATGAAATTTTTGGAAGATAAGGCCTAAGTACGATTTTTGGACATAAGTTTAATTTTTAATTCTAGTTGAAAAATGGTTAAAAATGAGATTTTTTTCAAATTTGTTGGGAAAATTGAGAAGCTTGGAACTTGGAGGTTCATGTGGCAAAATATCAAAACTTGAGAACTTGAAATAAAGGTCGAAATGTAAAAGGAAAAACTGGAAGGGTCAAAGTGTAAATGTTAGAAGTTTACGGGCGTGAAACCTGCAAACTCATGTGGCTGCTAAAAAAGCTCCACGATTCCAATGATAGGACGATTGAGGTTGGCCTGAGGGAGGTTCATCGTGGTCTAGGGAAGCTTGGGGACAAAGCTTGGCCATTGATTGGCCTAGAGTTGCCGGATTTTTGCTATAAATAGGGGTTAAGGGTTGCAAGTGTTGGAGCATCAAATTGCCCATGTTTTCGAGAGATTGGTTAGAGGGTTTTTTTTGCATGTGTCAAGAGGAAGAATTCTAGAGAGTTTGAAGCGTTTTAGTGTCGATTTAGGTGGGTTTCGAATGGTGGTCAGAAAATCGCAAGCCTCTCCCGAGCTAGATTGAAATTTGGTCGGGGCACCTCCGGTGGTGTTTTCAGGTCAATGAGGGTGCCAATAGGATCGACTAGAGGAGGTCTTCAAGGTGGTGTAAAACAGATCGATAATCGGAGCAGTCACCGACAACCAGAGGATCGAAATAGATACGTGCAGTACATACGCTGGCTAATTATTTCAAGCACGTGGCAAGGTAATTTTTATTGAAATTTTTTTTAGAAATTTTTCTAAAATTATTTTATAAATTTTGGTAGAGAAAAATTTGAGAAAATATTTGAGAAAGTATTTATTTTGAAATTATCGAGAGAAAAATAAGAAAGAAAATTAGTGAAAATTATGAAAAAATTGAGAAAATTGGATTTTGATATTCTTTTGAATAAATATGATGTCTAGGGATCGTTGAGACTTGAGGTTAAGTAAAAGTAGGGTTGTTTGAGGTTTGACATGAGAATCGAGACATTCTAGATACGTTCATGTGAGTGGTTCAATCCTAAACTTGGTTTTTTATTCTACCTAAACTGATTTGATTACATGCAAAGGGTTTTGTTTCCTATGATGGTTGTTTTCATATGGAAGGTTCATCCCAAAATATTTTATGCATGTGCATTGAATTTTGTGTGGTGAATTATGTACATGAAATGTTATTTATATGATGTGTCGAATCATGGCATGTGGCATTAGCATATTTTTTGTGTTGTCCATGTGGGATGTTAACATGGAATGTTGGCCTGATAGTGTAGCCATAATTCCCCAATGGTGTTTGCCGGAACAACGTATAGGGTTATCTCGTGATGTGTGTGCTTGTTGGGATGACTGCCTGGGGTTCTATGTCAAGCTGGGTTGCCTGGGAAGTTACACTAGGGTGATTGGTTATTCATATGGGATGTGGCACTTGAGTGATAACACTAGGGATGCGTGCCAAGGATTAATGCTCACTTTTGGCGAGGCTGAGAATGGACACCAGCCTTGATGGTTCACAAGTAACGAGGCTGAGAATGGACACCACCTCATATCGGCTTAAGTGGCGGAACTGAGAGTAGGCAGCACCCCAGGCTCCTTTGAGTAATAACATTATTGCTGAGGTGATGTTGATTCTAGGGATAGTGTTAATCATCTTGTGGCCAAGGTTTGTGTTAACATGATCGAGAATGTTTTTGAATGGAAACGTAATCCCTAACTTGATTGTGGGGTGATTTCTTGAGTTCCTAAATTAATTTTGACCTTGTCGTGTCGAGAGTAGTAACGATGGTTTTTCGTTGTGTCAGGGAGAGGCGTTGGTGTTACTCTCTTAAGTTAGGACTGTGTTGTGCCAATGTGTCAATATGATTGTGTTGCCTTTAGAGAGACTCATCTTTTCCCGTAGTATGAGTTAAGCGCAGTGTGAGATTCTCTTAGGCTGGGACATGTCAGGAAATGTCATTTTGTTTCATGGTCTTGCATATATTTATGAAAATGTGTTTTTGAACATTCACTTAGATGATTCAACATCTTATTTGAACTTTGTCCCTAGAATATTTAAACATTCCAGGTGAAAGCAGTGGTGCCAAAAGAAAATGAATTGTCGAGCAATGACAGGGATTTGTTAGTGGTTCATAACATGTCTTTTGGATTATGTATATTATTTTGATGATGTCACGTTAAACGATGGTACGATTTCTATGTTATGAATAAAGTTGTTTCGATTATATACCGTTTGAGGTTTCGATCTTGCTTTCGCATTTATAATGATATTATCATGATACTAACTATAACCTCCAATGTATTAGATCAGTATCGCCGGCAAAGACTGTAGGTGCCCCTAACTAGGGACCCACAAAAAGAATGACATATGTGCCAAACCAATTAGAAACATTATGCACATATTCTTTTTATTGACAATGGAAGCCACACTCATACATTCTTACTCATAAACAAACACAATAGTGTCCACATGCCCACATAAACAAAAGTAACTCAATATTACACACCACATCAGGGTCCATAAACCCACCATATCCCCTCAAGGGTACAACCTAAAACATAAATAAGCATAACTTAATATTACACACCACAAAACACCCCCCAATGACCTTTGATTGAGATAGCTCTGTACATACTGTTACCCTATGGATCCTAATTCACTTAGTTCGCCTTCTACTTTAGCATTACCCTTACTTGGAATGATGCAAGCAAACATGAGCCACAAGACCCAGCAAGTGTAACTGGAAGAAAGTAAGCATAAGAGTCATGAGTATCAAGAAGCAAAAGAGATATGAATGCCATTTAAGATACTTTCAATGATAATATGATGAAACATGCATCCATGCTCATATACAATCTTTTAAAACCATAATCATGGGACTAAAGTCCGAAACCTTGGGACCAAAATCTATATCATAAACCTGGGACCAAAGTCCAATTCTAAGCTCAAAACTTTCTCTGTGGATATATCCTGCGAACTCGTCCGCTGCGCGCATCATGAGACCTTTACATAAAACTATTTTCATGTACATGCTTCATGCATTATCATAACATGCACATTTGTAATAACTTCTCATATATAACTGACATGCAATTAATGAAGCAATAAGCACAACATGGCAATATTCATGCAAGGCAACATCAAACCCTTGCATGTCCACAACAAACATCATTCCCAAAGAAAGATAGGGTGATTCAAAGCCCTATTTGAGACTCAGAATGCATAACTGAAAACCATAAAATAATTTACTAGAAATGGAGAGTAACTTGTAAAATAACTTGCAAAATTAAAAGCTTAAACTTGCCATAACAGAAATAAGAGTATGGAACTTGCAATTTAGAAGATTAAGGAATATGAACTTGTCAAAATAGGAATAAAACATAAACTTGAGAAAATATGAACTGAACTTGTAAAGAGGAAGAAGAATTTGAAATAAGAAGGATAGAGATTGGAACTTGTATATTAATAAGAAAACTGAGATCTTGCATTTTAAATGGAATAAAGAGGAAGAAGAACTTGCCTTAATTATTTTCTTAATTCTTGCAGCGTATCGGGGTTGCTTATGCTACAGCCCAAACTTACACGGGTAGAATTTCTCTTAATTTCTCTAAAATTCTCTTTAATTTCCCAAAAAACCTTCCCCCAAAACCTCCCCATTTCACTCAATATCATGGCCTATTTATAAGCCAAGGGGAAAGAACAATGTAGGGGTTACGTGGGTGGGGGTGGGGGGGGGGAGAAGGCAAAGGGTTTCAAATTCTGATAAAAAAAAAAGTTTTTGGACACTTGGCAAGGGCTGGGCGCCACTTGGCAGTGGCTGGCACGCAGCAAGGCCACACAGGGCCCTGCGTGGCGCGCATGGGCGTGCATGGTCGCGCACGCAAGCGCGCCTGGCCGCATGGTCGGGCGACCACAAGCATGCGGCTCGCGTGGTGCGCCTACTAGGTTTAAAAAAAACCCAGCTTTGTTTTGCTTAGCTACAGGTTTGATCCTGCAACCTCTCCCTCCTCTTTGGCACCCCCAACCATCTTTCTTACAACCCTCCTTGCTCCTTATTATAATAAATTTATTTTTAAGGCATTTTTAGTTTCTAAAATTTCATTTTAACGCTAATTTAATAATTCCATAATTACTCCTACATAAAATAATTAATTATCTTGATTTCCCATTTTTATCCTCGAAACACCATAAATAATTATTTTCTCTAAAATTTTTAAATATTCAATAATAACCTCAAATAATTATTTTAATCTAAAAAACATACCAAATTTAATATTTTCCATTAATCTCCATAAAACCTCATATAACTTAATAAATCACCCTAAAACCCATAAATTAATTTTTTTCCTTAAATCCTCAAATATTCAATAATCACTTCAAATGCTGAAATTAAAAATTGTTAATTATCTCAAATTTCAGGATGTTACAAAGACCCTCGGTGTTCAAAGAAATGGTGGGAGATGACCCTAGCATGGCTGAGTACTGGATGGAGCGAATCGAGAAGCTCCTCCAACATTTGCAATGTGTTGATAAGGAGAAGGTCAATTACGCTACTTTCATGTTAGAAGAAGAAGCTGGAAAATGGTGACAATCGACTCAATAGGCCTTGCAAAGGATACCCAGGCAAGTAAAATAGGATCCAAGGCTTAGGCAATCTCAACTTGTGACTTGGGCAAGATTCAAAGAAGCGTTTGATGTTGAGTCAAATTGCTCAAATCAACCTATTGTGTATTTTGATATTTAACAAAACATAATTTTAGTAAAACTATTTTTGATACATTTAAAACTCCTAATGAATTTTTGGTATATCTTATGGTGAAAAACATATTTTAAGTATTATAGTATTTTGTGTATCAAAATGAACCGAGAAATGCTATTTTTCAAATCTGGAAGATTAGCGCATTACAAGGGGACATATAAGAAAATATTTTCATTTTGAAAAACTATCTCTTGATATTTTAATTACTAATATTCAATGTTGTTAAAATAATTTTTAATAAAATTTTCAAGAGATAAGAGATATGTATTTTGGGGTGGTAAATTCACTAAATCCTGAGTTTGTACTAAAACTAAAATTTTATTTTCTTATTATGATAGATTTTGATTTTTTAGATATTTTTATTGAATCCAAATGGAGAGTTTTCTTATTTACATTTATGTATTAAAGTAAATAGAAGATAAAATATAAATTAAAGTAAATGTAATATGTTATAATGTATACATGCTATGAATTATATCATATGTATAAAATTTATTTTCTATAAAATTTGCCTCAGAAGTTGACTCTTGGTTCAATGGAGTCGACTCCCCTTAATCTGAAGTCGACTCTTGTAAAGTTAAAGTCGAGGCAGTCGAGAGCAAGTTATGTAGAGTTGACCTGGCAGTGCTGCAACACTCAACCTGTATTGTTACTTTTTATCATGTTTTCGATTATAACAAAGATTATTAAGCAGCTTAAATCATAAAAAAAATAAAGAGTGAGGCATTTAGACTCACCAATGCACGAGTGTAATCGTAGTAGAAATTTATATTTTTTGGGTAAGTTCGGCTCGATTCACAAGGAGATTATTCATGGAATGAGGTAATCACACCAAATTAATTAGTTTAAAGAATATGAGAGTTGTTTGAACTAATAGTAATTGACTGATGTCTGGATGTGCTGAAATCTTGGGTTAAAACAATTCGAGTGCCAAGCCAAACTGATTCCCATATAGCTTCCTTAAGAATAACGGAATGTTCAGATCGCTTGAGGTTTAGTTATTAAATACACTACGGACATAATGATAACTCTAGTTCTAACAATCCCCATACATGGGATAGCGGACTCTACGTTAAGCAGCTATCATAAATCAGTATGTAAATAACGTTTAACAAATATGGTTATTCGGGTTTGGGTATGAGAACGTTTCTAGGTTAAGCAACCTCCATACATGGCATAGAGACTCTAGGTTAGGCATATGAACCAATCCAAGCCTGAAGTTTAAATGAAGAACAGCTCTTAAGGTTTCTTAGTTCTGGCTATTGAACATCTGAAATTCGGCTATCTTGGGTAATCAAAGGCATTGGACATTGTCCTTGCCTTGCCCTAAGTTTAGAGTTAGCCACATATCTTCATGTAAGTTGAATTAAACTTAGCAGATGGTTAATGAACAGAATAAAAACTAGCAACAAAAGATAGCTAGAAGATGAACTACTGTTATATTGAATTGAAAACAAAACTACAACTGGTATTGAACTCACAGTAAACTAAAAGAACAGGAATGAAGAGTGAGAACTGGAGTGTGTTTAAAGGTATAGACCAACATGTAGAATGAAAAGGAACAGACTATTTTCTACGAATTCCTATCTGTAATATACTAAATTTTCTTAAGGGTTTAAGAGTAATTTTAACATGGGTCATAGGTCAAATTATCAAAAGATTAAGGACTTAAGTGTAATTTCTTACAATTATAAGTGTCGAATCGACTACAGGGAATGCCCTAGAGTGTAATTGTTAAGAAAACATATATGATCTCGATGAGCATCCCAAGATAAGATTTATGGTATTAAAAAAAATCGAAATTGAAACGATCTTTAGTACAGCTAAAATACAGCTTTAGTTCGGGCTAAAAAAATGAATTATCATAGGAGACTTCCGGGAAGTCAACAGAACCTCAAGAAGGTCCATATTTGATATGTAGAACAACCCTTTGAAAGTTTCGGGTTAAAACGAAAGGATTTATGGTCAAATTAGTTATTCGGGCCAAAATGTAATTTTCAAATTTTACCCGATTGAGGCCTAAACGATGTTTTTCAAAAATTTTCGAGAATGAAATGGAGATTATGGGTCGTAATGGCATGGTTGGAAATCTTAGGGGCTAATTAAAAGGGGTTAAAATGCGAAGGAAACTTGAAGAGGGGTCTAGGTGCAATTTTTTGCAAAGTGGAATTAGCCATGGCCGACCAGTCGAAAGGCAGCCACCAAATCTGATTTTTCAGTGATAGGACGGCTAAGGTCGGGCTTGGGGGAGATCGTTTGTACCCTAGAGAGCTTGGAGGCCAAGTATTGGCTTCTGATTTGGCCGAGGGATGCTAGATTTTGCCTATAAATAGGCCGCGAGTTTCAATGATTTTAGTGCACCAAATTCGAGCGTTTTTGGAAAAAGAAATTGAGGGAAGGGGATAAGGGACCTTTGTTCCCCATGAGGTAAGGGTTATTTCTGAAAATTTTGAAAAATTTTAGAGTTTATTTGAAGGGTGATCGGAGTTTCATCGGAAAAATCAAATCTCGCTGAAGTCGAATACATTTTTATCCAGATGAAAGTTTTTGGGGTGTTGTTTCAAACTCAAATTTGGCCAAGATGATTGACTCAAGGTGGGACATCTTCTACTATAGGCCCTTTGATTTTTTGGTGTGCCAACGCTGAAGAAGACGACCAAAGGTAATTTTTATTATGTTTAAATACTAAAAATAAAGAAAAATAAAGTAAAAATAGAAATAAGAGGGATAAAATTCTAGAAAAATGTCTAGAAATACAGGAAAAATGAATAGTTTATTTTTATGAATTTTTATGTGAGAAATTTTATGAGAAAATAATTATTTTGAATTTTTAAAAAGAAACTTAATTAGAAACAAATAGGGAGAGGTTTTAGAAAATTTTCATAAAATTTATGGAGATTAAAAATGTTATTTTAGGAATTTTCATGAAGAAAAATTGAATAAATTACTTGATTAAATATTTATTTTAAATTTTGAAAGAATTTATGACTATAAAAAATAAAAAAAAAAAAAAAATCTGAAAAAATTAGATTATTGATTTTCCTTGAAAATGATTGAGCAGTTAATGATTTGGCCAACGAATCTTAACGATTTGCATTTTTTTCGAGGTTAGCACACAAATCGATGCGATATGCATTTTTTTTGGGTATTCTAAACTTCGTGCTAAAGGTAAGTGGTACCATTCAATCAGATTTAGTTTATGAAAATAGCTTATAAGTGGTTTGACTTCAAAACCTGATTTTAAGTAAATGATTTTATTCATGTTGTCATGTCTTGATGTGAATATGTTTATGTAAATTGCATTTACATATATTGATGATGAAATATGCATATGTACACGTTGATATTATTAATCATACATTCGCATAAGAGTTTGAGAGTATGGGCCGGGACCGCTGCTCTTCTAAGAGTGCACCCATACACCTCGGCCTGATAAGGAGACTGTGAAAATGAAGAGTAGTAATAAGGTACGATCGGCTCAAACCGAGATGAAATGAATAATGACATTTTGCATCTATGCACGAAATATATTTTTGTTTCCTTTACTTAGATGATTCATCTAATTTGGGTTTTGTTTCTAGAATATTCAAACGTTTCAAATGGAGATTGTAGCAGAAACGATGATGAATGAGGCATGAAATGGCACTTAGCAAAGTGTATGATGAATTGAATGTATGTTATGTAACCCATGTATTTAAGTTCTGCTACTTCGAATTCTGAACGTTTTGAAAAATGATGATATATAACTTTATTTATGCTTAATGAGAATGTACGAATTGATTTATGATTAATGTTAAGATATTATATTCGATTCTAGTTTCCGCATTTAGGATGTGTTTGATTGTATTACCTAGAATTTAATTTTAGGTAATATTGCCTAGAAAACAAAAATCACTTTACTCAATTGGAAAATGAATTCCATGAAAAGAAGCTTTACATGTTTGTACTATACATATTTTTCCATAGAAAAATTAAGAGCGTTTGATTGTTTTCCATAGAAAATGTATAATAATTACACATTTAATATTTATGATGATTCTTTTTCGAGATAAATGTATGAAAATTTTAGGATGGATAAGAGCAATTATATAGTTTAGTCGTAGTTTTAAATAAAACAAAATTTATTATTCCAGAATTGTCCTAAATTATAACACACCCGAGAAAGTGGGGTGTTACACTATCTAATTCTAAGCATAAAAAGAGTTTGTTGTTATTGTCCCTATTCTTCCGATTCCGAGGAGGATCATCCCTTTTAAAACTTGTCGTGCATGGAGAAAACGGACCACTTGATGAAATGTCACCCAAAAAGTTGGATGAATTTACTACTCGTACCACCGCGTTCATTTGCGCATTTGAAGTCTTTCATCGGAGTGTCATTCGAATGGGTGGGGAAGGCATTCGAATGCCAAGCTTAATTTTCTTGAGTTGCTCATGTCATTCGAATGGGTAAGGAAGGCATTCGAATGCCAAGCTTAATTTCCTTGAGTTGCTCATGTCATTCGAATGTGTGCACGAGTCATTCGAATGAATTTCTCTTTATTATATATTTCCTTGTTTATTTGCTCTAACCATCCGAATGCAACAGTGATTTCATACGAATAAATTTTACCTTTGCCTTCTGATTTCTTCACTGCATTCAATTGTCTTTTGCAGCATCCGTATGGGCTTATGTTCATCCGAATGTGTTTGACTTATTTGAATGACCTTTATTTCTCGTTTCACTATTTTAATATTCGAATTAGATTAACCTCATCTGAATGAGCAATTGGTAGTCTTGATATTCAAATGGTTTACTTTCTTAGTGAGCTAGACATTCGAATGACTTTGCCTTGGCTGCTTATTTTTTCTTAAGTTGTTCATCTTCATTTGAGTATACTAAATCATGCCTCGGAATGAATTATCTCAACCTTTGATCCTTTCCTTTCATTGAGTCTTGCAAACAAGTATTTTTTTTACATTTTAGCTCATTAAATTGATTATGGATCAATAAGAATATGGTAAAATTTTGATATTTTTTATCATCAATCACACCTCTCAATTTAAATGTTGCTAGTCCCTTAGAAATCAGACTATCCGCCAGAAACGGAGTAAAACAGTGGCTGCCCGAGGAAGACAATCGGTGCGTGAAGTGCACGAGCCAGTCAACCCTGCGCGTGGCAATGCGTGGGGGACGAGCAAGGTGGTGCGTGCGATGGTAGAAAATGTGAGAAAAATACAAAAAAATAGAGAAAATTAAGATGAATGTGTGTGTACAAAAATATTTGGTGTTTACCTTCTCAATTTCTTGGTTTTCACAACGACTAACCTCGTTATGCATGCAAACGGAGCATTAGGGTAAGTTCTAGAATTTTCTTTTAAAGTTCTTAGAATATTATGAATTGTTGTGGAAAAATATTGGAGAAATTAGTAAAGAAAGCATTTATTTGGAATATTAGAAAGAAAAATGGGAGAAAAATTGCAGAAAATAAGAAAAAATTGAGGTATTGATATATTCCATGTATAAATATGATTTATAGGACCATTGTGCTCGAGATTAAGTGATTTGTGTAATTTTTTAGGCTTGGCACAAAAATCAAGGTCATGCACGTAAATCGAGACAGTGTACGTTTTTCGAGATGTACTGATTTTGGTGTAACAAGTGGGTGATTTTTTTCAAAAGCTTGTATATGATATGATTGCTTATATTATGCATGATACTCATGAAAGTTATGATTATTTTGTCATATTTGCTCATATACTATTACATAGAAAGTCATGATTTTTACGTGACACAATATTATTGGCATATTGATACTCATACATGAGATTGGGATCTCGCCCTGATAGTGTAACCGTAATTCCTCAAGAAAAATTGATGGAATAAGGTTATGATTATCCTAAAAGCAGGTCGCGATTCTGCCTAGGGTTCCGTGTCGGGCTGGTGGACTAAGGAAATTACACTAGAGCATATGTTATTCATGTATTCGCATCATGTATCCATGTATCTGTTTTTAAACCCTCACTAGAAGATTCATCTTCTAATTGAGTTATGCCCCTAGAACACTCAAATGTTCCAATTGAGACTTGCACCTTAGGCAAGGAAGTGGATGAGATGAGACGATACGTGATGACGTGTTCGATGGGTTTGGCAAGCTATTTGAGTGTTGTGTTTGTTCATGAAGATCCGGATATGTTTCAGTCAAGTTGAGAAATGCAAATGTATAATTGTCATATATCAATATATATTTGAGGTATTTAGTTGCTATTTTTGATGATGAGTCTCCATGTATTTAGTTTTGAAGATGTACTATGGTACGGATTCTTATGTTATAATTAAATTGAATTCGGTTATGTACCATGTCAGGTTTCAATTT
The DNA here is from genome assembly GCA_036245055.1 of Diospyros kaki. NCBI lineage: Eukaryota > Viridiplantae > Streptophyta > Magnoliopsida > Ericales > Ebenaceae > Diospyros > Diospyros kaki. Next base: position 24,910,347 of record BSEG01000003.1, on the reverse strand, counting down.
TAGCTTCTGCATTTGTGATGATTACCACCTGTCTTAGCTTATTGATTCTTATTTTAATATACTGAGAAAGTAGAACGGGATTGTCGAATAATGATTTATATTGAGTTTATGTTGGAAAAAGAAAATATATCCCCGAAATTTCTTAAGTTATTTAACGCTAGAGAAAAGTGAGACATTACAGTTGGTATCAGAGCGAATTTTTATTTGGAGACTTGGAAAAGTCTGACTTGGTGATTAACTGTTATTTCAGTTGAGGATTCTCATAGCTTAACCCTATTTAGAGATTTAGGGAATAGTAATTTGGAGACTTAAGAGGATCTGATACAATTAGAGCCAATTAGTAGAAACCACAAGTGGAGACTTAGGGGAAAAAGAGACTAATGGTTCGAAAGAAAGAAATCCCTATTTAGAGATTCGAGAATTGTCAATTGAAGTCTTAAAGGTCATTGATTCGAGGATCTAACCTTGTTAGGCAATAGAACAACTAGTTAGATGGACCTAGTTATTGAAGATATGATCCAATGATATGATTCAGATGTAAGGTTGATTCAGTAACCATGATTATGGATCTGAGAGATTTAGAGACTGTTGATTTGAGGTCATTAGACAAAATCCTTACGATGAATGATAGGATAACTAGTAGTTATCAAGCATGATCGAATCATGAATGATTAGTCTGATGTGGCATGGCTTAGCTAATGAGTTAGGATCAGATGATAAGTATTTTCGATGATCATTTAGTGTCTCAAAAAATAACATGTGAAATTAAGGATCCAAGGAATTGGGTTAAGTGAGAGGCCAAAGAAGGTTGAGTGATGGCGTGTGAGTTACGCAAGTTGAGGGGCAGTGTTGCCACCAATATGACTCGAAGAGACAGAACAAGGAACCCTAGTAATGTGACAACACTACTGGTTTGGTGTTCACAGTGATAGATTTGGATCTAGAGACCTATGTGCAGAGGGCTAAGGGATGGCTTACGGTAAGGTACGAGAGACCTATCGACTAAAGCATCATAGCGAATTATCTAAGAGACGATAAGATGCTGAAGACCTGGGACAATATAGTAGAAGTTGTACCTTGTATGGGGGCCAAGATCTAATAGTCTAGGGTGCCAGGTGTGCCACTAGCTTGTTGATCGAGACTGGAAGCCTAAGGAATTGACCAAGAATGAGATATATCGTATTGTGGAGACACGATTTAAAAGAAAGAAAAACAAATAATGTCTTAAATGCGAACTGTGTATCCTATTTAAAAAATTGTATCTGGATTCGTGGTCATCTTGTGAGTTGATGACGAGATGAACATTATGAGGCTCGAGGGGTGGATAAACCTCAGTGTCTATTGTGGCAATGCTAAGTGAGATCATGAGATGATTGTGTATGTATTTGCCTCAAGGATATGGTTGGGTTGCATAGTAAAAGCTATCCAACGGGTAAAATGGATATGGCAAATTTGGTGCATACTCGTGAGTTGTGTAGGAGCTACCTATGTGGTGACGTGATCACTGGCCTTGATGAGGGCCTAGGATGGATGTTCTTGCAAAAGGAGTTAGTCATGTGACAACGACAATGAATGACAGTTCTTAGAGGACTACGACAAGACTGTGCAAATTCACCCGAGACGTACCCGTGTGAGGGTTGACTCTTGTTGTAGGAGTAAGCTTACTATGTGATCAGGTGGTGGCTGACAGTAAGAGTAGTGCTTGGGAGGAACTAATTTGATGATCATGTGCGACAGCTAGCTAAATCTGAAGAACAAAACACGAGAGACAGTGTGATCTTGGTGAGTGAGATTTCGGGTAATAGAGCATGGCCGGTCCAAAGCCTTGACAATGAGTTTTGTGATCTTGGTTCAAGGTAGAGTTTGGGTACCTAAAAGACAAGAGTTGCTTCATAGATCGTAGTAACGTAAAAGGAATAATGGAAGACTTAATCAGCAGAGGTTGTGACTACGGTTCAATATATCAAATGAACCTGTGGAATCAGGTAAAATTATCGGTGGTCAACCCGACAAGGAGAACTTGAAAGTACCATGATGAATGGTGAATTGAAAGCACCATTTTTTTTTTTAATAAAAGTGCTTTTGTGAGCTTTTCATGGTATTTAGCAAAGATTTAAAAGCACTTTTACCGCAGGAAAAGCAATTTTTCTGCTATGAAACAGAAGCAAAAATTTGGAATTTCCACTGTGAAGCAAAAGCAGAAGTAGAAAATAAATTATTTTTGACAAAATTGCTCCCAACCAACAGTTAAAATTTCAAAATATTACACTCGTCAAATAGTATCGATTACATCAACACTTCTGGCAGTACCATTTCTAGTAATTTTATTGTTAAAAGTACTTTTTCCAATCACTAACCAAACAGATATCTATAACAACACTGAAAGTGTTTCTCAACACTGCTTGTCCTTGAAAGTGATTCTTATCAAAGCAGAAAGTATAATCCACCAGTATACACATGATGAATAACTGGTTGGCAAAAATAACTGCTACTTTTTCATTACAGAAAGAAAAAGAATGCACTTTGCACAGCAGAAAAGCAAAGTCCACATACAGGAGTCTTCTTAGGCACATGCATATTTACGTACATGTACATATTATAAACAAAAGATGGGACACTATATAAGTTTGTTCCAAATTAGTAAATCTAGCAATTTCACATAAGTTCTAGGTGCAACTCAATATGCATATGCAAAAATCAAGTAAACAAAAAAAAAAAAAAACTGTGAAAACAAGTATTCAGCAAGCATTATCCCAACCTCCAGAATAACAAACAAAGCATGCCCCATGTGCAGTGAGCCAGTAACATTAGGGGGTGGCATAGAAATCACAAAAGGATCACTTCCTGTGTCAAAATTTGGTTTGAAATACCCTTGAGATTGCCACCTAAAAACCAACATGTACACATTAGGAAACATTAAGATATTGTACACAATAAATTGTCACCAGACTTTCTCAAACTAGGTAACTTTTACAAGTAACCAGCTGTGAACATTTGAACAGTTATGAAGAGATGACAACTTGTTTAAACGTGAGTAAGAAATCAGAGGAACCATGAACACGTAATATTCTTCTTAAAACAGAAGTGCAGAGCAGATATCATGACATAAAAGCAATATTCTGTAAGCTGCTTGAATACAAGATATATTAGACCATGTAGACAGAACAACAACAACAATCACAAGCCTTAATTCACTAGGCGGGATTGGCCACATGAATTCTAGACCTCCAACCATCTTTACCATGGTCATATCTTTTGTAAGGCCAAGATTGTTTTGCACCATCACTCTTTCTTGCATGATGGGGTGTGCAAGGCAATAAACAAACATAAAACCTTGGAAATGGATAGGTTAAGGGAACACTTTTGGTTTCCCTTTTCTCTGTTAAGGAGGACTCTCCAATTTGTAGGACCTCCTTTGCTTTCTCTGATGATGAAGATTGTTTTGGAGATGGATAGGTTGGCAGTTCTTGTATATGTGTACAAGGCTCACCCCCTAGCATTTAAATGACAGTAACATTTTATTTATATCAACCAAAAACTATATCTTCATTTTCCTCACCTCAAAATAAATTCATGTTGTATTACATCAAATATTAAGAAATTATTTTCACATTCTACTTATTATTAAAAATTTTATGAACAAGAAGTCACAAAAATCCAGTTTAGCAAAACACTATTCATGAATACCTTGAAAGTTTCAGGCCCAAACTTCTGACATAAAAAGTTTAAAAACTGAATTGAATGATAAATATAAATCCATATTGTTTTAATTTATAATTGGTTTCCAACTTATTCTCTAAATTTGTTAAGTGGTTCTGATTTGTTGAGGGGAAGGATAGCATATGCACAATGTGTCTAGACAAACGGCCAATTCTAAAAAAGTTGAAAGAATGATAAGACACATTCTAGTGAGAGTCCAGTACTTATGCAGAAGTATTTGACGAGTGTTTGTTCAACACAATAAAATACCCTCTCAGAACCATAGTTGTCAAAGGCTCAAGGCACAAAAAGGAGCTAAGCTGCAAGGCACAAAGTGCAGGTGTGCCTCATACACGGACACACTTATTCCAAAAAAAAAGGCTTCCCCGGTGGTTGAGGCACGTTTATTTAAAATGTGTATAAAATATTTCATATACTATTATTTTCAATTTATAACTACAAAGAGATAAATGTAAAATCATAAAATCTGGAATCACAAATAACGAACACTACTATAACAACTAGTATTATTCAAAAAAATACTAGAACATCAACAACAAGCAGAAAACACATTTAAACAAACTTGTTTGATAAAATGAAATAAAAAGAAAATTTAAGCACACATTAATTAAACAAATTTCAAAAAACTGAGAATATTTTGAAGTCATGAAACATAGCCAACCTCATATTCTGAATATTTTGAAATTGAGATAAACAGAAACAAAATTCTGAAATTCAACAAGAGAGAAGTAGAGAACTGCAACAGAGAACAAAAATTGTTATTGGATCTCGAAATGAAGGAAGCAGAAAGAAAAAAAATGACTTAGAGATGGCAACGATACCCGCCTCAAAAGTGCCCATGGGTTTGGACAAAAAATTTCCCCAACAAGGGTACAAACAGAAATAAAAAAAGCGCCACATGAAGATGACTATGGTGTCCTCCTACCCGTCCCCCAACCCACACAGTTTTTAAAAAATTATTTTATTTTATGTATATAATTTTTTTTTTTATCTAGATATAAGATTTTTGTCTAAAAAGGGGTTTCACTAATGCACGAGGCCCCTCACTTTGCAAGGGTTGAAGGATGGTCATATATAGCTTTCCCTTTGTTTTTTTGCAAAGAGGTTGTTTCCATAACTCAAATTCAGGACCTTCTTATCACAAAGGAATAACCTTAACATTGCTACTAAGGCTCACACTAATAAGGATTTTGTATAGCAAAATAAAATCTATCTACTGTTTAGATCTACTTTTCTTATTGGCAAATATAAGCTTGCAATACATTATCAATTTTTTTTTTTTTTAATACAACAACATATTCAGCATTTATCCCACTATATGGGGTCGGTTACATAAATTCTAGACTTCCATGTATTTCTATCTTTTGTCATATCTTCATTTACGCCCATACACTTCATATCAAAACTTTAATGTCTCTCTCAAAGTCTTTTTTTGGCTAATTGTTTCATTTCATCAACTCTCCTCACAGGGGCGTCTATTGATCTCCTTCTCACATGACCAAACTATCTTAGTCTAGTTTTTCTCATCTTCTCCTCAATTGGAACTACTCCTACCTTATTACGAATAAGTTCATTTCTAATTTTATCTTTTGTTGTATGATCGCACATCCATCTTAACATCCTCACCTCCGCTTTGCTCGTCTTTTGTTCATGTTGGTATTTGACTGCCCAATATTCTGAGCCATATAACAAGACTGGTCTTATAGTTGTCCTATAGAATTTTCCTTTCAGTTTTGATGGGATTTTACCATCACATAACACCCCCGATGCATTTCTCCATTTTAGCCAACTTGCATTAATTCTATGCGTGACATCCTTGTGAATTTCTCTATCTTTTTGAATCATTGATCCCAAATATCGAAAATGGTATTTTCTTTGTAAGATTTGGTCTTCCAATTTTATTATAACATCCTCCACTTTTGCATTCTTACTAAATTTACATTCCATACATTCTGTTTTCCTTCTACTTAATTTAAATCCCTTAGATTCTAAATTGTTTTTCCACAACTCAAGCTTAGTGTTCACTCCCTCTTTTGTTTCATCCACCAACACTATATCATCTACAAATAACATACACCATGGCACCTCTGTCTGAATATGTTTAGTGAGTTTATCCATTACTAAAGCAAATAAGTATAGACTTAATGCAGAACCTTGATACAGTCTCATTGTAATTTTAAACAGTTCAGTATCTCCTCCGTATGTTCTGACCCTTGTCTCTGCACCGTAATACATGCCCTTAAAAGCTTGTATATAGGCTATTCGAACTCCTTTCTTCTCTAAAACCATCCATAATACTTCTCTAGGAACCTTATCACAAGACTTTTCTAGATCTATAAACACTATATGTGTTTTTGGCATTATTTTGCCTTTTAAAAAACACAAAAAGTAGAATAGAGTTCAATTTGAACAGAAAATATTTTCTTTTTTTTTTCTTTTTTTTTATTTTATCTTTTAGTTTATTTTATTTTATTAAAGACAGATTAAGACTAAATTGAATCTAATTGGATTTAATTAACATTTTTATGAAAAAAATTAATGGAGGAGGTGTCCAAGAAAAAAAGACAACCACATAGACCTCCAGAGACATTTTTCAACCATAGGGAATCTCCATGCAAATGACCCAAATCACAAGGGGTCGCAGACAATACCAAATAATTTTTAGGGACAAGTAAGATTGATTGAGTAATGGGTATCTGGTGGGCACACAACCCAGCGGAGCTGGGTATGGGGACTTAAGTACATTAACCGATAGGGATAGAGTTGGGGATGGGAAAGAAAAAGGGAATACAAGGAAGGAAACAAGGACAAGTGAAGGAGTTCCCAATCCATTTCCATTCATAAATTAAGCTAAATTTAGTGGGTCTCAAACAATATTTCGAAACAAATGGCTGCAAGGAAACATGTTGGAAGAAAGTGCCAGATAGTGACAACTGCAGGAGTAAAAGCAAGTACTAGAATGATTGCCTGCATCCAATGACACTGTCGAAGATGACCATGTCCCTAGAAGAATGGGCATGTGCATGTACTCGCGGGGTTATCCAATTTGTGAATCTCACTCATTGGAGTCTCTTAGCATGTAACGACTTCGATAAATCCACAAGAATATTATTTCGCCTCAAGGAGAAGAAGTGAAGACAACAAATCAAAGCTGAAGCCTTCAGATAATTTTTTTAAAAGGAAAAAAGAGTTACTTGAAGGTCCCTTTGATGAAGTCAACTGAAGTTTTTCTATAAACATTTGGTTGACAAGAGCTATCACTTGTTGAAGGATGACAAGGTTTCTTTGTTGCTGTCAACAGAGAAATTCTGAAGCTTTGCTTGTTTCTTATGTTTTAATGCCTTATAACTTGTATCCAAAAAGTGCATAAGGCACACACCTCACTGGCTTAGGCAAGGACCTCGTAAGGGCACCTTGCCTCTCTTTACTAAAGGCGCACGACGTTACACCTCTCTGCACCTTTGACAAGTATGCATAGAATTTTCCTTATTTCTTATATCCTCTCAATATTAAAATGTAAAAAAAAAAAAAATGACCTATAATGGTTTCAACCTCTTCACTCTATATTCATATAATAATTGACATTGGTTTTGTATGGATATGATACCAAAATGGAGGATTCAACCCATGCCATCCAGAAGTACATACAAGAACTTGCCAACAGAATGATAGCTTGCTAGGTAATACCTCTCTGTGGATTTTTGAAACCTTCTATGTTTCAAGTCTGGGGAATCAACAAATCTTATCAAGGAAACAAGATATTTTAATGAAGATCAATATTGAACATAATTTCAGCCTCATAAAAGAAGTCTTGCTTATCGAAAGTAAGAAAAAGTTTGTTAAAAAAAATCAATGCACAAGGCTCTTCGAGAGTCAAGGGATAAATATTTCTCCAATTAAATGTTCCGCTGATAATAAGTCAAGCTTCCATGGTCTAGAAAGTGAAAGGTTATATTCATATAGCTAGAGTCATAAACACCATATCAACTGGGCCCCCTCCCCCTCCCCTTACACGCACGGAGAAAGAAATGGAGGGTCAAATATCAATGGGGAAAATTTGAGTTCATTACACATGGGCGTATGCATAAACTGAGTAGAGTTCAAATTACTTGAGTTTAATACGCTCAATGTCTTATCAGGCAAAACAAACATTAAAGAAGTAAAGTAATTATTACTTTGCAGAATAAGATACCGGTTGTATATTCTCTCCTCGGAAGAAAAGTCGATGGTATATTCATTCACCACCATCTCATGAAATTTCTCCATGTGAAGATGGTGTTCAAACTTCATTCCATCATTACTCCGCCAGGGGATATTATCCACTGCCGGTCCCAAGCCCGGATAAAGGAGGAGGGTTGCGTTAGGTAGCCGACAGCCAGCGTAAAACCTAGTCGGATCCAAATATGAATTCTAGACAAACTATCTGTTGGGATATAATCCACATAGAAGTCTAGAATTCATGTAGCCAACCCCACATAGTGGGATAACGGCTGGATATGTTGTTGTTGGAAGAAAAGTCGAAGGACTTAGCGATCTCTGGAGATGTAAATACCCCATTATCTGAAGTAGCAGTAACTGCAAATTCAATCGGAAGATAAAAATATAGAGATGAAAGAATACACAGTGACCACAAAATGCAGCCCGATAAAGGTAGGAAAAAGAAGGAAGAAAGACACCCTAAGACCTAAAATTCTCCGTATGGTTGCCAAGAAACAGAACGAGAACAAAGTGCAAAATGAGAGTAACAAAGTCCTGAACTCGGTTTCGGTTTACCAAGCAAGTGAAAAAAGGACAAATTTCTTTCTAACTTGCTTTCCCACCAATTTCTCGATAACCAAACAACAAACCTCTGAATTTCCGTTAGCAAGCGAGTGAAAAAGGAATTTATTGCTAATCAAATTTCCTTCTCGTGTAATTTTACACTGGCTCGTTATAACCAAAATCGAAAAACTAACGCAGATGAGTAGGATTAGAGCAATACCGGCACCGGCGAAGAATCTCGGCCTTTGGCGATTGAAATGCCAGTGAGAAAGTGTGATGCCTCGAATTCGACGCCGTTGAGTGAAGAGGAGAGGATTGAATCTGTGAACTGCTGAGCAAGAAGATAACAGGGATGAATTCGAGAACACCATAAAGGCATCCGAAGATGGTAACGGCGGTTGAATACAAGATTATCAGGCAGTTTGAAGCAATGGCTTGGAGTTTGGATAGAGAACGCTTAAACCTTGGCTGGTTCGCTGAGAAGACAATAGAACGGGGATGGGCAAGCACACATTTTAGCCCGGACCATGATATTGGTATTTTATGAGTTATACTGTATATTATATAATATATTATAAATAATAAAAATATTTTTTATCATCTCACTTCATCATTTTAATTGAGAAATATTTTAAATATTTAACCTATATTATGTAAGTCATAATATAATTCATGATATATTAATATCATTTTTTTTTTTAGTCTATTCACTTGCATAATTTATTTATTGTGAAACGTGTCTTCTAATTTTATTTTAAATTTATTTTTAATTTAATATTTTAAATTACTAAAAATCTATTTTTTATCTGTGATATTTTTCACATTTTAAGTGTATTTGTAATTAAATTAGTCAAAATAAATTTTTATTATTTTAATTTTTTTTACAAATTTTTTTATTTTTAAAAATATAAAAATAAACATATTTTTACTATTTTAAAAAATTAAAAATTAAAAATTTTTTGAAAATAATAAATAAAACATGATCTTTAATTTTTTTATTATTTTAAAAATACATATAAACTATACAATTTTGAGTCCATTGTATTATTAATTTTTTTGTCACTTTAATTATACTTTTAAACTATACAATTTAGAGTCAATTGCACACTTTGATAAATTTGTTGAGAATCATTAATTCAAGAACATAACTAAGATAACAAAAAATTTAAGAATGCAATTAACTTAAAATTACAAGTTCACAAGTATTTTTAAAATAACAAAATGTTCGAATCTTTAAATGAAAAAAAATATAAATACAATAGTTAAAACATATATTATGCGAAAGGGATCTGATAAACTTTAAGTCACTTGTTACATACCGTTGATAACTCCAATTTAGCTTGACCCTCTTGACTATAAAATTTACACTTTACCCCTAAATTATATTTATTGTACAGTTTGTCCCTTGTTAACCGCTTGGAACAATTTGTTTGAAAAGCATACTTGGCTTAACCAAATATGTTAGTAGCTTTTTATTTTTTTGGTATACCATTTCATTAATTTAAAAAATATTTTTAAATGAAATATTTAAATAAAAAACATAGTAAATTACCAAGTAATGGTATTAATTTGATTCAGATTGGACTTATTTTTTTAAAAAAAAATTTATAAACCAAGTCAAAGAATAATTTATTCAAATCATAAGAGTTTTGTCTAATGCATTTTCTTCCTTTTATCTTACCCTATAAATGTGATAACGAATAATTATGACAGTGCTACTAACAATCGTCAACGTTACTAATTGTAATTGAAACTAAGCACATGACTGATTGTGTTGTTTGTAATCAACAATGGACTTGTGGAGAAATAACATATGAAAAATTAATAGGAAAAATATTTTTTTTTATAAAATTCACAACTTTTTCATTTAAAAATTATGTCATTAACAACATAGTGAATTTATCTTAAATTTTTAATAATTAATATAATTTTGTCAAGATTAGACCATGATAATTATTTTTTAATTGCTCAATACGGTAACATAGTTCTAAACAGATTTGAGCAAAGGAATAAAAAGTTATCGTGGTAGATATGTTTAAAACCAAAATATGGCATTTTAGAATTTATCTAAAATTTATATAATTAATTTTGTATTATTTGGTCAAAAAATATTAAAAATTATAATAGACAACCTTAAGATTTAGTAAAAATATAATCAATATCTCTATATTTTTAATAATGATAAGAAATTTCTTGATTTTTAAAAACTCGTAATATTTTATCCCCATAAGTTAGTTAATGATATTTAATTATTTGAAAGTATCTAAACTATTGTTATACTTTTTGAATCAGTATTAAATTAATATTTTTTAATTTTTTACTCAATTAATATTAATTTTTAATAAAGTAACATCACATGACTTTCAAATTTAACTTAGAGACCTGCCAATCTAGCAAAATATGCTAAGTGTTAACATAGGATAAACAAATATGCTAGTTAGATTGACAATTTTATTTTGACCCTACATTAATTCAATTATAACTAAGTAAAAAATAAATAAATTATACTTTATTTCTCATATTTCATATTCTCACTTAATTTTTTTAGTATATTTTTTTTCCTCACATATTTCATGATTGAGCCCAAATCACCCAAGAAAGAGAACCATATAGAAAGGCAAGAAAAAATTTTAAAATTAAGGGTGAAATAATAAATTTAGAGAGATGGGAAATGGTTAACTTTCAAAACATAGGATGTTAGATATATTTTCAATAAACTTTAAGGATGTTATTTGTAATTCATCAAAAAATTATATACTAATGCTACCCTTCCAAAAGGCTAATTATTTTTTTCTAGGTCTCCGTAGAAGCAACAGTACAATTACTGAAAAAATGTACTGTAAACTGTATAAGATGCAGTCCGCGTTGAAGCGAGATCAAATGGTGTTAAAGTTGGTTCTTTTTGTTATCTATCAATACTCCACAGTATATATTAAATGCACATATCATATAAAATACTGATATTATTTAACAGAAAAATACATCTTATATCCATAAGTGATGATGGAAGAAATTTGATGGTAATGGCAAGCACAAATGCACTGCACTAAACCAGTTCTTCCTCTTCTTCTCTTCTATTATGCCTTAACTTTTTCTTAATAGGAAGAAAATGGTGTAATAGATTGATCAGAGAGAAGAAGGGAGCTAGTCATATATATATAAAGTCAATAGGGTTTTGTCCATCATAAAATCTTATTGGACCTACACTTATTTCACAAATCATATATATACAAATTGGTTTAAGTCCATTAAGGTGCACTAAGCCCAATGTCCAATTATAATCACATATAATCTATTTGGGTGTCCAGTAGAAATGGCAATTACAACCGAAACTGTGGGGAACCGAACCGAAACCGAATCAGTCAACGCGATTAAAAACCGTTTGATTGGGTAATGGTTTGGTTTGGAGAAAAACCGAACACTGTTTCAATGAGTATGGTTTGGTTATAGTTTTCACTAAATCCGAACCGAAACCGAATCAAATGATGAGTAACCAAACCAAATAAAATCAAACCGAACTAAATATATATATATAATATAATATGTATATATAATATATATTATATACCAACCAGCCAACCCGAGCTCACCACACCCCACCCCACCCCAGTTGTAAAGGTTTGGAAAAATAAAATAAAATAAGTAAAATATAATAATAATAATAATAGCAATAATAATTCATTTCAAAAGAATTATAATAATAATAATAATAAACTAAAGCTAAAAATATAAAAGGAAAAGGGGGAGGCGTGCAGGCCACCCTCCCCCGAAATCGGATCTCTCTCTCTTATATGATTTTGTCGATTATTCACGATCCAACCATTCGATCTTTCATCCGACTTCGTTTGCACCGTTAAAGCGCCCCCGATCTACAAAGAGGTAAGTACTTTGGTGTGATTTTCGTTGGTTTTTGTTGTCATTTTCCAAGAGGCGTGTATATAGGCATAGTTGGGTTTTGGTCGGTTGTTTAAACTCAGATCTATAGAAATCTGACCGTTGGATTTGTTTAGTTTTGGGATATGTTGGTCGGAATACTCAAGGGTGTCGGATGTCAATCTCAGATCGTCGAAAATTTCCAGCCACGATGGCCGGCAGCCACTGGCAGTGAGTTTTATTTTTAGTCAAAAATTTAACTCTGAATCTACGAAAATTTAACTGTTCGATCTTTCTTCTTTTTAGGTATGGTGGTCTCCTTGATGTTACGCACCTCATAATAGTCTTCGATCGTCGAAAAAATGGCCAACAAAAACGGTTATAGCCATTCAGAAACTTTCCACAGAAGAAGAATTGGAGCATTCCATAAGCATAATTATTTAAATTAAAATTTGGTGGCATCTGCCCGCCTGTAGATTAATTGAAGATTGTTGTCTGTATCTGTGGCATATATATAACTTCTTGTTATGCAAATAATATTTCAGGATTTGTTAATTAAGCTATTGTATTTTAATTAATTTATGAATTAAATTAATTATTATATTTTAATTTCTGCTTGTACTAATAATTTAATTTTTATCTATACTAATAATTTAATTTTTATCTAAATATCATATAAGTAGTAGTTGCACTGCACATCTCACTCTAATATATAAAAACAAGTAAGTCACTCACTCTAAGTCCAACCAAGACAAAGTATGATATGATCACACGTTATAATGGATTAAATATGAATATAAAATACTTCACATTCTCACACCTCAAATAATCTCTTGAATTTACGCCCACTGGTGTCGGCTTCGATTAAGGGCACATTGCAAATCATTCTTTTTAAGTCATATATTAAATTATTAATTAATTAATTAATTATTATATTTTTAAAAATTTATTTTATTCTTGTTTATGCTTAATTTTTTTGTTGAAGTTACTGTCATTTTTTAGCAGGTTTTTACAAAATATGGCATGCATGCAAAGTGACAACACACAACAATGTTTTGCGAACGGATCTTCGTCTGTTGAACAAACTCAGCAATCAATACCTGTGGAGAGTTCTCAAGAGATAAATACTTCTGATAAGGAAATTGGTGTAGGACTAGAAGTGATGTATGGAAACATTTTCAAAGAATGATCAATAATAAAGAAATTAAGTCCCAATGCAACTATTGTAAGAAATTACTTGCGGGTAAATCAACGAATGGTACATCAACTATGAAGTAGCATCTCAATAGGTGTCCTAAGAGAAAATTGGTAGGAGATATAAGACAAATGTTTATAAATCTGATTTGAAATGAGAGATCTCTTCTGGTCCATATGATGGAAAAAAAAAAAGAGAGAAATTAGGAAAGATGATCATTATGCATGATTATCCTCTTTCGATGGTGGAGCATAGTGGATTCAAAGTTTTCACAAGTACCATTCAACCTCTTTTCAAGTGTCTTTCTCGAAATACTTTGAAGAATGATATCATGAGGATTTACAGTGAAGAGAGGGATAAAGTGATGAGTTTGATTGAAAACATTGACAGTAGGGTGGCTATTACTACGGACATGTGGACTTCTAGTAACCAAAAAAAAGGTTTTATGGCTATTACAGCACATTTCATTGATAAGTCTTGGACATTGCATAGCAAAATTTTGAGGTATAACAAGTATTTTTTAACATAGTATATTGTTTTATTTTTGTTAAATTTGATAATTGTACTTTTAAACTTTAAGTTTACTAATAATTTATAATTGTATGTCATTTAAGTTTATCTATGTCCCTTGCTCTCATACAAGTGATGTGTTGACCGATGTGTTAATTGATGCTATGCTTGGGTGGAATGTGGACTCAAGATTATCTACAATTACAGTGGATAATTGCTTCACCAATGATAGTATGATTTGTAAGATTAAAGCAAAATTAAATGTTGGATGTCTTTTGAATGGTGGATCTTTATTGCATATGCGTTGTTCTGCCCATATATTGAATCTTATTGTTAAGATTGGTTTAGATGTGATTAAGCATGCCATTGATAATGTGAGGAAACGTGTAATTTTTTGGACAGCATCTCCAAAAAGAATAGAAAAGTTTGAGGACGTTTGTCGACAAATGAAAGTGCTTTATGTTAAAAGGTTGGGTTTGGATTGTCCTACTAGATGGAACTCTACTTATTTGATGCTTAAAACTGCTTTAGTTTATAAGTCTGTGTTTTCTCGACTTAAATTGTTTGAATCATAGTATAAGAATGTGTCAAGTGAGAAGGATTGGGAAACTGCAAATGATGTTTGCGATAGATTAAAGTTGTTTTATAATGCAACTGAGTTATTTTCTGAGACAAAATATCCTACTGCTAATATGTACTTTCCAATCATTTGTAAGGTTAAGTTGACATTGAATGAGTGTGTCAAGTCTCCCAATGAAGTGATTAGTACAATGGCGAAAAGCATGTCAGATAAGTTTAATGCATATTGGAATGTGATTCATAAATTGATGGGTGTTGCTGCAGTGTTAGATCCTAGGTATAAGATGACTTTTACTCTCCTAAGGTCTATCCTTATAATTATGATGAACAAATTAGCAGCATCAAGTACCTTTGTTATGATTTGATGGAGGAATATCACATTAAAAAGAACAAAGTGAATGATGTGAATAACCAAGAATGTACATTGGATGGAGTATCACTCTAAGAGAGAATTTCATTTCTTTTGATGATGAATATCAATCTTTTCTTAAAAAGAGGAAAACTACTAAGATTATTAGTTTCAGAACTGAATTTGACCTTTACTTGGATGAAGATGTTATAGTTGATAATGGTTAGTTTGATATTTTACTTTGGTGGAAAGTGAATGGGGTAAAGTATCCTACCTTACAAACTATTGCAAGAGATATATTAGTCATTCTTGTATCTACTATTGCTTCGGAGTCGGCATTCAGTTCTAGTGGGAGATTGGTGAGTCCTCATCGTAATCGACTTCATCCAAAGACAATAGAAGCATTGATGTGTACCCAAAGTTGGTTGTCAAATGAAGTGGAAAAAGGTGAATTTATTTCATTTACTAGCTATTTTTATTGTTAAGACTTTAAAATTTTTATATTAATTTACTTTTTATATTTATATTTTTGTTAGATGGAGTTGGCTCATTCATTTCAGATGGATATGCATCAATTTACGAAGAAGATATTAATGTTGTTGATGAAGGTATTAACTTTCATAGCTAAATTTTTTTAGCTTAAATTATAATTTAATTATGCAAATATTAATTTATTGATCTTAACAATTGTAGGTTTGGAGATGTGATTTTCTATACAAGAAGTTTGAAGTTAATTTGTAACTTTATATAAGAAGAAGGTAACTTTATTAGATTTTGTCTTTGTTTATTATGGAGTTATAAAATTTTTTTATGAATGCTATTTGCAAGAGTTAGTCTTTTTTTGTTGGTATGGATCAAACTAAAAAAACCATAGCTAAACCAAAACCGAATGGTTTGGTTATCGTTTTTAATTTTTAAAACCAATAGGTTAATGGTTTGATTTTGGTTTTAGTATTTTAAGTTTGGTTTGGTTATGATTTTAGCAAAAACCGAAACCAAACTGAACCATTGCTAACCCTAGTCTTCAGGCATTGTTAAGTTATAGCCTAACTTGTTTTTCTCAAAACAATATCCAATTAATATTGCACACATTAATGAAAAATTCTAACATTCTCCCACTTGTGCAATATTAGTTGGTGTCTAATTTTTTTTTTTTTAAATTGACTCTTTAGTTGGACAACAAAAATTTGAAAACTTAAGTGGCCACTATTTTGAAAACATAGCTTAACAAATAATCACATTTAAACATGTTCTGTTCAACCTAATTACCAAAATCAGATCATAGTTGTCAAAATATAATTATTTTCATAAATTTGCACTATGGTCATAATTCTAGCAATTAAATTAACATGAACACAATATGATTTGAAAGTGTAGTATAAACAATAGCATATACCTGATATGATCTTTATGCCAAGTCTATATTAGTCATTTAACTATCATTATCCATGAAAGCTGAATCTAAATGCCTTCAATAGTAATAAAAGAAACAAGCATAACAACTCCAAAACATACAGTGATATCACTAATCTAATATCATGAAAAGATACATCAACATGCTCATGACTTTAAAATTTGACATGGATCCATGAAATAAAATAATCAAGCTCATTACATAACAATGATTGGGAGTAACAAATCAATACAATAACAACTCCCATTAATCAAGCACATTAAAGGACTATAAAATTCTCATATTGACAACATGCCTTTTAAAATCAATAGGTCTAATTTCTTTGGTTAATGGATCAGCAACCATAACCTGAGTATTTATGTGCTCCAAAATTATATCACATTTCTTGACCATATATCTGATTGAAAGATACTTGATCTCTATGTGTTTGGAACTATTTGAACTTTTATTGTTTTTAGTGAAGAAAATTATAGCACTATTGTCACAATAAATTTGTATTGGTTTGAGATGAGATCAACAATCAAAAGCCCAGAAATAAAGTTATTCAACCACATAGCCTGTAATGTCCCTCCATAACATGTTACAAACTTTACTTACATACTAGATAAAGCTACAAGTGTCTGTTTTGCACTTTTTCATGAAACTACCACACTGGCTAACATGAAAACATATTTAGAAGTGAATTTTCTTTCATCAGGACACCTTGTAAAATCCGCATTTGTATATCCTACCACCTCAAGTTGATCCACCTTTCCATATACTAGCATAAAATCATTTGTTCTTTGCAGGTATCTCATAACTTTCTTTGCTAGCATCCAATGCTCAAGCCCAAGATTAGAAGAAAATCTCTCCAACACTCTAACTGCAAAAATAATTTCGGGTCTGGTACAAATTTGAGCATACATCAAACTTCCAACAGCACTAGCATAAGGCACATTTTTCATTTGTTGTTGCTCTATAACATTTTTTTTTTTTTTGACAATTTTTCTTACTAGGCAATTCTCCTTTAGCTATAGGCACCTTTCCAGCTTTACAGTTTTGCATATTAAAGCGATTGAGAACACAATCTATATATGATCTCTAAGAGAGTCCCAACAAACCTTGAATCCTGTCCCTGTAAATTTCAATGCCAAGAACAAAGATGCTTCACCAAGATCTTTCATGTCAAAAGTCTTGGAAAACATTTGCTTAGTATCGTGAAGCAGGTTCAAATTATTACTCGCAAAGAGAATATCATCAACATATAGCATAAGAAGAACATGTGTTCCCGTTGATCTTTAGATATATACATTGGTTTATCTTATTTTCAATAACCCAAAAGAAGTAATTTCCTCATCAAACTTCAAATACCATTGTCGAGAGGCTTGTTTTAAACCATAAATGGATTTCTTTAACCTGCATACCAAATATTCTTTGCCATTTTCTTTGAAGCCTTTAGGCTGTTGCATATATACTTCTTCATGCAGGTGTCCATTTAAAATAGGGCCAGCCAGTCCAACTCTTTTAAATCCCTAATCTTTTAACTCTCAAATCTCAAAATTATCCCTTGATCATTTTTCATGCCGAACTTTCTCTTCAATGGAACTCCTTGCAGTTGGCTTAGGAGGCTCATCCTCATGTAAGGATATATCGAAATCCATTAGACCCAGTTGAATTTCAATGTCTTCTTTTCATCTATTGAAGTCAGTTCCAGTCAGAGTCTCAATGGTCGAAGTCTGATTACCAACATTGAAAGTGCAAGGGGCCGTATAAAAAAAAATTATAATTAAGTATAAGCAAAAGACAAACAAGAATAAGCCTAAGATCTTTATGGCATTATTCTCACAAGAACTTAAGATGTACATTACAAAATCATCTTTGGGCAAAAAATATAATATACAACTTAAATTCTCAAATAAGTAAATCAAAGGCAAAAGATAAACAAGAATAAGTCTTAAACCTTGATGGCATTATTCTTACAAGAATTTAAAATGCATATTATAAACCACCTTTGGGATGAAAGTTTCAAAAAATAATGTATTTTCACATTTACATCATGTTATCTAAATTAAAATACACAATTAACACCTTTGGGCAGAAAATTATGCACCTCAATTCAGACAACAAATATCCAAAAATAATTAAATGAAATTAATCAACTTAAATTTCCTTTTTTTTAATAATGGATTTATCATTTAATTATTAATTTTAGGCTGAAAAATAAATTTTAATTTTATGACCAAAAAATATAATTTAAATAATTAAATGAATAAAATCCATAATATATATATATATATATATATAACCCATGGGCTAAGTTAATAAAACATGCCCAAACAATAAAGTTAGAACCCATAACAAAATCGGCTCAAGAATTAAAATTTAGCCCACTTAACAAAAGGAATTGCCCAATCCCAAGTCTAATAGAAAATATTCATTGGTCTTAGATCTTCTATGGGTCTCTTACCAAATTGTCACGGATCTCCAACGGCCAAGTTAGATTGCCCAAATCCAACCCATTTTTTTTTAATAAATATTGGATTTATCCGAAACAACTTTCCATAATTCTCTCCACGCGTCCAGTTCATGTTTCTCTCTAGCAGCTTTCTGATTTTTGCATCTGTTTTCTGAAATTCCAGCGGTGGTGTCACATGTCCAAATGCTGTCACGATCCCAGCAGTCTTTACAATTTTTCCTCCGCGTGTTTCTCTCCAGTATGTCTCGCCAACTTTCTGCAAATTTCATGGCTAGTTTCGTGGAGTGTCTATCTCCATGTCGGGTCAAGTCTGGTTGTATATAACTAAACTCCATCTATTTGCTCAAGGTTAGACGAAAATTAGAGAGCCCACTATTCACCAGAGAGCTCTTATGCGAATTGAAAATTGAGAGTCCAGTTTGTTATTTCTAGTCTTCCTTCTGTCCGAAAACAAAGAGCAAATACCATTTCGAGTTTTGTCATCACCATCGACGTTATTGTTGTTGATACTGCTCACCTCCTTTGCTGCCCCAGTTGCAGCTCCGACCATAACTCCAGCATCTGGTTCTCCATGAGGTACTTGCAGATTTTTGAGAAGAAAATATATCAAAGGGTGTGTATTTGCCCCTTACTTTCAGCCATTAACAAGGACCCACTTCTTTTGCAGTTATTCACACGATTTTTGATACCAGAAATGTCTCTAAGCTCCTGACCCAACTTTCGGTAAGTGATCGTTATACGGCTGCCGTTACACTCTCATATGAAGCTCAAGCTAGGTTTCAAAATCCTACTTTTGGCTATGTATCCGAAATTTTTGCCCTCCAACAGCAGGTATGATAAAGCACTATAAATTCTTTATCTTTTTCAAGTATCTCTATATTCCTCACTTGAGTCATATATTTAACCTTTTATATTTTTCAATCCTGTGTTCTCCACTGTCAAGACAGGATGTCTTTATTTGATTGATACCTCATCGTGCCATTTCAAGATATTGAGATTTAACAAAATTGTGGTTTTCATAAACGACATCTCATTTTCATTAAAAGATTTATTGTTAATCTTTTTAAGTTTCTAAACTTAATTTGCTAATTATGTGTAATTTTTAGGTTAATAATCTGCAAATTTATCTAGCATTATTGAAAGAGTTTGCAAACTCTCAAGATATTCAAAATTAGTTTCACCTAGAAACTCATTCAAATCCTATTCTAGAACTGAATCCGAGGTACGTTGGTAATTTTGAACACATCTCAAAAGAAAATATCTCATTTTCTTATTTTCAGGAAGCTAACTCTCAACATGATCCAAACCCTGTTATCCTAGAAGAAGATGCCAATGAACTTGGATTCATCTTATTTGGCAAATATCATTAATACTGAGTGTTGGTGAAATCCAAAACTATCATGAGTGAATTAGTTTTTTTTTTTTTTTTTTGTATGAGTTATTAAGATGCAATAATAAGAATTGGGTTGAAGGTATTTTCCAAGTTGCTAATTTTTTTTATGACAATAATGGATTTATTATTTAATTATAATTTTAGGCTCAAAAATAAAATTTTAATTTTGACCTAAAAGTATAATTCAAATAATTAAATAAATAAAATTCATAATAAAATAATATGGCCTAGGCATATGGGCTGACATAATAAAATAGGGCTCAAATTAATAAGGCTATAACCCATAACCAAACAGGTCCAAGGTTTAAAATTGATCCACTTTATAATTGTCCAAGCTAGACCAAATAAAAAAAAAACTCTGATCTGCTGCAACAGGATCTCAATGGATTGGGTAAGACGCCCAGATCCGACCCAAATTTTTTTGGCCCAACTCCTCTCTTATAAAAACTATCTTCTTCCTTCTAGGGTTTCTCCTCAAACCCACCGCCTCCACAGCTTCTCCCTTCCTCTCTTCTCCCTTCATCTCTGTGCACTGCCGCCGCCATCTCCCTTTTCTCTTTGCTTCGCCGGCGGCCTCGCCTTCTTCTTCTCCGTTCTATGTCGCTGGCGAGCGACAACCCACTCGGGCTGCCAAGATCGACGGCCACTTTAATGACAATCGACGGTCACGGAAACGACGAAAGCACGAGGAGAAGAAACGGCCATGGCGAACTCAGCGAACACGGCGAAACCAGCGACTCAGAACCACGTCCACAATCGCGACCGGCAACGCGCGCCATCGGGGACGACGAGCGACGCCATGGCCGTCGCTGCCACCGCCTTCTCCGTTCTACGCCGCCATCTGCTTCCTCGCCTCCTCCAGATCTGCCTTTCCCGCTTTCGCCATCGACCCCGCGGTGACGTCTCTCTCTCCCTCTCAGATCCGTAAATCAGTTCATGAAAATATATGTATGTATATTTTGTTTAGTTGCAGAGAGATTAGAGAAGAAAAGGGGATATGGCAGATATATATGTCTTGTATATATATATGTATATAAGTAAATGTTCACGGCAGAGGCGAAGCAGTTTACAATACATGGAGATTGCACAGAGAAAATTTACAATATATGTATTGAAAACTCACAGTATGTGTAATCATGTTCTATATGAATATATGTGCGCTTGATACCACATGTTATCTATAAAGACTTCACGTTATATATTAAATGCACATACCATACAAAACAATGATATTATTTAACAGAAGAATACCTTTTAGATTCATAAGTGATGAGGGAAGAAAGTTGATTGTAATGGCAAGCGCAAATGTGCTGCACCAGACCAGTTCTCCCTCTTCTTTTTTTCTATTATACCTTAATTTTTTTTTAATAAGAAAAAAATAGTGTAATAGATTGATTAGAGAGAAGATGAGACCTAGCCATGTATATATAACGCCAATAGGTTTCGCCCATCACAAACAAAACTCTATTGGATTTACACTTATTCTACAAATCATATGTATACAAATGGGCTTAAGCCCATTAAAGTGCACCAAGTCCAATGTTCAATTATGATCAAATATAATTCATTTGGGCCTCCAGGTATTATTAAGTTATAGCTCAACTAGTTTTTCTCAAAACAAGATCTAATTAATATTACACACATTAATGAAAAATTCTAACACTTTCTTCCATTTTGGTTTTGCGACCGAATCCCAATTGTCATCTCCTATTCTCCGTAACAATGGCGAATCCTACGAGCAGCCTTCCAAGGAAAGCGTCTATTACTCACGTCATATTCGACATGGACGGCCTCTTGCTTGGTACAATTCCTTCATGAAACCCAATCTTCAATCTCTTTTTCTCTCCGTTAAGGATCGATAAGTCTAATTACTTGTTCTGTTTGTTGTTTATTGTTCCGAGAACTTATTTTTTATGTGTATTACTAGAACAGTTTTTCTCATTTCATTTCTAATTTTTTGGTGCTATGTAGGATATTTAAGGGAGCAAATTATAATCGGCTTATTTTGCTTACTATCAAAGCAGTAAGAAGTTTTTTCAATCTTCTTTTTCATTGTTTTTGCAAGTGGACGATTGTCTTGTCTAGTCTGACTACTTTGAGTTCTTTTTGGAAATTGGAGTTAGTAAGAGAGTGGGAAAGGGGCAGAAAGTGAGAAGAAATGTTAGATTTGAAAAATATTTTTGAAATACTAAGGCCCAATTCAAATTTAGAAAACATTTTATAGTTTTCAATTCTAATTTTATAACTAAACATGGCATAACATTTTATGTTTCAAAAAGTCACAATATTTATTTTTAGATAATTTAAAAAATATATTTCATGGTACAAAGTTGAAAAATTAGAAATTTGAGTTTTCTAGTTTCAAAGCGAAGATTCAATCATTCAGTAGAAAATTAGAGTTAAAAGATAACATATTTTCTACAACTGATAGGACCTAAGAATTTTGAAAAGGAGAAAGACAAGAACAACAAAACTCCAACTTGGTTGGAAGACTGTGATTTAGTAAACTGTCACAGCCTAAGGGGCAAACTGGTCATTAGTCCTTCAGTTAGTTGGGTAGTTACTCGGATGTAGGAGCTACCGACTGTAGAGAAGTAGAGCTAACTGCACATGGCCACTTGGCTGGCAACTTGGCCAATGTAATAACCGTTTCTCTTATAAATAATGAAGGCTACTGAGGATGAGGATCATGTGAGAATTATGCACTAATCTTTTCCCTCCATTTCCCCTCTCAAATTCTGCCTTTAACTTTCTCTCTTTCCCTCTTTCAATTCCCTTTCCCGCCTAACCAGCCCTCTCTCAATTACGAGAAGGACCCTAAGTAGATCGAGGATTTGACAATTGGTATAAGAGCCAGCGACCTGAGCGTAGAGGATGGCGGACGGCACCAGGGCGAAGCAGACGGACTCTAGTTGGATGCAGTGGAGGGTGGAATGCAGCAGTATCAGGAGCAGGTAGAGGACCGACTGGATCTATTGGAGCTGGGCATTCGAAATACCCAGGAAGAGATTAATTGAAGTCGATCGGAATACGCCACTAATCTAGATAGGACAGTGGATCGAGCTGTGACGGGGTTGCGAGAGGAGATCGTGGGGCTCAGCCAACAGCTTAATCAGCAATTGAGTGCTGCCTTAAGTCTCTTTGCTCAACAACCGCACGCCAGCTTACCCACCGATTTTCCCCCCAGAGCATCTTCGGCGCCAATTCTCATGACGCCAAGGGAGAGACGAAGATACTAGGGACATGGTGAGACAGAAGAAGGAATGGAAACTGATCAACCTAACTTGAACTGTGGAGGAGGAGGAAATCACTTCACGTTACAAGGACCTAGAATGGACATTCCTTCACTCGAAAGGGATAGGCCACGGTGGTGGATCAGGCGGTGTGAGAGTCTTTTACCAGTATAGGGTAGCTGAAGGAGAGAAGGTGAACACCGCAGCCGCGTACTTGGACGATGTAGCAGAC
Source organism: Diospyros kaki (assembly GCA_036245055.1). Lineage (NCBI taxonomy): Eukaryota > Viridiplantae > Streptophyta > Magnoliopsida > Ericales > Ebenaceae > Diospyros > Diospyros kaki. The sequence goes on along the minus strand of BSEG01000003.1, from coordinate 24,886,633 downwards.
GCTTGGTTCCAGAATTGGAGCCGAGACAGGACTGAGTGGAGTTGGCCGGAGTTCGTTAATGGGCTCTGTAATCGGTTCGGGGAGAAGACCAGGACGGACGTTATTGAAGAATTCAATAAGCTGAAACAAAGGGGAACGGTGGAGGAGTACCAGATACGGTTCGAAGAGCTACGATCACTTCTGTCGCTAGCTCACCCGTCCTTGGATGAAGGATACTTTGTATCTCGCTTCATCAGCGGGTTGGATGACTTGATTCGACCAACGATCAAGATGTTGTACCCCACATTAGTGGGGCAAGCTGCAGAACAGGCCAGACTACACGAATTATCCCTAGAAACCTTTGCTAAGAGGCATCGACTGCCATCGAAAGGCGTGAGGGGGGGATACCTCCTACACAGGGGTGAATAGAAGCAGCAACCAATCCTGGCCAAGAAACGGTACATCAGGAAGAAATCCTTCGGTCCAATTACCCGCCAAGTCCTTATCCATAGATCAGAAGAGGCAATTGAGACTTTGTTTCAGATGCGAAGAAAAGTATGGAGCGGGCCACCAATGTAAAAGGATGTTGTTGACAATGGAAGGGCCGGGCGAGGAAAATAGGGATGAAGCTGAGGAGGAGGAACCAGGGGAACCTATGGAAAATGAGGAAGGGGGGGAATTGTCTATGCATGCGCAGCAAGGTCAGACTTCGGGCAAGGTGCTCAAAATGAGAGGATTAGCAGGGAAGAAGGCGTTGGTAGTTCTTATTGACAGTGGTAGCACTCATAGTTTCCTTGATGAGGAAACAACCACTGCGTTACAATGCCGTCTACAAAAGACTGCTCCACTCTCGGTATTGATCGCCAACGGAAGCTGGATGGTGAGTCAATCAAAATGCGTGGGGTTCCGATGGGTGATGGATGGGCATGAATTCACTGTTGATCTGCGAATTCTGAGGTTAGGGGGATGTCATGTGGTCCTAGGGGTGGATTGGATGCGAACGGTAAGTCCTTTGGTCTTTGATTTCAATACATTAGAGGTCACCTTTGACAGGGAAGGTCAAAAGATAACTTTGGCAAGATGCCAAGGAACAGGGGATTGCAAGGCAGTAACGGGAAAAAGATTGCAAAGGCTGTTGGAACAAGGGGGAACGGCCATAGGCCAATCACATTCCCTGTATGCTAGAGAAATGGATATCGACGAAGAGGAGGAAGTTGCACCAAGTTGATGGGACAGTGGGAAGCCACACCGGGATAGATCTCTACCCTCAACAGAAAATCAGGTACATTCTAATGGCTCAATTCACACATTGTTGATGGAGTTTGAGGATTTATTTGCCACACCTACCACACTTCCTCCATTCCATTTCTTTGACCATTCCATACACCTTAAACCAAACAGTGCACCTATAAACCTCCGAGCCTACCGTTACTCCCCTATACAGAAAGCTGAAATCGAAAAACTAATTAAGGAAATGCTATCCAAATCCTTAATTCAACCTAACCAAAGTCCATTTGCATCTCCGGTTTTGTTAGTAAAGAAAAAAGACGGGTCATGGAGGTTTTGTGTGGATTACCGCCAACTTAACTCCATCACTGTCAAAAACAAATTCCCCATCCCCATTATCAAAGATCTCCTTGATGAGCTAGCAGGAGCATCTGTTTTTTCCAAACTAGACCTCACTTCAGGTTACCATCAAATCCGTATAAACCCAAAAGACTATCACAAAACAGCCTTCCGCACCCACCAAGGACACTACGAGTTCTTGGTCATGCCTTTCGGCCTCACAAACGCACCAGCAACCTTTCAAGCCCTCATGAACCATATTTTCGCTCCCCACCTCCGGAAATTTGTGTTAGTTTTTTTTGACAACATTTTAGTATATAGTTCCAACCTCAACCAACACCTAACCCACCTAAGGATGGCTTTTGAAATCCTCAAACTCCATTAGCTCTATGTGAAGAGATCCAAGTGTACCTTCGCAGAAGCACGGGTGGAATATCTTGGCCATATCATTTCAGGGCAAGGGGTAAGTACAGACCCACAGAAAATTGCAACTATGTCCCAATGGCCCAAACCCAAGACCCTCAAGGAATTTTGGGGATTCCTAGGCTTTACGGGCTACTATCGAAGATTCATACAAGGCTATGGAATGATCAGTAATTACCACACTGCCCATAAGCGGACTCTTTTTGAAGCCCTCTTTGGATATCCACCTCCCATAATTCCGGCTATCATACATTACAGTCTTGTAGAAACTATAGCGGATCAATACTTACAGGCCAGGCAAGCAGCCTTGCAAGTTGTTAAACAAGAGCTTACTTCAGCCCAACATCGCATGAAACAGCTGGCGGATAGGCACCGCACGGACTGTAACTTCGAGATAGGTGCCGAAGTTTTTCTGAAAGTTAAGCGGTTCCAACATCTGTTTACCAAGGGGCCCATATCGAAAATCAGTCCTAAGTATTATGGACCCTTCACGATTGTCGAAAAGATTGGACCAGTGGCATACCGCCTACTCCTTCCAGAGGGTGTGGGATTGCACCCAGTTTTCCATGTCTCTTTATTAAAGAAGGCGACTGGCATCACAGCCGACGTCCGCCAAGAGCTGCCAGAATTCCAGGAAGATCCCATAGTTGACGCTGAACCTAAAGCCATACTGGAGAAACGAGTGACCTACCCAAACTCTGTGCCACTTACACAAGTTTTAGTGCAGTGGACACATTTGCATCCCGACCACACAACTTGGGAGTACCTCCCCGATCTCTTGCAACGGTTTCCACGGGTCGCTAGTCTTTTGTAATTTCTTGAGGACAAGAAATAATTCAAGGAAGAGGGAGTTGTCACGGCCTAAGGGGTAAACTGGTCATTAGTCCTTCAGTTAGTTGGGTAGTTACCCGGATGTAGGAGCTACCGACTGTAGAGAAGCAGAGCTAACTGCACATGGCCACTGGGCTGGCAACTTGACCAATGTAATAACCGTTTCTCTTATAAATAATGAAGGCTACTGAGGATGAGGATCATGTGAGAATTATGCACTGATCTTTTCCCTCCACTTCCCCTCTCAAATTCTGCCTCTAACTTTCTCTTTATTTCTCTTTTTCCCTCCTTCAATTCCCTTTCCTGCCTAACCAGCCCTCTCTCAATTACGAGAAGGACCCTAAGTAGATCGAAGATCTGACATAAACTAGTTCTAGTTTTAGTTCAATAATACAGTAACCGCTGAACATAATTGCAAATAAGGAATAACACAGTGATACATAATCTCAAAAAATTGAGCCTCCGAGGATGCGTAGTAATTGGAGAGGACAAAGTGTATTGTGTAATGATCATTTACTAGAAAATAGCTTTCACCCTGCAGGATTGGAGTTGGAGAATTACAGATGTTGAGAGATCTGTTGCTTATTGGATGTATTTGTCATTTGCAAATTATTAAGCTCTTCATTGCCTTTCATAATAGGAAACGACAAGTTTCCCATATGAAAAAAATGATTTATGGAAGTTAGGAATTTGAAATCACTTTTAGCCTTTTAGGAGAAAATTATTTTTCTTTGAATTTTTCTATGCTCGTTATGGCCAACCAAGCAACTAAAAATGGTTAAAATTTTGTAAGACAATATTTTACAGTGAGACAAACAAAAGCAGTCTTGGAAGTGCTTACCATATTCACCATATTTCCTTAGTTAAACTCACACATCAGATGTGTTAAAAGATATGATCAGATTAGATTAGTTTAAGTTTGATTAATTTGGATGGTTAGTATTATCATTATCTTAATTAAACTTATCTTTTTGTGTATTTTTCGATATGGATGCCATCGACTCTAACATGACTAGGATAAGGTGCAGTTGATGATGATGATTATGGATTCCTAGAGCATTTCCTTCTAATACATATCATTTCTTATATTTCTATGTCAGCATGGCTTTTTCTTTTATTCTAGCTTCTTCATCTTCATATTGTTTGTTTGCTTTAGTTTTTAGTCTTTGTATTTTCATTGAAGATTTCAATTGCTAGTTTTTAGGTTGATACATTAATTGTTATGATGCGAGAAACTAATATCATGCTTGTGCTATTTTCAGACACAGAGAAATTCTATACTGAAGTCCAGGAGATTATACTTGCAAGATACAATAAAATTTTTGACTGGTCTCTAAAGGCAAAAATGATGGGAAAGAAAGCAATAGAAGCAGCTCATGTTTTTGTTGAAGATACTGGAATAAGTGAATCGCTTTCAGCTGAGGATTTTCTTATAGAAAGAGAGGATATGTTGCACAGCCTGTTTCCAACAAGTGAGCTAATGCCAGGTATCATTTACTTATTATTAAATCCTTTATTTATTTTCTATTATAGATGCATATTTTCTATTATACATAAATATCTTACGTACAAAATAAGACTTTTAGTGTTGAGAATATAAATCACGAGGTATTAATAAATTATTCTTTTCTTTACCAACTTAGGCATTTAGATGAGTTTGCTTATTAACAGACCACTAAATGGGATTGGAATAGGCAAATGTTCATTCTTCAAATTGGACTTGTTTGGCTGGATTATGAAGGAAAGCTTCACACGTAATTAGGTTCATTGATAACCTTAATAGAAAATTATCCCTCCCAATCACCTAACCTTTTGGATGAGTTAGTGGTTAAAAATTAAATTATAAGAAAGAATAGAAGGGTCGTCCAGACAGGCACATGAAGTGCTAGTGGTGGACATTTGTGTGGTGTTTGAGTGTATTTTGCTAGCTTGGTTGCTCCAATTTACCTTTCAGCTTAAGCAAACACAACTCGTCCTTTGTTCGAATTTTGATTTTAAAATAAAAGAGTTACGAGTAACTTTCAACTGATTATTAATGGTAATTACTTTCCAGTGATTTATGATATTTGAATAAACATACAAAATAAAATCTAATTTGAAATTCAGCACTTTATTGATCATGTTATAATAGATATGTGTGTGTCTTCTTATAACAGAGCTATGTTTTGTGGTCAGTATGTCTTTTGTTGTTTCTTGACCAAAGGGAGTGGTCGGAAACGGGATTGCAACGGCAGGGAACGGGTTTCGGCTATGGGTCCGTTCGGGGGGCGGTTGGCATCTATAAGCACTCCGACACTCAAGTGAGTGAAAGAGTAAAGAAATGAAAGTGTATCAGTAGGTCAAAGGGCAGAACATATCTTGGCTCTGAAGAGAGTTGGTTAATATAGGAGGAGGAGACGTTTTCCTACATAGATGCGTCGTGCGTTTGCAGGTGATGGGACTGGGGCAGACGCGAGGATACCCAGTAGAGGCTACAATGTTGTTACTGCAGGCTGGCGCAGGGCCAGGATCGGGCCGAGATTGGGCCATGAGAGATGGACCGAGATTGGGCCATGAGAGATGGGCTGAGATTGAGATGAGCTGAGATTAGGCCCGGACGGTCCACGGCCCCTTAGGTCGGATGCTTAAGAAGCGAGCGTTCGAGCTAGAAGAGAAGTCTGGGTGATTTCGAGATTCGAGGCGTTATGCTTGAGAGGGCCCGAGGTGATACTTGAGTTTGGTCGTTGTGGCCGATTGATTTTTCTTGAATGCACATAGTTAAAGTTTTGAGCTGCTGTCAGGACATACCCGAGCCTGTGCTTGGTTTTTGCTACCCAAACTTAGAAGGTAGAGGGACAGATCGAGCTACCCGCGTCGAGGATTGAACATGCTTTGAGAGTAGTGTTCTAGTTATGGTCGGCCTTTTGATCCCCGTAAGATTGGGATCGGATTTGGTGGCGGGGGCAGTCCCCCTGATGTTCTGACACTTAACGTGTGGAACTTCAGGGTATGGAGCGTCATGCTTGGGAGACGCAATGCCATAGGTATGAGCGGCGGCTCATGATTTCTCTAGAGAGATTGAATGCGCGGCAGGTGGTTTGCCCCTAGCAGTTGCTAAGCACCTGATGGTGTTTTGCTTTCTTCTAAACACGTCGTATGGGAACAGTATAAAAGGTGCGTTCTCTTCTGGGTTTTGTATCGCTACTTATTCCTTCTTACTTCCAGGGTGCGTTGCTTTCTTAAGTCTTTTTCTTTCAATTGTTACCTAAGGCGAAATGGCTCCTCGGCTTAGTAGAAAAATGCTGAAGGTTGTTTTCGAGGGAAAGAGAGAGACCTCTAGTGGCATTGGCGGGGGAGGCGCCTCTTCCCCGGTTGCGGATCCTGCATCTTCTGTCGTATCAATCCTTCTGCCTGCTTCTGGTGCTGCTTCGGCGTTGCATTCCGAGGGACCTACTATTGATGAGAGATGGTTATCAATTAGGAAATGCTCGCGAGACGCTGGAGGGGTTGGGCCATTTGCTGGCATGCCTTTTGTGGATGTGTTCGACCCACCTACTTTAGGGGATCGACGAGAGGCGTATCGTCGGGTGTAGGATCGGGCTCTGGGGGTAGTGGCAAAATGTCGTGCGCTAGAGTCCAAGTTCCGAGCATAGATAACTGACCTCAAATGATTGCATTGAGAGGAGATAAAACGGGTTCAAGAGGTTACGGGAAGCAAGTTAGGGGTTGAAAGGGCGAGGGTTGGCTTAAGCTAACGGCTAGAGGAAGTGGAGGCGTCGCTGGTTCGCTGCCATGAGGTCATGGGTTGACTCAGCCGCCAGCGTGATGATGCTAAGTTGGAGCTTCATCATTTAAGGGCGGATGTTGCCCATTTGCGAGCGGTACTCGGGGTCGCTCAAGTGGAGGCAGAGGCTGGTAGGGCTTAGGCGGTGGAGGTTATAGATGGGTATTTGGAGGGTTATGAGGAAGCCTTACTCAACGTTAGGACTTTGTTTCCAGGTCTGAACTTGCAGCCTTGTAAGCCCTTTATGAGGGTCGAGGATGGTCGACTTGTTGGTCCATTGAAGGGGGTGTACTATAGGGATTTCAAGGGGAATTTTGGGTGTCGAGACGGACCGGGTTGAGGAAGGTATTACCGACGTTGTCGAGCCTCGAGTCGAGTCCGGTTTATTTTTTTCGTTTTTCCTTCTTTGTAGTAGTGTAGGTTTTCTAGTGTTTTTGGCAGCCAGGTTTTACTAGATCTTGTAATATTATCGCCTGCTGACTTTGCCAATGAAATAAAAAGGCTTTCTTGTTGTTCGGGATACTCTCATTTGCTTTGACTTGATTTATTATGCTTTTCTTGGCAGGGTTAGGGCCCTTAGGTGCTAACGCAGTGATCCCAGCGCTAGGGCTGGTACCTGGTCTTGGGATTCGGAGAAGTGTTTGTCGACTCGACTCCATGGTATTGCAAAAGTGCGAGGGAATTGTGCGCGTGGCACGAGATTTAAGGTTATAAATGAAGCAGCGTTTCAGCAGCATCATGTGCGGTGCTCTTGTGAGACGTTTCATCATGGTTTTCTATTTAGCGCGTGGAAAGGGTTGATTGGCTGTAGTGGGGGTGACCTTTCGGTTTTCTAGGCGGGGGTATGATCGTATTGATGGCATGATTTTTGAAGTCTGATCATATTGATTTTGCTTTGATGGTGAGGGTCATCTGACCGTTGAGTGACCATGCTTATAAAAGGAGGGAAGGAAACCCTTGGTTTCTTCCAATGTTACCGCTCGTTTTGTGCCTAGCTCTGGGAAGTTGGGGAAATAAGGTCAATGGTTTACAGTGGGGGTTCTTTATTCGAAAAAGTGCTTCCGTTGGCGGCGTCATAGATGGGGTTGAATTGGCACAGCCGGGGCTGAGAAGGCTGAATTTAAGCGTGCTTGGGCGAGAGCAGTACTTGAATGGGTGAGACACGGTGTGTCTAGAATGGGTAATGTGGCCTTCTTGGGGTTTGCCTCCAAGAGGGAGCACCATGCTCCAACGTTTGACTATTTCAATGTTTGTCGCCGACATCATCAGGCTGGACACTAGGGGTCGCTCGACCGCTCCAAGGTTGAAAGTGGGATATCTTCACATCGCACAGGCGCTAGGCTTTCCTAGATTTTCTTCGGGAGCGGTTGTTGGACCGGCGAAATCCGACCCCTTTGTCGGGGACAGGATGTTCGGCGGTACAAAAAGAGTTTTACCTTTTGCCAAACGGCCTGTGGGGGAAGCTATTACTAATGATTATAGAGGGAGCACGTCCCGCAACGATTACTGTTTGGCCTTGCTTTTACTTTAGGTGTGCTTTTATGCTGCCCCCGACGTTTGTGCCTTATAGTGGTTATAGCGTGATAGGCGAGTGTAACATAAAATTACTACATATATGAATCTTGTAATTAGATGTAAGTTTCGTAATGAAATGTAGGTGTTTTTTGGGTACCTTGTGTCAGCTTTCCGAAGCGGACGATAATTTCCGATCAAACAGTAGAATGAGGAAACAACAAAGAGTTGCAGAGAGAGAGAGAGAGAGAATTGAATCCAAGATTCTTTGATATTTCGTACATAACTGTAGGAAAAGATTCAGCCTATATATAGTTGGATACCTTATCCTTCTGTGGGTTGTAACCGCCCACATGCATAAGAATGTACATGCTGCTAATGCAGCAACTGATTTAGTACCACCCTCATAGCTAGCTAATATCAAATGTTTCCTCTCTACCCCTAACTATAGATAATTGCACTGCTACCCCCCTTACAACAGGTTTATTATATGTCAATACCCCCTTCATCAAAATTTTCCTGTCCTCAAGAAATACTAAGGAGGCTTGTAGCTCAGGGAAATTGATTAAGTAGATATGGGAGGTATTCCCAGGTATTATTATCTGCGTGTAGGCCCGACCAGTTGACTAATACTTTAGGGATGGGAGCTCCATGCTTGTAGATCACTCTTTTATCCAGAATGGCTCTAGGTTCTTTCGGTTGCTCCACATTCTGTATAAAATTAAGTAGTGTAGGACTGACATGTTGCTCGGACACTGATTTCTTTAGGAGAGAAACATGAAATACCGGGTGGATGTTGGAATTCTCTAGAAGCTGTAGTTTGTAAGCCACACTGCCCACCCTGACAATTATTAAAAATGGCCCATAGTACTTGGGTTGCAGCTTTGAGATAGGTCATGAGGATAGGGACTTCAGGTGTCTTGGATGTAATTTCAAATAGACTATTTCCTCTTCTTGGAACTGCCTGTCACTTCTCTTTCTATTCGCAAATTGTTTCATGTGGTCTTTGGAATTGGCCAGCTTGGTCTTAATCAGTTGTAGAGCCTGCTGCCTTTACTGGAGGTAGGTATCTAGGGCTGCCACAAAGGATGTCTCTCCCACCCTTGGAAGTAGTGGTGGTTTGTAACCATAAAGTGCTTCAAAAGGAGACCTTTTGATGGCATTATGGTGGCAAGAATTGTACCACCACTGAGTAGTGGCCAGCCACTTATGCCATGATTTTGTTTGCAAGAAGCATATACACCTCAAGTACATTTCTAGGCTTTGATTTACTCTCTCTGTTTGCCCATTAGATTCTGGGTGATACGCTGTTGACATGTTCAACTTGACCTCCAATAGTTGCATTAACTCCTTCCAAAACAGGCTAGTGAAAATCTTATCCCTATCCGATACTATGGCCTTGGGGACTCCATGCAATGCTACTATTTGATCCATGAAGATTTTAGCAATTTCCCTGGCAGTATATGGATGAGACAGCCCCACAAAGTGGCTATACTTGGTGAATCTGTCTACCATTACCATGATAGAATCCTTACCTTCTGACCTTGGAAGTCCCTCAATGAAGTCCATGGAGATGCTCTCCCAAGGCCCCATTGGAACATTCAATGGCTGTAATAGTCCCGGATAGGCCACATTCTCTGTTTTGCACCACTTGCAAGTGTCACACCCCATTACAAATTCCATAACTTCTTTCTTTAATCCCGGCCACTGAAAGAGTTGCCTCACCTTGTGATAAGTGTTGACAATGCCCAAATGTCCTCCCATGGGTGAATTATGCAGAGCTGCAATCACCTTGTTTTTGAGTCTTATGTCATTTCCCAAAACCATCCTTCCTTGATACTTGATGATGCCGTTCACCAAGGTATACCCTGTTTTAGCCGTGGGGTTGATCACCAACTGCTGCAGCAGTTCTTTAGTTGTCTCATCTGCTTCATAACTTGCACTAACTTCTTGGCACCAATCTGAGATCACCACAGTTACAACTGCCATTTGACCTTCTTCAAAACACCTCGACAAGGCATCAGCCGTCTTGTTTTCCTTCCCTTTTCTATATTGGATAGAATAGTCTAACCTTATTAGTTTTGTCATCCCTTTTTGCTGCAAATGAGTGTTTAACCGTTGTTGCAATAAAAATTTCAGACTCATGGTCTGTCTTGATCACAAATGTGCCTCCTTCCAAATAGTGGCGCCATTTATCCACTGTCATCAATCAACCAGCAATTCCTTTTCACATATACTTAATCCCAAGTGCTTAGGTGCTAACGCTTGGCTCAAGAAGGCTAGGGGTCTGCCTTCTTGAACCAATACATCCCCTATTCCATTAGCACACGCATCAGTTTCTAGCACGAAGGGTTTGCTAAAATCCGGCAACCCCAACGTGGGAACCTTGCTGACAGCTTGCTTAAGATCGACAAATGCATTTTCTGCCTCTGAACTCCAATGAAACCCATCCTTTTTCAATAATTCTGTCAGGGGTCGACTGATGACCCCATAGTTTTTGACAAACCAGCGGTAGTAGCCCGTCAGCCCTATAAATCCCCTCAGCCCTCTTATATTGGTGGGTCGCGGCCAGCCTATCATGGCTGCCACTTTGCTAGGATCAGTGCTCACTCTAGTTTTAGATATGATGTGGCCCAAGTATTCCATTTGTTCTTGAGCAAAGGCACATTTTGACTCTTTAATATACAATTGATTGAACCTAAAGACCTCAAAGGTGGCTTTTAAGTGGTAGATATGCTGATCAAAGGAGGGGCTGTAGATTAGAATATCATCGAAGAACACCAAAATGAATTTGCGGAGGTAGGGTTCAAAGATTCGGTTCATTAAGGATTGGAAAGTAGCCGGGGCGTTAGTCAAACCGAAAGGCATTACAAGAAATTCATAATGCCCTTGGTGGGTTTTGAAGGCTGTTTTGTGAATATCTTTGGGTTTTATCCGAATCTGATGATAACCCGACCGAAGATCTAATTTGGTAAAAATGGTGGCATACTTAAGTTCATCAAGTAAATCCTCTACTATGGGTGTGGGAAACTTGTCTTTGATGGTTATGAAATTTAGTTGTCGATAATCAACACAAAATCTCCATGTTCCATATTTCTTTTTGACAAGCAAAACAGGTGAGGCGAAGGGATTGTTGCTGGGTTAGATGATAGATTTACTTAACATATCCTTGATAAGTAGCTCAATTTCAGATTTCTGTTTAGGGGTTGTAAGATCTTAGGTTCACCGGTTCGACTTGATGTTTCAAGTTAATAGAATGATCAAAAACTCTTTTGGGTGGAAGGGAATGGGGTTCAGTAAAGAGGTCCTTATACTCAATCAAAAGTAGATTAAGAGAGTCCAGTTCTTGTACCTTTCTCTGGCTGGATGTCTTGCTGCTGTCCACCACACATACCTCTCCTTCTTGATTCGGGGTTTCCTCAGAAATTTCCACTGTATGGAGGGAGAAGAGTTGAGCCACCTTGGGAATTCTACCCCTGAACATCCTTCTCAGCCGTTTACTCGAGATGATTTTACACACCCTCATTTCCACATTGCCTGTTAGGACCTTTTTGTTGCCATCCTTTTCGAAAGTCACCTCCATCTTATTGAAATCGAAGCTGATTGTGCTCACTCCCTTCATCCAATCTACCCCCAGCATTACATCACAACCTCCTAACTTGAGCAGCCTAAGATTTGTTGAAAATCTTTCTCCATTTATCTCCTAGCAGAAACCCTTACAAGACGATTGGCTCACCACCTTGTTGCCATTGGCAACCGTTACTGATAGGGGATTGGACAGGCTTACCTCACACCCCAATTTTCTTGCCACAACTTCATCCAAGAAGCTGTGGGTACTCCCACTATCTATGAGAACCATGATCGGCTGATTGTTCACTCTTCCTTCCACCTTGATAACCTTGCTATTGTTCATCCCCTTCAAAGCATGCAGAGAGATTTCCCCTTAGTCATCTTTCTCATTTTTCGAGAGTTCTTCTCCTTCCTCAGTTTCCTCGTCTTCCCCTTCCAATAGCAACAACTGCCTCTTACACTTGTGTCCCACGAAATACCTATCCCCACATTTGTAGCATAAGCCCGCTACCCTCCTTTGTTCCATCAGTTTACCTCCCATGGATTGTACTGGATTGGGGGTAGGTAGGGCCAGTACGCCTCTACCGTTGGACCCCCCTTCTCTGGGTGCCGACCTATTCACTTGCCATGCTCCTGTTATCACCCCCCTCATTTGATTCCTCTATTTTTTTATCATTGCTTCAACGATCATTTCTTGTAGCCTTGCACCTTTCACTGCTTGCTTCATCATATGGGGCTGTAACATCTTTACCATAGGCCGCACCTCATCCCCTAAGCCGCTGATAAAACTTGAGACATAGTATTCCTTGGATTCCTTAGACATAGTGTTCCTTCTTGTTTGAGCTTATTAAACTCTTTGATTACATCCCTCATGCTTTTATCTCCGAACCTCACACAAAGGTCCTCTATAAACACACTCCAAGGGCTTCCCTTCTTAACCGCGAGCCATGCTTGATACCAAGCACCTCCCATGTCATTCAAGTAAGCAGAAGCCAAGGTGATCTTCTGTTGTTCCGGAATTTGATATAGGGAGAACACTCGCTCACACCTTTGTGTCCACCACCCCGGATTCTCCCCTTCAAACACTGGAATCTCGAGCTTCTGTATGGGGTAATTCGGGTTGTGCCGATTAATTGGTGCTCCCTATCTCCTTTCTCTTACATTCTCCCCCACCGTGTCCGTCTTGAACTCAAAGTCTGACGTTCCTATCGGTTGCGGTTCTACCCCCACTCTGGAAAAATGGGCTCCATTCTTTCCCTCAGAGGAAACTCGGGAGAGAGCCTTATGGGTTGTTGATTGGTGAACATTCGCGCAATTAATTGTATTTGCTCTATCAACTGTTCCCGCAACAAGTTGCTCTGCTCGCGACTTTCCACCATCCAGCGTTCCATCGCTTGGTTGATCCGGGAATCCACTCCAGCTCCAATAGAGGTTTTGAGTGTTCCCACCCGATTTTGCATCTCTGTTATTGTCGTCGTCACCTGCTGAAGCTGAGACTCCATTTGTTTCATCCTTGTTTCGTTGGCCATGATTAAAATTTCTTGTGAGCATCGTTGTCGCCCAAGAGCTGCTCTGATATCAAGATTGTCAGCTTTCCGAAGCAGACGATAATTTCCGATCAAACAGTAGAATGAGGAAACAACAAAGAATTGCGCGCGCGCACACACACACACACAGAGAGAGAATTGAATCCAAGATTCTCTGATATTTCGTATATAACCGTAGGAAAGGATTCAGCCTATATATAGCTGGATACCTTGTCCTTCTGTGGGTTGTAACCGCCTACATGTAGGAGAATGTACATGCTGCTAATGCAGCAACTGATTTAATACCACCCTAATAACTAGCTAATATCAAATGCTTCATTTCTACCCCTCACTATAGATAATTGGACTGCTACCCCCCTTACAGTAGGTTTATTACATGACACCTTATTTTTTTGTTTTGTCTTGCATGCTCTTACTACTTGGCAATAGCATCTCTTCGTATTCCTGACCCTGTGTCTGATATAAGGCATGGGGGTTGGCGTGCCTGTCTGATATAAGCCATGACTTTAATGTCGGACCCAGGCAAACTCGAGGTTCGGCGTGCTTGTCTAATACAAGGCATGACTTTAATGTTGGTCTGAGGTCTGGTGGGGCGGACTAACCATGTCAGTCTGGGTCCTGAGCACGGTTTAAAGGAGGACCGAGACTAGCTTGAGGTCCTGTGCACCTGTCTGATACAAGGCGTGGCTCAATAGGGTCGAGGTAGGCTCGAGGCCCTAGAGCAGTGATGGGGCTGTGCCCGAGGTCCGCGCAGGGCAGACTGACCAGGTCGGTCTAGGTCTCGAACACGGTTTAAAGGAGGACCGAGGCTGGTTCGAGGTCTTGTGCGCCTGTCTAATACAAAGCGTGGCTCGATAGGGTCGAGGCAGGCTTGAGGCCCTAAAGTAGTGACGGGGTTGTGCCCAAGGTCAGCGAGGGGACGATTGATCATGTCGGTTTGGGTCCCAAGTATTGTTTAAAGGAGGACCGAGGCTGGTTCGAGAGACGGGACTGTGCCCGAGGTCCGCGAGGGGCGGATTGACCATGTCAGTCTGGGTCCAGAGCACGATTTAAAGGAGGACTGAGGCTAGCTCGAGGTCATGTGCGCTTGTTTGATACAAGGCGTGGCTCCATAGGGCCGAGGCAGGCTCGAGGCCCTAAAGCAATGACGGGGCTGTGCCCGAGGTCCGCGCGAGGAAGACTAATCATGTCGGTCTAGGTCCCGAGCACGATTTAAAGGAGGACCGAGGTTGCCTCGAGATCCTATGCACTGTTGTTAGAATCTTACGATTTACGATTCAAATCATACGATTCGACTCGCGATTCGAATATCCCTTAGAATCGTACGATTCGCGATTCGAATATGACGATTCGACTCGATTCATATAGAAATCGAGTTGAATTTATAGGGTGAATAAAAAATCCCTTAGAATCAACTATGAATCGGACGAATCGACCGTGAATCGCATGAATAGCACGATGTCCGACTCATCCAATTCGTGCGACTTCATCTTCATGTGCACTTTAATCGAATATTCGTTCGATTTGGTTATCTTTGAAAACAAAGAAAATGATGAAAATGATGAAGATGATGCTGCTCTTGAACTTGAAGATGAAAATGATTGATAACTAGTGAAAATTATGGATAATGGAGTTTATTAGTAATCTTATAGTTGTAGGTTTTTTTTTTTTTTTTTTTTCTAGCTTGTTATTTTGAAAGTGGTTTGATTTGGTGCAATTTGAATTTAAAAGCAACATGAATATACTTTTGCCTTTTGGTATAATTTTAAACTTAGCAAATATATTTAGAAGTTTATTTATCTATTTATATTTAAAAGAATTGATCATGGTGGGTACATTATTTATTTTCTATGGATATATATTATTTATAGTTAAAATTGAGAATGTGTACCGAATCTTATGATTCGATTCGATTCTCGATTCACGATTCATAAAATAAGGATTTCGATTCTCGATTCGAATCTCGATTTAACAACTATGGTCCTATGTGCTTGTTTGATACAAGTTGGCATTCTTTGTGATAAACGTCGTTTTCTCTTCATCTTTGGGGTGCATCCGGATTTGGTTATAACCGGAGTAAGCATCCATGAAGCTCAAGTACCTGTATCCGGAGGCCGGATCTACAAGCCGGTCGATGCTGGGTAGCGGGTATGAATTCTTTGGGCATGCCTTATTCAGGTTGGTGAAGTCGACGCACATTCTCCATTTGCCTAATGATTTGTTTACCATGATCACGTTGGTGAGCCACGTTGTGTATAGGACTTCTCTGATAAATCTGGCTTTCAAGAGTTTTGCTATTTCTTTACCGGTCGCGTGCCGCATTTTTTCTCCTAGTTTTCTTTTTCTCTGGGTGACGGATCTAGCCTTCGGATCCAGTGCCAGCCTATGGCAGATGGTGAGCGGATCTATCCTGGGCATGTCGGTGGGTGTCCAAGCAAAGAGGTCGGCGTTCTGTCGAAGTAGGCTGATGAGCCTTTCTATTTGTTCGCCTAACAATGTAGAACCAATATGGACGATTTGTTCTGGGCGAAGACCCAGGTTTACAGGATGAAGTTATTCTTTGGGTTGGGGATGCTTATTTGAGAGTTCACTTCGTGGGTGCAATTCGGCCCCATGCACATGGTGAAGTGGGCCCTGGCTATTGATGCTTATTGCTTGGTTGCCGTTGCCGTTGCCAAGGGCTTCGTTTCTCTTGTCGCCTTTGCTGGGCTCGGGACCCCGGGTCTTGAGGCTATTGTGGTAGCACTGCTGGGCCTTTTTCTGATCGATGTGAACGACCCCAACCTTGGTATCTGACACCGAGAACTTCATGACCAGGTGGTGGGTGGGTATTATCGCGCCCAAGATGTTGAGAGGGTCAACCGAGGAATGCGTTGTACGATGTCTGGCAGTCAATGACCAGGTAACGGATGTCGATTGTTTTGATGAGGGGGACGTTCCAAATGAAGTTAACAAATTAACGTAGCCCCTGACACCTACCTGTTCTCCAGAAAAGCCAATCAGGTTCCCGTGAAATGGCCTCAACTCCTTTTCGAGAATACCCATCTTTTTTAGAGTTGACAGGTATAATAGGTTGCCTGAGATGCCTTGGTCCACAAGGATTTTCTTTATCAAAAAGTTTGCGATGACGACCGAGATTACCACGTGATCGTCGAGGTTCTGATCAATGCTCTTGAAGTCCTTGTCTGTGAAGTAGTTCACGGGGTGTTGGGCCATTCTTCTTGGCTTCTTCTCAGTATTGTCTATCGACATTATCGTGCGGAGGTGTCGTTCTTGCGTCGAGTTTGACTCTCTGCCTGTAAAACCTCTAGTGATGGTGTCAATGACCCCAGCTATTTGATTGGCTGGGGGTGGGCCAGCGTGAGTAGGGACATGGATGGTTGGATGGTGGTAGGTGTCGTTTGGCTTTTGGGTAGGGGCGCTTCTGGTTCGCACCATGGTAAGGTGATGGGGTTGGCTTTAAAGGCTCTAGTGAGATTATTGGGTAGGTAAGTTTTACCGAGCCCCATGGTGGGTGCTAGATGTTCTTTCCTGACTAAAGGGAGTAGTCGAAGACGAGATCGCAACGGTAGGGAGCAGATTCCGACGACGAGTCCGTCCGGGGGGCTGCTGTCACCTGTAAGTACTCTGACGCTCGAGTAAGTGAGAGAGTAAAGAAATGAAAGTATATCGATAGGTCAGAGGGTAGAACATACCTTGGGTATGAAGAGAGCTGGTTGATATTGGAGGAAGAGATGTCATTTTGCATACATGCGTCGTGCATTTGTAGGTGATGGAACTAAGTATCTGACGTTGGTGGAGATTCTCAGGTAATAGCATGGTGTCAACGACACCTTCATTAATGTGGATAAGATCCACCATTTATGAGGATGGGATTTGGGGCTGACGCGCGGATACTCATTAGAGGCTGTAATGATATTGCTACAGTCTGACACAGGGACCAAGATCAGGCCAAGATTGGGCCATGGGGATGGGCCAAATTGGGCCATGAGAGATGGGTCGAGATTGGGCCATGAGAGATGGGCCGAGATTGGGCCCAGACGCTCCATCTCTCTTATACAAATAAGAGTCCTGAGAAAAGAATGGACTAGAAAGGCCAGATGAGTTGCCTATGATGGGCATGTAGTGTTATATTATGTTGTTTTGGTTCCTCCATGTTACTTTTTAGCTTAGCCAATACAATAGGAGTTAATATCTTAAGCTATTATTTTGACATTCTCTAACTAAAGGTTGCTGCATGCTTGTGTAGTCTTCATTTTATTGTGACAAAACATTGATTCTACCTTTTCTCTTCTTAACTCACTTTGAAAAAATTGAATATGTACTTTCTTCTTAATTCATCCTGGGTGCCTGCCTTTATCGACCACTTTATTTAAAAAATAATGTCATGGTTCTTGTTTTGGTGTTGTAGGGGCAGGCCGCTTAATCAGACACCTCCATGCAAGTGGAATACCAATTTGTTTGGCAACTGGGTATAGTCTAATCTTGTGATTTCTGTTTTTTTTTTTTTTTTTTTTGGTGGGATAGCATGCTTATCTGGAACTCATTGCAGGAAACTAGAAGTTCCCACCTCCAGACCATTTTCTGTGTTCTGTTCAGAAATCCCCTTTGCATTGTGATAAAAGAGAGACATTAATGTACATACGACTGTACTTGTAAGACTCTTATTTGGACAAAAATAGACCCTACAATTATCCAATCTTTAACTCTTAAAATGTCTGCTAAATCGGAACTTAAAACTCTTCAGTCTTACAATGACATAACCTATTGAGTGGTCATGCAAAAGGAAATAGAATGGCTGGAGTTAAGCTCTAAGTAATTTGATATTTTTAATTGGAGGATTCTTTTTGCTATATATCTGAATGATGGCTAATTAGTCTGGAGTCCATACTCTTTCAAAGTGAACCTTGTTTCTAGGGTTCATATAAGCAAATTGTTGTTGCAAGTTTTGTATACTTCTAGATTGCATCCTCACATGAAAGCCTTCCCAACAAACCAAGATGTTCTTAACAATTTGATATTGCACATTTTTCCTATAGTAATCCACCAAATACAGTGGTTAAAAAATTAATCATCCAATCTCTAAAACAGGGTGCAACTGTTCTGTAACATACTCTTGGTCTTCTATTAGGTGGTTTTAGTTTGAAACGTGAACACTGGGTGTATTCATGCCCTGTCTTGCAGCATTAGTTTACATCCACTTTTCCAATTCTCCTATTTACTTATGGCTAAAATATCTTTATGCCAGTTTTTGATTTGCTCTTTGTGATGAAATTCATTTCTGGTATGGTTGCATTCTTAAGAATACCCAATCACCCATGTCAAACTCTTGCTTTTAAAGAAGACTAGGATGTCCATCATGCTTTTTTTACCTTGATTCTACCGTTTTTTAATTAAGACAAGTAACAAGTTTTAGGTGAGCTATTTAGCGCTTCTGTTTGACCATATATCAGCAGTTTGTATGTTGAGCTAGTCTTTGAGTCTCCTGCTATTTGATGTATTCCATCCTAAAGTTATTGTGAAAAATTAGGTCACAATCACTAATGAAATAGATCCATGTGATGCAACCTTGTACCCTGTCTTACCTAATATTTTTTGCTTCCCTTTGGGCTTTTATTAGATACCTAATTGGTATGAACTGCCTTTATTTGCTTAAACAATACACAACTATAAAAAATGGCATCTTTCCTACTAATTTGTGCATTTCCTCAATAAATTCCATCTAGACCTTCTCGTCTGTGTTGTGGAATTGGTAGGGGTGTAGAAGTTCAGTAGCATCACTAGACATGATTTTAATATTTCACCTGCTGGCATATGCAATCAACAATGAACTGCTGCAAATTCTTGATTTCTCTTCTGTAAAAGTGTTGACAACCTTTTGTACATTTTGAATATCCAGAATGATACTTCACTACCACTGAATGAAACTTGTGTAGCAATTGCTGTTTTGAGGTGAAGACCCTGTTGGCGAGACTCATATTTTCTTGTAAAGCAAGTATCCATTAGACATTCTGTAGTTGGATTTAGAGTTTCAATCTGTCTGCAACTGCTCACGAATGCTTTGCCACTCTTTATCCTTTGTCACCTTCGCTTATTTTCATTCAAGATGGCCAATCTTAGGAAACAATGCTTTAGGAATTGAATTTTGATTTGAATGTTCTTTTTGTGTTATTTTGAATGATGATTGGCAAAAGCCTGAGGGTTTATTTTTATTCCCTTACACGTTGAATTAGAGGGAGATATATGTGAAATCAAGTTTAATTTTGTTACATGGATTTCTAATCTGAAGATGTATCTTCCAGTTCTCATAGACGGCATTTCGAATTGAAAACACAAAGACATTGTGAGCTTTTCTCATTGATGCATCATATTGTTCTGGGTGATGATCCAGAAGTTAAACAAGGCAAGCCATCACCAGATATATTTCTGGCTGCAGCCAAAAGATTTGAGGTATTGCTTCATGATGAATATTCTTTAATTTTTTATTGATGATTCTATTTGATTTGTTTTAATTATTATATTAGCCTCTTTGCCTAGAAAATGATTTTATAATTTTTGGCTGAACAGGGTGGCCCAGTAGATCCAAAAAATATTCTTGTTTTTGAAGATGCACCAGCTGGAGTTTCTGCAGCTAAGAATGCTAGGATGTAAGTGATTCCATTTAAATACTATTTTTTTCACATGTACATATTATTTATAGTTTCATTGTATATGTGAGAAGAAGGCTAATAGGTGCACTCGCGAGGCAATGGGTGAAATGGAGGAAGTTTCTAGCAAAAGAAAGAGAAAGAGACTAAAGAAAACTTGGTGGAAACCCTTAAAACATAACTTATGATATAATGGTCTTACGAAGAATATGATTATGGATTGAGATAACTGGAAGTCTTGAATTCATGTAACTGACCCATCTAATGGGATTAAAGCTCGTGATTGTGGTGGTGGTTGTTTTATCTCTAATTTCATGACCTCATTAGTTTATTATTTTATTTAAAGTTGGAATATTTTTTTGAGAACAAAAAAAAAGTCAGTTGAATACTATGGTAACACTACCATCATTTGCTTTTGGTTTTATATTTTCCTTATTATAGTATGCATATATTTTTTTTGTTCTGAATTTATTGTCTATTACATGTGTTCCACTGTTATCCCGCACATGGATGACCATAGCAGTCACTTCCCATGGTTGCTTGCACTTCCTTTCCACCATTATTTATTTAAAGAGGTGCCAAGATGATTTGGATATGTGAGAAGAAGATTGATAGAAGCACTTGTGAAACAAGTTGATGAAAGGGAGGAAATTTGTAATGAAAGCAAGAGAGAAAGACTCAAGAAAATTTAGTGGAGAACTTTTAGACATGATATAGGATATAATAGTCTTACAGAAGATATAAACATGGATAAAGATGATTAGAGATCTAGGAATTATGTAACCAACCCCACCTTGTGGGATTATGTCTTGTGATTGTAGTTGTTTATTTAATGTGGAACTAGGTTTAAGATTTTCTTTCCAAACTATTGTTGAGCAATATATATAAGTCTAGTCTTGAATAATCTTTATTAGGAAATTTCTTAAGAGTTGGATCTATGGGCATCTTGTTTTCAAATTTTGATGTAAAAAAACTTTCATAAGGCTTATAAGTAACAACTAACAACAATCACTGTGAAGTCTGGTTTTGATGGACTAGCTAAAGGTGGGCTACAAGCTCAAGGTCCATTGTCATTAAATTATGTTTGGGTCTAGATGCAGCCAGTATAGTAAATGTAGTTTTTGGACAGAAATAACTTCTTAGGCTTTTTTATTTGATAGGACATACATAGAGATTACAAGGGAGAAACTGTCCATATGGAGTTGGTTAGAAAAGGAAAAAATTGAATCGATTAAGGAAAGAAAACGATCACTTAGAAATAAAAAAAAATCTGTATATCTAAATACAAAATTGTAATCACATGATTTTGTACATGCAGTGTTCTAAAATGCGCTAAGCGCTAGTCAAGCGCTAGGCTAGGGCCTAGGGGGCCTAGGCGGGGCATAGGAAAACTGCTATTTTTTTTTTGTTTTTAACTTTGTGATGTAATTTGATGTTATTTTTAATTAAATCAAAGTTGAAAAGCATCAATAATGCAACATAAACCAATAATACAACAATAATGGAATGACAAGTGAAATATAGAATTAAGCATGAGAAAACAATTGTTGTAGATCAGTTCTAGGTTCAAACTTCAATAAGACAAAAGCAACAATAATGCAACATAAACCATGCTTGAAGAATCCAAGTATCTAATTATCTAATTAGAATTCTTCCTCTCCATATTCTTCCAATACATAATCTTCGTTAGACTCAAAATCAAATTCATTGAGCTCTTGCTCATTTTCTTCTTCTGATAGGAAATCATCTTCATGAAACTCTCTCATCCTAGAACTTCTTCGAGGTTGAAGCATCTCGTTTGCTTCGGATGCTTCACCAATCACTTCCCAAGTAAGTCCTGTACCAGGTTCAATTTCTTCATCATCTCCTCCTTCAACAATCTATCCTTGTGCATTGCTGGCATAACTAGCAAGTAGCACATCAACATTCATTTCCTTCTCCCTCTTTTGCTTGTTCATCAGTTTTGCATTAAATTAGACATAGACAAGATTGTTCAATCGATGCACATCCGGTCTATTTCTTTTCTTCGTATGTATTTACATAAATAAAATAAAAGTGATATCAATTTAAATGATAGATAAGTTATTGATATTAAAGAAATATAGTTCATATTTTCATTGGGATAATGACATAAAAATATTAAAAATATTTTAAAATATGCACTAACCCCTTCAAAAGTGTTCAAATTTCTTTCACAACCGGGTGAACTACTGGTTAACAATAGGATTCTTGTTGCCATTCGTTGCAAGTTTGGAGTTTGATTTCCATAAATCATCTACCATGTAACTACATAAGTT
The DNA here is from genome assembly GCA_036245055.1 of Diospyros kaki. Taxonomy (NCBI): domain Eukaryota; kingdom Viridiplantae; phylum Streptophyta; class Magnoliopsida; order Ericales; family Ebenaceae; genus Diospyros; species Diospyros kaki. The sequence goes on along the minus strand of BSEG01000003.1, from coordinate 24,864,498 downwards.
AACTAGTATAAAGTAAACAAATTTATACACTAATACACATTAGGAACTAAGAAAAGGATTAAAGGAATTTTATATCTGGATTATAATTGTCATCATTTTTTGCACAGCCTTGAGCTACCCACACTTTTTCAAAAGCTCCATTTTTACGAGTATACTTTGGCAACTCAACATTTATGACATTACCTTGCAATTCAAAATGATCATCACCATGATAAAACATCTCCACACAATTAAAAAACTCATCCATCACTTCATTATCAAGATATATAATCTTATTCTTGAAAAGGTAGTAGGGATTCAAAAGATAAGCCGCCAAATGCAATGGACTATCTAGCCTATCTTTCACTCTTGCTTCAATAATCTCTATAACAGGCTGATAGTTTTTCTCAAGATTATTTAGGGCCTCCTTAATATCTTCCTTTGCTTGCTTAATCTCTCCATATAAAAAACCTATAAAAGGCTTTCTATCTGCATCAACAATTCGAAGCACTTTCACCAAATGTGCAAAAACCTTAAGGCATAAAGTTACACCATTCCAGAAAGCAATGCTCATCACGGTAGCATATGCTGCTTTCCCTTTAACATTCTTTGACCATTTACATTCCTCCCATTCAGAGCTGGTAAACATTGACCTCAATTGGGCCTTTTTCTCCATCAAACTCTACAAAGTAAGGAAAGAAAAAACAAATCTAGTGACTCCCGGCCTTACTATATCCCTCTTTTTCGTAAATGACCTCATTAAGGATAAGGTTTTATGGTGTGCATAAATGAAGATTGTCAAACTCTTTGCTTGATCAATGATTTTCTTATATCTTGGCATTTTTTCAATACTTTCAATAATCAAATTGATGGTGTGAGTAGCACATGATGTCCGAAAGATATTTGGCCTCTTCAGCTTCAATAATTTTGTTGCTCCCATATTGTTGGCAGCATTGTCGGTTATTACTTGGATGATATTTTGTGGCCTAACTTGCTCAATGCACTTGTCCACATACTTAAATATGAGTTCACTTGTATGTGCTTCGTTTGATGCTTCTTTTGAAGAAAGAAAAATAGTACCCATGCTAGAATTAATACATAGGTTCATGATGCTCAATTCTTTTTCTGTCTGTCCAAGCGTCTGTCATAATAGAACACCCATTTTGAGCCCACTCTTCTTCATGCTTCTTCAGTAAGTCTTTCATTCTGTCAACCTCTTCCTTTAATAATGGTTCCCTCAACTAGTATAGACTAGGAGGTTTGAACCTCGGCCCAAATTGACCAATCGTCTCAACAAACAATTTGAAACTATCACGATCAATAGTCTTGAAAGGTATACTAGCTTCGTACACCCATCTAGCACAATATCCTTGTACAGTCTATGTTCTCTCTTTAAACAGTGCTTCACTAATATTTTGCTGTCTTTGCGTCATTCTCGAGCTCAAACAAATTTCAGAACTAATGGAGCTTGCAAACTTATCTATAGGGCCAAGAGTACGAGGTGCTTTTTTGCTCCCTAACTCTTCCAATTCATTTTCATCATCCACCCCTTTCCCTTTGTCAGAAATATTAACCGAGGATCTCATCTTATCTTCCTCTTGCTTCTTATTCTTCTTCTTACTCTGTCTCGGCAATAAAATTCTTGCATTTAGCTTTATCATCCAAAGAAGATTTTGGACATGCAAGAACATTTTTGAAAATGTGGCCGATGTGTTCTTTGACTCTGTAAACTCCTCTAGACATAATTTTACCACACAACTTGCATTTAACTTTATCCATATTATTCGGATTAATTAACATTCCATACTCTCATCCGACGTTATTTGATTTCTTTTTAAGAACTGAGGCGGCATCGGATGATGCTTCCATACTCTCAATTCCATCTGACATGACTTTCTTTTTTCTTCTTTTGTTTCCTGAGAAAATTGACATTGAATGATTGAATTAAAATAGACAACTAGGCTAACTAGCTAACAAACAAAGCCAAGAGCTAACAATAGCCCCAAGCAGCAACAACAAACAGCAACAAAGGCAGCTTGCTACATTTGTTGCTTGCTTGCAAGTTAGTAAGTTACAAATATTAATTTTTTTAAAACATTAATAATGATAATTAATAAATATTTGAATAACAAATAATCAAATATTAATATAAATATTAAATTAAATAATAAAAAAATAAAAAGAAAACAAAAGAGGGAGATGCAACAGCAAGCAGCAGTGTTGTTGGCTACTGCTTACCGAAGGAGGCGGAGGGTGAGTGAAAAAGATGAAGTTGCAAGAGTAAGAGACAACCAGAGTGGCAGTGTGCGAGCACGAGACGATGGCGACGACAACTTTGCAACTGCAAGAGACGGTGGCGGCGACGACTCTGCAACTATAAGAGACGGCGGCGGCGTGCGGGCACGATAAAGGCGACGACGACGGCGATTTAGCAATAGATTATCGGTGGCAGTCAGCATGAGAGAGAGAAGGGGAAATCGACGAGAGAAAGGGGTAACGGGTAAGGGGAAACAAAACCCTAATAAATTTTACTAAATGCTTCATGCGGCTTAGGCGGTCGATTTGGCCATAATCGACCAGGCAATTCACATGGCTAGGCGTCCACCTTGGCTGCCTAGGCGCCGCCCGGTATCGATTAGCCGGGCCGACGCCTAAGGTGGTCGATTTGGCCATAATTGCGACGGCCAGCGACCGCCTAGCGCCTCGGCTCCGCCTAGGCCGCGTTTTAGTTCACTGTGTATATGCCTCTCTCAAATTAGGCCCTAAATATTAGGGAAGCCTAGTTTGGATATTTACATCTTCAAAATGGATCTTTGGTAGATTCTTATCCACCTTTAATTTTTTTTTTATGAAATGCCTGTCTATTTACGTCACTTTGAATATGTTGAGTTGTTGCCAATATCTGGTTTGATGACTAAGATATTAGGTAACTGAGAGGTCTTACTTGACAATGCCTCTGCTATGTCCTCAATGTCAGAATACTTCTCCTTTGCGGCATCCTAGACTTCTTGTGTTGTCCCATGGAGGTTGAAATTTACTTTAACTTAATGTGTCTTCAGGGTTGAAATACTTCTTTGTGGCATTCTCTTGTGCCATCTTGTGGAGGATGAAATTTTGCTCCGATTTGCTAAGTCTCTAGGGTTGGAATGCTTCTCCTTTGTGGTATTCTCTTGTGCCTTCCTGTGGAGTGCTATTAAGTGCCTTTTTATGAGATGTGAGCACTATCCTCTTTTATAATGGTAGTTTTTGACGGGTTTAGCTATAATCATACTATGTTTTTTCATAGGATCAAGCAATAATCCTTACAATGCTTTTTATACTTGGGCTAAAGTAATAACCCTTACAATTAAAATAAGATGAAGTCGCCCCCAGGGCATAGATCAACTGACAAAGGAAGAATGCGCTGTGGTGTTGCTTTTTGGGCTCTCAGGTTCCGTGTTGGAACCTTGATTAGGGAAAAAAACTTAGCAGTCAGGGAAATCTTGAAAATTGGAAGACTGCTAGGCCGCCCTCATGTTTGCGGAGAAAGGCTAGGGGTTGAATTGGTTATTGGGTACCCTAATTTACATCTCTCGTAGGAATTATGGGGCCGAGTTGCGGGGGGAGCTCGTGATGGTGTATTAACCAAAAAAAAAAAAAGATGAAACCACCATAAAGGCTAAAGCAACAACCTCTAGAAAAATAAAGACAACTTGCCATACCCATTATTTACATTACCCCGTCCAAGTCACAAGTAGAATGAGAGATTGAACTCATCTGCGGTAGGCAGACTTTTTAAAACTGTAAGGTTGAGCCCATCTTCAATCAACTTTGGACCCTTGGTTATTACTTGTTTTTACCCAAATTGATAAAACAGAAACCTGTGAACCAACTTTCAGAACAATTTGCTCAAATATGGAGAAGGTATTTATCTTTCACTTCTTCTCCTATTTCCTTGAGCAACAGGAGATTGTTGGTTTATTTTCTATTCTAGTTTTCTAGCAGTGTGTCAAATAGCTGTTTGTTTCTTTGTAAAACCCTAACTTTGGTGATATGGGGGCTTTAAGATTCCTCAATCAACCCGCTTCAACAAAGATGTCGTCCGACGACCGACAAGTCGTGGACTAGTCAACTGCTGCTTTATAAAGTCTTTTTTTGCTAATTGGCTTGCGACTAACCGTCTACATCTTAATGCCAGAGTGCGGTGTTGTGTTGCGCCCTTTCATCTTCTCCAACAATTGCGATAGCTGTTCGGGTTTTGCGTTGCAAACCCTTTTGTTTTCCCCATCAATCTCCATTCTACGACCCTTTGCTTTCTTCGTCGTGACTGTGGCTAGTTATCCATTCGATGGCAATGGTGACAGTTGCGGTTGTGACTGGGGCGATGGCAGACGAAGTTAAAGGAGATGACCAAAGATAAAGGAGATGGGCAGTGGCCTACGGTGGCAGAGAACTTTATCATCTTCACTGCATTCATTACATTCATGACTTTTCTTCAATCTGATGAGGCCTTCCTAGGTAACTGGTTATGAAACTTCAGGTTGGAGAGGGACTCTGTTCATCTGGGTGGTGTGGATAAAATGAGGGGTTGTTGGGGTGGGTGCTATTTGGGATTTGAAGGTGTATATTGAAAATGTGGGATGTTTTACCATGCTCATCTTTTTAAAGGTAAGGTTGATAATAGAGTGAGCTTTTAGTTGGACAACATCAGCATAGATGGGTGTCGAGTCCTTACCCTTTGAACTTGCCAGTGATGAGGAAGTTGAGGTACCTAACTTTTTCTCTTCTTTACTGGTAAGCTTGCATGGACTCTTCAATTTAGGAGAAATTTGCAGGATTAAGAGTTGTGTTCAATGGCTACTCCTTTTTCCTTGTTACACAATGTTATGGAGAAAAGAGAGATGGTGTGTTTTTGTGCCACAATGGCAACAAAAATTTTACGACAGAAAAGAATAAATGCTTATGCTTAAACCATTTGAATGAGGATGAAGCCATGGGAATTGAAGGATTTTCATTGTTCATTGCGGAGTATAAAATGATAATTTAGGCCATAGCATCTAGTTGTGTCTAGTCTTGCAATCAACTTAGCTTTCATGACTATTAAGCAGTCGGATGACTGTGCAAACAAAAACTTATCCCCTAAGACGATCAAACTCCCTTCTATTGCACGAGGGATTACTTAGACACAGAATTTTTCCTTGATTTGCTTGTGTGATGCAACAAACTTTGCGATTTTTCTGGATACTTCCACATCTATTTTTGCACACTACCAACTTCAGTTTCTTTCACATATGGAGAAGTTTTTGCTAATGGGGTTGAATGTCATCCAACAGTCCTCTTGAGTTATTATATTTTTCTCACTGGCTTACAAGCTTCAATACAATAGTTGGTGGTATGTTAAGTTGCTTGATAATCATTAATTGACCTTCTTTTATTGATGCCCCACATTGTCTTTGTTGATCTGTTTCAATATTATCAATTTGATACAATTCCATTTACAATGTAGAACATTCTTGAGTGAGAATGGCTGAAACTGCATGTAGTTAATTGAGAATATTTTAGATGGAACCTCCTCTAATCTGATTATTGTTTACCTGTAGGATTTCATGCTTTTTCCTTTCCTTTTCTTCTTGTTTTTTTGCTTTTGATGCTTAAATAATGCTGTTTTTTGGAGATAAACATGTATTTTCTAGTCAAAACCATTCTTCTTGATTCCTGATTATGAACTTATCCTCTTTAAGTTCTTGTTTTTGCTAATTCTTTTGTCACATGTACCATTAGGTTGGCAGTTATGGTGCCAGACCCTAGGCTTGATAGCTCGTTCCATGGTGTTGCAGACCAAGTTCTAAACTCCCTTCTTGATTTCAACCCTAGTGATTGGGGTTTGCCTCCCTTTGAGATGGCAGCAAGTTAGATTGCATATTAGCAAATATGGTATGTCAACTATGGATTGTTGCATTTATTGATTTTTAAGGAGTTTTAAACTGAACATTGATTAGATTATTTTCAGAATGCATTCTTAGATGTTTAAATGATGGGTGACACTCCAGAGACGTCAAAAGAGATGTCAATTTTATTCTACTGTTATTGTACTATAATTCAGTTGTCATTCAATCTTCTTATAGAAAAAATCTTATGGACTAGTTCTTCTAGTTTTAGATGCTTAAGTATATATAAATGCTTTTGGAATAGGTATTACAATATTTGATTTTAGTGGAGGAAATTTGTAACAAAAGCGGGAGAAAGACAAAAAAAGAAAAGAAAAAAACTTAATGCGAAATTCTTAAACATAACATATGATATAATGATCTCAAAGAATATGAAGATGCTTAATAGTTTAGGATTCATGTAGTCGAGATGATATCTCGTGAGATTTAAGACATGGGATTGTTTTTTCATGGGAAAAGAAAGTTCATTTTTGTGTTAATTATTTGTTACATCAGCTTGTGAAATTCTTGTTTGGTGGTCCTTTTTTAATCTAACTTGGAATTTTAATATCTTCTCTATGTTTCTCTACCTTTGGTTTATAGGCTTTGATGCATCAAATGCTTCAAGTTTTTAGAAATATACCAGATAATGTTACTTGTATAAACATTTTTAAAATTAGATTTAGAAAAGACCATTCATTAAAAATTTGGGTAAATTACAAAGAACACCCTTGAGGTTTGGTGAAATTGCAAGAATCACCCTTAATATTTGAAGAATAACAATAATCTCCCCCCACGTTAAACAATATGACAAAAAAAATATTTTTTATCCTTTATTCTTTCTCCCTTCTCCGCTAACTTCAGAAAAATAAAATAAAATTAAGGGTCATTGGTGTCTTACGACCATCATTAAAGAGAATGAGGGATGAACCCCAAATGAGGTTCAAATTTGCAATGGACCTCCTCTCTCTTCATTGATAGATCTAGGTTTGAACCCAAATGTAGGAGGTTTGATTTGAACCATTCGAACCTTTTTCCCCTTCATCTAGGTTCAATTTGAACACATTCTTTCAAGTTCCTAAGATAGGAAATGGTTTGATCTAGAGAAAGAGATAAGAAGAAGTTACCTCATGCGTGACAAGAGTACAGGCGGTTGGTGGCGACAACCATGGTGCGAACAGTTGCAAAGAGGTTGTTTGGCTGCCATGAATGCAGTAGTTGCACAAAGATGATTCACATAGAAGAAGAAGAATATAATAGAGGTAGTTAGTGGCAATGGTTCGTCCACCAAAGAAGGGGTGGGGGAGAAAGGGAAGGGGAGCCTTTTAAATATAAGGGAATTCATGAATATTGGGGTTAATTGCAACATGGTATTAAACTCTGTGGGTGCTCGTATTTTCATACTAGTCAATGTTAGTTTTTGTAATTATCTCAAGCAAATCAAAGTCATCTTCCTTAAGTATTAACTCTGGAATTAAAATTAAGTATATTAAAGAAATGATGAAATTATAGAAGAGCTCTCAAATTCTAAAATATATATATATAATTAAAACCTCCAAATCAACTCTAATTTCTTGAATGTATGAAATGCTCTCACTAGATCATGGTTTCCCTACCATATTTGGGCAATGAATTACAGAATTAGAATTAATGGAGAATTAAAACTCAGTCCACCTTGTATTATTCAAAATAAATATAACAAAATTAAATTCATAGCACAAGACAACAAAAAAATTTCCTTTACTCTTAAGCCATTTTTTGTGCTGGTGTAATTCTACATCATGTGCCCATTTTCGATAGTAAAGATCCATTAATTGTACTCCAAATTATTGCTATCACTCATAATGTGTTTGTTTAGATAAATACATGAACCAAAAAATCATTAAGACCAGACCATAAAAATGAATCACATCAACAATTGTGACCATAACAAAGGCAAGTGTTTCTATTGAAGAATGGCAATGGTAAATGAAAGGACTTTCTACTTCACCTCCACGCTTTCTCAAAATCCCAGTATGCTGGCCTAGCAATATGATTTACATACCACTACTCTCCCTCCATTTTTGAAGGCTCGAGAAGCATGGAAAAATTACCACACATATTCTTTAGTGGGTCCCTTGCACGAAAAAGCAACAATCAGCTAAGAAATTACACCCCTTCCAACAAATTGGTTCAGTTCATCCTCGTATATGAAATCCTGGGATGATGGAATGCATTCGATCAAAATATTTGTAACTACATTATTCATAATGGAGCTATCAAACTTGGTAAATCACTTGTCATTTTCCTGTTCCTGCATCCAAAAAATAAGATAGCGGGCCCCAACTTGGTTCCAGATTTTTGCAAAGCTAACCTTTCCTGAAATATGATAGCCATATTAATTTCAATACTCTTCTGTTGCAAGAACATAATTTAGATGACCTCCAGAGTTCAAACCTATAGGAAACCCCTAAAAGGAGCCAATCTGGTGCCAGGACCAATCATGATAATAGGCAATTTAGTGTCGGTAGGAAGTTTAAAGTTAGATTGCCGAACAAAAATGGGTGCCCAGGAGCAATCATGGCTTTCCTCCAGCGGCACAGCATTCTGGAATGAGACCATAAAATATAAAATGCTTTAGGAGATTCTAAACATTGAAATCTTGCAGTAATCTAGTCATCAGATTAGATGCCTTGTATATGTAAAAGTTGGTACTTCATTTCTGTAACATGCGAAGTCCACATGACAATTTAGAAAATATGATCACCCATTTAACATGTTCCTTCCAGGAACAATTTTTTCTTTTTGCCAAGTAGGAACCAATATTTTGTCTCACTGGCATGTTCCCCTTTCATGGTTTGCTCTAACGAGACTGAAAAATTAGTCCAGTGTTTAGGACATGACCCCCTCAAAAATTTGAAGAGCATTACCTTCATCCAAGTTGAACACACTCCTTTGTGAATCCGTCCTGTTGGTGTTTTCTCATAAACTAGTGCACAAGTAACATGAATCCTGGATGAAAACATCCTGCAGAACATAATTGCAGACCGTAAGACACAGCATACCATGAGAGCACAAAGAAGTTACAAGCACTAATATTCCTTTTAAGGTAAAAAAAAGGAAAATAAAATGGTATTTACAGGCAACCAACTTACTTTCACTGTGATATGTCAAGGAATTTTCCCAAAACCTATGAGGATCTTATCCGCCTCTTAAAATTGAAAATAGCAATCTAGATTACCTCCTTAAGATCTATGGCTCCACAATTTTTGTTCAGTGTCCTACTAACTCAGACCATCAGGCAAACCTTCCCAAAACTTATACCTATTCGTTCTCCACAAATACCTCCATCTGGCAAATGGGTACATTAGATGAATTATTGTTGAAAGATAAAGATGATAAGGAGATGATCTGTGGATAAGATAAAAGAATAAGAGGAGGATAACTCTCCAAGTTATCCTCAAGCTGATCTAATGTATGTGTATTATTTGTAAATTAGTTAGAATTATTTTATCTTGTTATCTTGTACTAGAATTTAGGAGTTTATCTAATAGCTAAAGTTTATCACCATGTGTGCCACCCAAAAGAACAGTATGTCATGCCTGAACAATTATGGGAAACAACATTAGCCCAAGGCAATAAGTGCATAATTTTCCTGTTTAAATATAGCTTATGATATTCAACCTTCGAGCATTAGCAAACTATGTAACTTTTTCACAACTTAAAGATGAGAATAAGCAAAGCTGAATTTATAAATATTATCAAGCACCATGCACAGTTTAAACCTGTTTAACCTAAAGGTCCTGCATGATAAAGGCTGAGCACTCAGAAGCTCAACCTTCAAGCAACATTCAAGTATGTAATTTTAGATAATTCACCAATTAAAAATGTGAAGGAAGAAAGTAACAGTATAAATAAATATTATCAAGCACAATGTACCGTTTAGATCCATTAACCTAAAGGTACTCTATAACAAAGATTGGGCACTCAGAAGCTACTAACCTACAAGCAACAGTTAACCACGTATCTTATTCACAACTTAAAAAGTTGAAGAAAAAGAGGAGTCGAATTAATAAATATTATCAAACACAACAGAGTTTAGATCCTTTGCCCTAAAGGCCCTGCATGATAATGATTGGCCATTCAGAAGCAGGGTCAAGAAGCTAGATTTCCAAATTTATGATATTCTGAACTTATCAACCTTAGTTGACCAACAAAAGTTTGTCAGAAAGTTAAAGACCATGGTGCTTCATTCCCCCATTGAACTGCATCAGGCGATATCATCTGACATGCTGCAATTGGGCATGGCTCTTGGGTTGCAGATGTGTGTTTGTGTGAGCGTGTGTGTGTGTGTGTGAGAGAGAGAGAGATGCATATGCTCTATTGCATGAGCCCAAGAAGCATGGACACTCCACGTGTGGGGCATGGCAATACTACATCGATCGGGCAGGAACACGCACAAACACCAGTCTAGCACGCCATAGCACATGTTGCAACATGGTATTTGTTGTGCCCCAAGATTCGCAGGAAGAAAATCAACACTAATTAAGGCTCGTTGGGAGAGGTCAATCGAAGGTATCTTCTGAAGATAATCTGACAACTAGGGAAGATATCTTCCGAAGACCCTCTTCCGAAGCATATCTTCCGAAGTCCGTCTGAAGCCTATTTTGTTCTCTATTCCCAGCCTATAAAAGGAGAAGTTCAACACCAAAACAGGGATCTAGACATTAGTATTTTTCTCTCACCATATTTCCTTCCGAAGAACATAATCTTCCTTTCCATTACATTTTTTCCGTACTGACTTGAGCATCGGAGGGTCTTCGTGGGAGAGAACCCCACGAACCTTTTGACCATATTTTTCTTATAGTGAACTTTGGAAGCATCAAGACGTGCCTTCGGAAGCCCTAAATACGGATCTTTGGAAGACAAGGAGATCGCGGCATTGCAAGCTTCGGAAGACTGAACCGTAGCTTCGGAAGACTGAGAATGGTAGCTTCGAAACACTGAGGATCAACAGCCTCGGAAGACTAATAATGGTAGCTTCAGAAGACTGAGGATCAGTAGCTTCGGAAGACCGATAAGGGTAGCTTCGGAAGACCGATAAGGGTAGCTTCGGAAGACCGATAAGGGTAGCTTCGGAAGATCGAGGATTGGTAGCTTCAGAAGATCGAGGATTGGTAGCTTCGGAAGACGTCCCAGATTTGCAAGTCCCATCAGTGTCACCTTTGGAAGCCTCTACGGTTAGCTTCAATAGCCTTCTGAGGGGCGCTTTGTTCACATCTCGGAATCTGCGGCATCCACGACAGTCCCATCATTGAAAAATTTTTAATTGTTGTATTTGGGCAACAAGAATTTGGCGCCGTCTGTGGGAATCTGGATAAAAAGCTCATTTCACTACAAAATGCCGAGAGGGACAAAGTCAACTGGTCTAGCCAACCCGCCTAACCTAAACCGAAGGAACACTCGTAGCCGGACAGGAGACCCTATCTAGACACTACCTAATGTGCACGGACTTATAGGAGATCACCTGGACAATGACGTGCGCTCAGGTAACATACCGACACTGGAAGGCCATCAGACTGCAGGGTTGGGTGGTATGGAGCATTCAGAACAAGGAGAAGTACATGCTATTAGGGTAGGGAGGCAAGTGATAAGACAAGGGAGACAAACCCCGCTCATAATGCAAGCAAATCAAGACCAACACTCCCTGGGGCAATCCTCAATTCCGAGAAGAAGCTCTGCAGTGATCCTAGCACCTCCAGAACCTTCTGGAATAGCACCACCCACTGTCCTATTATCAGATTATGAACAGTTACGAAAAAATTTTGAGGAGTTGAAGAGCCAGAATAACGATCTCAAAGCAAGTAATGAGGAGAATACGAGAAAGTTGCAAGGGGTTACTGCTCTGCTGCAAGAATTGATGCCTGACATCCACATTCCCCAAACAGGGCAAATCGGAGAGAGAAGACATTAGAGATCCCATGACGACCCTCCCAGAGCGTCACATCAAGGGATCAGGATTGGAAACCCCAGAATTAATGATCGAGTCCCGTCAGCAGAGAACCCAGGAGGTAATCATGATAGGAGGCCAGGGAAAGCCCCCATGTACGAGGAGATGGCGGAAAACACCCACTCAAGGGCTCTTTGCATCCAATCTCCCGATAGGAACGAAGCAGATAGAGCAACTCTTAAGGCATCTGACGTCAAGCGCCTCATAGAAGAAGTGTTGGAACAAAAGCAAATCGTGGCAACACCTGTAGAAACATCAGCGAAAGGATTCCCATTGTCTGAAGAGCTCCAAAGACAGCCAGTGCAGCCTGGGTTCAAACTGCCCCAACTCCCATTATATTTGGGGAAGGAAGACCTCGAGAGGCACTTGCAACACTTCGTCGCAATGGCCGTATTGCATGGATGGAATGAAGTCACCAGATGTAAAGCTTTCCCCCTCTCACTAGCTGGGCAAGCGCAACAGTGGTTTATTGAATTACCTGCTGGGCACATCCGATCGTTCGAACAGTTGAAGAAAGAATTTCTGGAGGCATTTTCTGCCTACGTTCCAAAGAAGAAGAGTGCTATGTACTTGATGAGCTTGCAACAAAGGCCGAATGAATCTCTGAAGCAATATGTCGAGAGGTTCAGGGTCGCAACACAAGAGGTAAGGGATCTCCTGGTAGGTCTGGCCGCATCTGCTTTGCTTAATGGAACCGCCTACGCCCCGCTCAGAAGGTCCCTAGCGTTTTCTGAGCCGAGCTCGATGGCCGAACTGTTCGCTTGGGCTGAGCAATTTATTGTCCAGATGGAAATCTTGGAAGCATGGGAAGGTAAAAGAAGAGAAAGGCCAAATGATGTTAGGTCAGACAGATCAGTGAAGGCGCAGAGAAGAGAAGAGCCCCCGAAGATGCAGTTCCGGAGCTTCACCCCCCTTACTGAGCCCAGGGCCGCTGTCATTTTATCCATTGCGCATATGGGGCTCATCAACTTCCCTCCGCACTCTAACCAGCCAATGGGTAGAAACACAGATTCTTTTTGTAAGTTTCACGAAACCACGGGACATGCCATTGAGCAGTGCCGAGAACTGTGGAACCAAATTGAGCAGCTAATCAGAGAAGGGAAACTAGATCGGTTCATACTGGACAAGCCGAAAAATCAGCAAGGTCGGAGAGAGGACCCTAAAAGAAATAATCAGGGAAAGCCCCCGCGTCAGAGGAATGAAGTACCAGGCAGAAGAGAAAACCAGCCGTCCCGACAGAAGGAAGGGGAGAAAAACAGTCAAAGAAGGGAGGAATCAGGCCCTAGCACAGAAGAAGGCGGAAATGAGCCTATTATGGAGAGAATACACGTAATTTCAGGAGGGGAAAATTTGGCAGGAGATTCATCCTCTTCTAGAAAGGCATATGCGCGCCAGGCACTATACGTTCATTCGGTGGAAAAGATTCAAGAAGACGAAGATCCCTTTATTTTCTCACCTGAAGATCAGGGGAGTGTGCTGCTCCCCCATGATGACCCCTTGGTTATTTCCGCTATTATTGCCAAGCACCCGATTGAAAGAATACTAGTGGACAGTGGAAGCTCTGTAAACCTTTTGTACTGGAATTGCTTTGAGAAGATGCACATCGCCCATGATCGATTGAAAACAGTCACTTCCCCCCTGTATAGCTTCACGGGAGAAGCAGTGCCAGTGGTTGGGTCGGTTCAGTTGCCTATTACACTCGGGGACTACCCTCAGGTGGTTACGCGACAAGTGAGCTTTATGGTAGTCAGAACTTTCTCCTCGGCCTACAATGTAATCTTGGGGCGTTCACTCATCAATGCTATGAGAGCTGCCATATCTCCGGGATATTTGCTGATGAAATTTCCTACTCCGCAGGGAGTAGGGCAGGTGAGGGGTAATCAGAAACAGGCCAGAGTATGCTATGTGAGCTCCACTCGAGGTGTCACGAGTAAGGGAAAAGCGATGACTGAGGAGACCTTACTGATTGGCGAGCAAACCCTTGAGGCCAGCAAGCCTCAGCCGGTGGAACCGCTTGAAACCGTCCCCCTGGACCCTAATGATGAACGTCGGCAGGTACGCTTGGGAAGCCAGTTGGAGAGTCAGGAGAAAAAAGAGATCGTCGAATGTCTACGCTCTTATGCAGACATATTCGTCTAGACGCCCGTTGACATGCCCGGAATCAGTCCAGAAATCATATCCCATCACCTGAATGTGCGTGCAGAAGCTCGACCAGTCAAGCAGAAAAAAAAGACATGTCGCCCCAGACAGGCTGAGGCATATGGAAGAAGAAGTAGATAAACTCTTGAAGGCAGGATTCATTAGGAAGGTGCAGTACCCCGAATGGCTGGCCAATGTCGTGATGGTGCCAAAGGCCAGCGGAAAATGGCGAATGTGCATTGATTTCACTAATCTAAATAAGGCGTGCCCGAAAGACTCCTACCTACTCCCGCGAATAGACAAACTAGTTGATGATACAGCCGGGCATGCAGTATTGAGTTTCTTGGACGCATTCTCAGGTTACCACCAGATCAGCATGTATCCGCCTGACGCCGAAAAAATGGCTTTTATAACAGAAAAAAGGGACGTATTGTTATCAGATGATGCCTTTCGGCTTGAAAAATGCAGGGGCAACGTATCAAAGGATGGTTAACAAAATATTCAAAGATTTACTAGAGGGGGTGATGGAAGCCTACGTAGATGACATGATAGTGAAGAACAAACAAGGCGAGTCGCATGCCAGCCAACTTGAGAAGGTTTTCGCAATATTTAGAAAGAATAACATGCGCTTGAATCCAGATAAGTGTACATTCAGAGTAAAGTCGGGAAAGTTTTTGGGATATCTGATTACTCACAAGGGGATAGAAGCTAACCCTGAAAAGGTGCAGGCAATAATTGACATGCAGTCCCCCACCACAGTAAAAGAGGTTCAGAGATTAAATGGCCGTCTGACAGCATTGGGTCGTTTTCTCTCAAAGCAGGCCGAACGCAGCCTCCCTTTCTGCCAGGCTTTAAAAGGAGGTAAGAATTTCCAGTGGACTCCTGAGTGCGAGAAGGCCTTCCAAGAGTTAAAAGCATATCTCAAGGAGATCCCTCTATTGACATGATCAGAAGCTGGGGAGAGGTTGCACCTGTATCTTGGGATTGGCTATCAGGCGGTAAGTGCTGTCCTCATCAGACAAATCAGCCAGGTTGACAACCCGGTGTTTTATGTGAGTAAAGTGTTACAAGGAGCAGAGGTGCGATATCCCCATGCCGAGAAGGTAGCTTTGGCACTGGTAACAGCAGCAAGAAAATTGAGACCCTACTTTCAAGCACACGCAGTTACAGTGTTAACAGATCAACCATTGAGACAGATTTTGCAGAAACCAGAATGTTCGGGAAGATTAACCAAATGGGAAGTTGAACTCAGTGAGTACGATATCTGCTTCGAACCTAGAAAAGCGATAAAGGGGCAGGCGTTGGCAGACTTCATAATGGAGTGCACTCATTTGCCAGAGACAGAAGTTCGCACAAAGACATGGATGTTGTTCGTAGATGGAGCATCGAATGCCAAAGGAAGCGGGGCGGGGGTGGTATTAATCTCCCCCGAGGAGGAGGTGTTAGAATACTTTTTATGCTTCATCTTCCCCAGCTCAAACAATACAGCCGAGTATGAAGCATTGTTAGCTGGGATGAGATTGGTAGAAAAACTGGAGGTAAAGAGCTTGATCGCCCACAGCGATTCCCAGTTGGTAGTGCAACAGTTCCAAGGCACTTTTGAAGTAAGGGAACAGGTTTTGGCTCGTTATCTGCAGAAAGTGAAGGAGCTCTCTCATAGATTTGAACATTTTGAACTCATTCAGATCAACAGGTCCTCCAACCAGCACGCTGACGCATTATCCAAGTTGGCCTCGGCTCGAGACACCCCGGGACGATTAATCCATATGGAGGTCTTGCAACGACCAAGTACAGAAGAAGGTGATGGGGGCGTCCACTGCATTGATATAGTGGACGACTGGAGGACACCAGTACTGAAATACCTGCTTGATCAAGAACTTTCAGCCACACCCTCAGAGGTTAAGAGATTGAAGACCTATGCGGCCCGCTTTACAATCATTGGCCAGGATCTATACAAGAAAGGGTACTCCTTGCCATTGCTCAAATGCTTGGGGGCACGAGAAGCAGAATAGGCGCTGGAAGAAGTTCATAAGGGAGACTGTGGTGAGCATCTTGGCGCCAGAGCATTGGTTAGAAAGATCTTGCGAGTTGGTTTCTTTTGGCCCACCTTAAAGCAAGATGCAGCTTGAAAAGTGCGAACATGTGACAAATGCCAGAAGCATGCTCCACTGACAGTGCTGCCCCCTTCGTCTCTAAGACCGATATTCCAACCATTACCGTTTGCACAATAGGGATTGGATATTTTAGGCTCGTTTCCTATGGCGACAGCCCAAAGAAAGTTCCTATTGGTGGCCACAGATTACTTCACAAAATGGGTCGAAGTCGAACCCCTAGCGACCATAACCGAGAAACGAGTGGAAGGGATGGTGTGGAAAGATATAATCTGCCGCTTCGGTATACCCCGGATTCTCAACACGGATCATGGAACACAATTTGATTCAGAGGCTTTTAGGGCCTTTTGCCAGAGATGGGGAATCAGCTTGAGGATGACGTCCGTATCATATCCACAGGCCAATGGCCAGGCAGAGGCGAGCAACAAAACTATCTTACACGGACTAAAGACCCAATTAGAGCGAGCTAAAGGCAGATGGGCTGACGAACTTCCTAGTATTTTGTGGGCTTATCGCACAACCAGTCGCGTGTCTACAAGGGAAACGCCTTTCAGCTTGGTATATGGAACAGATGCCCTAATTCTGGTGGAGACAGACCTCATTTCGCCTCAAGTTATGGCTTTCAATGAGGAGGATAATCCAGAAAGCTTGAGGGAAAACCTGGATACGATAGATGAGTTGAGGGAGAAAGCGGTTGTACAGCTGGCAGCATATCAGAGGAGAATTGCCGGCTATTATAATGCAAAGGTCCGACCCCGAATGTTCCAAGAAGGAGATTTGGTGCTCAGGAAAACAGTGATCACAAACGCCCATAGGGAAGAAGGAAAGCTCAAACCAAATTAGGAAGGGCCCTACAAGGTACAAAAGATGCTGGGACCCAACACTTGCGTGCTGCAGACATTGCAGGGAGAGATGATGGGCAAAACCTGGAACACAATGCACCTTAAAAGATATTTCACCACATTGACAACCGAGACAAACCAGGGAGGATGCGAAGCCGAGAGCAGGGAGACGCATGTGCTACAAGAGGCACTACTTGGCTCCACTGAGAACCTAAGTTCTCTTTGATCTTTTAATTTTCTCGTGTAATAGTCCCCCTATAAATAAAAGAATACCCCCATGTATTCCCGTGGAGTAGGCAAAACTATAAGCCGAACCACGTAAGATCTCGTGTCTAAAGTATTTGCGTGTATGATAACGTAGGATGCAGGTACTGCAGCTCGGCCGGGGTCCCTAACAATATTAGGATGACCCGGTAGAGATCAAGCACCCATGACCTGAAATCAATTCGAGATCATCGGATGCTCCGACGGTTATGCCCGCAGACTCACCTAGATCCCTCGATCGAGTTCGGTGCAATGTTTTTAAGCTAGACCTAACTCCTCAGGTCGATCTGGCGCCTAGGTCTCCCGACAAACTCGGACACCCTGAGGGAATCCCGAATTGGACTGGTTAATGGGCACAGGATACAACGGTCGCAGATCAATTCCTAGAAGAGCCGGAAGATCACAAAGCTGCTATAAGGTAAGTTGAAAAACGCCCCCACCGCACGAGGCTCGGGTCGTCAAATTGTAATCTGGTGTCTATGACCTAAGACCAACTCGAGAACATCGGAAGCTCCGACACCTGTGCCCGCAGACTCACCTAGATCCCTCGACTGAGTCCGGTGCAATGCTTTTAAGCTAGACCCAACTCCTCAGGTTGATCTGGCGCCTAAGTCTCCCAGCAAGTTCGGACTCTTAGAAAGAATCTCGGGCTGGATCGTTGGCCAAACCCAGATCCCTTATGATAGACCGAACCTCAAAAGAGGCAAGCAAGAAAGTGAAAGCCACCACCCGGGATCATCGGTTGCTCTGACACCTATGCCCGCAGACTCACCTAGATCCCTCGACTGAGTTCGGTGCAATGCTTTTAAGCTAGACCCAACTCCTCAGGTTGATCTGGCGCCTAGGTCTCCTGGCAAAATAGGATGCTCGAGGTAAGTTCGGCGTGGGATCCCTAGCGTGATCCAACTTCCAGGTGGCAGGTGAAGACCCCACTCAGAAACATTCGAGTAGGCCCAATGATCCCCAATTTTGATAAAGTCAGAAACTTAATAATTGCCACACAACTCTCGTAATCACATTAGAGGTGGGCCCACCCTGAGTTTCCCGGGGATGAAGAGCAGTGAAGAAAAGAGAAATTGAATAACTAAGACAGATAAATTAAAGTATGAGTGCAAGTCACATAGCCAACAAACAAATGAAAATAATATGACCAAGGGATTATATATAGATGTAAATAAGACAATTACATGGGCCATGTTGAAGCGATCGCCAAAACATTGCATTCTCTGAAACTTGGATAAAATATGATACATCCCAAGCAAAACGTCGAAAATTCTAAAAAGAACACTTTGAAGGAAAACTAGTATTCTACATGATCGAACAAAAAGCATAAGACAAAACAAAAAGCCTACACTAGTCTTCGGGAGGAAGG
Source organism: Diospyros kaki (assembly GCA_036245055.1). Classification (NCBI taxonomy): domain Eukaryota; kingdom Viridiplantae; phylum Streptophyta; class Magnoliopsida; order Ericales; family Ebenaceae; genus Diospyros; species Diospyros kaki. The sequence goes on along the minus strand of BSEG01000003.1, from coordinate 24,845,896 downwards.
CGATCCACATGGCCCGAACGCTCTTCAGGAGGCAGGCTTTGGAAAGCATCAGCAGACGCGTCCCTTTCCAGCTCCCTTTCAATCATCTACGCAGTGCTAAACGAGCCGGCGTCCACTTCACCCTCCTCAAGATCCAGGACGTAAGGGCTCCATGGACCCTGCAAATTACTGAGATCATTCTTTAACGCTCGCCTTACGCACTCATCAGGCCTGATATCATTCGGCTCATACTTCCTCCAGTCGGGGGGCGTGCCGGCAAACATGGCATTATCGAAAGTCACGTCCGAGAAGGAATCCCTCGGGTGCCTGCTCTCCATAAAATTGCGGCAGAGGTAGAAACCAAACTTCAAAAAGCAGCTGGCATACTTATCCTTACGACTGAAGCAATCCTTGGAAAGACGGTACTGCCTCACAACCTCTCTCGCCGCTTCGTCAACCTCTTGCTGCCTATTCCCACGCATCCTCTCCATCTCCATCTGAGTATGGGCCACCCGTTCTTTAGCACAAGCTAAATCCCCCTTTAGACGAGAAACCTCTCCCTGGGCCTCCGCCAGCAAAGACACTTTCTCTTCATAAGCCCGGTTGCGAGCCTCTAGTGCTTCTTCCCACTTGCGGGCATTATCTTCGGCTGCCTGACGGCTTATGGAGAGATCGTGAAGTTGGGCTTCGAGCCCAGTTTTATCCGACTCCAAGTGACGGATTCGCATGTTTAAAAGCTGCTCGTCCTCCCTCCATCGAAAAGACTTCTATGTCAATTCGTAAATCTGCGCATCTTGACGAGCCAATCGGGCGCGGTTCATAGCATTGGTCATTACGACACCTTGAGCTCCCTGCGAAAAACGAACATGTGAGGGTAAGAAATGGCATGTAACTAGGTAAGTGAAAAAGAAAAGAAAAGCACGAAAAAGTAAGAAAGCTTACAATTGCAAGATAACGCTCGAACTCATCCATGTCCTGCGGGGAATTACGAAAATATCGGCCCTCTCACGGGGAAGGATGGAAGAGTAGAGAAGGGGGGCCGCAACCCAGGCGTGTCGATTGTATCTGTATCCAAGACCCCTGGTTGCATGTTGAATTGCTCCCCGTGAACCCAGTAGTTATCATCCAGTCGAATGGCCCCTTGGTGGGGATCGGGTAATGCAGGCAAAATAGGGGCCAGCCCTCTGGAGGTTGATCCCTTCTCCATGTGCAGTATTTGACGGTCGCCGCGTTGAGGATTGATCACGGCACGACGATAAAAACCTCGACCCCTATCGTGAATGGCATCAACGGCGGCCTGATCAAGCCGAGAGGTAACCTCGCCCTCTGGACCTGCCCCATGCCCGGTAGGATCATGCGGAGTATGATGGGGAGCCCCACTCACGGCTGCGAAAACGTCCATCTCGAGTGGGGAAAAGGTAGGGGGCCCATAGGCTCTGCGGTCGAGTCATGAGCCTGGAGGTCGTCGGCAGGTTGGAATGTTGCGGGGTCTAGTTTCGCTTCTTGGTGACGGCTCCTTTTCCTCCTCCTATGTCGTGGGCGCGGGGGAGCCCAGGTTTCTCCCACCCTCTCACCTCGTTCAATGTTGTGAGAGTCAGGGGCAGGAGTTCCATCTTGGGGATCAAATGCAGGAGGCGCTCTGGCTTGTGAAGTCTTAGGGGCCGTCTGCTGGTTAGCGGATCTCATTAAATGTTGCATGGCTGCAAAAGGAAGACATAGCACAGTTAGGTACAACGAAATAACCTTTGAAAATAAAGTTCATAGCAAAGAAAAATAGCAAGGCAGCTAGGGGGTCCCCACCCTCAGGAGAGGGTTGCTCCTGGAGAAGGGCATCTCCCCCTCTCACCGTGACATCAGGAGTTGGGTCGACTGGAGGGTCGGGATATAAGGCCCTGGGCACCCTGCGACGAGACGATTCGCCACGCTCCGGAATCCAGCCCACCCTTGTCAATCTGTCCACGGACAAGAGGTCAAGGAGATGTTTAGGGCCACCCCTAGTTATAACGCGGCAGCTATCCTCATATCTCTCTCTAAGCACAGACAAGGGTGCGCTCAGTACAGGTTTTCCTACCCTCTCCGGGTTAGTGCGCCATTCACGAGGAGCGTTCCACACCCCATTCGGAGGTTTAACCAAAAACCATCGAGTGTCAAATGAAGCCTTACGAGGAGGAGACTCAGAAAAAAGAGTCTCGCCCTTGATCCGCTGTAGGGTATACATATGGAAACGTTCCTTAACTAAACGTAAGAGAAAGAGACGATAGAGGAAATCGACTGTAGGGTCTATGTCATTCTCGCGGCAGACGACAAAAAACCAACTAATTGGGCCCAGCCGTTGGGGTGTAGCTGGCTCGGAGCTAGCCCGCTAAGGCAAAGAAATCTAAGGCCAAAATTATGGAGAGGGAGATGGAAGCCTAAACGAAAACTAGCCTTGTGCACATTCATCCACCCCTCTTCTACATCCACTGCGCAATTTTCCTCAGGACAAGGGAGTCTGGTGAGGTAATTCTTAGGGATGCGGTGATTTTGGCGGATAAAAGCCACGTCGTTTTCGTCCATTTGAGAACGTTTACCCTTTAAGAGGAAGTGCTCGATCCCGTGGGAATCAACATCGTGGTGATATATTTTCCCGTTGGCCATAGCAGAAAAGAAAAGAGGTTAAAGAAGCTGTCTAAAGATAAGTTTGAGAAAATTTTTGGAAGATGTTTTACTCTTCGGAAGTAGAAAGATTTCGGAAGATGTTTTACTCTTCGGAAGCAGAATAACTTCGAAAGATGTTTCACTCTTCGGAAGCAGAATAACTTCGGAAGATGTTTCACTCTTCGGAAACAGAACTTCGGAAATGTGTTTGACGCTTCGGAAGCAGAACTTCGAAAATGTGTTTGACGCTTCGGAAGCAGAACTTCAGAAATGTGTTTAACGCTTCGGAAGATGATTGGCGCTTCGGAAGCGTAGCGGACGTTAAAGGACCTATCGTTAGTGCTATCTTCCGAAGACCCAGGCGATATACAGCAAATGTACTTCGGAAGGATGGTAGCTATGGAAGGAAATTCCCGTGGAGATTTTACCTACGGAAGTGATTTTTTCTTCGGAAGGGATTATATCTTTGGAAGGGCCAAATTCTTCGGTAGAAAGACACGGGAGGGTTTCCAGAGCGGCAAGTGAAGGAGGCGCGGAAGTGGTGGACCCTATTTATAGGAAACTAGCGGAAGCCGAAGAGTTCGCGTGAAAGGCTTCGGAAGTGAGCTTCCGAAGATCAGTTCGGAAGAGGCCTTCCGAATCTTGTTGCATTTTACTTAGAAAAATACTCTTTATATTGATAAAATAAAAAGTGGGGGACAATTGTTGTGCCCCAAGATTCGTAGGAAGAAAACCAACACCAATTAAGGCTCGCTGGGAGAGGTCAACCGAAGGTATCTTCCGAAGACGTATCTTCTGAAGATAATTTGACAGCTAGGGAAGATATCTTCCGAAGACCTTCTTCCGAAGCATATCTTCCGAAGTCCATGTCTGAAGCCCATTTTGTTCTCTATTCCCAGCCTATAAAAGGAGAAGTTCAACATCAAAACAGGGATCTAGACACTGGTATTTTTCTCTCACCATATTTCCTTCCGAAGAACATAATCTTCCTTTCCATTACATCTTTTTCGTACTGACTTGAGTATCGGAGGGTCTTCGTGGGAGAGAACCCCACGAACCTTTTGACCATCTTTTTCTTATAGTGAACTTTGGAAGCATCAAGACGTGCCTTCGGAAGCCCTAAATACGGATCTTCGGAAGACAAAGAGATCGCGGCATTGCAAGCTTCGGAAGACTGAGAATGGTAGCTTCGGAACACTAAGGATCAGCAGCCTCGGAAGACTAATAATGGTAGCTTCGGAAGACTGAGGATCAATAGCTTCGAAAGATTGAGAACAGTAGCTTCGGAAGACCGATAAGGGTAGCTTCGAAAGATCGAGGATTGGTAGCTTCGGAAGACGTCCCAGATTTGCAAGTCCCATCAGTGTCACCTTTGGAAGCCTCTACGGCTAGCTTCAATAGCCTTCTGAGGGGCGCTTTGTTCACATCTCGGAATCTGTGGCATCCACGACAGTCCCATCGTTAAAAAAATTTTAATTGTTGTATTTGGGCAACAACAGTATTAAACACTTGAATGGTGACCAAGGTTTGCCTGATCTAGACCTTCCAGCACCAGCTACTGAAATTCCAGTTACTATCCTCCCCATTGTTCCTACTGTTGTTCTTAAAATTCCTGAAATTTCAGTTCCAGCTTCTGTTTCTACTGTTCCTGAAATTCCAGCTTCTATTCCAGCTGAAAATACTTCGAAAATTTCTATTTCTGGACAAGATCAACTCCTGGAGACATCATCGGTCAGATTTCAGGGATCTCCTTATGTGTACCATCGAAAACAGTAGCTCATATCTACTCCTCAGCCAGGATCAACATCTCATTTGCAGTCAAGAACTGATATGAACCAGCATTCCAATCCTGTTCATAAGTTTTCTAATGAGTTGGATATTCCTATTACTATCAGAAAAGGAGTTAGAAGATGCACTCAGCATCCTCTAGCCAATTATCTATCTTACCACAGGTTATCCCCAAAACATTCTAGCTTTCTGACTTCTCTTGACTCCATTATTATTCCTAAAACGGTTGAAGAGGCCTTAAAGGATCAGAAATGGAAGCTAGCCATGGAAGAGGAAATAAAAGCCCTAAAGAAAAATAATACATGGGAGTTGGTGCCTAGGCTAAAGGGAGGAAACCCAATGGGTTGTAGATAGGTGTATAACTTAAAATATAATGCCGATGGATTTTTAGGCGGTTAGGTATAGCCCCCAATGGCTCATACAAGATAAATGTCAATCAATTACAATTATAACCCTAGGATCGTGACAATAGCTATCATAAAAACTCGACTAAGATATTTTTAAGCCTCATTTACTTCATTCACACCAACATTTCAGCATATGATAGGCCAACCAATAAAATCGTTGGAATATAAAATCTAATTTTCTATATAAATTTGGTTTGCAGCAAAGCAGCATTTCCTGACAACTAAGAAAATTATTAAAAAGAGAGAGAGAGATGGCAACTTGAGGCTATTACCTTATCAGATATGATAGGGACATGGCGACCAAATGTCATTGGTACAATAGCCTGCCTTCCAATATACATAGAGTAACGTTCATCCTGCATAGCAGTGATCGTAAATGAATTTTTAAAAAAGATTAAGTCTTATTTAGCAAAAATAATAATAATAAATTTAAAAAAGAGCAGTGCTACTTGTGCAAGTGCTGGGAACAAAATTAAAGAGAGCTGGGGAAAATGAAGTGACACTTCTATAATCTTTTCGGGCAAAGAGAAGACTGAGGCTCTTCAAATGAAAGCACATACTAACTAAAGCAACATCTACCTAGAAATTAGGTTCAAAGTCCAGTAACCACACATGCTTATCCAAAGAAACTTGCTGGTCAATTTTTTCAACATCATCTCTGTTGGGATTAAGGATAATGATGGAACATCTGAAAGTTCTCGCTATGGAGATTGAACGTCATGATACCAACATCATTTAATTAATGCAAATGTCTCGTTGTAATTACTTTGAACACTATAAGAGAGTTCTGACTTCTAACAAAGAGGAGAACAAGTCCATCAAGTTACATATTATTATTATTGATGGGATACACATTAAATCTTTTGAAAAGATCGTTTGATTCTTATTTTTTCTCAATACAGTTTAATTTTTAACCAGATCATTCAGAAGGAATATCCTCATCAGTCCATGCTATTAGGCACTGGCATGGGTACTAGAAGAAAGTGGAAACAAAGTTAACAAAGTGCATCATCATGTAGCATAAACATGAATGTAACACAAGGAGGTGCTGACCTTACATGCCCTAAAAAGCAGGAATTAATATGGAAACGATATGATTACACATTAATATGTTTAATATATTTTCTGCACATCTTACACCAGAAACAAAATTGATTCTGCTAAAAATTGTAAACCTAGAAGATAAAGCTCCAAAAATATTGTACAAATGCAAATTCCAACTCTTATCCTAAGTACATTTTTTTCCATTTCTGATTAAGTTGTTTTCTATCCAATTATCAAATTCCACTCTCCACTCTAAATCAGGCAAGTTTTCACATTGTCTAGGTCTTGGAATAGTTGGTGTTCCACTTTGCAATACATAAACAGCTTCCCCTGGAAGTGTCCATACTATTTTTATGCATTGCACCCCACTATGTTAGCACACACCCAGGTGTGTGAGACTTCATGCAGCCTATATAAAGAATTCAATGCCTAAAATCTTTGTTGTACAACAACTGAAATGTGAGAAATGAAATCGTCTGAACATTTATCAAATCATCTTTTTGGCTTACCATCTAAAATAAAGATCTTTGAGCTTGCTGTTGCAGGGAATGGGTGCTTTGTTGGTATAAAAGAAATATCTTTGAGCTTTCCTATAACTTGCATGCAACATCCATATACAACTTTTAATACAGAAATCATGTAGTACATAGCAATTTTATTATTGAATTCAAAATTATTGAGAAAAATTAACATATATGTATATAGTTGCTAAGAAAGCTTACATATACTAATTCAATTCATCAATAACTTTTCTAAATCTATCAAGACTAGTAAAAAAAAATGGTTTTAATTTATTGATATATTCTGTGTCTCCAAGTACGTTCATTTAATTAGTCTATGACAATGAAAGTCTCAATTCTAAACTGGCAAAATCAAATTACAGGTCCCAAACCCCCTACCCATTGATGGGGTTACTTCGCATGCTGTGATGAGAAGTCAAGTTTCCAATTTGGCATGATCAAACTTACAGATATTTTGTACCCACAACTTATTCATAAACATGCTAATGCAATTGATCTTTATATCTAAACTTTATATTATAATTTAATAATTGTTGACACATCTTGTGGTTATTATATGATATATGGTAATCCTTAACGAGTTGTTGTGACCATATCTGACTTCATCCAAATCTACATGATTATTACGATACAACATGGTGGAAATCATTTTATCTAATTGTCTAGACGATTTCCCCTTCAAGTTTATAAGTGTTTACTTTTCCCAACATTTGCGTTAATATATTGAGTATAGGGCCATTTTTATTTTGCTTAATCAATTCAAGATCCCCTGTATAAAACTTCAATCAAGTTACATGCATTTAAAGATAAAAACAACATATCCAGTCTTTATCCTTCTATGTGGGGTCGGCTATATGAATTCTAGAATATATGAGTTACGCCCCAATAAATAGTTTGTCTAGAATTCATATTTGGATTCGACTAAGTTTTACGCTGGCTGTCGCCTACCTAACGCAACGCTCCTCCTTTGTCCGGATTTGGAACCGACAGTGGATAACATCCCCTGGCGGAATAATGATGAAATAAAGTTTCAACACTATCTTCATATGGAGAAGTTTCATGAGATGGTGGTGAATGAAGATAATTGATATAGTTGTGTTCCATCACTTAGTTGACATGGTGAAACCAACAAGTACAATATGAAAACACAACCAATGCATTTAAAGATAAAATGGACATAAATCAGATAACCTCTTCCCTGTGGATACATAGAGTTTAAGAAGTTCTCTACATGGATGCAAGAACAAAACTAATGATGAAATTAACTACTGAAAGTTTAAAACCTTAAAAAGTGTAGAAGAGAAAATACCAATAGGTTAGATTGAACACAAACTGTAAAAAATTAAAAGTAAAAAAATGTCTCTAACTAGCATAAAACATAGTCTCATGAAGTATATAGGGGCTGCAGGAGAAGGTATACCATAGTGACTACTCTAGGACCCAAATGCAAACAAATAAAAATAAACATTTGCACCATATGATAAAAAGTTCAACAATTTCATATGGAATCTAGCACAAATAATTTACTTGATAAGCAAGCAAATGAGCATAAACCATAAGGCAAACAGTCTCCAAACTGGTTGGAAGCCAGCGATCGTACCTCAGGGTTCACTGCAACAGCTGTATCACCAAATAAAGTCTCTGGACGAGTTGTTGCAATTGTCAAATAGTCGCTCCTACAAGGAAAATAAAATGCTCATAAATAAATAACAAAATGGTTTAGCCCATCGAATGTTAAGTGTAGATATCATAATAAATATATATTTATATTTATGTACCTCGATTAAGGTTAAGGGACTATAAGGTTTAAAGTCAGAAACACAATAAACTACACATTAAAAAATGTAATATGATAGAGAATATTTGTGTAGTTTAGTATTAAAACTCTTTTAACAATTAGATATCTAACAATATTATATAAAACCATATTTTTTTAGTTAATCATGTAAAAGTACATTATCTAAACATGATGGATAACTTCTTATATTTTGCTTTCCCAAAACTACACCCTCTCCAGATTTTAATTCAAATATATTTTATCTTTTCTCCTTCCATAAAACTTTTACGAAAATAAATATGAAAATTTTCTTGGATCATTAAATCTACCATTTCGGAATAAAAGTATCCCATCAACCATATCCTTTCTATAACCTCCTTGACAATCTAAAACAAAATGAGAAACATGATGATAAGACCACTGAATAGGTACAGATGAACGCTGCTTGTATATTGATCCGAGAACTACAAATTCAATGAAAATGAACAAAAGAAAAAGGGCATTCGAGAAGCCCTGAACTCTCTTTGATTATCTCTCAATTTTTGCCTATCTTTCTCTCTCCTCTTCCTCCTATTTATATGTTGTTCCTATCCATTTTCTGCTCTCTATAACAGAATCCGGTTGTGCACATGCTGATTGTTACACAAACACAGCTATATTACTATTCTACCCTTGCATTCTGATTGTTACACAAGCACATGCTATATTACTATTCTACCCTTGGTTCTTGATGTGTCTCTGGTAGGTCTGATGCACCGACGGCCTATCACATGATAGACAATATATTGAAGTGTCACAAACAATAAAAAGTCATACTCCTAAGAAAACATTGTTTAATAGCAAAATATATACTGAACATGAAATAAACATGTTCCATTTTGGTAATTACAAAGTGTCACATTCACTCTTCTTGTAGTATATCTTTGTTTGCACATTGTGTTCCTACCAAATATTGCAAAGCATGCAAAAAATGTTTGAACTTTTCAGCCCCACGGATAATGTCAAGTTTTCATCATGAGATGTTCAATAGTTTGGACTATATTGGGGAACATTTGAAATGGGACACATCCATGGGGTACTAGGCACAGTTGTCAAAAGCTCAAGGCAAACACACCTTAGCGCCTTGGTGTGTGCCTTTGACACCTATGGTATTAGGCATATGTCTAAAAGCATTAATAAAATTTCAAATGACACGGGCATTTTACCATCTAGAAGTTATGCTCTTAGTTCACAATAACCATTAGATTCTTAGCCTTTTACTCCTAAAGATTATGTTCACTTTTGCCTTCTCCTTAATTCAAAAAGTAAATGTTTCAAACAATATCACATACATGCAAAGTGAAACTTATATACAGGTCATTAAACACATGTATCATGGATTAAAAACACATGTCAAAACAAAGTAAATCACCAGGGTAAATTTGTGACTAGTTCCTTAGAAGATGCTTATGAGACATAAGATTGCTACAATTTGGATCATGGAAGGGTAATGAGTCAAAGGAGGTGTTGGTGAAGTCATCATTACTTGTTGAGTTACAACACCTAGTTCTTAAAGTTGTGACTCCATCAGAATTGGAATCAAGATGCTTAGTGATGTGAATTTATAAACCACCAAGTTATCTAAAGGCTTATTAAGTTTGTTAAATGAATAACTTTCATTCATAACAAGCTAACAATAGTACTCTTAATGTACCCATCTACGAGTACCCAAGATATTCTCAAATAAATTTAACACATGAAAGTAATTAGAGGTCATTTGAAAGAGCTTTTAGTTTTCTATTTCATCAATTTTCATTTTTTGATTTTTTTTCATTTTAAAAAATGAAAACTTAACATGTTGTTTGATAATTTTGCTTTCATTGTCAGTTTTGTATTTTATTTTTTTTATTTTCTATCCTACCCCTAACATCATCAGCTACTAGAGGAGATGGCCAGAGGATTTTGCCTGCTACCTTCCAGCAACATCGAATCGCTGGCGGTAAGTGGGCAGGGGAAGAAATGAAAATGAAAGTAAAATTGTGAAAACATCTTTATAGAGTTTTCAAAATTTTTAAAAATGAAAATAAAGAACAAAAACCCATTTTCCTTTTCGTTGTCAAAATAATGCAAACACAAACTGAAAACAGAAAATGGCAAGCCTACCCAATCAAATAACTAAATGATCTGGCGTTCAAATCTCACAGTCAACAAATATCTACCCGTTTCCTAAACAGAAAATGGCAAGCCTTGCTAGATTGAGTGGTAACTATGCAATTGGTATTGTTATTTATACTCTCATCATCAATAAGATTTGCAGCCTTGCTTTCATTATTCAAGTAAAACAGAGGCCGCTTCACTTTCTTCTTCCTTTCCTAACCTGTTAAAAGCTTGAGCCAGTTTTTATTTTGCATGGCAGTGAACTACAGGACTCTACTCCGGTAAAATCTAAACTTGAGTCATAACTTCCCTATTAGTTTTGAGATGTATACTTCTCGTAAAAGATAAAATAAGGTAAAAAGAAGAAAAGCTATTAAGCCAGTGAAGTTACACCAGAAAATAATATTTGATTCATTTCACTAACCAAGTTATTATCGCTATACGAACAGAAAGGGATTCTTCATGATATAACTACGTGAAGCAAAGAACTAAAATAAATTCTTTTTTTTTGGGTAAGTAAAGAACTAATAAATTTCAAACAATGGAAAATAACCATGTGCTGATTCCTTGAGCCTCCAGCAACACGATATTTGATGTAATACAGGGTACCAGGTTCTTCAGAATATTCAACTTACTAATCAGAGTCAACATGTTCATATCAAATGTTAAGAGTCCATGTCAAAGCATCATAATGACAGCGCACACATAATCCAACATACTAAGTCTGAAACTGCAGTCCGTAAAGTGAGGGGCAGAGCCGGTCCTTTGTGTTTTAGGGCTCAGGGTAATTTTTTTTAAGTGTGCTCTTTATATAAATTAAATAAAAAAATAAAAGTTATTAATTAATTAATTTTATTAAAATTATAAGAATTTAAAAAAAGATAAAGAAGAATAATTTGGGGCCTCATTAAAACCTTGTTTGGGAAAAACTAAATGGGATAAAACCCCAAATGAAGAAAAAAGAGTACCTTGCATTGTAAACGTTGTATTAAAAAATAAAAATTACATATTTGAGTCTACATGCTTTCTCCTGAATCTCAGTAAGCATTTCTTAATTTGATCAATCTTTCTTTCATCTAGGGGTGTCAAAAAATATTCGAAAACCGGTGAACCGGACTAAATCGGACCGAACTGTGCCTTTTGGATTGGTTATTGATTTTTTTTTTCAAACCGTAGTTCGAACCGAATCGAAATCAAAATTATACTTATATATATTATAAGTTTTGGTATATATATATATATACATATGTATAAATAATATCACTTCTTAAGAAACTAGCGAGATTCATGAACTCTTTTATTTCTAGGCCTTTATGCGCTATTGCTATAATAAATAGATGTAATCTCATTTGATGAGATTGTCTATGAATTATTTTGTTCTACTTGTACTTCAAGATTTGAAGTATTAATGAAATTATGGGTTTATTTTAATTAATAAATTTGTTTGTAATTTCATATTTTGTGAAAATGTTTAGAAGCTAAATGTTAATTGGATAGAACCGAAACCGAACTGAAACCTATCCGGTGTGACAGATTGGTCATGGTTTGGTTTTATATATGTAATGGTTTAGTTACGGTTCTTATTTTTTTACAACCGTTAAAAATGGTTCGGTTACTGGATTCTTATAGAACCGGATCAATTCGAATCGTTGACACCCCTACTTTCATTTTCCATAATTAATCGAAGCAAAAATAATCATCATATGTATCTACAAAACAAAAATAGCAATGAAATTTTCTTTTGACAAGGTTTCTTTTATTAATTTTTTATACACATATACATATAGCTTAAAAAAAATTTGGGCCCCCTCAATTGTGGTCCCTGGGCTGGAGCCCTGGGCCAGGGCCGGCTCTGGTTAGGGGACCAGTTGACCATGTAAGATCCTACAAGGCAAAAATAACTTTATTTGATTAAGGTCATATCCATCATTTAGGCTACAACCCATTCATGAGTTTAATTATTTTAGGAAGAACATCTTTTACTCTCTACAACTTTCTGAAAACAGTTGATTAAAGCATAAGAGAACACTAGCCATCAGTGCATTAGACAGCTAGCTGCAAAAGCTTAAGCTCTTTAAGAGTAGGCTAAACAATGTGTATCAAGCTTTCACACTCCTCCTCCCCAGAAAAACCCTTTCTCCCATATTGAAAGGCAACAAAAGGCACACATGCAAACAAACAAATAGGGCATGACTAACTGCTACAAAGCCGTGAAGATATCCAGTCCACAAAGATAAATAAAGTAGCAAAAGAAAAAATACAATAAGAAATTGGAATGAATACTTCTTGCAAAAAAACAGTTGTTCTACCTTATTGGTCTGCCAACTATCCCAATTTTCCTAATCTCCTATGTCACATGTGATGGGCCAAAAAATGTATCATACTCCCATGGTGGCTCATGAACTAGCCCCAGATGCTAAAGATGTTTTGGAATTTCAAAGGTAGCGTGAATATTTGTCCAGTTGACGAAGCTTACTGGTTAATCATGATTGTTTCATGCATGAGGGGCATTGATGGTGGTAGCACATTTATTGACTGTCAAATTATTGGCCCTTAACTGATCCAAAAACTTAAAGCTACCAGAGGGAGGGGTAATTTCATTTTATATCATTATTTATACTATCAAATATATAAAACAAAGTCTCATAGAAAACGAAAAGTTGTCAATAGACTAATGTCTCAATGAGGGCATCTGACTTTTGCACAATAAGGTAATCCAGCATTTGCATCCTCCTTCATATTTGCTAGGATATTTCATAAAGGGAGATGAACTAATGAATTTATAAGATCAATGACTAAAAGAGAAGGCAACTAGGAGAAAACAGATTTTCCATTTTTTGGTACTGTTTCTCTAGCCTTTTTTTGGATAAAATAGATTCCTATTACTATAATCTTAGAAGACATGTCCTAGTTTTTCTTTATAGAAGTTTGAACCCTTAACGCATTTACCAATGTATTAATCTTCAACCTAATTAAACGAATAAATAAGTTCTTGTGGAGAGCTGCAGTTATCCAACTGATGGACCTAACTTATTGCCCATCAAGGTTGAGTCTCCTCTAGTTGTATTGCCCATCAAGAGGACTTCTCAAGAAAGTTTTATGGAAGAAATATTATGCATTTATTGATAAACATCCTCATGAAAAGCAGAGAACGGTCCCACAATAAGGTTGGTAAAATACCAGAATCCTTCCCCAATGATCTTGAACAGACAATTTATTCCCCATCTGGTGGCATCTAAGTTATACGTTAATTGCTAAGCATACCTTTTGCTAATTTTCACTTTTCTCCAGGAAGGAGCAAAAGATGAGGATGGAGGACAACCCAAAACTAAAAGAGATAGCCTAAAAGATGCCAAAAACCAAGAATTTACTACAATAGTTAGCATTTCATGATTCTCCTGCGCGTGCCTCTGTGTGAGAGACAAAGAGGGAGAAAGAAGAGAGAATACGAGAAGGGAGAGGGAAAACAAAGTTGTAACAGTTTCTTTTTCTTGCTAGGTTGTAAAGAATTTTTAAATACTGAAAACAATGAGAATAATGAAAATCAAATTAGCCCCTATACCTTCATAAATTAGGCCTTAATTTCTCATGAAGCCTAACAAATGCCTCAATCACAGCCCCTGCAACAATTAAAAGAATGAATTCAGGACAAGCAGAATAACCTGTAACATAAAGCCTTGTCACTGGCATACACTTCAAAGCAAAAAAGTCAGTCAGGCACTAAATTAAATTCTATTTAGTAGGCAGTAGCCAACCATGCCAAGACATAACGAAATGTAAACCATCAAGTCAATGATAAGATCACTTGAGACAATGGATAATGTACATCATGCAGCGCCATAGATACCAAAAGGTGCCAAATCATTGTGAATTTCATAACCCAGTATAGACTGGCTGAGTTTTTACTAGATAGAGAACTGTCTTACGACTTAGCTGCTCATCAAGGGTGAAATGTTCTCTAGTCCAATCACAAGAAGCGCCAAGTCTCTTAATCTGATTGGTAATGGTTCCACCATACCTAAAAAAGAGAAACAAAAAATAAGGTTGATAGATAATTTAATCAAATCTCAAATGGAATAATTATGCACGATAGCACACTATCACTGCTGAAGGAGTGCAACCCCATATAACAAAAACAAGTCCTATGTGTTAAATATTCTTTCTGGTAAACAAAAAAGGGTCCACTCCTAATTGCATGCACAATGTTCAGAACAAATTCATTAGGTTGCATCAAAAGGAGCAGCGTCATCAATAATTATCGAGGGGCAAAAACAGTAGCATCCATAGATTTCAAAATTGCACGATATCAAGATGGAAAGAAGAATATAATTAAAGTGATAATAAATTCAGGCAACAGAAATCAAGTACAGAAGATGAATAGATATACTTTTCTTTCCACTCCCAAACTCGATTTGTGAACTCATCGCTGCCCAGCTCAACCCTTTTTATTCCTTCAGATGCCAGCATTCTTTCTACAACCAACTGAAAGTAAGGCATATGCTTAAAAATATAGATACTGAAAATAATAAATGATTCAAAAACCATCCCTGTTTCATATGACAGAAAATAATACAAAGATCAAACCATTACAAGTCAAAATTAAACATTCCCCCCAAAAAATAATAAATTCCTCATCTAAGTCAGACTCAACAGAAATCATATATGTCATGGTATTATAATTCCTCAAGTATTTTACTTGTCGTTGTCAAAAGGGACATTGAAGAAATAGACTTTCTTATTCACAATCCCTCTTACGGGTGAATCATGTACACAAGCTTCCTCTCTAAATTAGGAAGTTACCAAAAAGCTAAATCAGCAAGTTTCTAATCCTAGAATTGGAAACATATACAAGTTTAGGATACAGCAATTTATGGAAGAACAACTATGGAAAGATACAATTAATTAAAAGTACAGCAAATTAAATCTATAGGATTCATTCTTAATTTAGGAAACAATTGATATTCAGTGCCACTCAATCAAACTGATTGAATATTGTCCAAGATTCTTCCCACTCGTTGACAGTCGTCCATAATCTTCCCATGCTATACCAAATTCCTTTAATAGCATATATTGCACAAGATACTTCACGTCACAATATCCAGTGAAGCAGGGAGAACTAATATATTACTTGACAACTCATTGAACTTCAGTTGACAAAATTCAGTAAAGTATGGAATATGGATCTCACTGGTAGGTTAACAAACAAGGATTCACATTAGAAAATGTGCCTTGAAGCAATAAGAAAAACAAATGCAATATTGAACAAAATTTTCCAATTTACACACTCAAATAAGCAAGTTTAATAATGCCACTGGTTCGCTGAGAGCAAAAGGCAGGCATGCTACCTGGAATAAGAATGACAAAACATAGATTCATAAGAAATTACAGCTCTCAGATCCATGGTCAAACCTGAGTTGCAATACCAGCATGATCAGTTCCAGGAAGCCAGAGTGTAGGCCGTCCCTTCATTCGATGGTATCTAACCATAATATCCTAGGGGAAGTAAAAAGATAAAAAGAAAATCATCATCCAAACTGGAGTTTCATAAAACCTCCAATATATGATATTACCAAATATCAGGTGCCACAAAGCACATAGATTCATAATTTTGATTGGCAAACAAAAATATTGGCAAATATATAAAAGTTCAAAAGGTAACAGGATAGCTCAAAAAAGAAAAGCACATCAGGATAACTATATCACCTCCAAAGATATTCATAATGCGGTGCATCAAAAAGTAAATGCATTCCGAATT
Source organism: Diospyros kaki (assembly GCA_036245055.1). Taxonomy (NCBI): domain Eukaryota; kingdom Viridiplantae; phylum Streptophyta; class Magnoliopsida; order Ericales; family Ebenaceae; genus Diospyros; species Diospyros kaki. The sequence goes on along the minus strand of BSEG01000003.1, from coordinate 24,829,852 downwards.
GCACTCATAATTACCAGAATACTGAAAAGAGAATAACTAAAACAGGATAACTCAACAGCATATTCCACATTATTATCAATTTGTTAATTCGATCAGTAAAGAGGTCATCAGAGAGGGTATCCTTCTTTGCAGGCCCACAGCATATACTCATATTAAATAATTAACTTAATTGTGACTTCAGGGAGAAAAAATATTTATGAGTTGTGAGAGAGCCTGATCTACAAAATATTGGGCCACTCCTTAATGTCTAAGTTTTTGGCAAAAGATGTCACCTACGTGATATGAGAGCTTTGGTTCCAATGGAGGTATTTGGCTCAAATCTGTTTGTCCATGTTTCCCACTCTGCTAGAATCTCTGAAATTAAATTTAGATTTTAGATCATGAATTAGAGTCTCTAATTAACCACTAGAAAAATAGAGATAATGATAGTAGTATATATATTCTGGAACAAATTAATGAATTCCAGGTAAAGCAACAACTGGAAAAATCGAGACCTTGTCTCAAATTAAAACAGGTAAATAAGGTTCAAACGAAGGTTACTGACAAAGTAAGAAAGCTAAAACTAACTGTCAAGACCAACATGCAATTAGTGGCACATACTGTACAGTAATGCAAGACTTCAAAAATTCTGCAGCTCAAGAATTTCAAAAAAGAAAAAAAGGTATTACATCCTAAAATTCCAAGGACATGCCATGTTTCATCTTGATAAGATAATTTATGGTAAATTCATCATGCTTCACTAAAACAACTGACATATTTTCATGCACGCTTGACACAATAAATGCACCACCTAAGTTTTGCCTCCTTTTAAGTTTGGAACACTATGGATACCAGATTATGTAAATCCTTATAGGTATTTAATTTGCCTTGTACCCTACTCCCATGGCTTCCATTTGGAACATGATTTTAACTTCAATAACTCCAGTCCTCTGCCAGAATTTATACTTATGAATACACGAGCCTGTTTTCATCATTCCCTTGCTAGAGAGTTGCATCAAAAAAGATATCTAGTGTTAAATTTTGCCACATTATTCTTTAACATAGATTTATATATCTATATTTTAGAAGTTAATTGACATTATGAATGTCGTACCACCAATCCTAAATTGGTTAGGATAAGTTACAGTTAATGATTATGAATCTATGGGTACATTTGGCCATGTAGTGAGAAGTCAATTGTTTTTTTTTTTTTTTATAAAAGTGCTTTTGTGAGTTTTTCATGGTATTTAGCAAAGATTAAAAAGCACTTTTACTGGCAGGAAAAGCAATTTTTCTGCTAAGAGACAAAAAGCAAAAATTTGGAATTTCCGCTGTGAAGCAAAAGTAGAAGTAGAAAATAAAGTATAAACAACTATTCTCACGAGAACTTTATGGCAGAAGCAAAAGCAGAAGCAGAAGTAAAAAAAATATCGCAATTAAGTATAAGCAAAAGACAAACAAGAATAAGCCTAAGATTTTTATGGTATTATTCTCACAAGAACTTAAGATGCACGTTATAAAATCACATTTGAACAAAAAATATAATATATAACTTAAATTCTTAAATAAGTAAATAAAGGGCAAAAGATAAACAAGAATAAGCCTTAAACCTTGATGGCATTATTCTTACAAGAATTTAAAATGCATATTATAAAATCATCTTTGGATGAAAAATATAATATACAAGTTAAATTCTCAAATATGAAAAACAAATAACTTAGAAACAATCTCCTTTGGGATGAAAGTTTCAAAAAACAATGTATTTTCATATTTACATCATATTATCTAAATTAAAATACACAATTAATACATTTGGACAGAAAATTATGCACCTCAATTCAGATAATAAATATCCCAAAATAATTAAGTGAAATTAATCAACTTAAATTTCTTTTTTTTTAATAATGGATTTATCATTTAATTATTAATTTTAGGCTCAAAAATAAAATTTTAATTTTATGACCACAAAAAATAATTTAAATAATTAAATGAATAAAATTCATAATAAAATATATATATATATAGCCTAATAAAGATATGAACTAAGTTAATAAAACATGTCGAAACAATAAAGCTATAACCCATAACGAAATCGGCCCAATAATAAAAATTTGGCTTACTTGACAAAAGGAATTGCCCAAACCCATGTCCAATAGAAAATATTCATTGGCCTCATATCCTTTATAGGTCTCTTACCAAATTGTCATGGATCTCCAACGGCTGAGTCGGACGGCCCAAATCCAACCCAATTTTTTTTAAATAAATATTGGATTTATCCGAAACAGCTTTCCATAATTCTCTCCACGTGTCCAGCGCGTGTTTCTCTCCAGCAGCTTTTCAATTTTTGCTGCTGCTTTCTGGAATTCCAGTAGTGGTGTCATGAGTCCAAATGCTATCACGATCCCAGTAGCCTTTCCGATTTTCCTCCATATGTTTCTCTTCAGCATGTCTCGCCGACTTTTTACAAATTTCGTGGCTGGTTTTGCAGAGTGTCTGTCTCCATGTCAGGTTAGATCCGGTTGTATATAACTGAACTCCGTCCATTTGCTCAAGGTTAGACGAAAATTAGAGAGCCCACTATTCACCATAGAGCTCTTTTGCCAACTAAAAATCGAGAGCCCAGTTCATTCTTTCCCGTCTTTTTTTTGTTCAAAAACAGAGAGTAAATACCATTTCAAGTTCTGTCATGACCACCAACGTTACTGCTGTTGATACTGCTCCCTCAACCTCTTTTGCTACCTCGGTTGCAACTCTGAGCATAACTCCAACATTTGGTTCTCCACGCAGTGCCTGCAGATTCTTGAGAAGAAAATGTATCCAAGGTTATGTCTTTGCCCTTACTTCAACCATGAACAATGACCTACTTTTTTTGTAGCTATTCACATGATTTTTGGTATCAGAAATGCCTTTAAGCTCTTGACCCCGCTTTCGGTAAGTGATCATTATACGACTGATGTTACACTCTCATATGACGCTCAAGCTAGGCTTCAAAATCCCACTTTTGGCTGTGTATCCAAAATGTTTGCCCTCCAATAACAGGTATGATAAAACACTATAAATCCTTTATCTTTTTCAAACATCTCTATATTCCTCACTTGATTCATATATATTTAACCTTTTATTGAAAAAGATTTTATATTTTTCAATCTTGCGTTCTCCACTGTCAAAACTAGATATCTTTATACGGTTGATACCTCATTGTGCCATTCCAAGGTCTTGAGGTTTAACAAAGCCGTGATCTTCATAGACGGCATCTCCTTTTCATCAAAAGATTTATCTTTAATCTTTTTGAGTTTCTGGACTCAATTTACTAATTATGTGTGATTTTTAGGTTAATAATCTGCAAGTTTATCTAGCATTATTGAATGAGTTTGTAAACTTTTGTGCAAACTCTCAAGATATTCAAAATTAGTTTCACCCAGAAACCAATTCAAAACCAATTCTAGAACTAGATCCAAGGTACGTTGGTAATTTTGGACACATCCCAGAAGAAAATATCTCATTTTCTTGTTTTTATGAAGTTTACTCTCAACATGATCCAAACCCTATCATCACAAAAGAAAATGTCGATGGACTTGGATCCATTGTCTTCGATAGATATCATCAGCATTGAGCATTGCGAAATCCAAAAGTATCGTGGGTGAGTTTTTTTTTTTTATGAGTTATTAAGATGCAATAATGAGAATTGGGTTGAAGACATTTTTTAAGTTATTGAATTTTTTTTTATGACAATAATGGATTTATTATTTAATTATAATTTTAGGCTCAAAAATAAAATTTTAATTTTGACCTAAAAGTATAATTCAAATAATTAAATAAATAAAATTCATAATAAAATAATATGGCCCAATAGGCATATGGGCGGACTTAATAAAACAGGGCTCAAATTAATAAGACTATAACCCATAACCAAACAGGTCCAAGGTTTAAAATTGATCCACTTAATAATGGAAATTGTCCAAGCCAGACCCAAGCCCAGGCCTAATAAAAAATAAAACTCTGATCTGCGGCAACAGAATCTCAATGGATCGGGTCAGACGCCCAGATCCGACCCAAATTTTTTTGGCCCAACTCCTCTCTTATAAAACCCATCTTCTTCCTCCTAGGGTTTCTCCTCAAACCCACCGCCTCCACAGCTTCTCCCTTCCTCTCTGTGCGCTGCCGCCGCCATCTCCCTTTTCTCTTTGCTTCGCCGGCCGCCTCGCCTTCTCCGTTCTATGCCGCTGGCGATCGACAACCCACTCGGGCTGCCAAGATTGACGGCCACTTTAGCGACAATCGACGGTCACGGAAACGACGAAAGCACGAGAAGAAGAAACGGCCATGGCGAACTCAGCGAACCCGGCGAAACCAGCGACCCAGAACCACGTCCACAATCGCGACCGGCAACGCGCGCCATCGGGGACGACGAGCGACGCCATGGCCGTCGCTGCCACCGCCTTCTTCGTTCTACGCCGCCATCTGCTTCTTCGCCTCCTCCAGATCTGCCTTTCCCGCTCTCGCCATCGACCCCGCGGTGACATCTCTCTCTCCTTCTCAGATCCGTAAATCAGTTTATGAAAATATATGTATGTATATTTTGTTTAGTTGCAGAGAGAGTAGAGAAGAAAAGGGGATATGACAGATATATGTCTTGTATATATATATATATGTATATATATAAGTAAATGTTCAAGACAGAGGCGAAGCAGTTTACAATACATGGAGATTGCACAGAGAAAATTTACAATATATTTGTTGAAAACTCACAGCTATATTGCACAAAAACGGAAACGTGGAACTAATATTTTTTAAAAAAGTTATGTTGCACGGAAATGGAAACGCGGAACTGTATTTTTTAAAAAAGTTAGGAAACGGAAACACGGGCCAAACTGTAAGTTTTAAAAATATAAAGGTACATGTGAAAGTAATATATAATTTATATACTATAAATAATATTAAGTTATAATTTTGTAAAACTTAAATTTGCTTTTCTCTGGCCTGAGAGAGACCCACGTCGTTTGCTGTCAATTGCTAACTGTCACCGCTTCCTCCGTCTGCCATCACCATCGACTTGCCGCCTCTCTTGTCATTGACGTGTTTGTCGCCCTCGCCCTCGTCGTCAATCTCGCCTCTCTCACAGTCGATCTCTGTCATCATTGCTGCCTTTCTTGCCATCGACGAGTCTCTTGCCCTCACCCTCGCCTTCGATCTCGCCTCTCTCGCAATCGACGCATCTTTGCCACTTTCGCTCGCCTCTCTCGCCATCGACGAGTCTTTTGCCCTCACCTAGACATGGCCAAAATTGAACCGGACCGGTCGGAACCGACCGAACCGGAACCGGACCGAACCGGCGAAATTCGGTCCAGTTCCGGTTCGAGGTTCAGCGGAACCGCCCCCCTTCCCCCCCGCGCAACGGTCCAATTTTGGACCGTTGCAACGGTAACGGTCCAAAATTGGATCGTTGGGTTGGCTGCTGCCAACGGGCAGCAGCCCGATTTTATTTTTTTAATTTTTTTTTTCTAATCCTATTCCTATCTATATATACCCCTCCCTCCCCCACTCATTTTTCACACTTTCTCTCTCTCTCTCAAGTCTCAAGCTATTATTCTCTCTATTTTGTCTTTCATTTAATATTTCAATTTCAATTTCTTCAATCTTCTCATTTTGTTATTTGTCAATTTATTCAATTATATTGTTAATTATTTATTACTTGTTACTATATTATATTATTACTAATATTTTCATTATATTTGTCAATTTTTTACTATATTATTTTATCATTATTATATTTTTTTATTATCATACTTTTTTCAAAAAAATGGCAAGTGAAGGTAGAAATTTTGAAAATGTTGAAAATGTTGAGTTTGAAACTCAAAATTTTCAAACACAAGAGAGTGAAACTTAACAAAAGGGAGGTGGAAAAATTTCTACTTCTGATATTTTTAATATTCATTTCAAGAAAACACCAAAAAGAGATAGTAAATTTGATGTATTTTGTAATTATTGTAATCAGGTATACAAATTCAAGTAAGGAGGTGGATATGGTACTTTCGCCCGACATTTGCAAACAAAGCACCCGCTCAAGGTTGGATTGAGCCGCGATCAAACACAAATATCCGGGTTTGCTACCTCTTCAAATTCTCCTCAATTATTTTATTATAATGAACCTAATTGTAGGTCTGGTTTAGCTGAAATGGTAGCAATTGATCATTTATCTTTTAGTTTTGGTGAAAAATTAGGTTTTACTCGATTTTGTCAAAACTTTGTTAATCCTAGTTTTAAATCAATTCCTAGAAATACTTTGAAAAGAAATTTGTTAAAATTGTTTAAAAACTCAAAAATTGAATTGATAACATATTTTCAAAACAATAATATTAATGTTTCTATTTGTAGTGATATTTGGAGTGATCATTAGCAAACTCATTCATATATGGGTATTACTTGTCATTGGGTTGATGAAAATTATGTTTTACAAAAAAGAATTCTTGCGTATCGATGTTTTGATGAAAGTCATAATGCTGAAAATATTTGTAGATTAATTCAACAAATTTTACAAGAATATAGATTAGTTAATAGAATTTTTTCAATTTCTTTTGATAATGCATCGGCTAATACTGCTTCTATTAATGAATTGAAAAGAATTTGCCAACCAAATTTTGGTGGAAGATTTTTTCATGTTAGATGTGCATGCCATGTTTTAAATTTATGTGTTCAAGATGGTATTAAGTCACTTAATTCTTATTTAGATCCAATTAGAAATGTTATTTCTTATATTTGGGTACACCCTCGAATTGCAAAAGCATGGGCACATTTTTGCACATCCAATGGTCAAACCCCAAAACGTTTTTCAAAAGATGTTCCTACTCGTCAGAACTCAACTTTTAAATTACTTAATCAATCTTTTGAATATAAAGATTTATTGTGTTCTTTTGCGGCAAATTATATTCCACAATATCCTATTTTTTCAACTATGTGGAATGTTTGTAGTTCAATTTTGAATATTTTACGAATTTTTAATGATGCTACTCATACACTTAGTAGTGTTTATAAACCAACTTCACATCAATTTTTAATAGAAGCAATGAATGTGGTCGGTGTATTAATGGAAGGAATTAATGTTGAAGAAATTTGTCATGCTGTTTTATAAATGAGAGAAAAATGGTTACGTTATTATCAATTTATTCCTGAAATTTTTCTTGTTATTATGGTATTTGATCCTATGTGTAAATTTGATGGTTTAATTGAGTGTTTGTCTAACTATTATTCGTTGTTAGGATTAGAAAATAATGAAGAAATTGATGTGAATATTATAATTTCTAAGGTTAGAACTTTATGCAATCAATTATATGAAGCATATGTTATTGCTCCTAGTAGTGAAGAATCATTTCTATCCATGGCTTCGCATTCCTCTTCCTCCCAACCAATGAAATGGGGTCATAAATTTTTAGATCAAAGGAGGAAAAAATCTAGATCGAGCTCACATTCGGAGCTCGAAACTTATCTAACCACAGTTTTTGAGTTTGGTGATGATACAAGTTTAAATTTTGAAATTTTGGAGTGGTGGAAAAGGCACAAGGAGACATTTCCAACTCTTGCAATTATTGCAAGTCAACTTCTTGCAGTTCCAGCTTCAACTGTAGCCGTTGAACAAACATTCAGTAGTGGAGGCAACATTTTGGACGAAAGAAGATTAAGATTGGCTCCAGAATCATTGGAAGCTCAAGTTTGCCTCGATGATTGGGAAAGAGCTAACATGCGACGTCAAGAAGAACTTATCCATTCATCATCATCTGACGAATGGGTTAATGATGGTTCAACAACGGCGACTTCCGACTCCAATGAAGATGCGTAGGATCCAAGTCCATTTTTTATTTTTTTTCACATTTGTAAAAATTAATTACTTGTATTACATTTTTGTTGTAATTATTTTTTAATGAAATTAAGTCTAATTCTATTTTTTATTTTTTATTTTTCACATTTGTAAAAATTAATTACTTGTATTACATACTTGTTTAGTTGTTTTAATTATTTTTAATGAAATTATTACTTATATTTCTTCAATTTTTAGTAGTGTTTTTTATTAAAAATATGGTTGAGAATATCTATATTTACAATTACATTTAACAATTAAAAATCGAAACCAAACCGAACCGAACAACGGAACAAGGACCAAAATTGAATACAACAATATTTAAAAAAAATTAAAAAAATTCGGTTTGAACCGGAACCGGAACCGTTGACCGAACCGGTCCAAACCGTTGACCGAACCAGCACGAACCGGAACCGGAACCGAACCGTCCCAAACCGCCCTTGGGCGGTTCGGTTTAGGTTCAAAGATTTTTTGAACCGGAACCGGCGGTTCATGAACCGGAACCGGCGGTTCATGAACCGTGGCCATGTCTACCCTCACCCTCGCGTTCGATCTCGCTTCTCTCACAATTGAAGCGTTTTTGCCACCGTGGCTCACCTCTGACCCTTTTCGTCGCCCATTGTTGCAACACCCCGTCTCGCCAGGCGTGTCAATATAAGGGTATTTTCGAGATTTTTTTTTTTTCTCTTTAAGTTCAACACGCGCGGTATATCAAGAACAATCTTCACATGCAGATACAAAACCCCGCGAACCCCAGCTTTGCCCGTTTAACTATCTAGATCAATAATCTTAAACTAAACGAGTTTTAATACAACGCAGCGGATACATTAATACCAAAACACCATAGTTCTTATATTGTATTTTCATAGCAAAATACATAATACAGATCAAATGATAAAATCGTTATTATACAATTGTTCATTACAACCTAAAATGCATATTAAAACCTCCAAACGTTACAACGATTTAACAAATTAAGCATCATTGGCTCTCAACCGGCCACATCCTTGCCTTCGCAGCAGTCCCTGGTTGGAACATTAAACGTTCTAGGGGCATAGCTCAGGTTAGATGATAAAACATCTAAGTGACAGTATGGAACAATTAATACAATGCATGAGACACACACGAGCATGGCATACTCAGACAAACGAAAATATGCAAGACACGTCTAACTTGAGAAATCACCCTGACATACTTAATCCCCGAGTGCCCTACCGTGTCACTCGGTTACCAGTCCCGGATGCCCTACCGTGTCACCCGATCACCAATACCGGCCTCGGATGCTCTACCGTGTCACTCGATCACCAGGACTAACCATGTCCCATTCTCAAGAAGACCCCATCCCGTCCCACACAGAAAACAACATTGACACGAATATCAATACCCCGATGATATGAGAATCACACGCCATGCACAGACTCTTTTGTAAGTAAAAACAGTTGATGCAATATATCACATGTACAATATGCAAATGATGACATGAATACATAAGTGAAACGCTTTCGCAGAATAACCCAAGTTCCGAAGGGTAAAACTGCTCACTAGAATTGGCCCCATTTGCGTGTAACCTAAGTTCGGGAGGGTAACACCGCCTACCTGAACCCACTACACACCTTCCAACACATTTTCAAGATAAAGTAAAGATAGGATTAGACCACTCACCTCGAACGAATTTGGATTGCCTCGATCCTCGTGCACGACCTCGATTTGCGTGCCAAACCCCAAATACTTGAACTTGTGCTCAACCTCAAACCAAGATACTTCCTAAACATCATTTTTAATTAAGGAAGCATTAAAATCTATTTTCTTCAATTTTTCCATAATTTCCTCTATTTTCTCCCAATTTTCACCTCAATAATTCCAAAATAATTATTTCTTCAACTATTTTCCAAAATATTTCAACACAATAATTCCTAGAATAATTAAAGAAAAATATTGGAATTAAAATTATCAAAATAGCCCTTCGCACGCGCTCTCACGCGTCCTACGCATGGCTGCGCGTGGAGGCTGGCGCGTGCAGCCACGCGCGTCGTCTTCTTCCTCAAGACCAGCCGGCGACGACCCCTCCGATGACCGATCTGAGCATACCCCCTTCAAGCCTTCGAGGAGTCGATACCATTGGTGCCATTTTCCGGCCGAAAGGACGCCGGAAAAGCTGCCAAATCGACAGTTGTAGGTCGGCGGTGGCGGACCGCCTCCAATTCTCGGCCGAACTCGAACAACCCTCAAACTCACACCAAAATGCTTCAAATTACTCCCAATCTCTTCTCCTTGATGCAAGGATCAAAAGCCCCTTAATCACTCTCTCAAAAACATCCAAAAACACGATCGATTTGAACTCCAAAAGTCGAAACCCTCGGCCTCTATTTAAACTAAAAATCCGATCCTTTTTCGGCCAATCACCGGCCATGGCTTGGTCACCAAGCATCCTCGCGTCGGCTGCCACCTCCCCCAGGTCGCCCTTGGCCATCCTTTTACCAGATTCGGCCTCCACGTGCGAAGATTTGAGGCGGTCGAAATCCCTTCGCGTTCACACTATGCCATTTTTGTTAAATTGCAGTTTCACCCCCACAGTTTCTTCCAATCACGTTTTGGTCTTTCCTATGCACCCCTGAACTATCCAATACCACCATTGAGGCCCACAAGTATAGTACATCTCATTTGACTTTTGAAATTCTTGAAAAATTACTATTTTGACCTCCCTCGGGCAAATTTAGAAAATTACACTTTGGCCCGATTGATTAATTTGACCTTAAATCCATTTGATTCAACCCGAAATCGCTTAAGGGTTGTTCTATACATAAAATATTAGTCCCTGACACGCTCTGTTGACTTTTCAGACGTCTCCTACGTCGATTTGGTTTTCTCAGCTCACTGTTCCTGATCCAATTTCTTTCATCACTAAAAATCACAGTTTAAATCGTTCGTCGATACTATACCATTTTCCTTGGCTATCTAGGATCCGGGGTACTCCCTCCAACTGATTTAGTTATCTAAAACTGCGTTAGTGTGTCCTATAGCCTTATTCTTTTGATAATTCCAGTTATACCCTTTATTATTTATGACCTCTAATCATTCCTGGGTATTACATTCTCCCCCTCTTAAAAAATTTTGTCCTCGAAATTTGGTCCGGGATAATTGTATCACCACTATTGCTAATGTTTTCTGATTGCAATGTCCTAAATACCATTCTTAATCCTTAACAATCATTCATAATTTATATCTTCATATGGTTTGAGTTTACCAAACTCGTTTCTTATCTTCCAGAATATCCCGTTGTAGCTTCATATCGGCGGCTACTCAACTCCCAAAATAATTTATAAACCCTAATATCATTCCCAATTGTGTCCTCAAATTACCTTTTATCTGGCTCCTAAATCTCCCAACCCAATATCAGGATCACACCAAGATTGAGCTAACTCAGCCGCCATGATGGTACAGAAATTGATAAAATTGATCCTACTCGGTGTACCTTTCTCAATTATCAGTACCTCGATTGCACATTAACTTTAGCCTTTTGTGGCTTGTCTCGCAAATACTAATGTAGGTTTATTAAGAATACAATTTTTCTTATGGTAACCTAATATCTTGGCATGTCATTATTTCTCTTCCAAACATTATCTACCAATTAGATCGATTCGTCTCCATATAGAACTCTGGTGTCGTTTCAATTCATCGTTCACAAAAACAACATTCCACCGTTATATTATCAACTAAAGCATCCAAATTGGTCCCTAAAACCGTCAAATGCTCTATTTCACCTACTCGATGCTTTCCATATACTTCTCACATGAGAAACAATCTTTCTATTGAGTCAAACACGATGCTTTCCATATACTTCTCACATAAGAAACAATCTTTCTATTGAGTCAAACAAGGTCCCTATTACTCTCGATTCTAGGTGTGGCTATAATCTTGTCCCTTTTAGGCGAACTAGTTTTCACACAACTTCCTTAAATGAAAACCTTACTAGACAACTTTTGGTTCTCATCGGGTCTTTAGCAATACCTAGTATAACTTTAATAGCTTAGCTTACTGTCTTACAACCCAAATAAAATTTTCGTAGTGGAACTAGAAACTCACATCTTCTTTTATAACAACTCACTATATGTTTCCTCAAATCATAACATGTCTCTCGGAAAGAAAAACACGTTCGTTTATTTATCAACTTATAACTTACCATATCTCTATGTTGACTACGACTCATTTTAGAAATCAACTCATGTTCTCAAGGGTACCTAGGTATACTTACTATTACTCCAATCTTTTTATGTCACCAAAAGCATGGTTCGAAACAACTAAATCGGAGCCAATTGCTCACAATTCTTGGGGTGCGTATTAATAGGCATACGAAACTAAAAGTTAAGTCAATAACTAGAGTTAAATTTCTTTCAGATGCCACATCCGAGAAACACATTTTCCTAAGCAAGTTCGTAACACATGCCTATATCAGGGTTCGTTCTATTCCTAGTTAGAACCTACCCCGACCTATGAACACAATTACTGTTTCACCACAACTCCCGAATTTCTCGAACGCACTCGTCACTTCTTAGTACCCTTAACTTTACGAATTTTTGTCTTGGATGCAATTATCTTAGAAGAATCCTTCAAATCTCTGTTAACAGCTCACCAAACATTATTTTGTCGCTCGATATTACATTTCCTTCTTCCGATTCTCTTTTGGTTATTGACTATCATAACCCACATAGAAATTATCCCACTTAGATCATCATCCAAGCCTTCAATCTTTTCACCATGATTAAGAATCCTGCCACGATGCTCTGGTCCCTTGGAACTTGGACTCTAAATCATACATAACATTCTCAGTGTCGCCCAAACTTTGGCACTTGACCGTCTTCACAGTTCACTGTGTTGCTCCGACTTGTAGGTATCACACCCCAAACCGCGAGCCAACCACCAGTCCTCTGCCTTGGTCCCTAGGCTCAGATCCATTGTTACAGACCAACACCAATGGTGTTATCGTTATGCTAGAATTCCTCATTCCATCTCTGAGAGCTACAGTGGTTCTATTGGTACTAATCCAACTCCCTGATCTTTTGGATTCCCAATGTTCTTTTCTAGGGTAACACTCAATCGTATCGAGCACCCTTATCCTAACCATTCCTAAGACTTCGGATTTCTTTCTCACAATTCAATCTCTTTTACTTTCCAAATTTGTTACGCATGTGACGGAACCTCGCGCTCCTGTTGCTGCTCTTGCAGACGTTCAAACACTCCAACATCAATTGTATTTCCAATTTATCATTTTCTAAACTTATACTAGATTGTGCAACCATATTCTCGTCACGGCCGTATGCTTAATCTATCACAAGATTGGCTTAGAAATTTCATTCTCCTTATATGTTTATTTCACGATTGACTTTCAACTAACACTCACTATACAGGTCATTATGTCAATCATTCCTATTTCTTTGAATCTATTAGGACCAACTTCACTTTTGCTAAGACTTAATCAAATCCCAAGATATCTTTACGAGCTTAATCAAGCTTTAGCAAGCCTATCTCATTGCTTGGTGCCTTAAAACTCAAACCAAGACTTTTATGACTACCTCTCAGTCCTTGATAATCATCGTTATGCTAACTATTTTCTTTGAGTTTGTATCTTCTTAAATCGGCTAGAGTCATTTCAAGCTTAAAATATAATCGTCTCTACAGGTTGAAATACCATTTTATCTCCAAGTATATACGGTACACGTAAATTTTCTTTTAGCAACCTCAATAGTCATACGCATAATTCCCTTATCCCAAGATTTTTTCTAATTTCCAAGGTTCGTTTTAAATCACAAATCTCTAGTCTATCGTTGTTCCCTATATTATTTACAATCTCAAAATCATCAAGTAAGGTTCCATTTTGCAAATTCTCTATAAGCCAAAAGATTCTTTCAACTTCCAAGGGAAAATTCTAATCCTCGAAACATGCAAACTTTATGTTTTACATCCTAATAACTTCTGGTTGTACCTTGATCCTAACTAAAGCTGGTTTACAGTCGATCCCTCATTGTCTAATAGTGACCATTAACAAGGAAATTAGATTGAGATTACATTCTAAGATTTCATTCAAAAGGAAAATTCTACCTGGAATACTTTATACAAGCCAATTTTTTTTTTTGCGAAAATCTTTTAAACACCTCAACAAGAATTCGATTCTCATTTAGTTCCGATTTGTTTTCCTCATTTGATCCTAGGTTAATGTCCTCGATACAATTATTCCTTCTATTTAAAACTTCCATAAATCTTAAAGCTATACCTAACTCTCGTTACCCTTGAATAACCAACACACATCGTTTCCTTATAGCAATCTTTCCTTATTTCCTTTGTCCTCAATCTTGGATCCTTTGTCTCAGTATCCCTATCCACAATTTTAGATTCCTAACTCAAATTTTTTATTCTCAAGCTCTTATCGAATCGTCCTAGGTTGCTTACTGCAGATCGTTTCTTGAGATTTATATCAAGTCATTCTTATCCTCGATTTTTCATAGCATCTGTTCACAAACCTAATTTATCATCAGATTATATCATATCCAGCTAAACATCCCAACTTGCTTACTCTTATTAATTCACCAGATATCCCAACATTTAGTGTAAAGGATTTTGACTAATGATCTTCAATTTATAGTTTCCAGATCCTACGAATCCTCAGTTATGGCTTATCGAACCAACCTTACATTCGACCCATATTGTTGGATGCTAACTCCCGATTCAATGTTCCATCACTTAGCAAAATCCAGTATTTTCCAATTAATAATTTCAAAGACCTCAATCGATAAACCCCCAAATCTCCAAGTAGGGATTTTGTCTTTTTGATCTACTAGTTCCCTTCCTCTTTGGGATTTTCATTAGTTAGCCCTAATTGAATCCGTTCTTCTTAGGTCCTCAATTCGGATATCCAACTTAACCTTAAGATCTTCAAGTCGTTCCTTTTTCTCACGCCCTTGACATGTTCTCCTAATAACCTCCGTCACTTCACTTATCTTTGTCAGGGCATGACATCACCATCATTTAACATGTTCCAAATCGGGAGGGTATTAAGACAATTCACTAAGATTCTTCCGAAAGAGATTTTACTACTATACTTCAAGTTGTACCGGAATCACCAAAGTATTTATTCCTCAAAGGTTTTGGATCATATATCTCTTTCATTTCGACGACCCTCTTCACTAGCTTCCTAATTTCCAAAAGATGTGAATAGAACTTGTTCGTCTCCCCTTGACGCTGAAAGTATATTCAAATTGAAAACCTCAAATTTCACCTTTCTAGAGTCTCCATACCATTTTCGACTATGTTTCGAATGTCTCATAGAATCTATAATCCCGTTCTAAGTTCTCATTCAATAGTTCTAACCATGCTAAGTTCAACAACCTAGCCAAATCATCCTAGGGTTTTAACCTAGGGCTCTGATACCAATTGTAACACCCCGTCTCGCTAGACGTGTCACTATAAGGGTATTCCTGGGATTTCTTTTTTTTTTTTCTCTTCAAGTTTAACACGCGCGGTATGTCAAGAACAATCTTCACATGCAGACACAAAACCCCGCGAACCCCAGCCTTGCCCGTTTAACTATCTAGATCAATAATCTTAAACTAAACGAGTCTTAATACAACGCAGCGGATACATTAATACCAAAATACCATAGTTCTTACATTGTATTTCCATAGCAAAATACGTAATACAGATCAAATGATAAAATCAATATTATACAACTGTTCATTACAACCTGAAATGCATATTAAAGCCCCAAAACGTTACAACGACTTAACAAACTAAGCACCATTGGCCCTCAACCGGCCACATCCTTGCCCTCGCAACAGTCCCTGGCTGGAACATTAAACGTTCCAGGGGCATAGCCCAAGTTAGATGATAAAACATCTAAGTAACGGTATGGAACAGTTAATACAATGCATGAGACACACACGAGCATGGCATACTCAGACAAACGAAAATATGCAAGACACGTCTAACTTGAGAAATCACCCTGACATACTTAATCCCCAGGTGTCCTACCGTGTCACCTGATCACCAGTACCGGCCCCGGATGCCCTACCGTGTCACCCGATCGTTAGGACTAACCGTGTCCCATTCTC
Source organism: Diospyros kaki (assembly GCA_036245055.1). Taxonomy (NCBI): domain Eukaryota; kingdom Viridiplantae; phylum Streptophyta; class Magnoliopsida; order Ericales; family Ebenaceae; genus Diospyros; species Diospyros kaki. The sequence continues at coordinate 24,813,919 of BSEG01000003.1, read as the reverse complement.
AAGAAGACCTCATCCCGTCCCACACAGAAAACAACATTGACACGAATATCAATACCCCGATGATATGAGAATCACACGCCATGCACAGACTCTTTTGTAAGTAAAAACAGTTGATGCAATATATAACATGTACAATATGCAAATGATGACATGAATACATAAGTGAAACGCTTTCGCAGAATAACCCAAGTTCCGAAGGGTAAAATCGCTCACTAGAACTGGCCCCATTTGCATGTAACCTAAGTTCGGGAGGGTAACACCGCCCATTTGAACCCACTACACACCTTCAGACACATTTTCAAGATAAGGTAAAGATAGGATTAGACCACTCACCTCGAACGAATTTGGATTGCCTCGATCCTCGTGCACGGTCTCGATTTGCGTGCCAAACCCCAAATACTTGAACTTGTGCTCAACCTCAAACCAAGATACTTCCTAAACATCATTTTTAATTAAGGAAGCATTAAAATCTATTTTCTTCAATTTTTTCATAATTTCCTCTATTTTCTCCCAATTTTCACCTTAATAATTCCAAAATAATTATTTCTTCAACTATTTTCCAAAATATTTCAACACAATAATTCCTAGAATAATTAAAGAAAAATATTGGAATTAAAATTACCAAAATAGCCCTTCGCACGCGCTCTCACGCGCCCTACGCATGGCTGCGCGTGGAGGCTGGCGCGTGCAGCCACGCGCGTCGTCTTCTTCCTCAAGACCGGCCGGCGAGGACCCCTCCGATGACCGATCTGAGCATACCCCCTTCAAGCCTTCGATGATTCGATCCCATTGGTGCCATTTTCCGGCCGAAAGGACGCCGGAAAAGCTGCCAAATCGACAGTTGCAGGTCGGCGGTGGCGGACCGCCTCCAATTCTCGGCCGAACTCGAACAACCCTCAAACTCACACCAAAATGCTTCAAATTACTCCCAATCTCTTCTCCTTGATGCAAGGATCAAAAGCCCCTTAATCACTCTCTCAAAAACATCCAAAAACACGATCGATTTGAGCTCCAAAAGTCAAAACCCTCGGCCCCTATTTAAACTAAAAATCCGATCCTTTTCCGGCCAATCACCGGCCATGGCTTGGTCACCAAGCATCCTCGCGCCGGCTACCACCTACCCCAGGTCGCCCTTGCCATCCCTTCACCGGATTCGGCCTCCATGTGAGAAGATTTGCGGCGGCCGAAATCCCTTCGCGTTCACACTATGCCATTTTTGTTAAATTGCAGTTTCACCCTTACAGTTTCTTCCAATCACGTTTTGGTCTTTCCTATGCACCCCTGAACTATCCAATACCACCATTGAGCCCCAAAAGTATAGTACATCTCATTTGACTTTTGAAATTCTTGAAAAATTACTGTTTTGACCTCCATCGGGCAAATTTAGAAAATTACACTTTGGCCCGATTGATTAATTTGACCTTAAATCCATTCGATTCAACTCGAAATCGCTTAAGGGTTGTTCTATACATAAAATATTAGTCCCTGGCATGCTCCGTTGACTTTTCAAACGTCTCCTACGTCGATTCATTTTCTCAGCTCGGTCGACAGTTGTACCGAAAACTGTTCCTGATCCAATTTCTTTCATCACTAAAAATCACAGTTTAAATCGTTTGTCGATACTATACCATTTTCCTTGGCTATCTAGAATCCGTGGTACTCCCTCCAACTGATTTAGTTATCTAAAACTGCGTTAGTGTGTCCTATAGCCTTATTCTTTTGATAATTCCAGTTATACTTTTTATTATTTATGACCTCAAATCATTCCTGGGTATTACAATCGTCGTACACCATCTCTCGCCTCATCGTCGACCGTCGCCGCACACTCCATACCTCGCCTCGCCTCTTAGTGACCATTGTCTTCCTTGTTGCAAGTGACCAAACGTGGTCACTGGAAACGCGTTTCTCACATTTTCTGTAAATTGCGAAATTGCCCCCAGAACGTTTCGCAATTTATAGAAACGACCCGAAGGTCGTTTCGGGCCATCTTCACGTTTTCGAAACGGGAAACGGTTTGGAAACGTCGAAACGACGCCTTCGAGCCGTTTCCATGTTTCATAGACTCACAGTATGTGTAATCAGGTTCTATATGAATATGTGTGCGCTTTGATACCACATGTTATCTATAAATACTTCACAGTATATATTAAATGCACATACCATATAAAACACTGACATTATTTAACAGAAGAATATCTCTTAGATCCAGAAGTGATGATGGAAGAAAGTTGATTGTAATTGCCTGCACAAATGCACTGCACCAGACCAATTCTTCCTCTTCTTCTCATCTATTATGCTTTAACCTTTTCTTAATGGGAAGAAAATGGTGTAATAGATTCATCACAGAGAAGAGGGGACCTAGCCATATATATATATATAAAGCCAATAGGGTTTTGCCCATCACAAAACCCTATTGGGCCTACACTTATTCCACAAATCATATATATACAAATGGACTTAAGTCCATTAAGGTGCACCAAATTTAATGTCCAATTATGATCACATATAATCCATTTTGGCCTCCAAGCATTGTTAAGCTATAGCCCAACTAGTTTTTCTCAAAACAAGATCCAATTAATATTGTACACATCAATGAAAAATTCTAACACTTTCTTCCATTTTGGTTTTGTGACCGAATCCCAATTGCCATCTCCTATCCTCCGCAACAATGGTGAATCCTACGAGCTGCCTTCCAAGCAAAGCGTCCATTACTCACGTTATATTCGACATGGACGGCCTCTTGCTTGGTACAATTCCTTCACGAAACCCAATCTTCAATCTCTTTTTCTCTCCGTTAAGGATCAATAAGTCTCATTACTTGTTCTGTTTGTTGTTTATTGTTCTGAGAACTTATTTTTTATGTATATTACTGGATCAGTTTTCCTCATTTCATTTCTGATTTTTTGGTGCTATATAGGATATTTGAGGGAGCAAATCTTTTTCTCTCCGTTAAGGATCAATAAGTCTCATTACTTGTTCTGTTTGTTGTTTATTGTTCCGAGAACTTATTTTTTATGTATATTACTGGATCAGTTTTCCTCATTTCATTTCTGATTTTTTGGTGCTATATAGGATATTTGAGGGAGCAAATTATAATCGGCTTATTTTGCTTAATGTTGAAGCAGTAAGAAGTTTTTTCAATCTTCTTTTTCATTGTTTTTGCAAGTGGGCGATTGTCTTGTACAGTCTGGCTACTAAGAGTTATTTTTGGAAATTGGAGTTAGTAAGAGAGTGGGAAAGGGGCAGAAAGTGAGAAGAAATGTTAGATTTGAAAAATATTTTTGAAATACTAAGGCCCAATTCAGATTTAGAAAACATTTTATAGTTTTCAATTCTAATTTTATAACTAAACATGTCATATAACATTTTATGTTTCAAAAAGCCACAACATTCATTTTTAGATAATTTAGAAAATATATTTCTTGTTACAAAGTTGAAAAATTAGAAAATTGAGTTTTCCAGTTTCAAAGTGAAGATTCAATCATTTAGTGGAAAATTAGAGTTAAAAGACAAAAAATGTTTTCTACAACTGACAGGACCTAAGAATACTGAAAAGGAGAAGGGCAAGAACAACAAAACTCCAACTTGGTTGGAAGACTGTGATTTAGTAAACTAGTTCCAGTTTTAGTTCAATAATACAGTAACCACTGAACAGAATTGCAAATAAGGAATAACACGAGTCAATGAAGACAACTTCATCCCTTTCCCCCTGCCAAAAAACGAAAAACCAGTGATACATAATCTCAAAAATTTGAGCCTTTGAGGATGCTCAGTAATTGGAGAGGACAAAGTGTATTGTGTAATGATCATTCACCAGAAAATAGCTGCCACCTTGCAGGATTGGAGTTGGAGAATTACAGATGCTGAGAAATCTGTTGCTTACTTTATGTATATGCCATTTGCAAATTATCAAGCTCTTCATTGCCTTTCATGATAGGAAACGACAAGTTTGCCATATGAAAAGAATGACTTATGGAAGTTAGGAACTTGAAATCACTTTAGCCTTTTAGGAGAAAACTATTTTCCTCTGAATTTTTTTATGCTCGTTATGGCCAACCAAGCAACTAAAAATAGTTAAAATTTTGTAGGACAACATTTTACAACAACATTTTACAATGAGACAAACAAAAGAAGTCTTGGAAGTGCTTACCATATTCACCATATTTCCTTAGTTAAACTCACACATCAAATGTGTTAAAAGATATGATCAGATTAGATTAGTTTAAGCTTGATTAATTTGGGTGGTTAGTATTATGATTATCTTAATTAAACTTACCTTTTTGTGTATTTTTCGGTATAGATGCCATGCCACCGACTCTAATATGGCTACGATAAGGTGCAGTTGATGACGATGATGATGATTACGGATTCCTAGAGCATTTCCTTGTAATATTCATCATTTCCTATATTTCTATGTCAGCATGGCTTTTTCTTCTATTTTAGCTTCTTCATCTTCATATTGTTTTTTTGCTTTAGTTTTTAGTCTTTGTATTTTCATTGAAGAATCCAATTGCTAGTTTTTAGGTTGATACATCAATTCTTAGGATACGAGAAACTAATATCATGCTCATGTCATTTTGCAGACACAGAGAAATTCTATACTGAAGTCCAGGAGATTATACTTCGCAAGATACAATAAAACTTTTGACTGGTCTCTGAAGGTGAAAATGATGGGAAAGAAAGCAATAGAAGCAGCTCGTGTCTTTGTTGAAGAGACTGGAATAAGTGAATCGCTTTCAGCTGAGGATTTTCTTACAGAAAGAGAGGATATGTTGCAGAGCCTGTTTCCAACAAGTGAGCTAATGCCAGGTACCATTTACTTATTATCAAATCCTTTATTTATTTTCTATTATAGATGCATATTTTCTATTATACATAAATATCTTATGTACAAAATAAGACTTTCAGTGTTGAGAATATAAATCATGAGGTATTAATAAATTCTCCTTCTCTTCACCAACTTAGGCATTTAGATGAGTTTGCTTATTAATAGATCACTAAATGGGATTGGAACAGGCAAATGTTCATTCTTCAAATTGGACATGTTTGGCTGGATTATGAAGGAAAGCTTCACACGTAATTAGGTTCATTGATAACCTCAGTAGAAAATTATCCCTCCCAATGACCTAACCTTTTGGATGAGTTAGTGGTTAAAAATTAAATTATAAGAAAGAATAGAAGGGTCATCCAGACAGGCACATGAAGTAGAGGCTGCAATGATGTTGCTACAGGCTGGCACAGGGTCAGGATTGGGCAGAGATTGGGCCAAGAGAGATGGGCCGAGATTGGGCCTGGACAGTCCATCTCTCTTATACAAATAAGAGTCATGAGAAAAGAAAGGACTAGAAAGGCCAGATGAGTTGCCTATGATGGGCATGTAGTGTTATATCATGTTGCTTTGGTTCCTCCCATGTTACCTTTTGCCTTAGCCTGTACAGTAGGAGTTAATATCTTAAACTACTATTTTGACATTCTCCAACTAAAGGTTGCTGCATGCTTGTGTAGTCTTCATTTTGTTGTGACAAAACATTGATTCTACCTTTTCTCTTCTTAACTCACACCTTAGAAAAATTGAATCTGTACTTCTCTTTTTAATCCATCCTGGGTGCCTGCCTTTAACGACCACTTTATTTAAAAAATAATGTCATGATTCTTGTTTTGGTGTTGTAGGGGTAGGCCGCTTAATCAGACACCTCCATGCAAGTGGAATGCCAATTTGTTTGGCAATGGGGTATAGTCTAATCTCGTGATTTCTATTTTTTTTTGGTGGGATAGCATGCTTATCTAGAACTCATTGCAGGAAACTAGAAGTTCCCACCTCCAGACCATTTTCTGTGTTCTGTTCAGAAATCCCCTTTGCATTGTGATAAAAGAGAGACATATTAGTACATAAGACTGTACTTGCAAGACTCCTATTTGGACAAGAATAGACCCTACAATTATCCAATCTTTAACTCTTTAAGATTTCTGCTAAACCGGAACTTAAAACTCTTCAGTCTTACAATGACATAACTTATTGAATGGTCATGCAAAAGGAAATAGAATGGCTAGAGTTAAACTCTAAGTAATTTGATATTTTTAATTGGAGGATTTTTTTTGCTATATATCTGAATGATGGCTGATTAGTCTGGGAGTCCATACTCCTTCAAAGTGAACCTTGTTTCTAGGGTTCATATAAGCAAATTGCTGCTGCAAGTTTTGTATACTTCTAGGTTGCATCCTCACATGGAAGCCTTCCCAACAAACCAAGATGTCCTTAACAATTTGATATTGCACATTTTTCCTATAGTAATCCACCAAAGGCAGTGGTTAAAAAATTAATCATCTAGTCTCTGTAACAGGGAGCAACTGTTCTGTAACTTGCTCTTGGTCTCCTACTAGGTGGTTTTAGCTTGAAACGTGAAACACCGGGTGTATTCATGCCCTGTCTTGCAGCACTAGTTCACATCCACTTTCCAATTCTCCTATTTACTTATGGCTAAAATATCTTTATGCCAGTTTTTGATTTGCTCTTTGTGATGAAATTCATTTCTGGTATGGTTGCATCCTTAAGAATACCCAATCACCCATTTCAAACTCCTGCTTTCAAAGAAGACTAGGATGTCTATCATGCTTTTTTACCTTGATTCTACCTTTTGTCTGTGCTAGATGGTCCTTCAGTACGTGTAACATCTCATCTTTGGCTCTTAATTCCTAGCCCACTGAATCGACCCAAGATTTTTCCTGCCTGTGGTCAACCTGTAGAGGGAACGTGTCCCATGTACTGTCTAAAAGGTCTCTTTTCTTTTATATACCAAAAATTGGTGTTATGCCAGTATTCTGTCCATGGAATCTATTATGTGAACTGCTGTGGATGAAATCCATAAAGTACCTAAGACAAGTAACAAGTTTCAGGTGAGCTGTTTAGTACTTCCGTTTGACCATGTCAGCAGTTTGTATGTTGAGCTAGTTTTTGAGTCCCCTACTATTTGATGTATTCCATCCTACAGTTATTGTGAAAAATTAGGACACAATCACTAATGAAATAGATCCATGTGATGCAACCTTGTACCCTGCCTTACCTAATATTTTTTGCTTCCCTTTGGGCTTTTATTGGATACCTAATTGATATGAACTGCCTTTATTTGCTTAAACAATACACAACTACAAAAACGACATCTTTCCTACTAATTTGTGCATTTCCTCAATGAATTCCATCTAGACCTCCTCGTACGTGTTGTGGAATTGGTAGGGGTGCAGAAGTTCAGCAGCATCACTAGACATGATTTTAATATTTCACCTGCTGGCATATGCAATCAGCAATGAACTGCTGCAAATTCTTGATTCCTCTTTTGTAAAAGTGTTGACAACCTTCTGTACATTTTGAATATCCAGAATGATACTCCACTGCCACTGAATGAAACTTGTGTAGCAATTGTTGCTTTGAGGTGAAGACCCTATTGGCGAGACTGATCTGTTCTTGTAAAGCAAGTATCCATTAGACATTCTGGTCCTTGACATGCTCCGTTGACTTTCCGGACGTCTCCTACGTCGATTCGATTTTCTCAGCCCGGTCGATAGCTGTACCGAAAATTGGTCCCGATCCAACTCCTTTCATCATTAAAAATCATAATTTAAATCACTCGCCGATACTATACAATTTTCCTTAATCTTCTAGGGTCCGGGGTACTCCCTCCGACTAATTCGATCGTCCAAAACTATGTTAGTGTACCTTATAGTCTCATTTTTCTACAAATTCCACTTATGCCTTTTATTAAATATCATTTATAACCTCAAATCTTTCTCAAGTATTACATTCTCCCCCCTTTAATAACATTGCTAATGACTCCCAATTGGAAAGTCCTAAATACCATTCCTAATTCCTAGCAATTATTCATAACTTACATCTCTATATGATTCGAGCTTACCAGACACATTTCTTATTTTCCAGAATATCCCGTTGTAGCTCAAAACAGGCGGTTGCATAACTCCCTAAATAATTTGTAAAACCCAATGTTATTTCTAATCGTGTCCTCAAAAAACCCATTTTATTTAACTAATAACGCTCCCAACCCATTCTTGTACTAATGCACATGCCATGATCACACAGAAATTGATAACATTGAACTAACTTGACGTACCTAACATCCTAGCATGCTACTATTTCTCTTCCAAACACTATCCATCAATCAGATAAATTTATCTCAACACAGAACTCTCGTGTCATTTCAATACATCGTTCATAAAACGATATTTCATAATTATACTATCATCTCGAGTACTGAGACACATACATTATTCGTGGCACCTCACCCTAGAACTGCCAAATGCTCTATCTCACCTTATTGATGCTTTCCATATACTCCTCACGTGAGAACCAATCTCTCTACTGAGTCAAACAAGATCCCTATTATCCTTGATTTTTGGAACAGATTTAATCTCGTTCCCTCTTAGGTGATCTACTTTCCACACTACTTCCTTAAATGAAAACCTTTTTGGACAACTTTTGATTCTTACTGGGTCTTTGGCAACACTTAGCATAACTTTAATAGCTTAGCCTATTGTCTTACAACCCAAATAAAATTTCCCTAGTGGAACTAGAAACTCACGTTTTCCTTTATAGCAACTCATTACATGTTTTCTTAAATCATAACACGTTTCTTGGAAAGAGAAACACTTTCGTTTCCTTATCGACTTATAACTTACTACATCTTTATGTTAATTTTCGTCTCATTCTAAAGATCAACTCATGTCCTTGAGGGTACCAGGATATACCTACTATTGCCCTAACCTTTTATATCACTAAAGATAAGATTTAAAACAGCTAAATTAGAGCCAATTTCTCACAATTCCTGGGATGTGTATTGATAGACACATGAAACTAAAAGTTAAGTCAATATCTAGAGTTAAATTTCTTCCAAATGCCATATTCGGAAAACATATTTTTCCTAAGCAAGTTCATAACACATGCTTATATTAGGGATCGTTCCATTCCTGGTTAGGACCTGCCTTGTCCTATGAACACAATTACTATTTCATCACAACCCCTGAATTTCCCGAGCGTACTCATCACTTAACCTTAACTTCACGAATTTCTGTCGTGAACGAAATTATCCTAGAAGGATCCTTCACAAATCTCTATTAATAGCTCACCAAACATTATTTTGTCGCTCGACGTTACATTTCCTACTTTCGATTCTCTTTTGACTATCGACTATCATAATCCGCATAACAACTATCCCGCTTAGGTCACATTCCAAGCTTTTACCCTATTCCATAACGATTAAGGATCCTGCCATGATGCTCCGATCCCTTGGAACCTGGACTTTAAACCATACATAACATTCTCAGTGTTTGCCCAAACTTTGGCACCTGATCGTCTCCACAGTTCACTGTGTTGCTCCGACTTGTAGGTATCACACCCCAACCCGCGAGCCAACCACCAGTCCTCTGCCTTGGTCCCTAGGCTCAGATCCATTGTTATAGACCAAACACCGATGGTGTTATTGCTACGCTAGAACTCCTTGTTCCATCTCCGAGAGCTATAGTAGTTCTTTATTAATACTAGTCCAAATCCTTGATCTCTTTGTTTCCTTAATTTTTCTTTTCCAAAATTATCACTCAATTGAGTGAGGCACCCTTGTCCTTATCATTCCTAATACCTCGTATCTAATTTCCTTTCGTTTCCAACCTATCATGGAACCTCTCTTTCTTATTGCTACCACCATTACAGGTGCTATAATCATTCCCTCCCAAATTATTTGAAATCTATTCGGCATTACTATTGTATTCAAAAATTATAATCGAGGGTGTAACTGCGCCTACGTTACAACCACATGCTTTGTTTATCACAAATTTATTTTTAGAAGCTCTGCCCCTTCTTTATATGTTTCTAACATCTTATTTTGCGATCGACTTTCAACTTGACACCTCACTTTTATGGGTCAGTTTTCAATCATTCCTAATTCCCCCTTTGGATCAACTACGATAATCTCTCAATCTGTTAAGATCTAATCACTATATTTTGTCTCAAGTTATCCTTATGAGCTTAACAACTCTAGCAAATCCTATTTCATTGCTTAGTGTCTTTAAAACTTAAGCCAAGACTTTTATGATTACCCCTTAGTCCTTGACAATCACTGTGCTAACTATGTGGTTTATAAAGACTTGTCCTCCATAAGACCCCTTTGGTGTGCGTAATTTTTTTTGATCTGGCTATCGCACGCCTTGCAAACTATTTTCCTCTACGTTTGAACCTTCTTAACTTGACTAGGGTCATTTTCAAGCTTAAAATAGCATCGTCTCCATAGGTTGAAATATCTTTTTATCTCCAAGTGTATACAGTATGTGTAAATTTTTTCCTTAGAACACCAAAGTCAAAATCGAAATTATCTTATCCCAATTTTTTTTTCTAATCTCCAAGGTTTGTCCTAAATCACAAATCTCTAGTTTATCATTGATCCCTATATCATTTTTAATCCCCAGATACTCACATAAGGTTTTATTTTGCAAATCCTCTAAAAGCCGAAATACTCTTCCAAATTTCCAACTTAAGGGAAAATTCTAATCTTCAAAACATGCAAACTTCACATTTCATATCTGTTGTTGCCAAAATACAACAATTAAAATTTGTGATGTGGGGTCCACTCGAGCTTGTTGTCGGGACAGGTTAGGTTGCTGTAAAAGATGTCACCTCAAGGGAGATTGCCGTTAGGATGCTCACCCCTATGTCTCGCCACAAGGTCTTGCCACAAGCTTTTTCCTTCGCCACGAGGTCTCGCCACTATCTCTTGCCACTAGCTCTTGCCGCTAAGTCTCGCCGTAATCTTTTTGCCTTCGCCGCTAGGTCTCGCCACTAGCTCTTGCCATAAGGTCTCGCCACGAGGTCTCGCCACTAGCTCTTGCCACTAAGTTTCGCTACAAGCTTTTTGCCTTCACCGCTAGGTCTCGCCGCAAGCTTTTTGCTTTCCCTGCTAGGTCTCACCGCAAGCTTTTTCCTTTGCCACTAGGTCTCGCCGTAAGCTTTTCCTTCGCCATGAGATCTCGCCACTAGCTCTTACCACTAAGTCTCGCCGCAAGCTTTTTGCCTTCGCTGCTAGGTCTTGCCGCAAGCTTTTTCCTTTACCGCTAGGTCTCGCCACAAGCTTTTTCCTTTGCCACGAGGTCTTACCACAAGGTCTTGCCACTAGCTATTGCCACTAAGTCTCGTCGCAAGCTTTTTGCCTTCGCTGCTAGGTTTTACCGCAAGCTTTTTCCTTTACCACTAGGTCTCGCCGCAAGCTTTTTCCTTCGCCACGAGGTCTCGCCACTAGCTCTTGCCACAAGGTCTCGCCATAAGGTCTTGCCACTAGCTATTGCCACTAAGTCTCGCCGTAAGCTTTTTGCCTTCGCCACTAGGTCTCATCGCAAGCTTTTTCCTTTGCCACTAGGTCTCGTCGCAAGCTTTTCCCTTTGCCATGTGGTCTCGCTGCAAGGCTTTTTGCTTCGCCGTTAGGTTCGCCACAAAGATTTGACCTTGTTGATGCTCAAAAAATGGGTTAGAGGGCTCGCGGGAATCTTCCCCCGCGAAGAGCCTCTGATGCCAAAGTCAGTCTTAGATCCCAATGAGTATTCACGAAAAAATAGTAAAAGTGTATTCAGAGTGACAAGTTTTTACCGAAGTTGGAAGTCCCCATTAATGTCCTGTAGCTGGGTATTTATAAGGCATGATTCTCAAGGGTGGCTGGTGTCGACACGTGGCGGTTACTGAATGGGTCAAAGCCAAGCCAAAAAAGTGGGGGAGGTTGCTACGACGCAGTTGCGGGGCAGCTGGGCCTCACGGTAGTCTGCCTTGTGGCTAACACTACTACAAGGCAGCTACCCTCGCGGCAGACTGCCGCAAGGCACCTTACGGCAAACATCCGCGAGGTTGCACCTCGTGGCAGACTGCTGCGAGGCTACTGTGCCTCATGGCTGCTGCTCCTTGCTGCTGTGAGGTAGCCGCAAGGCTGCCAGCTAGCAGTAATTGTTGTCGCCAGCTTTCTTCAATTTTTTCTTTTTTGATTCTTTTTATGGCACCACAATTGCCCCCTACTCTTCTATTTTGTCTTTAGACGAAATTGAAGAGTAAAAATATTGGCCAAGGAGTCGGGTCTAGCACCTTGACTCAACCAAGTGTTCTAGAATGCCCAAAAGATCTTATTTTGACCAGGGGCCAGAGTACTAAATTATCTCTGGGCAACCATGCTCTTGATAGATAGACTCCATTGCGAAATTCTTGTAAGGTGTCCGAACTTGCCGAGAGGTCTAGGGGCCGGATCGACTAAGGAGTCGGGTCCAGCTCGGGAGCATAGCACCAACCTCAGTCAATGGATCCCAACGAGCCTATGTGCACAGTCTCCAGAGCATCTGGTGATCCTATGATGGATCATAACGCTCTGGCTTTTGTGTTCTCCATGTCCGTCTTTCGGGGTTAGCCTATTTCAGGGAATCTGGATTTGACCAGTGGTCCAGCACAGGATTCCTACTAGACATCCAAGTTTGCCAGGAGACCTAGGCATCGGATCAACCAAGGAGTCGGGTCTACCCAAAAAGGCATAGCAACGAACTTAAACGAGGGATTCGGGTGAGTGTGCGGGCATAAGCATCGGATGTTCTGGTAATCCCAGGCCAGCCCGTGGTCATAGGCTCCCGATTGCAGCTGGATAACTCAACTCTGATAAGTGGGGTCATGGAAGAGTTGTCATAGGTTGTTGTCTTTTCATGCCTTCCTTAGGCCAGTTTACCTCAGGGGATCTAGGTTTGGCCAGTGGCCCGGCGCGGGATTCCTACCAAGTATTCGAGTTTGTCGAGAAACCTAGGAGCCACATCAACCAAGGAGTCGGGTCTAGCCAAAAAGGCATAGCACCGAACTCAAACGAAGGATCCGGGTGAGTCTGCGGGCATAGGCATCGGATCCTCTAGTGATCTCGGGCCAGCTCGTGGTCATCAGCACTAGATTACCACTCGACGACTTAACCTTCGAGAGCAGTCTTATGCTAGAGCTATCAAGTGACCATTTCACTTCTTTTCCGCCGTCCTAGGGCCAGTCTACCTCTGGGAATCTGGGTTTGGCCAGTGGTCCAACACGGGATTCCTACCAGACATCCGAGTTTGCCAGGAGACCTAGGCACTGGATCAACCAAGGAGTCGGGTCTAGCTAAAAAGGCATAGCACCGAACTCAAACAAGGGATTTGGGTGAGTCTGCGGGCATAGGCATCGGATGTTCTGGTAATCCTGGGCCAACCAATGGTCATCGGCACCAGATTGCCGCTAGGCGACTTGACCTATTGGAAGCAAGCTGTGCTGGAGCCGCCATACTAGGTCGAGTAACTCTTCTGATGACAGGCTTAATTCTACGTCTCGTGCTTCATCCCTTCCCTTGGGCTAAAGCCGGGAAGTACCTCTCGAGGTGTTCCAAGCTTTTCCTATCGCCTCGCTTTGTGGTGTCGGTAGTGTGCACCTGTTGGGGTCTATTATCTTCTGGATTTTGTAAGGTCCTTCGCACTTCGGGTTGGGTTTCCCTTCCCCTTCTATTTCCTTCCCCTGCATCCAAAATTTCCATTCAGGTGACAAACTGCTCTGCTTAGTCGAACAACTCAGTCACAGAATTTGGCTCGAAGAAAGCTAAGGATCTTCTAAGCAGGGCGTATGTAGTTCCGTTTAGTAGGGTTGACACCGCTAACCCGATTGGGAGATCCCTTACTTCCTGCATCATGGCTCTAAATCGCTTGATGTATTGCTTCAGGGATTCATTCGGCTTCTGCTGTAAGCTCATTAGATATATTGCACTCTTCTTCTTCGGGAGATAGACAGAAAACTTATTTAGGAATTCTTTCTTCAACTGTTCGAATGATCGTATATGTCCTGCTGGTAATTTGGTGAATCACTGTTGAGCTTGTCCTATCAGGGAGAGTGGGAAAACCCTGCACCTCATGACCTCATTCCATCCATGTAGCACAGCTACTGCGACAAAATTTTGTAAATGCTTCTCGGGGTCTTCCCTTCCCGAGTATATCGAAAGGTGTAGTAGTTCGAACCCTGGTTGCATTAGTCGCCTTTGGAGTTCCTCAGATAGAGGGAACCCTTTCGAGGGAGTTACCTTTGGTATCATCATTACATGTTTCTGTTCTAACACCTCTTCTATGAGGCGTTTAATGTCAGACACGCTGAGTGTTTCCTACTTCCTTTCATTTTGGCAAAGAGATGGGTCATAAGGCGCTCCCGTGTAGGTGTTTTCTACTGTCTCTCTATACATGGGAGCTTTTCTTGCCCTCCTGCTATTTTTCCTTCTCGAGTCCATTACTTCCAGGACTTGACTATTCAGCCTTGAGTTCTGATTCTTGTCCCCTGCCGAGGGGTTCTGGAAGGGTTGTCCTGGGATCTTCGATGTTCTACCCTTGTATCGATTTGTCCCATGTGGGGAATGTGAATGTCCGGCCTTAGTTCACATAACAAAGCAGTGACTTCCTGTAGTCTTCTCATATTCTCCTCATTGTTCACCATGAATTCATTATTTTGTTGTTTCAGCTCCTCAAAGTTCTTCCACAATAGTTCATAATCTGAGAGTAAGACCGTGGGTGGAGCTATTCTTGAAGTTCCCACGAGGTTTCTATTTGGAATTGAAGATTGTCCAAATGAGTGTTGTTCCTGGTTAGCGGGCGCTGCATGTGGGACTTGTTCCCCTCGCCTTGTCGCGTATCTCCTCAATCCAACTACATGTGCTTCTTCTTGCTCTGAATGCTCCATGCCTCCTAGTCCGGTGGTATGGTTGCATTCGAGCACAAGAAAATTCTCAGAACGCATTTGGTTGCTAGGGTGATCTACCAAAAATTCTGGTACTGTAAAGTACACTAGGTGGGGGCCTTTCGTGACTCCTGCCGTGGTGTGAGCGCTCCTTCGGGTGGGGTTAGGCGGGTTCACCCAACTGGCTGATCTTGTCCTTCTCGGCATCTTGTGTTAAGATTGACTTTTTGTTGTGTTTCCCACAGACGATGCCAAATTGTTGTTGCCAAAATACAACAATTAAAATTTATGATGTGGGGTCCACTCGAGCATGTTGTCGGGTGAGGTTAGGTTGCCGTAAAAGATGTCGCCTTAAGGGAGATTGTCGTTACGATGCTCGCCGCTATGTCTCGCCACAAGGTCTTGCCACTAGCTCTTGCCACAAGGTCTCGCCACTAGCTCTTGCTGCTAAGTCTTACCGCAAGCTTTTTGCCTTTGCCGCTAGATCTCGCCACAAGGACTTGCCACTAACTCTTGCCACAAGCTTTTTCCTTCGCCACGAGGTCTCGCCACTAGCTCTTGCCACTAAGTTTTGCCGCAAGCTTTTTGCCTTCGCCGCTAGGTCTCGCCGCAAGCTTTTTCCTTTGCCGCTAGGTCTCACCGCAAGCTTTTTCCTTCGCGACGAGATCTCGCCACTAGCTCTTGCCACTAGCTCTTACAACGAGGTCTCGCCACTAAGTCTTGCCGCAAGCTTTTTGCCTTCGCCACTAGGTCTTGCCGCAAGCTTTTTCCTTTGCCGCTAGGTCTCGTGGCAATCTTTTTCCTTCGCCACGAGGTCTCGCCACTAGCTCTTGCCACAAGGTCTTGACACAAGGTCTTGCTACTAGCTTTTGCCACTAAGTCTCGCTGCAAGCTTTTTGCCTTCGCCGCTAGGTCTCGCCGCAAGCTTTTTCCTTTGCCGCTAGGTCTCGCTGCAAGCTTTTCCCTTTGCCACGAGGTCTCGCCGCAAGGTTCACAGCAAGGATTTAACCCTGTTGATGCTCAAAAAATGGGTTAGAGGGCTCATGGGAATCTTCCCCCGTGAAGACCCTCTGATGCCAAAGTCAGTCTTGGATCCCAATGAGTATTCACGGAAAAATAGTAAAAGTGTATTCAGAGTGACAAGTTTTTACCGAAGTTGGAAGTCCCCATTAATGTCCTGTAGCTGGGTATTTATAGGGCATGATTCTCAAGGGTGGCTGGTGTCGACACATGGCGGTTATTGAATGGGTCAAAGCCAAGCCAAAAAAGTGGGGGAGGTTGCTACGATGCAGCTGGGCCTCGTGGCAGTGTGCCTTGTGGCCAACACTACTGCAAGGAAGCTACCCCTCGTGGCAGACTGTCGCGAGGCTGCTGTGCCTTGCGGTGTGCAGTCGCGAGGCTGCGTGAGCCGTGTGCAGCCGTGAGGTTGCACCTCCCAGCTGCTGTTCCTTGCGGCTACGAGGCTTTCTTCAAATTTATCTTCAAATTGTTGCCGCTAACTTTTTTCAATTTTTTCTTTTTTTAATTTATTTTATGGGACCACATATCTTAATAACTTTCAGTCGCAACTCGACCCTAACTATAGCTAATTTATGGTTGTTTCCTTTTTGCCTAATGGTGTCCATTGATAAGGGGAAATAAATTGAAAGCACACTTAAAGATTACAACTCTACACAGGTTACACCAATCTCCAATTACTACTATGAAAACTTCTAATACCATCAATTTCTAGCTACATGAGAATTCAACCTCAATTAATCTTGATTCGATTTCTTGTCTAATCCTAGGTTAACATCCTTGACATAGCTCTTTCTTCTATCATTTCCCAAAACTTCCACCAAACTCAAATATATATACCTTGACTCTCTTGGTCCTTGAATAACATATGAAACCAAACACATACGACTCGTTCCTATGAGTCGTTTTCTTAAGGAAATCTTTCCTTATTTCCTTTATCATAAATTCCGGATCCTCAATATCAGCAATTTTGGATTCTTAAAACCCTCAAATTCTATTTTCAAAAGCTTTTATTGAATCATCATGGGTTGCTTACTGCAGATCTTTCCTTAGGATGCTCGATCTATATCGAGTCATTCTTATCCTCGAATCTTAATGATTTCAACCGTTCTTAAACTTGATTTACAATCAGTTTATGTCATATCAGACCATCCATCCATAACTTGTTTACTCCTAATAACCACCAAATATCCCCATTTTTAGCGAATAGGATTTTGACTAATGATCTCCAATTTATAATTCCCAAATCTCATGGATCCTCAATTATGGTTATTGAACTAATCTTACATTCGAACCCCATCGTTGATGCCAACTCCCAACCCGACGTTCCATCACTTAGCCAGGTCTAGTATTCTCCAATTAATAACCTTAAAGACCTCAACCGATAAACCCTCAGATCTCAAGGTAGGGATTTCGTCTTTACGATCCATCAGTTTCTTTTCCCCTAAGTCTCTATTCAAGATTTCCACTAATTGACGCTAACTAAATCCATTCCTCTTAAGTCTCTACTTCGGGTATCTAACTCAATCTTAAAATTTACATTAGCTGCACGTCATTCTTACTCTCCCATGTCCCTTGATGAGTTCTCCTAGTAACCTCAATTGTTTCACTTATCTTGTCAAGGCACGACATCACCATTGTTAACACGTCCCAATCGGGAGATACTAAAACAATTTACTAAAATTCTTCCAAAAAGATTTATACTATGCTTCAAGTTGAACTAGTATCACCAAAATATTCATTCTTCTAACATGTTGTTGATCATATACCTATGTCCCTTTAACAACTCTTTTTACCGGCTTTCTTACGTCCCACTGATGTGTCCAAAATGTGAATAGAATTTATCCGTCTCTTCTTGTCACTGAAAGTATATTCAAGTTGAAACCTCCTTAAATCTCACATCTCTAGAGTCTCCATACCTTTTTCATCTATGTTCCAAATGTCTCTTAGAATCTGTAAGCCTATGCTAAGTTCTCGTTCAACAGTTCTAACCATGCTAAGTTCAACAACCTAGCCTAACCATCTTAGGGTTTTACCCTAGGGCTCTGATACCAATTGTAACACCCCGCCTCGCACGGATGCGTCACAATAAGGCAATTCCTCGGATTTCTTTTTTTTTTTTTTTTAAGTTCAAGATAAACACGCGTTGTAATACCCCATTTCAGCGTAACGTTGCCACGTCATTTAAGCAAGGTTTAAATACCGAAAATTGGCCGGATAGCAAAATAAATTATCGAATCGACTAGAGGGAATGCCCCGGAGTGTAATTGGCTAAGGAAAATGGTATAATCTCGATGAGCGTTCCGAGATTGGATTTATGGAAGTAAAAGAAATTGGAATTGAGACGGTTTTTGGTACAACCAAAATGCAGCTTCGGATCAGGCTGAAATATCGAATTATCGTATGGGACGTCCGGGAATTCAACGGAACCCTAAGGAGGCTCCGTATATATATATATATATATATATAAAATATATCTAGCATGCGCGTATAGGCGTGGGAGCATTTTAGAAGCTCCATGCTTCTGTCTCTGCGCATGGGAGGCAAGGTTGGAGCATGGATTTTGGGCTGAGGGATTTTGCAGAGAGTTGGTCGAGAGAAGAGTGGCGCCCAAGCATCGTTGATTGTATATAGAGGAAGATAGATCAAAGGGAGATGAGGGAGAGAGTGATGGCCAATTTTGGCCATGGCCGCAAGCTGGCCGAAAGCAGAGAAGTGGGAAAGAGAGCAAGGCCGAGAGCAGTGAGGAAATGAGAGAGAGAGAGAAGGAGAAGGCCGAATCGGCCATGGCCGCAACTCGCAAGCTTGAGTTGGTAGCCAGCAAGCGAGGAGGGCCGAAGCAGCTGGTTCGCTGGGCGATGGGAAGCTGCTGGAATCGGCAAAAGCGGCCACGAAGGCCGCCATGGCAGCGAAGAAGGTGAGCAGCAGTTGGTTATCGCGAGGAACCAGCTGCAACGGTGAGGGCCGCGAGCAGCAGGTCGTGGACGGACCTGGGCGACGCTCGAGCTGGGTCAGAGGCTGGTGATGGCATTGGGCGACGGTGGAGCAGCGGCCGTGGGTGGCGGAGCCGGCCGCAAGGGGCGGCGCAAGGCAGCCGCGGCTGTTGTAGGTGGCTGGTGCGTGCGGCCGAGTTGCAGGGGAGGCGCGGGCGCTGTGAAGAAGAAGAGAAAGGAAAAAGGAAAGAAAGAAAGAAGGAGAAGAAGAAGAAGAGGCGGAGAGTTGCCGGAGGTTGAAGATGGATGAATAGTAGGGGGAGAAAGAAAAATAAAAGAAGGAAAGAAAAGAAAATGAAGGAAATAAGAAAAATAAGGAAAAATATGAGGAAGTTTCCGAAAAATTTCGAAAAAATAGGAAATGGTGTTGTATTAATATTCCAGAGATTTTGGCAAGAAAAAAAATGGTTCGGGCATGTGTTTCGAGATGGTGCACAAAAATCGAGGTGAAGCACAAAAATCGAGATATCGCACGAAAAATTAATGTGACGTGCAAATAGCGAAGTAGGATGTAAGAATCAAGGTCGGGTGTGAGAATCGAGGCAAGATTCAGGGGTCAAGGTTGTGCACGTGAACTGAGGCAATGCACGTAAATCGAGGCAGTACACAAAAATTCAAATATTGCACAAAAATTAAGGTAAATGCATAAGAAGCGAGGTGGTGTGCAAGAATCGGGGATTTGCATCACAATCGAGGTTGATCGCACTTTTCAAGGTTAGGGCAGCATATCGAGGTAGCCCGAGAGGCTAAGTTAAGGTAAGTAAAAATATCCTAGAAAATTTCAGTAAATTAGGATTATTATTTTAGGAATCATGATTTATAAATATTCAAGGAAATGTTTGAGAAATTATTTATTTAGGAATTATTTATGGAGGAAAATTATGTTTAAGGAATTAATGAGGAAAATAGGAAGAAATAAAGGTAAGATATGAGGAAATTAGGAAAATTAGATATTGATGTTATTAAATGAATATGATGGCCAGGGTATGTTGAGGATTCGAGTTGAGTACATTCGAGGTCTGGCACGTGAATCAAGATGATATGAGAATGCGTATAAGGTAAGTAGTGAAGGACCGTCAACGAGGACCAAAGCATGCAACGGAAGCGATTTTAAAATAAAATCTATCCTCGTAATGATTAGAATCTAGAAAGCTTACTTTTCCTGCGGATTACCGGTCGGAATGGAGCGATTGAAGGAAGAGGCGCGACGGCTTCTTCGTGTGGTGGAGATGACGGCTGACCTGCGATTCGTCGGTTTCTTCGCATCAGATCTCTTGATCTTCCAAGGTATGACTCTAAAACTCGTGGCCTCTCTTGGTGACGAAGAGAAAAACGACTTGGATAAAAAAACAAACAAAAGAGAGAATATATATAGGGAGAACCCTAGGGTTAAAACCCTAGTGGGCCAAACCCTAGTGGGCCAAGTCTAATTAATTAATTTTCTAATTGGGTTAGCCCAATTAATTAATTAAAACCAATGAACTTATTATTTTATTCTAGCCCAATGGACCATTCTGAATAAAATAATTCTCTCTCATGTAATCCACCCAATAGGCCAAATGTATTAAAAATACATGAGTTATATCGAGCTACCCCGGGGACCAAAAGACAAATTATTCATGGCTATTAAAATGACCAAAATATCCCTGCTACCTAGTAGCTATATTTTGTCATTCTAAGTGTTCCAACTATCACCATATGGTAACACTGACCCCACGAATAATTTTGCATGTGCGATGTCTTTGACCTACTAGTGTAATGACGATAATACCCTTCTGTGTAACACCCATCATTTAGAAAGGAATAATGTACTAACACCTCTCTAAATGACTTCTACCATCCTTAGATCACTAGTCCAATAATCCGTGACTAGTCGAATGTACTTGCTTATCACTGGGAGCTACCCAGAAGCACACACTCTTAAGTCACGTTCCCAGGGCCCTGGATTATTTGATTATTCTTGGACAATCACAAGGGGGTGAATCACAGAAACTATCTTGTATCAGTCTGTCTTAGCTAATTAGAAACCACACTCCCAACTCACAAGGTTGCTGATCTTTGATAGACCTCACCTACAGTGAATCTAAGAATATAGTTCTAGGCTCACTAGACCACCAACTAATACTCAAGTATTAGAGTACTCGTCCACGTAGTAGCAGTGATAGACCAGCTCCATGATAATCAGTACTTTGTCATTAGCTTCTATCACAGGTCCACTCTACGCATTCCAAATGCGCTTGTACAATAAGAGTAAATGGACTGTTTACTGGCTAAGGCAAGCCATCCTCCATTAGGATCTATTGTACAATGATCTTATCATGATAGAATGCCCAGTTCTATCAAAAGATCAAGAGTAATATTTTTCTTGCTTATTAAGTACCCATGATTCATGCCTAACTGTGAAGAACGACCCATCACATGAATCACTTACTTAATAGCATGGACACTTTTCCAACAATTAAATGCAAATGATATATGTGCAATAAACTGACTAAAAGAAACATCATTACCATAAATTAAATAAAACGTGTCTTTAGGGCATACATTTCCAACAAGTAGTACTACCCAAATGAATTTGGATTTATGAAAAATGCTTTGTTTGTAAGTTGTACTTCCCAAATTGGAATTTAGTTTAAGAAAAATGCATTAATGTGTAAGTAGTACTACCCAAATGAATTTGGATTTATGAAAAATGCTTTGTTTGTAAGTTGTACTTCCCAAATTGGAATTTAGTTTACGAAAAATGCACTGATGTGTAAGTAGTACTCCCCAAAATAAATTTAGCTTTACGAAAAGATGTTTGAATTGAAAGTGATTTCCCAAAACCGAATTTATGTGAACGATTTGATCATGTTGTCATGTTTTGAAGTGATTATGTCATGTAGATTGCATACATGTTTGGATGATGAAATGTGCATACATTCATGATGATGTTATTGATCATGCATTGCATATGAGTTACGATGGCATCGTTGCACCCATTGACCTCGGCATGGAAAGGAAGCCGTAGCAATGAGGGGTAGTATTAAGGTGCAACGGGAATGGGGATCGTCACCGCTACACCATTGACCTCGGCATGGAAAGGAAGCCGTAGCAATGGACGGGTAGCATAAGGTGCGATCGATTCATGGAAAAAGATGATGAATGATGACATTTTGCATACATGCATGAAAATGATTTTTGTGTTGCTTACTTAGATGGTTCATCATCTAATTGGGCTTGCCCCTGGAACATTCAAACGTTCTAGATGGAGATTGTAGCAGGTACGAGGATGAATGAGGCATGAAATGGCACTTAGCTAAGTGCACAATGAATGAACGATGAATGAATGATGTAATGCAGCCCATGTGTTTAAGTCTTGCTACTTTGAAATCTGAACGATTTGAAAGTCCATGATGTAAGGTATGAGTTATGATTGACGTATGAGGAATGATGATGTAACCTTATGATTAATGATGACGATGTATAAACCCTAGTTAGGGTTAATATTAGATGAGAACGTATGTTATGTTTTAAGTCATATTGAGGATTAAGTTCGAGAAACGTTGATGTAAAGATTTTATTTATGATTTATAATGTCAGGTTCGATTCTAGCTTCCGCATTTGAGGTATGTAAATGATGATGTCTCTCTTTCGAAAATAAATTAATGTAGGGAAATTTTGGGATGTATTAGGGGAATGAAGCGATTTAGTATGAGTTCGAAAAGAAAAAAAAATTATCGTCCCAGGATTGTCCCAAGAAATAACGCGCCCGAGAAAGCGGGGCGTTACACGCGTGGTGTTTCAAGAACAATCTTCACAGGCAGATACAAACCTCGAGAACCCAAATCTTGCCCCTTTAACTTAACAAGATCAATAATCTTAACAACTAAACGAGACATATCATAACGCAGCGGATACATTAACGTCAAACACCGTGATTCTTACATAGTATTTCCATAACAAAATACGAATACAGATAACCCAAATGATAACGACATTATTGTACAACTATTCATACACAAGCTAAAATATATACTAAAACCTCCAAAAGGTTACAACGACTATCAATCTAAACACCATTGACCTTCAACCGGCCATGTCCGTGCCCTTGCAGTAGTCCCTGGCTGGAACATTGAACGTTCCAGGGGCAAAACCCAGGTTAAATGGAAAACATCTAAGTGACGGCATGAAACAGTTTATACAATGCATGAAAGATACACGAGCATGGCATACTCAGACAAACGACAACATGCAAAACACGTCTAACTTGAGAAATCTCCCTAACATACTCAACCTCCCGTGGAAACATCATTCCACACATCGTTGGGGTTGACCTTGCTGCGACATACTTAATCTCTCGAGTGCCCTACCGTGTCACTCGTTCAGCTGGATTAACCTTGTCCTATTCTCAAGTAGACCCCATCTCGTCCCACACAGACCTAATAACGACATGAAAATCAATGCCCCGATGATATGAAAATCACACGCCATGCACTGAATCTTTTATAAGTAAAACAGTTGATGCAATTTTCGACATGATCAATATGCAAATGACGCTATATATACATAAATAAAACGCATGAGCATAGCTTCCTGAGTTCTGGTGAGATCGCTCACTTGGACTTACTACACTCAAACCAAGACATTTCCCAAACAAGGGTAAAACTAGAGTTAGACCACTCACCTGAACGTATTTAGATCGTCTCGATCCTCGTGTAATGCCTCAATTTGCGTGTTAAATCACAAACACTTGAACTTGCAGTCAACCTCGAACCATAACACTTCCTAAACACCATATTTAATTAAGGAGGCATTAAAAATCTATTTTTCTCAATTTTTCCATAATTTCCTCTATTTTCTCCCTTTTTCACCTCAATAATTCCAAAATAATTATTTTCTCAAACATTTTTCCCAAATTTTCCACATGATAATTCCTAAAATAAATTAAGAAAAATACTGGAAAAAGAAATACCAAAAATGCCCTTGTTGTGCGCCCTCACGTGCCTGGCACGTGGGTGTGGGTGGAAGCTGGCGCGTGGCTGCATGCACCACCGTCTTCTTCCTTTTTTCGGATGCCGGCGGTTGCTCCGATGACCCTGAAATTTATACTCCTTTATAGCCCTTGAAGAATCGATCTTGATGGTGCCATTTTTCGGCCGAAAGGATGTCGAAAAATCCCCTTAACGGGCAGTTGCAGGCAGCTAGTGGCGGTCCGCCACCATCTTCGGCCAAGTTTAAATCAGCCACAAAACTCACCCAAAATGCTCCCAAATGATCCCAATCTCTTCTCCTTGACACAAGGATTCAAAGCCCCTTAGCAAAGCTCTCGAAATCATCCAAAAACACGACCAATTTTTATGCTTAGTCTTGGCCGAAACCTTCGCTATTTATAAGCGATTTTCGGCCAATTTGCAACCAATCAGAGACCATGGCTTGGCCCCCAAGACTCCTAGCGCCAGATACAACCTTCCCTAGCCATCCCTCAGCCGTCCCATCGCCAGAAATGGCGGCCATGTGCGGTGGCAGTGCGGCGACCGTTTTCTCTCACTGTGCGTTCACACTACAACTTTTATTAATTACATTTTCACCCCATGTCTCATGTAATCTCATTTTGGCCCCTTTTTATGATACCCCTGATCTTTCGAACACCATCACTAAGGCCCACAAGTCTTGTACTCTTCATTTGATCCTTAAAACTTTCAAAAAATTACTGTTTTGACCTCTCTCTGGCAAAATTAGAAAATTGCACTTAGGCCCGGCTTGTCGATTTGACTTTAAATCCATTCGATTCAACTCGAAATCACTTCAGGGTTGTTCTACCCATAAAATATTGGTCCTTGGCATGCTCCGTTAACTTTCAAGACGTGTCTCCTACGTCGATTTGATTTTCTTAGCTCGATCGACAGCTGTACCGAAAACTGTTTCCGATCCAACTCCTTTCATCACTAAAAATTATAATTTAAATCACTTGTCAATACTATACAATTTTCCTTAATCTTCTAGGTTCCGGGGTACTCCCTCTGACTAATTCGGTCGTCTAAAACTGTGTTAGTGTACCCTATAATCTCATTTTTCCTCAAATTCCACTTATGGCCTTTATTAAATATCATTTATAACCTCAAATCATTACCAGGTATTACAATTATGTCATAGTGCGAATTTATGAAAATAAATACATTTTGATGGCTATGATCTGATTTTGGTAATTAGGTTAAATGAAACATATTTAAAGGTGATTATTTGTTATGTTATGTTTTTTTTTGTGGCCACTCAAGTTTTTTAAATTTTGTTGTCTAATTGGAGGGTTAATTTCGACCAAAAAAAAAAAAAAATTCAAGACACAAACCAATATTGCACATGTGGGAGAATGTTAAAATTTTTATAATGTATACAATATTTATTGGGTTTTATTTTGAGAAAACTAGTTGGACTTTAGCTTCACATTGTCTGGAGGGTCAGTGGGTTATATGTGATGATAAATGGTATTTGGGTTTGGTGCACCTTTATGGGTTTATACCCATTTGTCTTGTTTTGTGGACTAAGAGTTGGTCCACTAGAGTTTTATGATGGGTAGAATTCTATTGACATTATAAATTGACGACTAGGTCAATTCTTCTCTCATTTAGTCTATCACATCGTTTTCTATCCATTGAGAAACAACTTTGGCACAGTAGAAGAAAAGAAGAGGAAGATTTGGCTTGTGTTTTGTGCAATTGTGCTTGCTGTTCAATTAGGTTTTTATCACTAATCATGAATTTGAGAGGTATTATTCTTCTTTGATCTTTTTGTATTTTACATGATATGTTGATTTCATGAAAAATTTATCTAACATGTGGAAGTTTACTTTTAGATGTTTTTAATTGATGCTTTTATAATTTTAGTTTTATTTATGATAATTTGATGATATTATTTCTATGTTTTTTATTTTTTGAGTGATGGGTGAAGATTTACTTTGCAAGATGTTAATTTATTTTAACATCATTTTGAAATTGTTATTACATAACAAATTTCTTTAGAAGCATTTTAATTATAAACTAAATCATATTTACCTTTTATTTTATTATTTCTACATATTTAATTAATTATTTTCTTTCTATTACATTTTTATTAAATGCAAACTGAATTCTCTCTCTCAACCCCAAAACTCTGTAATATAGGGCCAAGGAACTTGAAGCTAGATAGAAAAGGAAAAGTTGTTGAAGACAAAGTGGAAGAAAAATTGAATTTAGAAATGATTGATGGTGAGGAAGATGTAGAGGATAGAGAGCAAGTGGACTTGGCTATCTTTAAAGACAAAGAAGATAAAAATGATAAAGATGATGATGTTCTTGAATTTGAAGATGATTGGTAATTAGTGAAGATTATGGACAAGGGAGTTTATTAGTAGGCTAGTAATTGTAGCTTTTTTTTTTTTATATTTTTTATTCTAATTTGTTATTTTGAAAGTGGATTGGTTTGGTGCAATTTGAATTTAATGGCAATATGAATATACTTTTGGCAAAATTTTAAACTTATCAAATATATTTAGAAGTATCATTTATTTATTTATATTTAAAAGAATCGATCATGGTAGGCATAGTTCTTGCCTTGTAGACAAGCATCTTTCTCATTGACCACATGATCCATCATATTTATTAAAATATATTATATGTTAATATATTTTATTTATTTGTTTCGATTCTTGATTCAACAATTAGGCTCTATATATAATACAAAAATGACTCTTTATTTTGAGAGTCGAGATCAATCAACTTCTCTATAAATGTAATCTTTCACATTGAGTTATTGGTTAACAATTTACAAGGAAGCTTTTTGTTTCACAAGGCTAACTTCTATAAACTCATGTACATAAGTTCACTGGTGGAATGACAACCTCAATGATCATCGAGGATATACCTCAGAAATCGAAGTCTCGTTGACTGATGCAAGGATAGATTTGTTTTTTGATTTATTAGACTCAGTTGTTGCTATAAAACTAGAACTATTTTCTTGGAGCACTGGCATCTCTAAATTCATACCACAATGCATAAAAAAGGTCGGCTTTGAAGGAGTTGCAAGGGGGAGAGACAAGCTATTAAGCATAAGAACAATCAAAGCTATAGTTGGTCTATCTGCAACATTTTCTTGGATGCATAGCAAACCGATATGGATGCATCTGATCATCTCACATGTTGAACTTAAATTAGACCTTAACATGGGATCTATCAAATTTGAAGCTGTCCCTTCATTCCAAGCCTTCCAAACCTGCATGCATTTAATGTGTGCCAGAAAGCATTCAAAAACTTGTAAATGGCATACCAAATTGGTGGTGAATATTTATACTTACATTGCTTAAAAGGTCCTCTAAATTCTGGCCACTTTGTAAAGACTTGTTCTTCTGCCCGGTAACAATTTCTAGAATTAAGACACCGAAGCTAAAGATATCTGACTTTATTGAAAAATGTCCATGCATTGCATACTCTGGAGCCATATATCCACTGTAGTGGCCAAAACAACTAGTGTGATTAGAAGATTTATCTATACAAATTAAATAAAATGTTCCTTTAACAAAGTTTTTATAATAGAAGTAACGTATAGGTGTTGGTTAAGTAATTAAATAAGGTATTCATGGAATTTAGAACTTACATAGTCCCAATAATTGTATTTGTATCCCCTTGACTTTCATCCATCATAACCAATCTTGCCGTACCAAAGTCTGATATTTTGGGATTCATCTCTTCATCTAACAAAACATTGCTAGCTTTAAGATCTCGATGAATTATCCTATCTCTTGAATCTTCATGAAGGTACAAAATTCCCCGAGCAATGCCCTTTATGATCTTGTAACGTGTTTCCCAATCCAAATATATACGTTTCATAGGATCTGTAAAATTATCCATTCATACGATTAAATGAAAACTTAAAATGGGTTAAAACTTCCACAACATACATATTAAAGGAACTTATAAAATTTTGGTTAATGACAACAGAATTTGCTACCCGCAAGTATTATAGTTTGGTTATACCGAATAAGAACTGATCAAGGCTCAAGTTGTTCACAAATTCGTAGACAAGAAGCCTTTCTGTTCCCTCCAAGCAGAAACCAAGAAGCCTGACCAGATTCCTATGTTGAAGCTTAGCCAGTAGCATAACTTCATTCTTGAATTCTAGTTCCCCTTGGTTGGAATTCAAGGAGAGCCTTTTCACAGCAATTTCTTGCCCATTACAAAACTTACCCTAAAGATCAACAAAGTAACTTAAAAGCAAATGAACCATTTCAATGTAAAAAAATTGGTTTTTTAAAAGACAAGCAACATATCTTATACATAGTTTGAATGTTTCATTACCCTATAAACAACTCCGAAACCACCTTTTCCAAGCTTATTATTGTCGGAGAAGTAATCTGTTGCAACACAGATAGTATCGAAGTCGTATTGCAGGGATTCTGGGATGCTAATGTCGTTCATGGGTCCATATTGATCCATAACTTCACAAACTAGATATGTTAATCAAAGTAGCAAAAATTGGAGCCTAAATGCACATGAGGCTCAAATAATGTACAATAGTTAACTTACATCCAAATCTGTGCTCTGGCTTTCTCAGGCTTCTCATCAATGGAAAGCACATAACAGCGAGGGGTACTAGAACAAAACAAATAGTCGAAACAACAACAATAAAGACAACGATTTTTTTATCATCGTTTCCTGCAAAACCAATATTCCTTTTGGTCAAATCATTTTCAAGTGCTGGATTTTAGATCAACAAATGTAGGAAATTAACTTGTGACACCCCACCTTGCTTTTCTTTTTAATTATCGGGATGTTATTTGTTTCATATTATTTTTTCCTCTTCCAATAGACATCAATTTTATTTAGTAAATGCCACCACATCAACTTTAAACATTTTTATATTTTTTAAATTAAAAATAATTATTATTTCATTTTTGAAAACATTAGGATCAAACATCAAATTCTTGAATTCTAATATGAAATTTTAATTCATTGTGATGCCTATTAATTATATTCGGTAATTTTTTTTAAATTTCCATTACACGATATATGCATCGAGGGTGTTATGTGATGGTAAAATCCCATTAGATTGAAAGAAAAATTCTATAGGATAGTTGTAAGATCAGTTTTGTTATATGACTCAAAATATTGGGCAGTCAAATACCAGCATAAACAAAAGATAAGCGTAGCGGAGATGAGGATGCTAAGATGGATGTGTGGCCATAGAAGAAAAGATAAAATTAGAAATAAGGTTATTCGTAATAAGGTAGGACTAGTACCAATCGAGGAGAATATGAGAAAGACTGGACTAAGATGGTTTGGTCATGTCAAAAGAAGACTAAGAGACGCTCTTATGATGAGAGTTGATGAAATGGAACAATTAGTTAAAAAAAGAGGTAGAGAAAGACCCAAAAAGACTTTGGGAGAGATATTAAAGTTTAATATGAAGTGTATGGGCCTAAACGAAGATATGACAAAAGATAAAAATAGATAGAAGTCTAAAATTCATGTTGCCGACCCTACATAGTGGGATAAAGGCTGTATATGTTGTTGTTGTTTCCATTACACAATATCTTCTTATATTTAAATTATTTTTGTTCACATATATATATTTTTTATACATTTACATGTTCACTTCCCTAATTGGATTGGATCATGAAATTATTAGTTTCGATTACTTAACCATCTACCACCTCTGATGCCTTAAAATAAAATTTATCATAATAAAAAAGATAAATTTCACAAATCATACCCATAGTTTGATAAAAATGTACTGACACTCCAATTTTGAAAATCAATGCCAATCTTCGTTATTGTTAAAAAGAAAACAAACAACAAAAAAACAATTGTATCATTTCCCTCTTTCTTTCTCTCCCTTTAACCTCTCTCATTTCTAGCAAATTTATTGTTGCGAGTTGATCCTACTAAATTGGATCTAAGGTGTTCATCTTCAAAAATAAATGAATCCAGATCATCTTCTAATAGTTAACTAAAAGATGAACAAACCTATTTGGGTTAGGAGGAGAGAGAGACTTTGATCTTCATCTTGAACTAGATGGTTTCATCCTTCACAAAGATGAATGAAAGAGTTTGTTGTTTATCTCAAACCTAGATATTAGTTAAAAAATTTGCGTGAGAGAGAGAGAGAGATACTTTGAAAATGAATGAACATAAACCTAGGTTCGTTCATCTTTGTCTTGATCCTAGATAGGTTCATTCTAACACCCCAAATATTTCCTTAACTTTTACTTACAACATCGATAATAAATTAATTACATATACACAATTTAGGGCTATCTCATATACAACACAGCTCCTAGCAATCAACACTAACCAGTCACAATATCTGATTCCTTACCTATAGCTCACTCCCCAGAGATCTTGTTAGTCGGGATTGCTTTGTACACGTGGCATCCTAGCATTGACACGTCACGAGCACGTCCCTGACGTTAACTTCCACACTTAGAATGATGGTGAAATAAGGTGAGCCACAAGGCTCAGCAAGTATATCCAAATAAAAGGGCATAGTATGAAATTGTGACAGGGCGAGATTACACTACCTATCATATGAGAGACAACTATGCTACGAATCACAACCCCTGCATGCTCAACACACTATACCCACCGATATCATGCAATCAAGTATGTTAAGCATAGTCATGCTATGCTATATCTCATAATGCCTCTGTGTCATATTTGACGTCACATCACGCATAATGCTATGCTTTTTCACACTTGACACCCATTATATGACAGACTTTCTCAAATGATCATATGCTTACATTGCATGAGCTAATGTGCACCCCATACTCCAAAGGTACACCCTCACAAATATACCATGATATGATTACTTGCTCATGCATCACATGCCATGCTTATATATACATAGAGATGTCGGGACATACTCTCTTGCTCACATAACACGCAACAACGTGCACTTCCTATCCCATGTATGCGCGCGCACACACACACACACACACAAGGATGCCATGCCGTCGGCGCTGTGGACTATCATCCACCCTTATCTTGGCTCCAACCTAGGTTACAACGAGTAAGGCTATGGGTTGAATAACCCTAAAAATATAGAATCCCACGGAGCCAGACCTCAATACATATGAGTACACAGTGCATTACAAACCTCATTATTGGTATAGAGGAAGTAACCACAATCCTTATTAAGTACCAATGGAATTTGATGGCTTGAAAGCAAAAGAGAGGGGGAACCTCCAAGATTCTTTTTAACTCTAAGATCATATTAACCTCCAACACTCGGATGTAACATAACGCAACAAAACTAGGGAAAATTCAGTAGTCTCCACGCCAATCTTAATCACAAGTTAGGTACATAGTTACCACTTTGATCTTGCAAAGAAATTGAAAGTAAAGCAAGATCGCTACGGGGCAAGCAGCGTAGTTCAAAAAATTTTGAACCTTACCCTGATCCCGGCGATTGGATCAACATCGAAATCAAAACAATCACAAACATAATAAAGTAAATCCAACCTTTAGATTTTAAGTCGTTTGCGGATTCAAGCAGTCCAAGTGTCCGGCCTCTAACTTGTGATACGCGGCGCGCGTCCGTTGGCGAGGAGAGCGGAATGGGAGTGCTAGCTCTTTCTCCTAATAAGGCTTATGAATGGACGAGAAAAGAATCGATTTTCAACTCTTGAAAACCAACAAAATAAAAAGGCTTAATTTGGGCATCCCATAAAGGGCTATTTATAGAGAAGCAACCTCCTAGGGTTACCCAAACCCTAATGGACATGGATTGGGCTAGTTCATTAATTCTAGTCCAACTAGAAATTAAAGTGGCCCAAATCCATTTATAAAATATTTGGCCCAAATCTAATTCAAGCCCAAATATTTAATATTTGTTTTTCTTTAATATTTGACCCAAATCTAATTTAACCCAAATATTTAATTTAATTTAATATTTGGCCCAAATACTTTATTTAGCCCAAGTATTAAATTAAGCCCAAATTATTAAATTAGAAACTTCTTTCTAATTTAATCAATTGCTATTTTAAGAAACTTTTTCCTTTATGACATATCGATGTCATTACGTCTGTTTGTTCTTTTCCCGTGAGAACCTACGACGGCACAACTTCTTGTCGAAGTGTCCCACTTAACCGTATGTCCGCTTTCCTGGTTTAAGCCAGGGACCGTGCCTATTGCGTATGACTCATTAGGCTCCCGAATATGTTAGCAATGTGTCAGTACGAACACATAAGACAAGATTGGCCTCTAGTAAGGCATCATGCCTACCCAATTATTCAGGAGGATTCATAATCCGCAAATAACCTTTCACGAGCATGGTTACCATGTAATTCGATCCTCTCGTCAA
Organism: Diospyros kaki; assembly: GCA_036245055.1. Classification (NCBI taxonomy): domain Eukaryota; kingdom Viridiplantae; phylum Streptophyta; class Magnoliopsida; order Ericales; family Ebenaceae; genus Diospyros; species Diospyros kaki. Next base: position 24,781,852 of record BSEG01000003.1, on the reverse strand, counting down.
TGTATCTTATGTGATCTCAAGTATGGCAATGTGTTGCTTGATAACGATCACATGAGTTTTCTTCGGTCTTCCGGATATCTTCACTTAATTAGAAAGTAAATCAATAACTCCTTATTGATCTCTTTCACCATGGCCATGGATTTAAAGTGAATATCCACCGAAGGTGCCTTAGATACATCATCCTCTATCAAGGGATAGACGAGTCCCATCTTGGTTATACACCCATCTCCATAAGCCTCACGATATACCCAACGATCGCCCACATGCAGCCTTTGTCTAGGCCCATCGAAACGATGTCAAAGCATACCGGTCTTCTTATGAGATGACCGCGATAACCTCAGGTCCAAGGATTAGTTACACCCATCTCGTATGAGAATACTATCAACATATAACCAAAATGGATTCTCATGGCGAGTCATGTCCAGTGACATGTTCTCCAATATTGGTCACCTATGTACTTGTCTAGGCATCCCCATGCCTATGGGTGTGAGACCCCCATTGCTATCACATAGCAAAAACATAGCACATACAAGTCTTACTGCAATTGTCAATGTCCATTCTTGACATTGCTACGACTTGGGACGTTTAATGACGTCTAGAAACTGTGATGCATCATCTCACATCTTTATAGATTAATCATAGTATACATCATATGGACTTCTATCTAGTTTCATTTGGTTATTACAATAATAACAAGAAACTAATAGAATGACTTCTTGTGAATTTGAACAACTCCTTATTCAAATAATAAACATGATTATAATTGTCAGTGTACATCATGCCCAATCTGATTGGGTCTAGAGCACCTACACTAACAGAAATAGCCAGACCTAATGTAAAGGAAAAATATCCAGTTGGATTTTTCGTAAGATAAGAAATAGTAAATTTTCCCTTCTCATACCTAGTATCATAAGCATATTTGGTTACCAATCGCATGATTGCTAATATAAGAAAATCACAATCACATCCTTTAGGGTAAGGCTCTTGAAATATGACTTCAGCTTTTCTGCGTCCAGAAAAAAGGTTCTTTAATTCTTCCCAATAGATTAACTACTGTAATCGGCTGGTGACTAGATGAATTCCATAGCACGAGATCTGTAACAGTAAAAACTAAGACCCCTACTACCGGATCAATAAGAGATCCCATATTTAAATATGAGAAAGAAAGAGAGTCTATCCCTAAAGTCTTTTCCCACGGGTTAGGCTAAGCTCGAAAGAAAAAGAAAGAGAGTTAGATCCGAGAGTAAATTAGAGAAATTATCTCATAGATGAAAAAAAAAAAGAAAGAAAGAAAGAAAGAGAGTGAAGTCACTTGTTTAAGTCAAGCAATTGCAGAGACTGAGAAGACTGAATTCTCCCTAATTTTGTTGCGCTATGTTACATCCGAGTGTTGGAGGTTAATATGATCTTGGAGTTAAATAGAATCTTAGAGGCTCCCCTTCTCTTTTGCTTTCAAGCTATCAAATTCCATTGGTACTTAATAAGGATTGTGGTTACTTCCTCTATACCAATAATGAGATTTGTGACGCACTGCGTACTCATATGTATCGAGGTCCGACTCCTTGAGATTCTATATTTTTAGGGTTATTCAACTCGTAACCTTACCCGCTGTAACCTAAACACCCTTATTTTCCCTATAGTGTCTGTGAGGTGAGCTTGTCGAGCCATAGCTCCCTCGGTTACCCACTGAGCATTCCTCATCCTAGCTCCCACCCAGGTGAGTCTGGTGAGTTGTAGCTCCTTTAATTATCCACTGAGCATGGAAAGTTGGATATCCCTGTCTTGTGGTCACACCCCCGGGCAAAATAATAGGTGCCCTAAAACATATATCAATATATCATCCACACGTAATCTCATCATGATGATTTAACTAAACATGTTTCCCGTGCACATAGCTTTTCATGTTGTATGCCCCATATCATGGCTTACTTCCTATATGGTAGGCATACTTATGCTCATGAAATGCAATTGACCCTTAGGCTTACACATGTCAATATGTTCAACCGTATCCCGCACAACAACCATATCATGCATAACATCAAATCCCATAACCCTTATCATTGTCATGTAAATACAACTTACTCGATACACATACAAGCACGTAAATATCATGTCATGCATGAACACCTGATTCTACATATTTTATGCAACCGCCCAAACCATTTGACACACACAGTTGATACTATACATTATCAACCTATGTTTATATGACCCTGATGCATTTATGACATTAGGCTTCAGCCCAACACTTATAGGTTAACAAGTCAATATCTCATGTGACTCTAGGGTCAAGTTATGAACCCCTATATGGCGCATGTATTTGTGATACTTCCTCTCTGGAATTAAGGGCATCGCTCGTCACTATACACAATATTAGCCAGTCCAAATTATTCAGTAATATTAAAGATTAAACGAAAGCTGGTCAGTTGACCGCTACTATCAAACGAGCCAGCCATGCAAACACCCAGTGACGCCCCAACCACATCAAGTCTCCTTGACTCTAAGAACCTAGCCTCGCAATGGTTCGACATCATTCCCATGAGAGTGGAGCGATACAAGACCCTGTGATGGCTAGATGTGAATATCATGAAAAGTCTTATATTTTACTCAACCACAGCCAATAGACTCATCAGTAACTCACAAGTTATAAAATGGTTACATAATTAATGCGTGGAACCGAATCTTAGTAAGGGAGGAAGCAAAATACACAAAGCGACGGGGATATGGTTATGAATTAAAGACCATGTGAAGAGGGGTTAAAACTTGCCTTCAGATAGTTGATTCTAGTCCTTTCTGCACTCCGACTACAAAGTAATATGTTTTTGCAAGAAACTATGAGCCTGTAGCCAAAATAATTATTTCTAACTGTAAAACTTATAATTTATCCTTACAAAGCTTCTAATAATTTCTCCCACTTACCTAATACTCGAAACCTCTAATTGTACAATTTTCCCCGAGATTTTCTCCACCTTTTCTCACATTTTTGCTGCTGAACAAGCCTCTATTCTTCTCCCATTTTCCTTCTTGCTTTGTGCCTTCATTCTTTCCAGATTTCCTTCAAAATGTAGCCCTTTATATAGCAAAAATGAGTTGTTGAAATCGAGTCATGCGGCAGCCAGTGGCTACCCCCACTGCTTTAGCTAAAATAACATCATTTTAGGTAAGGTATGGCTGGAAAATCTAGCTATTTCCTTCTCTAACTCACAAGCACCCACCGGATTGAACTTGCAATCACTTACCCCGCATAGCAGGAGTGCACCAACCTCGCCAGCTGCTTCCCTCAATCATATAACTGCACATTTTACTTTTAAAGAAACTCACCCCAGTTTTTAGGAATTACATCTAGACCCCACAACTTCTAGAGATGCACACACACACACACCCCACAACTTAATACCACTTATACCCCCAAAATTCCACAAACTTCTAGTTACACCCCCTTTCCATAAATATAATAATTTCATAATTATGCTACCACATATTAGCAATGCCTTGGATATCCCCAAACGAATTATTTAATTATCTTAATTACCCAATTCACTACCGCATTCAATTTCAAAAAATTACAAATGGATATACCATGTCGTCACTTCCCAGTATAAACCCACCGGCTCTAGAACACCTTAACGAGCCATTAGGGATTTCCTCAAGCAAATTTCTTAAAACTAATAAATCCTTGATAGATTACTACCAATACTCAAATTTGACACGTTATTATTATTTTGCTCCCAAATTATCGAGATGCTACATTCATTCATCATGAAAAATGAATGAACTAATCTTGGTTCGAAGCATTCAAACCCATATCTAGATTCAAATATGATAGAGGGAGAGAGAAAAATGTCTTTTTAGGTCGGTCTATCTTTATCGGTTCATCTTGATATGGTTTTTGGTTAAGGATGAGGTGGAGCTAACTTGGAAAACCCTTAAAAAGCTAAGTTGGAAGGTTTTTTTTGAAGAACTACAGCATTGAAGAAGCTTAATTTGTTGGTGACATAAGACAACAACAGTTAGATAGTTAGTTAATTGAGTTATTGAGAGATATTTCTTACCTAGTTGTATTTAGTGAGAAGTTAGCAAAGTAGAGATGGAAATGATGCAAAACCTTGTAATTCATCTCTTCGGTATTATAAGAAATGAAATGAAAATGATTCTTTTCTTCTTTTCCTAGAATTCTTCTCTTGAAATTCTTTATGTTTTTCTTTAATTCTTATCCTCTTATTCTTTTTTGTCTTTCCTACTCACATAATTTGGTATCAGAGCTATATCTTGATTCCAACTCTTTGATCATGGTTATCTTTGAGAATACTCAATTTCAAGATTTAAAAAATGTAAAAAAATCTCTTAGAGGGTTTTCAAAGGACACTATCCATCACAATAAATGGAGAAATCAATTGAGTATTTGTGGCTTTTGATAATTGAATTAATTTTAGAATTGAAAATCTTGGTGAACAATCTTCATCACTAGCATTCTACATTGATGCAACAAATTCAAAAGACATCTTTGTTAGGTGAACAAAATTCTAAATCTAACAATGACAATAAAAATCAATCGATAAACATCAAATTTCCCCTAATTTCTGGTGATTATTTGAGAGGTTGGCCTTGTAGAGTATGTAGAACAATTCTTTGAAATTGATACTACACTTACTAAATCTAACTTTAAGATAACAACTATTCATTTGGAGGGAAGAGCATTACATCGGCATCAATATTTTACGAAGAATGATACAAAACATTTGATGACCTGGGAAGAATAGGAAAATTGTCTAACTAGTACATTTGGAGAACAAGCTTTTGAAGATCCTACGGGGGATATGAAGAATTTGAAATAAACAAGTACTCCTCAAAAATATCTCTATGAATTTGATAATTTGTTGAATAAGGTGATATTGAGTGAAAAATATGCTCTAAGTTGCTTCTTTACTAGATTGAATAATGAAATTTAGATTCCTTTTTGTATGTTCCTACCTAGAACCTTACAACAAGCTTATTCATTAGCTAAATTACAAGATGTTGAATATACAATCTATCCTAAGTCAAAGTTTTAACTAGAACTTCCCAATTTGCATCCAATTCTTTCCACCAACCTTATATAACAAAGATAATAATTCCTAATCAGACTTTATCTCTTACATCAAACAATACCAATTCTACTCAGTCTGGAATATTACCTTTATGTTATCCACAAACTAAACTCAACCAAAATTGAGCTATTAAACCTTTCCAAGAAGAGACCAAAGCCCTTACCAATAGGAAAATTGATTATAGAATAGCAAAGGGCCTTTGTCTTTAGTGTGATGAGAAATTTATACCAAGTCGTAAATGTAAACAGAAAATTCAATTACATATAATCATTGTTATTCATGAAAATGAAGGAATAAAAGATGGAAACCTTGATATTTTGAATGTAATCGATGATCAAGATGAAGTAATGGCTAAATTTTCTATGCAAGCTTTGATGGGAATTGGTAGCTCTGCTAGTTATCATACTATGAGGGTTTTTGGGTTCATATGGGAAAGAAAATATTGTTAAGTGAGGCACATAAATGAGTTTTTCTTTTCTTCTTTTTATTATTATTTTGCCTTGATTTTGGTCACCTCAAAGAATCTGGGTTTGCCTAGGGACTTGACTCCAGATTTTGACTAGGGATCAAAGTTTGTCAAGGGACTTAACATTGGATCTTTATGAGGAGTCTATGTTAGCCTAGGTGCTTGGCATCGGACTACAACACGAGATCCAAGTTAGTCTTGTGACATTGCACCAGATCACAACGGGGAATCCAGGTTAGTCCAGAGGCTTAGAGCCATATTGTTTCAGGGTGGCACGCAAATAAGTTTTTATCTTTTTCCCAAAAAATTTGGAGACCGCAAAGAATCTAGGTTTGCTTAAGGGCTTTGCATCGTATTACAACCAAGTAACCAAGTTTGTCAGGAGACTTAGCACCAGATCCTCACAAGGAGTCCAAGTTACACCAAGGAGCTTGGCACCAGACTACGACAAGGGATCCAAATTAATCTCATGACATGGCACCAAATCGCGATGGGGAATCCGAGTTAGTCTAGAGGCTTGGTGCTAGATTGCAAAAGGGTGGCCCCCCAACGAGGCTAGGTCGATGGTTTAGTGGTTTGACAATCTTACAAATCATTGGTCTTTACAAGTCGTTAGTCTTACAGGTCGTTATAATTTTGTTTACGTGGTTTGACATGTCTTACCTACTTTTTGTTAGGTTTGTAAAGCAATGGCACCAATATTGAAGAGGGGGGTGAATTTGGTTGATTAAAAATTTGATTGAATTTTGAAAATCTTTTTGATGAAAAATGAGATTTTAGTGTAAGTGAGAATTATTGAAATGCTTGGAATAATAAATGAAAAAAAGAACACTAGAAAAGAAGGAACACAACGATATATAGTGGTTTGGCTTAAATCAAGCCTAATCCACTACCTGAGCTCATCACTAAAGATTTTTCAACCAATCTACTAAAAACCTCCTATCTCTCCAAATAAGGCCCTCTAGCGACGAGGTAGGAAATTAGAATCTCTTGCTTAGCCAAGAAAACCCTCTAGTAACAAGCTACGTTTTACAACCTCTTGTTTAAACAAATAAGCCATCTAACAACAAGGTAGGAAATACAACCTCTTACAATCAATATAGGCCCTCTAGCAATCTTGCTAGGAAAATCAAGAATAATAAAAAGGAGAGAATCTAAGAGTAGACACTCTTAGTTATAAGATCACTTAATAAAGAAACAAGGCTTGAAAGTAAATTTACAAATGAGTATTTGAAAGATGGAGCACTTCAAAGCTTGTAGTCAATTCTCTTAGTTGATTTGAATGATCCATTTGCCCTCTATTTATAGTGCCTTGAGAGCCTATTCAAGAATCTTGTTGTTGGTAGTGGAAAAACCACTTTGGGTTAGTGGAAAAACTAGCCGTTGGAGGTTTTAAGACATAAACGGTTGACAGATGAAAAGCATCATCGACAGTTACTGTAGCACTGTAGCAAAATACTATAGCGACTGAAAACTACTATAGCAATCGTCAAAAAATTAATTTAAAACTTTTTCTCCACTCTAAAATTATTAGAAGTATTTTTGATACAATATTTAATCAAATATTCCAAATGTTATCAAGAAATTTATCACTAGATTTTTGACATTGGAATGCATGATGAAATTGATTTTAATTTTGGTGCTTAATAGATAATATAAAAGTAATTTGGAGCACCAAAATAATAACCATTGATAAAATAATTTCATCGTCAAAATGTAATTAATTTTCATCATCAAAAACATATCAAAGGAAAAACATTAATTTATAATCAACATACATTATGTCAGTTGACAGTTCATAGAAGAACGATCGACAAATGCAAGGAAAATTGCAAAACATCAAGAATAAGCATTCTTCTGGTCAACAACCCTAAGGAAATCGGTCGACAGCTAGAAGAATAAAATCCACAATGGTCGACAGTCACTTTCAATTTGTCAACAGTTTGGTCCAAAATGCTAAAACAGTCGACAGGTTCCTAGAATTGGTTGATAAATGGTCTTTGCCTTTGAAAAAATTTTAAATTCATTTTAACCAATGGTTCAAAACTATTTTTTGAAAATAATTTAGGGGATTTCATCATAATACATGTTTGAGCAAATCTCCATGTATGTATAAGAATATAATTCGTTTGGTTTTCATTTTAACAAAGTATTTGAAATTGATTTTTGTTGAAAACCATAAACTTGACTCATGACCTAGGGATCAAAACCAATTGTTTTTTTTCATCATCAAAACTATTCCCAAGAGTAAAACATCACTTTTGTAGTAAGAATCCAGACATAAATAAGGTATATTATGTCTCGGATTTGGTCACCATAGAGAATCTAGGTTTACCTAAGGGCTTAGCACCAGATTACTACAAGGAACCCAAGTTTTCTTAGGGGTTTGGCATCGGATCATCACAAGGAATCTAGGTTAACCTAATAACTTAGCGTCAGAGTACAACAAGGGATCCAAGTTTTCCTTGAGGCGGGGCATCAGGTTGTTATAGGGAATCCGAGTTAGCCTAAAGTCTTGGCTCCAGATTGCTACAAGGTGACACCCAAATGAGATTGCGTTGTTGGTTTTACAGATCGTCAGTCTTAAGTTTAAGGATACTATAATTATGTTTATGTGGTCTGGCGTGTCGTGCCTACTTCTGCATTAAGAATTCCATAATGAGAATACTAAAAGCGTGTATATATGTTGAGGTGGATAACCATATAGAGAGACAACCACTGATATATATCTATATATATTTTTGTCAACATAGTTCGAATCCACCTACCTTCGTGATATGTGCATGCATAAGAATGTGAGAATACCAAAGGGGCAAAAAGCAAGGATACCAGAGTTTTGAAGTTTTATTTAGGTGGTTAAGCATATCTCGCTTGCATCCACAATTAGAGAATATTGTATCAATATTTTATTTCGACAATTCAACATGCCTTGTACATGTCTATGATAAGAGAATATTTGTATCAATATTTTGTTTCAATGGTTCAGCGTGTCTCCCCTACGTCTACGATTAGCCACGCTAACTTGTATCTCATGTCATTAATCAAAGATCTCTCCAAGATCGCATTAGGAGGAAGAATGTGTTTTGATTGCCATAAAGTTAACCTGTCGAGTCACATTCTAGGGGCACATGCTTAGCTTTATATGTAATTACATGATTCCCATGACAGGTATCGCCTCTTTGGTAGAATGTTGTCAACCAAGATTCCCTTAATGGGATGCTCGATGATTATGATGGAGATGATGATGGGGTCATTATGAGGCATTAATACATCGCCTTAGTCCTCTAGAGTGAGTAGGCCTTTAACCTTCTTAGCCTGGGTCACTGAACCAACATGTACTCCTTGTTGGGTACACATCTTTCAAACTACTAAAGAATCCCTTTTTTCTTGTTATCATTCTACTCTTTCTTCCTCCAATTCTGATTTCCATGAAAACCTTGTTTTCCATAATTGGGCCCAAGTGGTTTCCATCTATGCCTTTGTTTTAGCCCTTTCCACTAGTAGGATTGTGGCCTTAGCTTATCCAACATAAAGAGATCCAATTCCTTATAGAGAATCAGTTGTTCAATTTGACTATGTAGTTATCGACCTTGTTTGGTGGCGTAACCTAGACATTCATGAAATTTAAAAATGATATTAGGGTCCTTTCCTTGCAGTTGGTTGAAACAAAGAGAAAAGTTGATTAATTAGCCTTGTGTTTACTAGCAGGTCACTTTTCTAAAATCCGTTGGGCCCTTCATTCACCTGTCTTTTTTTCTTCTTCACCTTCTTCATTCTTGAGGCATTCGAGGGATTGAAAATATTCAAATCTCTATCCGCTCAACATATTTGTTGGCTCATGTAGGTAAATTCACTAGGGAGGATGTTGGTCAGGAGCCTAAGATTCTCTTCATTGTAAAAATGTTGTTCCTTAGGAGAATGCCTCAATTGTTGTCTAACTTGCAGATCTCATACTTCTAAAGTAGCCTCTTTGAAACAATCAACTTACTATTTCAATGACTCGTGTAGCCTCTGTCGAATGATGAGTAGGTATGTTGGATCCTTATTTCCTTGGAGCATTTACAGTAGAGTGCATGGCACACAGTCTCATTATCCAACTTGTGCTAGAGGTTATAGGATTTCTCCTTCTTTAGTGTGTTGGCAAGGGTAGAAGTTCAAACGTTAGCAGGGTGGTTACTTGAGCAAATTAATGGAAAATAAGACCCTCCCATTATGTATCTCCTTACAAGAAGCTACTGCTTTCCTTTTTTTCCAAGATTTCCTCCATGATTTTCTTTGTTTAAGAGGTTACCTAAGGGTTCGGCATTGCAGCCCTAGTGGTGGATGATCATTAAGTTGAATTTTCACTTTTTCTTGATGTTGTATTTTCATCAAATTCTTCACTGCTAACTATTTTTCTTATCCATTCATGTCTTCTAGCTATCTCATCCTCAGGGTTATGCTCGTAAGGAGACTCTTGAAGGTGCCCAAGACATGTTTCTTGCTAGTTTCCCATAGACCACTTAGGGTAATGAGGGTTCTAAGGAGGTGGACGCGACCTTCTTATTGGACGCGCAAGCTGGTTCCTTCAGCAATCAAATATCATGGTTCATTTTGAATGCATCATGATCTTTCCTTGAATCCTCATATTCAGTGCAACACAGTTGGCGATGCTCTTGGCCACCTAAGGACTTATTCTTAGGGTTGTTGAGAGATTGTGGAAATTGGTACACAACATCTAATTGCAAAGAAAGGTTATCTCAACAAAGAGCATCTTGATTTAGGGCACACATGTTGAGGAGTTATGCTCACTTGATGCCTCCATGCTAGAGGATACCATCGACAATCAAGACCCTAGCCCTCCAAACTGGATGTGTTAGTTGGTGTTCAGGGATATTGTTTCTTTTGATGAGTGAACTTGCTTCTATTTTGGGATTAGTGTTCCTTTGTCTATTACTTGAATGATTTCTAACACAAGCAGGGCTGGTTGTTCTCACCATCAATCTTGACTTTTTGTTTGTTTCCCATAGACGTTGCCAAATTTTTGTTGCCAAAATACAACAATTAAATTTTTAGCATGGGAATGATGCAGTCATGACAAAGCGAGGCGAACAACTGGCAGGTGTCTGCTCGTGGAAATATATAGCGGGTGGCTCTAGTCTCTAATTTTTTGGTAAGGATGGTTTGGATGGATGCCATGGCCTAGGAGAACTACCTTGTTGTAACTATGAGGAACCTACGATTAGAGTCTGAAATGAGCCCTTGAAGAAGCTTTTAGGTGAGATATTAGATGGGCCTTTGAAAAGGAAATTGATCTGATTGAGAGGAGCTTCCAGCGTATATGGGGTGGAACTGCACTCACAAAAACAAGTGAGAAGGAAGGTAAGGATTCCTCACCTGCGTATACTCTTCGATGCTTAAGTCAATATATGAAAGAAAATGGTTATTTGAGGGAACTTATAGAGGTTTTGCCAGGAGCATAATAAATAAAGAATGCAATTAATGAATAAAAAAGAGGTACCTTTCTTGCCGAGAGAATGGCTATTTGGGCTTAAGAGGAATCCCTCTCGAAGAACTTAATGGCCTAGGAGTCCTCTCAAAGAAGGTGAGCCTTACGGTGAACTGTAAAAGTAGGTTCTTGGCTTCTGAGTGGCCTGCCTGGGTGAAATTCTAGGGTGATAGAGTATGTTTCCAAGTATTATCTACTATTCTTGGATTAATATAATATCTCAGAGAAAGATTATAGCCTTAGTGTCTAAGGTATGAATTTTTGTAGTAAAAAATGCTTTATCTCGCATAAATATGTTGTTATCAAATAAGATAAGACATTTTTGAGTAAAGAAAATATTTTTGGGTGATGTAATGAGTCTTCCGAGAGGGATTAATTATCGCTGGAGGTAGGAGATGGCCACACGGAGGAATTTCCTCCTAGTGGATGCTTTTCTTGGAGGAATTTTCATCGGGTGGAAGTGTTCTCCTCATGGAAATGTGTTCCACCCAGAGCAATTAATTTTCCTCTAGGGTAGAATGCGGATTAGTGTGGCTGGAATTAGCAAATTACTATTAGAGGAATCAATTACTCCTAGGGAATTAATGTATAGTAAACATGCATGCGGGAAAGAGGCCATGTGGCCTTCTAGGTGGAGTAATACAACCTTCCAGGTCTTATTGCTTTTGTGTGGAATTCCACCTAGGGAAGTTTAGCCTTCCACCCAAGGGAAGCTCAAACTTCTGGGTGGAAAAATTCCACCCGGAGGAAGATCAGACTTTCAAAAGCAACTCTTCTTCTTTTTTTAGTCTCCCCAAAAAGTCCTTCTGCTTCATTTGACTTTGCTATTTATAGGGGTCCGCTTGCCACTTTTCTCTAGACGATTTTACCCACAAATTTTATTATTATTATTATTATTATTATTATTTATTCTTTCATTCACTATTATTTTTGAAAAAAATATGTTCACTTGTATTTATTTATTAAAAATATGGCTAGGTGAATGCTTGAAAAATCTATGACACAACCACCGTCAAGTTATAGTAATTAGGTATTCTCCATTGGTAGGCAACCATTCTAAGGGATGCTTACTCTCTTTTCTCGTCAATCAAATCTAGGTTTTCTACTAGCTTCGTGTCATTTGCCTTTTCATTAAATCCACTCCACCAAGAATCAATAGTTCTATTTCATATACTAGATTAAATGGTGCCTCCCCTGTGGAAACTCTACTTTTAGTTCGATATGCCCATAGGATCTATGGTAGCTCTTTTGCCTAGGCACCATTTGCATTGTCAAGTCACATCTTTAGTCCATGCAAAATAGTTCTATTGCTAACCTTCGCCTATCCATTGGTTTGTGGGTATGCTATCGAGGTTATTCTCAGCCAGATCCCAAGGTTTCTATAGAATGTCCTAAATGTCTCACAATTAAACTGTTTGCTATAAACGGTGTTGAAAATTAAGGGTATGTCGAATTGGCATATGGCGTCTTCTCATATCAGTGGAAACCAAGAGAAATTTCCTTTGGCTCGTTGCTTATGGAAAAGGTCATAGGATTTCCAATTCCCATTGTGCGAAAGGAATAGGTTGGTAGATATGTTGTATGTCTTTGATTAGCACGGACTAGATAGATGTGTGCCTTCGACATTTGTCGCATTTTCTAGTTTTTTTGAAAGCATCTCTTTGTAATATAGGCTAGAATAATGCAATACGCAGCACTTTAGTTGCTAATGCGCTTTTCTCGAGGTGTTCTCCACAAATTCCCTCATGTGTTTCTTTCAGGGCATATTCGGCTTTTTAGGGGCCCAAGCATTTCAACAAGGCTGTTGTGAAGGCCCTTTTATACAATGTTCCATCATTTATAGTGAACATGGCACCCCTAACCTCTTCATTTGTCTAGCGACAACGAGATCGGTGGGAACCTCACCTATTAGAAATTTCTATATAGGACTCCTCTACTCATCGGTGACTTCTATGGCAAGGACCTCTTTCTCTTCTGGAGGGTTTCCACAAGTACTTTTTGCTTGCTGGGTTCCTTTACACTGCTAGATTTGACAAAGCATTTGGGTGACTGTTTGATGTCCGATTGATTTGTATTAGCTAGAATTCCTTGGGAAATTATGCTAAACCCATAACTCTTTGCAAATACTGTACCATCGACAACTCTCTGGCTTTGTACTGCTCCTAAAATTGCTACACCACTAGCTGAGAATCACTGTGTGCCACCAATCTCTCTACTTCCATTCTCTTGGCCAAGTTTATTCGGGCTATCAAGGCCTCATATTCTATGAAGTTGTTGAAGCTTGTAAAATCAAAACATAGTTATTATTCAAAGAAGTCCCCCTTAGGAGATATTAATGCTACCCCAGCTCCACTTCTTTGTGTGCATCATGCCTTGCCTACAAATAACTTCCATTCACCAAGGTTCACCTTTGGTGATTGTTGTTCATGCGAGCACTCTACTATGAAGTAATCCAAGGCTTGGCCCTTGATGGCTTGTCGAGGCTAAAAGTTGATGTCTATTCTTCTAACTCTATGGCCTAGTTAGGGAATCTTCCAGAATATTCTAGTTTTTGTTGGATTTGTCGAAGCAGTTGATCAATTAAGACCTTGATAAGATGGGCTTGGAAATTGGGTCGTAACTTTTGGGAAGCCATTACTATCACTAATGCCACTCTCTTAGCATGGGGGTATCTCATTTCAACTCCTTGGAGGACCTTACTAATGTAATACATGGGCTGATCCTTTTGTTCATTCTTCCTCAAAAAGAAAGCACAGACCATAGTTTTACTTACACCTAAATACATGAAAAAGTGCTCCCTAGTCTTTAGCTTTGTTAATAAAGGAACTTCCTTTAGATATTGTTTTAGTGCCTTAAAGGCTTTTTAGCATTCATCTGTCCATTTGAAACTTTTCCTTGTCCTCAAGGTTTAAAAGAAAGGCAAGCTCTTTTTTGTTGACTTTGACAAGAATCTGTTGATTGCAGCTAGCCTTCTTATCAACCTTTAAGTTCTTTGATTGAGGTTAAGGGTTTCATGTCAAGTATCGTTTGTATTTTTTTTTTTGGGTTAGCTTCGATGCCTCGCTATGTTATCATGTAGCTCAAGAACTTTCTTGATTGTACCCTAAATGAGCTCTTGTTAGGGTTTAGTCACATATTATGTTCTCAAAACATGTTGAAGACATTCATTGAACTTTTTAGCATGGGATTCATTGCCTTTACTCTTTACTATCATATCATCCATGTATGCTTCCATAGTTGTAACGACCCAATCGAGCGATAGGAAGGACCGGAACAACTTACCCTGATGGGCCTACACGAACTTCTCAGGGGGGTCACCCATCCCTGGATTACCCCAAGTTAAGCACGCTTAACTTGGGAGTTCTTTGCCAACATTCAGCCCAAAAGGTATCCAGCTGGTGTTGTTTCCTTTCTTACACTATCCTCGATATATACTAACTTCTCTGTGCTCACGGGGTATTACATTCTCCCCCCCTTAAGCACATGACGTCCTCGTCATGTGACCTTACAACCGATCCCAGATCTCTCCCCCCTTGCATGGCTGATGTGGGATTCGCCTAAGGTTCCTACACGCACCCCCCATAGGGGCCTACACGCCCCCCTCGGGACTCAGCCTCCTCACTGAGGTTTGCCCCAGCACTGCGCTCAGAGGCTTGGGGGTCGGCTCTGATACCACCTGTAACGACCCAATCGAGTGATAGGAAGGACCGTAACAACTTACCCTGATGGGCCTACACGAACTTCCCAGGGGGGTCACGCATCCCAGGATTACCCCAAGTTAAGCACGCTTAACTTGTGAGTTCTTTGCCAACATTCAGCCCAAAAGGTATCCAGCTGGTGTTGTTTCCTTTCTTACACTATCCTCGATATATACTAACTTTTCTGTGCTCCCGGGGTATTACAATAGTGTTCCCCAATAGATGTATCCCGGTATTTTAGGAAAAATAATAATGTGTAATTTGAGTATTGAGAATAATTTATGAGGATTTATGGTTTTAAGGAATTTAAATGAAGATAATAAATTTATTGTATTTTTGAATGGGGAAGTGATTGGGAGTTTGTGGGATTTTTGAGACCCAAATTGTCATTAAGTGCTTGAGGTGAGTAAAATATAATAATAATAATCGATGTTTAAAAAATAATATATATATAATAGAACAATGAAGTAAGAAAAGTAAAGGCTTATGAGCAAATAATATATATAAAATATATTTACGTAATATAGAAAATGTAGTAGGGTGTTTAGCATAGTTTGCTTATTATTTGTTATATAATGTTAATGTTAACTATAATAATTGAAATTGAAGTGAGAGAGATTGAAATTGAGATTTGAGGAAGGCTGTTGTGCATGGTTTGTATACGTGTGTATATATATATGTAATGTATATATCCTATGTTATCATATAATAGTATGGGAAAGTTAAATATTGTGGCTAGGGAAAATATAATACATGTTACACTCACATAGAAGTTATGGTGCTATATGTAAGTATATGGGAAGAAAGGGAAAGAAAGAAAGTGGCAGGATATTCTAGAAGATTGGGGAAGATAGAAGTGGCTTCCAACAACCACGCATCCAGCCTTTTTAGCCCACTTCTTTTACCTCCTCAAATTGCATTTGCTTTGTAATTAAGCAAAAAGGGTGATGATTAGTCTTGAGAGATGAGATTAAAAATTATGGTTGAAATTAATGAGAAACTTGGCTGGCAAGATAAAATTGGGTATATATAGGGGAAAGACAAGCATATTTAGAGGATTGGGAATGAAACTAGTGTCACGGGAAAGGAAAAATTAAGGCAAAAAGTGAGTGAAAATCTCATAGTGAGTGCCAGGGGCTCGGAGCCATGATGTTGGCTTTCTGAATAATTTTAGCAGTATAAAAACTATTATCTCAGGCAAGTTCTCTTCCCTTTTTACTTCTAGAGGCAACTTCTTACCCCACTATATTTCTCATGGTATATCCTCACCCCTTTTCTTTTCCATGAGGTGATTTATTCTCTTACAAGCTAATAATCTTAATTTATTTAATGGTGGAGACATCCAAGTGACCGTGGTTGAGGGGTAGTCGTATTTTTCTCTACGTCTTTCTCACTAGCCAAGAAGGGCTTGTATCACCCTTCATTTTCTTGTGGAATGATGCTGCACTGGGTTGGGTTAGGTTCTAGAAGAGAGATTGTATGGTGGTTGTGGGACTTGGGACTCTTATACGTGAATTTAATGTTTATTTAGTTAATATCTTATGTTGACAGTGTGTATTAGGATTCGAGAATTGCATCAATGGGGGCCCATATTCTGTGAATGCTTGGACACGTGCATTTCAGAATGACTAGGTGCACAAGCACTGTATTAAATGTGTATTATTACATGGGCAAAACATGGCCTGATGTCTGGTTTATGGGGGCCTTATATCACGTTTATGCTTACAATGTCATGCATTTTTATGTGTTGCATTGTATGGCTCTATTGTGCGGGTGACTCTAACTTCTTAATGTACATCTTTTGGACGGGATGACCGTACCATTTCAAGTGGGAGGACCGACCTGAGGTTCACGGACGAGAGGACTGTATCGTTTGAAGCAAGAGGATTGACCTGAGGTTAGCATTGCACTCGAAAGTATCATTCTATTTCAGGCAAGAGTACTGACCTGAGGTTGTAGCAGTTCATGGTTTTATGCTTGCCAGTTCATGGCAACGACAGGTTTGTTAGGGACTTGGGTGCTAGTGTCTTTTGTGTGGTTCCCAAGGACCACTGAAAGCATATTTAATTATGTGGTTTATTCATGACTTGTGGTTCATGGTCTTGGTTTGTTGTTGTTAGTTATGCACATGGTGTATAGATGGTTTGGGTTACACCCTTACTTATACTAGTCTTGTTTCTCGTTATACTTGCTGAGTCTTGTGACTCATCCTTGTTTTAACATCATTCCAGGTAAAGGAAAAGCCAAGGTCGAGGGCGAGGGTGGCAGCGGTAGGTTGGCCGAGTAGTACAGTGTACATGGTAATCCCAGCCATTCGAGTGCTATGGTGTCTAAAGTCTCTGGGAGTACCGGTTTTTTTTTCTTTTCAATTACACCAGCATGGACTTTGTAAATATATAAACCATGTAACCACGGTGGAAGTGGTTGGCTAGATATGTATGCATGTGTTTTGTAGTTTTGCTTTAGCTGTGCCAGGCTTCATTTATGCTTGCAGAATAGATGTTTTATTTAAGCCTGTTTCTGTGCCATTACACGACGACCTTCTCACAGATCTTCTATGCTTGAAGGGGCTTCATGAGGTGGGCTATTACAATAGGTCTTTGAAGACTTTATTCACCATTCTCTAATAGGTAGTTTTGGCATTTTTCAAGTCAACTGGCATTATCTTGTAGCAGTATGTGTCTCTTTCTATGATAAAGGAAGTTTTTTAGGTGTCTAGAAGGTACATCATGATTTCACGATATCCTAAAAAGGCGTCTGGAAAACTCAGTAGCTCATATCCTAATGTCTTATCAACCAACTTGTCAATTCCAAGCACTGGATACAAATCCTTTGGGTATGCTTTGTTCAAGTCGATGAAGTCTACACAGACTTGCCAATTTTTGTTTGCTTTCTTTACCATGACTACGTTTGCTAACCACTTAGGGTGGTAACCTTCTTGGATAAACCTGATAGCCAACAGCTTATCAATTTGCTCGTCCAAAACTTATCCTTTTGGGGTGATGTTTCTTTTCTTTTGCTGGCAGGTCTCACATTTGGATTTACATTCAAGCTATTGAGAGATTACTTTCGAGCTTATCCTAGGCATATCTACTAGCGTCCATGTGAAGGTATCAACATTTTGCCTTAGGTATTTCACTATCTCTCCCTTAGTTTTTCTGGTAATTGGCTCCCTACATATACCACTTTTTTCCATGTCATCTTGGTGTAATGTACTGCTTCCAACTTTTCAATCTGTCGGGGTTTGTTCACAAGCTATTATGCAATGGTAAGGGTTTTCATCTTACCTTTTTTCTTTATAGAGGAGATATAATAGCTTCGTGCCTTCCTCTAGTCACCACGGACTTGCTCTATTCCATTAACTATCAAGAATTTCATTAACAAGTACCTCAAAGATATTATTGTTCTCATATTATTAGGAGTGGGCACCCCAATATAATGTAGTAAGCTGATGAAGGTGTGTTGGCTATGATGAAGTTGGCTTACCTGGTTATACTTTGAGGCTTTGTCCCTAAGGTGATTGCGAGTTGAATTCTTAGGGTCAAGCTTGATCCGTTGTTTGGGAAAGCAGAAATGATGGCCTAAGTCTTCGGATGCCTTCTGGGTAGAAGGGTCTTTGGGAGACTTTATTCCTGAAGACTTAGATCTTCGGGATTGACTCTTCAGATGACTTGCCAGCTGATGGGGTCTTCGGATGACTAGGTTCTAGGAGAGTTGAAAGAGTCTTCGGGAGGTGCATTGTTTCAAGGTCTTTCGGTGAGTCTACAACATAGGCACAGTTAGAAGGCACACTAGGAGCTCTCCCGTGCGGGCCCTCTAATGCCAAAGTTAAATGGTGTCATCTTATAGAACGAAATATGAATGTATGTTGTGTGAGTCTTTGAGTGTTTGTCTGTAGAAGGGAGTCTCCAAATGGGTTTAGATTTGAGGTAGTGGGTAGTCTTCGAATGCTAGATTTGGATTTGAATGGCATGAACCGGGGGGTATTTATAGGCCTCGATTAGCTGGGCCACGTGGCAAGGCTAAACACGTGGCATGTTGAGGTGGCCTGACTCTTCGGGAGAAAAGCCTAGGAATGAGGCTAGAGGGCCTGAAGATTCATTCGAGGATGAGATACCCTGAAAGAGAATCCTTTGGATGAGACTTTCTCGAAGACCCCAGAGACTCTTCGGGATGGAGCACTTAAGGACATTTGATGGGGCTTGTCCCCAAAGACTTTTTAGAGTCATCAGGAGACTTTGCCTGGAAGACTCTTTAGTCTTAAGAGCTGGATGCTTAATGGGCTTAAGGCCAGGGCTTCTTCGAACACTCTTCGAAGTCATCAGGAGACTATTACCCAGAAGAGTCTTCTGGGTCTTCATCCTTCCTTCGATATTTCTTTGGATTTTGGATTTGATTTTTGTAAGACACCTTATAACAATGGCTTCCTACTCTTGCCTTTGGTTGTAAGGCAAAGGGAAGAGTGTAATGTCTCTGGTGCCTAGATTCCTGAAGAGTATAAGTCCAGTCAATCTCCATTCCAATCTTCGAGAATCTGGGCACCCAGAGACATTATATTCTTCCTTTTGCCTTATAGCCAAAGATAAGAGTGGGGAGCCATTATTGTGGGGTTCCATACAAAAATCAAATCTAAAAATCCAAAATCCAAAGAAGTATCAAAGGAAGGATAAAGACCCCGAAGAGTCTTTCGTGCAATAGTCTCTCAAAAACTTCAAAGAGTCTTCAGGGAAGCCATAACCTTAAGCCCATTAAGAAATCAGCCCTTAAGACCAAAGAGTCTTCCGAGCAAAGTCTCCCGATGACTCTGAATAGTCTTCAATGACAAGCCTCATTGAATACCCATAAGTGCTCTATCTCGAAGACTAATCTTAAAGAGTCTTCCAGGCTAACCCTTTTATCTCGAAGAGTCTTCAGGGAAGTCTCATCCAAATGATTCTTTTCCAAGGCATCTCATTACCAAAGGAACCTTTAGGCCATTCGGCCTCATTCGCAGCCTTTTCACCCAAAGAGTCGGGTCACACATGTCTAGCCTTGCCACGTGGCCTAGCCAATCGAGGCCTATAAATACCCCTGGGTTTATGCCATTCAAATCTAGATCTAGCACTCAAAGACCCAGACCTAACACCTTAAATCTAAACCCACCTGAAGACTTACACAACATACATTCATATTTTATTCTACAATATGACACCATATAACTTTGACATCAGAGGGCACACACGAGAGAGCTCTCTACGTGCCTTTTAACTTTGCTTGTGTTTCAAACTCACCTGGAGACCCTGAAGCATTGTAGCTCTTGAAAACTCTCCAAGAGCTTGGTTATCAAAGGACCCTTTCAGTTGCCAAGTCATCCAAAGAATTAATCCTGAGACCTAAGTCTTTAGGGAGGAAGTCTCCGAAGACCCTTTCTCTCAGAAGGCATTCGAAGACTCGGGCCTGCTAGTGTAGGTGCTCTAGACCCAATCAGATTGGGCAAATTATACACTGACATTTGTAATCATATTTATTATTGAATAAAGAGTTATTTAATTTTACAAGAAGTCGTTCTATTAGTTTCTTGTTATTAATGTAATGATCGGATGAAACTAGATAAAAGTCCATATGATGTATACTATGATTAATCTATAGAGATATGAGATGATACATCATAGTTTCTAGACATCATTAAATGTCCCAAGTCATAGCAGTGTCAAGAATGAACATTAACAATTGCGGTAAGACTTATATGTGCTATATTTTTGCTATGTGATAGCAATGGGGGTTTCACACCCAAAGGCATGGGGATGTCTAGACAAGTACATAAGTGACCAATGTTGGAGAACGTGTCACTGGACATGACTCGCCATGAGAATCCATTTTGGTTATATGTTGATGGAATTCTCATACGAGATGGGTGTAACAAATCTTTGAACCTAAGGTTGTCACAGTTATCTCATAAGAAGATCGCTTTGACATTGTTTCGATGACCCTAGATAAAGGCTGCACGTGGGCGATCATTGGGTATATCTTGAGGCTTATGGAGATGGGTGCATAGCTAAGATGAGATTCGTCTATGCCTTGATAGAGAATGATGTATCTAAGGTGCCTTCGGTGGATATTCACTTTAAATACATGGCCATGGTGTAAGAGATCAATAAGGAATTATTGATTCACTTTTTATTAAGTGAGGATATTCGGATGATTGAAGAAACACTCATATGATCGTAATCAAGCAACACATCGCTAGACTTGAGATCACATTAGACACATTGACGAGAGGATTGAATTACACAGTAACCATGCTCGTGAAAGCTTATTTGCAGATTATAAATCCTTTTGAATAATTAGGTAGGCATAACACCTTGTTAGAGGCCAATCTTGTCTTATGTGTTCATACTGACACATTGCCAACATATTCGGAAGCCTAATGAGTCATACGCAATAGGTGCGGTCCTTGGCTTAAACCAGGAGAGTGGACGTATAGTTAAGTGGGACACTTTGGCAAGAAGTTGTGCCATTGCAGGTTCTCACAGAAAAAGAACAAATATACGTAATGACGTCAATATGACGAAGGGTTGTCATAAAGGAAATAATTTCCTAAAATGGCAATTGATTAAATTAGAAAGGAGTTTCTAATTTAATAATTTGAGCTTAATTTAATGCTTGAGTTAAATAAAGTATTTGGGCCAAATATTAAATATTAAATGGCTAAATTAGATTTGGGCCAAATATTAAATTAAATATTGAGGCTTGAATTAGATTTGGGCCAAATATTTATAAATGGATTTGGGCCACTTAATTATATTTCTAGTTAGACTAGGATATATCCACTTAAGATTCTAGACTAGGATAAATGGGCCAATCCAAATCTATTAGGTTTAAGAAACCCCATGAGGTTTCTCTATAAATACCCCTTTAAGGGTTGCCCAAATTAAGCTTTTATTTTTTTATGGTTTTCAAGAGTTGAAAATTCATTCTTTTTCTGTCTATACACAAGCGAAAAAAAGGAGAAGGAGATAGCACTCCCATTCCGCTCTCCTCGCCTACGGACGTGTGCCGCGTATCATGAGTTAGAGGCAAGACACTTGGATGGTTCAGATTCGCAAATGACTCAAAAATCTAAAGGTTAGATTTATTATATTTTGTATGTGAATGATTTGATTTCGATGTTGATCCAATTGTCGGAATCGAGGTAAGGTTCAAAAATTTTGAACTATGTTACTTTCCCCGTAGCGATCTTGTTATACTTTCAGGGCCATCCTTTCGTCTCTCCTAGATAGCAGATCAAGCCCACCCTAAGAATTCTACTCTCTCGGACAGTGAATTAAGCCATCTTCCAGCCAGGTGCTTGCTAGTGCCCTTTTGTCGACACAGACCTCATCGTCCACTTCCTCATCTAGCCCTACCAAGTTGTGTCTTAGGACATAAATTTAATTGTTGTATTTCAACAATAATAACAATATATGGAGATATTCATTTTTTCAAAGCAATTCCAATGTATCAAGTTAACCGAGTTGCCACTGTCAGCAAATATTCTTCCAATTGGATGATTGATGATTACAATTGAAATAACCAGGGGATCTCATGGGCATCATGACTTCCCCTTTATCGGTAGGCATAAAGGTGATAGCTTCCTCATTAGCTTGTATAGGCATCACAGAATTAACTTGGTAACCTTGCCACATGTAGGCCTTTTTTGACAACACAGTATGGCCTGCCATAGCCTCTCCCCCTAATATCAAGTAGATAGCTTGCTTAGTTGGTTGGTTGTACACTAGAGGATTCTGTCTTTCTTCCCTTTTTTTGTTACCGTATTTCCTTTTGTTGAGTTTTATGTTATAGATGTTTTGATGATGACTACATTATGCTAAAACTTAATGTTCTCCTATGCTATGTTCTCATATGCTTATTAATATGTTATAAGAATATATGTTAAGGTTGCCTTGAGCTCATTTGAGGTCAAGCAACCTTGATAGGTTTATCCTTTAATATGTTTTATCTATTAATGTTCTCATATGTGTTAAAATTGCTTTATCCATATGCTTTATTGACATGTCTTTTAATATGTCTCTCTTTAGGGTCATCCTAAAGATAATGCATGAGTGTTTTGTAGAAGCTCATGATATGCTAAGAGATATATGTGGCAACATTACTTAAAGTTTAAGTGTAATGTGTTATATGTTTTATATCTAATGTTTAAGTCAGTGATCATATACTCAAGTGATAGTACTTGAGTTTTGATTTATAGAATTTATATATTATCTTATCCTTCTCATGTTAAGGTTGTGCTAATAACCTTAATATACTTTATTTGTGATTAATCTTATTTTTGTTTCTTATTGGTCAATGTGTTGCTCTAGTGTATTCATATTTCATGAGTAACCTGTGGATCACCTCAAAATGCTTAGAGTAAGCCTAAGGTTGGGAAATATCTTAAGAACTCAAATTATATGGAAGCATTTCTTAAATCTAGGAGCAATGTGTTTTTATTTGATGAATAAGTATAAATCATCTATGCTCTTGAGTATATATATATGTGTGTGTGTGTGTGTGTGCGCGCGCGTGCGCGCGCGCGCTTATACAAGTGATTCTAAGTTCTAATTTATAAAGCCTAAATTATCTATTTGATATTTAATATCTTTTTCTTAAGACTCTAAATGTTCTAGAATTTAATGAAAGAACATTTAAGATTTTTTATTTGAATTTTTGTTGCTTTGATTCAAGTACTTATAGGATTGTTGATTTCAAGCAGCATATGGTTAAGCTACTGAAAATTCATCTTCTCAAGATGATATTCGAGAGATTGAATGTAGATGCAATTAAGTCATGCTATATATCTTAAAGCATATAGATATAGTTAGAACAATTCTTTAAAGAATTTAAATGCTGAATGTTTTCCAAGCAATATTTCCTAGTGTTTCTCATATTTAACTTCAATGCATTTGAGTAATAGAATTTTAAAGTTTTTATCTTTCAAGAATTACTCAAAATATGCATTAGTTGTATGATGGCTTAGGTTTTATAAAATATAAATCATATATGCTTTGTTTAGCTTATATGTGTTCTTGTTTGGGTAGTATAATGCTCGAGTTAGTGCATCTTGATGTTATATGTTATGTTTTGATATAATGTGCTCAATATATATGCAATGATCTATATGTTTTATTTCAATCAAGTAAATGTAATTTACTTGACTTATGAATATTTCATGTGAGTTTGTTTCATAAAGTTATCATGATGCATCTTTGTATTACATGTTGTGTAATAATGTGTGAGCCTGTAAGATGATTCTCATTTGAATCTAGAAAAGAGAAGCTTTTAGTTGAGTAACATATATTGTTCTCTAAGCCATGTGCTTTAAGAATATTTCTCTTTTATCTTCTAAAGCTTTCTACGTAACCAAGTGAATTTGGAAAGTCAGTTTTGATCAACTTTCACAAACAACACTTGTGTTTGTTTGAGCTTAAGGTTTATATTATTTAAATGTTGATGATAAAATTGAGTCTTATATTTTCACTCATTGTTTATGATATCTTAGATGTTGTTTTGATAATATTCAAAACAATATGTGTTGATTAAATGATAATCGAGTAAGGCATAGAATAAGTATGTTTGAATATAACTCGAGTAAACACTTTTAGTGATTGAGTATTTATTGTAAGTTTCGGTTATATCAAAAGTAGTCGAGTAATCAAAGTTATAGTTGAGTGTTATACCTTTTTAGTCGACTAAGAGATAAATTGAGTAAAATCTTGTATCAGTCGAGTATTTCTATTCAATAGTCTAGTGTTCTTGCTTGAACTGAGATTATGATGTTTTTTTTATTTTAATTGAGTATTTTTCATATGCAATCAAGTATAAGTTGATGTATAATAGACTATTTCAAAGTAATAATCAAGTATCTTATGCATGTCTATATAATCGATTATTTGTTGAGCATAATCGAGTGCAGTCAAAGCTTATACTCAAGTAGAGACCAAAGTTAGTCTAGTAAAGGTCAAATTCACTCGAGTAAAGAGTGTGCAGAAACTTAAAAACTAGATGTTATTCTAGCCATTTGAGACATTCAAAAAAGTGCCAGATTTTATTCTGACCATTTAAAAAAGGATTTTGAAACATCCCTTGAGCATAAATTAAATATCTAACCTTTGGGATGAAATAGAATGGAGTATATCTTGATTATTTTTCAAGTTTTACCCATTGGTAAAGAAAGCTAATGGTTATCAGGAAAGTAAAGCTATAAAAGGGAGATGAGCTTCAAGAAGAATAGATGATGCTGAGCTAATTTCTTCAACAATCATTCTCAAAGAAAAGTGCTCTCAAAGCATTCATCCTTCATAAGAAAAAGAAAGAGTGCGTGTTCTTATCTTAATATTATTTTTTTTCATCTCTTTTTTATTTCTGTGAAGCTAGCTATTTTCATTGTTTGTTTTCAATCTTGTAAAGCTTCTCAAGGTGCTAAATTTACATGCTTCTCTTATTTTATTGGCTTAGTACTTGATCCCTTTAAAAAAGAAAAGTGTAAGAGGCTCCATCTACTCCTTATAAAAGCTATTTGTAATTGGTTATTGTTGAGCCAGTGAAAATTAGAGGTACACCTATTAAAAGTTAAGGTTATAGCTAAGCTTGTAAAAGTTATAGTGAAATATTAAAATCCTTGGTGATGAGTCAAGGGAGTGGATTAGGCCGGTTGAGCCAAACCACTATAAAATCCTTCTGTGTTGTATTTTTCATTTCTCTTTTATTTCAGCACTATCATTCTTCTTTCAGCAAAGGTTATTTTTCAACAAAATTTGAGGTCAACTTTAATTCTTTAATAAAAGCTTTCTAAAACTTAAAAAGGATAAGTTTTCTTATATTGAATTTATTTTTCATTTATCATTTTCTGTCAAGATTATATTTGAACCATTATTTTAAATAAGACCAAATTGTTTCATTCAAAGATTCTTTACAATCAAGAAATGTTTTAGAAATCCAATTCATCCCCCTTCTTTGGTGTCTTTTATTACTCACACCTTTCATCCACTTGCTTGTCCCCTCTCTCTACTTCTTCTTCACTTCTCCTCCTGTCCCTATCTTTTGTTCGAACATATCTTTGTAGTCTTCCGTTCCTAATTAGGGATTCAAGTTGGTTCATCAGGTCTTGGCACCTATCTGTTTTATGCCTGTATGTTTTGTGGAATCTATAGTAAGCATTTCTATCTCTCCCCATGGGCTAGTTCGTCCTTTTGGCAATTTTAATAGGTTAATTCTTTCAATGGCTGCCAAGATGTGGGACCGAGGCTTAGAGAGTTGAGTGTAGTTCTTATATTGTAATTTCGGCAAGCTGTCACTTCTCTTGGGCTTATCTTCTTTCTGGTCATCATGGTCATCAAGATCTCATCATTTCCTCTTCTAGTCCTTCTCCTTATTTGTCTAGACAGTTTTCATAACTTCTGATTGAAGTATATACCTATTAGCTTTTACAAACAAGCCTACCAAGGTAGATAGCTGATTTAAGGCCAAAGACTTCTATAATGATGTGGACTTGGTCCCTTGTAGCATGGTTGCCACTACTACCCCCACCTACAAGTCTCATAATTCTAATGCCACATTGCAGAACCTGTTTACATATTGTCACAACTCAGATTTCCTTTGTTCAAAAGTGAATATGGAGCTTTCGGGAAAACTATTATACCATGCTTGAGTGTGATCTATCAAAGTCATAAGGAAAGCACAACACATAATTTCATCTTCCCATCCATGAACGGCATGAAGGATTCATAGTTCTGAATATTGTCATGAGGGTCACCCTTGCTCGAGTATGCAGATATTTGGGGCATCTTGAACTTCTTTGATAAAGACTTATCAATGATGGCTAAGGTAAAAGAGATTCTTCTTTGGGGTTGATCTTATGATGCATGTAATAGCTTTTTTCTTCTCCAAGAGTTCTTCGATCATTCTTTTCATATCCACTGTCCTGCGAGCACTAAATTTCGATGGGTCCTTGACTTAATTGATTTTTTTAATAAAACCCCTTAATGGAACCTGTTCTTTATCAATAGATGTACTTCCAATGGTCTAGAGATACTTCCTATTTTGGGAATCCTTCTAGGAGACTTTATGCCTTTTTGGTGTCTCTTTCCTTTCTTTATCTTGAATCCAAGGAAAAGAAGGGTCTCGAGTATAGGTTCTCCGATGAGAAGTGGACTATGACCGAGTTCTTTGTGGTTTTAGTGTAGTCTCAAAACGTTTTTCTTATACCCCTTGGAAAGGGATCGAGCTAGACACAAACTTTCTCAAGGTTGATGGCAATGCCACACATGGGACAATATTTTGCAAGAACCCACTTCTTGAAGTGCTTGCATTCCTTCTTCATGTTGGCGCTGCAAGGCTTCATACTCTACCAATGGAACTATGGAAGGGCCTACCCAATTGGGTTTGTGAGTCTGGTGGGATGAGTTTCCTGTCAACTCTTGGGGCGAATTTCTAGCTAGTTTTGAGAGTGATCCTCCAGCTGTTCTTGGGGGTGATTCCCAACTAGTGTTGAGAGTGAACTCCTAGCTAGCTAGCCCTGGGGTGAATTCCCAACTAGTCTTGAGAGTGAATTCCTAGCTGGCCTTAAGAATAAGACTCATGTTGGGCCTAAGGCTGAGAATCTTGAGTGGTATGAGGTGGGTAATCTTGTAGCAGTCCTGTGGGGTGTGAGAAAGCATCTTGTGTCCCAAGAGGACGCCCTAGGAATTGAGCCTCTGCTCATTCTTGACTCTGTTGATTAGTGATGCTTCTTGTTCAGGCCATTGCAAATTGATTCATTATCTTTTTGCATGGTTCCCATAGACAACGCCAATTGTTGTTTTTGAGATATAACAATAAATTTATTTGACTGGGAACATTATCGTCAGGCCGCCTTAGTCAGTAAGGAAGAAAACAATTAAAAGGTATGGGGAAGTCCTTACGCAAACACTTCAATACTTAAGTCAGACACTAAGGATGCTAATGACT
The DNA here is from genome assembly GCA_036245055.1 of Diospyros kaki. Lineage (NCBI taxonomy): Eukaryota > Viridiplantae > Streptophyta > Magnoliopsida > Ericales > Ebenaceae > Diospyros > Diospyros kaki. Next base: position 24,754,150 of record BSEG01000003.1, on the reverse strand, counting down.
ATAGAACATAATTTCCACTAGTATCATAGATTTACATTTTCTAGAATGAATATCTGCCTATTTATAGAGGGGTATGAAGTAATCCTAAATACTCTAGATTAGAATTTTTATAGATAACATCTATCTCTTATAGATGACATTTATCTTTTTAGAGGAATTTCTACATATTGAACTTATCCTTGTTTGCATGTTGCGTGGGACCCCATTTGTACTCTAGGAAATGTTTTGGTAGCGAAGTTGCCTCTAGGGGGTGAATTTGTCACCCCCAAGCCTAGATATTGGGTTGTGGCCGTTTGTAGCATCCTTGGGTCGTGGTTAGCCTGCGGTAGCCCTAGCTGGGCAAGGGATTGCCCCTACCCCAACGACTGTCTTTAAAGGCCCACGACCTGTTGTTACCTTTTGTTGTTAGAGTTTTGCTGTTTTGCGACCCTTTGCCACTAGGTTAACCCAGGTTATTGTGTTGACCCATTTATTGTTATCTATTAATTAATTTTTTCAATGTGCATTTTTGCCATGATATATCACTAACAATTCTCATAAATCTAAAAAATCAGCCACTAACATAATTATCGAGTTATTTCACTCTTTATCGTAATCTCTATTGGGAATGCCTATTTATGAGAAATTATCATGATGAGAATTGATGTCTACCTTTATCTTAATATTTATTCAAAATCATATTATTGAGAAGCTTCATCTCTAAAGGATTGGCTTGCCCTCATGTCTATTTGATTTGAATTTGATAAGTGACCTTACAATTTCCTTTATCAACTCAAAAACCTTAACAATATTTCAACTTTGTAAAAAAATATACTCCATGCAATCTTTTAAATCTTTTAAATCCTTTTAGGCATGGAATGCCTAAATAAATAATAGGTGTTCTTTTTCCTTTACATACTAAGTTATTTACTAAGTTGTTATATTTGTAAATTCTGCATTACTTCCCAAAATCAACATATTTGCATCCATAAGACACTTACTCACCTACCAAGATAATGTTTGCACCAATAGCAGACAAATGATTCACATTGAGAATCTTCCTAATGGCTCTATTGTGAAATATTTATAAAACATCTCTAATGCCTTTTAACTTTTTGTTTTACTTTATTTTCCAAATTAATGTGACCATAATCTTCATTAGTTTGCAAAACATCTAACATACCTTAGTCTTTGTGAATATGCATGGATGCAATAGAATCATCAGCTATATGACTCTCAACACAGTCACATATCACATCTTCATTATAAATGAACTAGTTAAATTTTTTAAGGAATATTCATCAAAATCATTATCAATCTTCATCTTACCTTTTATCTTCTGCTGCAATTATTTCAAACTTTCAAGAGTCAACCTGTTTGGATTCTTCTCTTTAACCTATTCAACAACCCTAGTCTTCTTCTTCTTATTCTTCTTATTCTTATTCTTCTTCTTCTTTCTTTCTTTCTTTATTTATTTATTTCTTTTGTTTTCCTTTTATTTTTTTGTTGTTGATGATGAAATCTAAAAAATGATAACATTGAGCACACAACTCAAGCTAAGGACTCTAAAGGAGCAAAAAGGTAGGACCACAACCAATTACCCACTAGACAAATGCTTATAACCAATCAAAATAATAACCAAAACACAATAGAACAATGCAAACAACACAAACTAGCATGAGGCACACAAGCAACAAAGACCTAAACCGCTTACCCTTTCAAGGGTAAAACCTGAAGACCTACAAAAGCTATTATCATAGACCAATCCACCTAGCTTTTCTTTGCGAATTACCTAACAAGCGAAAACCTTTCTTGGTCTTCAAGTTTTCATTTGCACATTGTCCATATTAAGTTGAGCTAGTTCATAAGCTTACAGCTTCTTGACACCTCCAAATTCCCCATTTATTCTTTTTTTTATTAGTTTAGTGTTTAATCACATCTTCCATAAATATTCATTTAGATTTCAAGGATGGGTAATTTATACTTTAGCAATATGTATGAACTTCCTCCACTATCAAGTTAACTATCTTTCTTTTTTATAAGTGTAATGGGATTGAGAGAAGGAAGGGAAAAGTCTTGTCAGTCTTTCTATTTCTTCTTTGGTGGATTATTTGTGTTTCTGAAATGGGCTTGGGAGACGTAGTTCTCCTCTTCTACGTTGGGAAGCTTAGATATGTCTTTCTACAAATACTCCTAACTTATCTGTAGATTAACAAAAAAGCCTCTTAGTAATTCTTGTGGATCCCTATTTGTTGCATTCTAGCACGCTAAGGACACCATATTAGTCTCTTCTTCTAAGCTTTTGGATTTGTCTTTAACAATCCCAAAATTATCTTCCTCTTTCTTAGTCCCAAAAGAAATAACAAGGTTAGCAGTTGACGTTGGTTGCTCCACATTTCAAATCTTATTAATATAACTTGGCTTTACGCTAGTAGATTTGACCGTGGGTTTTGGTTTTGTCATCATTCTTTCCTCGTCTTTTTTTTTTTTTTCTAACTTAGTTCACCGTTGGAATAAAAGCCATAATTCTTTGTTGGGTTACTTCTACTAACCTTCATGTGAGCATCATCTTCCTCTTTTGTTCATATTTAGATTGTCAAAAGCTGGAACTCGCACCTCCTTTCTTTAGCTTTATTAACTTTGTTCACTTTCATACCTTCTTTGTTCATCGTGCTCCTTATCCATTTCCATTTTTAATTAGCACTTTAGTTGGAAACTATGATATATTTGAGTTTTTGATATTCTGACCTTTAAGGAAGGGTTTCTATGGGAGTTATTCCTTTAACGAATTTGTGCATTCTAAGATGGTATAGGTACCTTCCCATTTATAAAAATAATATGCTATCCCTTGTAGTTAATGGCTAAACTTAGACAATCCAAGCCTTTATATTTTATATTGGTGATTGATGGCAAGTCACTTTAACCATTAAATAATTAAACTATCATCTTTGGAGATTAAACTCAAGATCCACCTTAATTAACAATACAACCAATGAATCATATTAATCTTTTACCATTTTCTATGTTCATTTTCCTTGGTGGTAGTCTCTAATTTGAAACCAAAACTCCACATGCACAAAATTGTTAAACGAAGATTGTTAATGTGATTTGATTTAATTTATTTAACGTCATTCATACCAAAAACTAATAGGGGGTGCCTAAGCACAATAGGCATACTATAGGCACTTTTAGTAACAAAAACAAATCACATGATTCTAAATACAAATAAAACAATTCACAATGGCTATAGGAGCAATTAACTCTTATTTTGTACAATTCTACTATTTATATCATGCTAGAATTGAAGATTTAGATCATGCTAGAAAAGGAAGAGAATTTAAGGGTAAATGGTGATTCTACACAGGTTTTCAATGAGCAATGATGATTTTCGTTATTTTAAAAAAATAAAAGGTATTTTCTGTAATTAGAGCAAACTCTAAGGGTGGTTATTGCAATTAAAAGAAAAAAAATACAGCCAGAAGAAAGTTGTGGGTTATATACCTGGCGAGGGCGGCGGTGCATCGGCAGGTGGTGGTGACTGGAGATGGACATCTATCAAAGAAAGCTTTCTTCTTTTTCTTGAATATAATAATTTTGTCTTGCCAACTGAGAAATTAAAGCAACTAAATTCTATTAATTGTTGCATACCAACTACATCTCAAACCGAAACCCAGAAGAGACATGCGCTAATCTATATATACGTATACTACCTGATGAGGACAACGGTGTGTCGGCCGGCGGCGCCAGAGTGTCGTTGAAGAACCGGTAGCTCTCAAACCTGTAATTACAGCTGAGTCCGACAACTCTCCCTCCCACCTTCCCAGCGCAACAATCTTGTCTCTCGGCAGCCTTAACCAAGCAATCCACGCAATCCTGCTCGGACAAATCCGGCGTGCACTGCATAAGCCCATAGATAGTCCAGCCAAAATCTGGAACAACGGCGATTCCCGTGGCAAATTTCAGGCGATCGCCACCGGAAGCTGTCATACCCCGTAGACTGTCCAACAAGCTTGCCAGCGTCTGGTTGAATTCATGATCCACTACGCTCGATCGATCACTGACGTTCCACATGTAGAAAATCCAATCTTCTGGCATACTCATCAGAATTCCATCCATAGACTTGTCTGAGTAACGGAGCATGCAATAATCATACCATCCGAATGCTTCCCTGTGGTTTGGACAGACTTGAGTGAGCTTCATGGTGGAGTCGTCAATACAACTGCGGCAAGTTTCCAGCGGAACGTCTCCTCTGCAGAGCGCTATTGCGTAAGCCCCCCGGTTGGAGAAGCTGTAGAATCCATGCTTATCAATGTTGGATGAAAGGGAGGGGAGGAGGATGTCGAGGTTCTTCTGGAACGTGGTATCGCCGGTGTTTAGGCAGAGGTAGTGCAAGAAATCAGGCGGGGCAGCGATGGTTGTGATCAGAATGTGGGAAAGGAGAAGAAGACGTTTCCGACAGAGCATGTTGGGAATGGGATACATGCAGCTAAGAAAAGAAGTGGTAGGTTAATTTGGGGCTCTGATTTTTTTTTTTTGATTCACTTGGGGTATCCGGATGGGGCTCTGATTTTTAACAAGACTGCAACTTGCAAGTCCATCATTTCTTAGCCGGCCCTAATATTGATTTCCACAGAATTTTTTTTTGTTAATCAAAACTTAGTCTTCCATGCATACAATTCCACAAATCAGCTTAATTTTTCTTGGCCTGTCTTTTTGTCTTATTTTTAAAATACAAAATTAACATATTAATTATAATTTATTTTTATTTTTTTGGAATTGTTTTTTTGAAGAGAGTCCCACAAGTTCTAAACTCTCATTTCATATTATTTAGCTATGTAAAATCAATATTAGGGCCAGCTAAAGGGTATGGGTGGTCCTAAGCAAAAAGTAATTTAGGGGCGGCAAGCTTTGGCGGACATCCGGAGGGAAGGAAATGGCACAATAGTCCAGCAAGTAGAAGCAAGCAGGAGGTCGGTGGTCGACAACTGGTAGTGGCACGGTTGAGAGGCAAGCAAGGTGAACTCCCCTCTCTTTTTATTTCTAACCACCATTTGCATCAACACGAACGGTGAATGGGCCAACGATTGCTGCATGTCGTCTCCTTCCTCCCACCATCTCTTCCAGTCTTCATCGTCACCTCTTCCTGGGTGGTCGACTACCGACAACCACTTGATTCTTGAAGTTGGGCATGAAATTTTTTTGAGGGCCGCCTTAGCTGGTCCTATCTTCATCGTTGTCTCCTCTTAGGTGGTCGACCGCGGGTAGTCACCTGAAATTAAAGATGGTCAAAAATTTTTTTAGGACCCTTTCTTTTTAAGGCCATAAGCATATGTCTTAAGATAAGGCTTATATCTTAAGCCGGCCTTGATTAGTATTTGCTTATTATTAAAGTATTTTGTTATAGCTACTGGTCATGTAAAATGAGTAAAAATACAAATAATAGGGATAAGTTTTTTAATTAGTTGATATTTCATCTTTTGGCTCTACATGTGCATAAATAGTATTTGAATAATGATTTTTAGTTAATATTTCATCCAGAGGGCGACCTCCTTCTCAATTGGAAGATTCACGGAAATGGCCGGGATGGATTAAAAAGTCACGTGAGGGGGACGTGCTTGCTCAAGCGATTGGTGGGAACACCGTCTATAGGGACGTGCTTGCTTAAGCGATAGGTGTGAATTCCAAGATTTTAATTATTTCTAAAATATCCCTCTTATTCATTCATTTTACTTGTATTATCACTGTCTTTTGAAAATGACATAAATATTTAATTTTACTTGTATTTAAATATCTAATTGATGCATGTTATTTTAATTATTTTTAATGTTACGAAAAATAAAGAGGGCATGCCTAGTGACAAAGTCAAGGCCTTGAAAACTTGGAAATTTCAGGTTTGATTCTTACAAAATGTACATTTTTATTCAACTTATTACTCGCTTGTATTTGTTGTTAACAAGTTATAATATAAATATTTTAATGATTGTATTAATTAATGTAATTCATGTAATTATTGATCTGTGAGAGAGAGAGAGAGAGAGAGAGTCCTTTTCAATTGAACACTTCGCTAGAAAGGGAAAAAATTAAACAAAGACTTGACTCTTGCATGGGATCGAAGCAGTGACGCAATGGCGTTGCAGGCGTAAATTGCATCAAATCAAATTTAATTACATTGTATGCTGGACTCGGTCTTGGGGGTAGTTGATCTGATTCCTTCGATTGGGGCCGCACGTCTCTCCTGCCAAATGGCCGGCATGGATTTTATATATTTTGAATATTTTTTTTTATAATAAACAAGCAAAGAAATTAAATTTAAAGAATTGAGGTTTAAAGAAGATATTATAATATTAATTTTAAAATTAATATTATAATATATTTGAAGATTAATTTGATAAAAGCCCCCTCCAATGCTTAAGAAATTTTGTCAACGGTTAAAAAAGAGAGTGATAGGACTTATTTTTATATATTTTTATTTGATTTTCAGTTTAATTTTATATTATTTTTTCTTACTTAAAGAATGAGTTTTTATGGGTTTTATATATTTTGAATATCTTTTTTGTAATAGACAAGTAAAGAAATTAAATTCAAAGAATTGAGGTTTAAAGAAGATATTATAAATTAATTTATAATATTAATTTTAAAATTAATATTATAATAATTTGAAGATTAATTTGATAAAAAGGTGAAGGAATTCTAGACAAGCAAGAAGATATCAAAGCAAAGGAGGACACTGAAGCAGAAGATACAGATAAGGAAGAAATCAAATAATATCAAATTGGATGGAGATTAGGATTAATGTGAGATTAAAGGAATAAAAAATTAAAAAATGAAGATTGAGATTGTGAAAAAAAGAATTTAAATTGGAGTAAAAATTAGCCACAGCAATTGAGTGTGAGTGTGTGGAACCTATTTATTATTTTGTGTTAATATGTGGAATCTAATTATTACCTTGGCGTATATTACCCTTACACAGAATCAATACTCGGATCTACCTTAAGGTGGTTATTAGAGAGTGTTGGTGTGCTTTTTTATAATCTCCAATTTGGTTATATTAAAAAACTTGCAGCAGCAGCAGCGAACGTAACTCTCACATTAAGAGTGAACCATTATAAATCTCTGTGTTTTTCATGCTTGCTTTGATCATTTCTCTTCTGCCATTTAGGATTAGGACTTTAATCCTAACAACAGGTATAAGAGCCCATGGGTAATTAAAAAGGTTTGGGACATGGAATTGAGAAATTTGATGGTAACGATTTTGCTTTCTAAAAGATGCAAATTGAGAATTATCTATATGGAAAGAAAAACTACATCAACCCCTTTCAGAAAAGAAACCAGAAGGGATGCCAGATAGCAATTGTAATCTCCTTAATAGACTGGTGTTGGGGGTTATCTGACTGACACTGTCAAAGAACGTGGCTCATAACGTGGTGAAGGAGAAATCAATCGTGAATTTGATGAAGATATTGTCTGACATGTACGAAAAAGCCTTCTGCAAATAATAAAGTATTTCTTATGAAGAAACTCTTTTACTTAAAGATGGCAGAAGGGGCTCCAGTAGCAACACATCTAAATGAGTTCAACACGATTGTAAATCAACTGTCTTCCATTAAAATTGATTTTGATGATGAGGTTCGTGCTTTAATACTCTTAGTGTTTCTACCAAATAGTTGTGAACCCATGAGAGATACGGTTAGCAATTCTATTGGTAGCGCCAAATTGAATTTCAATGATGTCAAAGATCAAATTCTTGTAGAGGAGGTTCGTAGAATTGATTCAAGTGAATTGGCAACATCAAGTTCTGCTCTAAATGTTGAGGGAAGGGGCAATGGGAATGACAAAAGTTCTAACCAGAACAAAGGCAAATCAAAGTTAAGGAATGGCAGAAGTAATTCCAGATTTGGGCGAACTATAGAGTGTTGGAACTGTGGCAAACAAGGTCATCTAAAGAAGAATTGTAGGGCATCGAAGAAGAAGGAGGACAAGAACAAAGGTGATGTTGCAAACGTAGTCATTGAAGATATTCAAGATGCGTTACTTTTGTCCGTGGATAGTCCTATTGATTCTTGGGTTTTGGACTCAATGGCATCATTCCACACAACTGCACAATGTGAAATTATGGAAAACTATGATGTTGGGAATTACGGGAATGTGAGCCTAGCTAATGGAAAATCCCTAGATGTTGTGGGTATTGGAGACATTCGCCTAAAAATGTCAAACAGGGTTGTATGGAATATGTAGAATGTGAGGCATATACCAAAATTGATGCGCAATTTAATTGTGGTAGAACAACTTGATGATAAAGGATATCATGTGACCTTCAGTAGTGGTAAATGGAAAATTACAAAAGGTGCTATGATTTTAATGCACGATTATAAAATCAAAACTCTTTATATGACTACCAGTTGTAGAGATATGATTGTTGTTGTTAATAGTTATGCTAAGTCAAATCTATGGCATTTTAGACTCGGGTATATGAGTGAGAAAAGAATGAAGATGCTAGTGTCTAATGGTAAACTACTAGATTTGAAATCTATTGAGTACCAATTATGTGAGAGTTGTGTTCTTGGAAAGTAGAAAAAGGTTAACTTCTCAAAAATAAAAAGGCAACCAAAGGAAGAAAAATTGGAGTTGGTGCATACAGATGTATGGGGGCCTTCCACTGCTAGTTCTCTTGGAGGATGCAAGTATTATGTGACGTTCATTGATCATTCAACTAGGAAGGTATGGGTTTATTTTATGAAAAATAAATCTGATGTGTTTGATACTCTTAAAAGGTTGAGAGCTATGGTTGAGAATAAGTTGAACCTAAAGATAAAGTGTTTGAAGTTTGATAATAAGGGAGAATACATTGTTGACGACTTCAAGCAGTATTATGCTGAGAATGGGATTAAGATGACCAGAACAATTTCTAGAAAACCTCAACAGAACGGTGTGGCAGAAAAGATGAAAATGACGTTAAATTCGTGTGCAAGGAGCATGAGGATTCACGCAAGACTACCTAAGTTGTTCTAGACAAATGAAGTTAGCATAGTAGCTTATTTGATCAATAGGGGTCCTTTAATTCCTTTGGATTACAGATTACCGAAGGAGGTCTGGAGTGGTAAAAAGGTAAACCTTTCTTTCTTGAAAATGTCTGGATGTCTTTCTTATGTTCATATTTATTCTATTGCTAGAAGTAAACTTGATTTGAAATCAAAGAAATGTTTTCTTATTGGCTATGGTGACACCAAGTTAGGCTATCATTTTTGGGATGACAAAAATCGAAAGATTATTAGCGGCAGGGATGTCACTTTCAATGAACAAGTGTTATATAAAGACAGGTTAGGTAAAAGATCAGAAAATGTAGATTCTAAATTAAAAAGGACAAAAATTGTTAGCTTCAGAGATTTCCTAGTGAATGATTTGCAATAGGACTGTAACACCCCGCCTCATACGGGCGCGTCACTATAAGGCAATTCCCGGGATTTCCTCTTTTTTTTTCCAAAATAAACACGCGCGGTGTTTCAAGAAAAATTTTCACAGGCAGAAACAAACCCCGAGAACCCCAATCTTTGCCCGTTTAACTAACAAGATCAATAATCAAAAGCTAAACGAGACATAGTACAACACAGCGGAATATTTAACATTAAAATTAACGTGGCCATCCACGAGTTTCATACATGATGTTCCCATACCAAAATACTTATTACAACGTTACAAAATGATTGTAACACTATCATGCGATCGTTCATACATATATCCGAATAAGTACAAACACTTCCAAAATGGTACAACGACTATCAAATAAACATCGTGGGCCCATCGGCCATGTCCTCGACCTCGTAGCAATCCCTACCTGGAACGTTGAATGTTCCAGGGGCATAACCCAAGTTAGATGATAATACATCTAAGTGATGGCATGAAACAGATTACACAATGCATGAACAACATACGAGCATGGCATATACAGACAAATGACAACATGCAAACACGTCTAACTTGAGAAATCTCCCTAACATACTCAACCACCCGTGGAAAACACCAATCCACACACCGTTGGGGTTGACCTTGCCGTGGCATACTTAATCCTTCGAGTGCCCTACCGTGTCACTCATTCACCTGGATTAACATTGCCCTATTCTCAAGAAGACCCTATCCCGTCCCATATGGATCCAACGACGACACGAAAATCGACACCCCAATGATATGAAAAATCACACGCCATGCACCGACTCTTTTAATTAAAACAATTAATGCAATATATCACATGTTCAATATGCAAATGATGCCACAATGTACATAAGTGAAACGCCTTTGTAAACAACCCAAGTTCAGGAGGGTATAACCGCTCACTAGAATTGGTCCAATCATGTGTATCCTAAGCTCGGGAGGGTAAAATCGCTCACCAAAACCTACTACACACACTCCAAAACACATTCAAGACAAGCTAAACCTAGAATCAAACCACTCACCTCGAACGCATTCGAAATGCCTCGACCCTCGTGCAACGCCTCGATTTGCATGCCAAATCACAAGTACTCGAACTTACAATCAACCTCGAACCACAACACTTCTTAAACACCATATTTAATTAAGGAAGCATTAAAATCTATTTTCCTCAATTTTTCCACAATTTCCTCTATTTTCTCCCAATTTTCATCTCGATATTTCCAAAAATAATTATTTCCTCAAATATTTTCCCAAAGATTTCAATACAAAAAATTCTGAAATAATTAAATAAAAATTATGAAATCAAAATTACCAAAAACCCCTTGCTCACACGCCCTCACGCGCTAGGCGCGTGTGTGAGGGTGAAGGCTGGCACGTGCAGCCATGCGTCACCGTCGTCTTCGTTAGATCCGGTCGCTGACGACACATCCAATGGCCGAAATAAGGGCACCCCCTTGAAGCCCTTTGCAAGTCGATCCAGATGGCATTGGTTTCAGCCCGAAAAGCCATCAGAAAGTGCCTCAAAAGGCGAGTTGCAGGTCGGCCCTAGGCGGACTGCCACCCATCACCGGCCGAGCTTCAAACGGCCACCAAATGCTCCCAAAACACCTCTAAACACTCCAGAAAGAAAGCCTTCACACCCAGGAGCAAAATCCCTTTATTAACTCTCTTCGATTCTCGCCAAAATGCGGCCAATTTGATGCCAAAATTTCTCAAACTTTTAGCCCCTTTTATAGCCAAAAACCGAGCTTCTTCCGGCCAATCACCGGCCATGGCTTGGTCCCCAAGCCTACTACCACCAGCTACCACCTCCCCCAGATCGCCCTTGGCCGTCCCATCACCGGATTCAGCCTCCACGTGCGAAGATTTGCAGTGGCCGATTTCCCTTCACTGTGCATTCACATTGCATTTTCTATTTATTACACTTTGACCCCTACTTTCTTCCAATTCCATTTTAGCCTTTACCAAGACACCCCTGATCTTCCCAACACCATCACTAAGGCCCACAAGATTAGTACTCCCCATTTCACCCTTGAAACTTTCAAAAAATTACCATTTTGACCTCCCTCAGGCAAATTTAGAAAATTGCACTTAGGCGCGGCTGGTCGTTTTGACCCTAAATCCATTTGATTCAACTTGAAATCACTTAAGAGTTGTTCTATACATTAAATATTATTCCTTAACATGCTCCATTGACTTTCTGGATGTCTCCTACGTCGATTCGATTTTCTCAGCCCGATTGACAGCTGTACCGAAAACTGTTCCAGATCCAATTTCCTTCATCACTAAAAATAATAATTCGTATCGCTTGTCAATACTATACCATTTTCCTTGCTATCTAGGGTCCGGGGTACTCTCTCGGGGCGTTTTTGATCACTTAAGACTACGACAGTGTGTCATATGGCCTTATTCTTTCGATAATTCCACTTGTATCCTTCATTAATATTATTTATAGCCTTAAATCATTCCCGGGTATTACATTCTCCCCCCCTTAATAAATTTTGTCCTCGAAATTTGGTCCATGATAATTGTATCACTACTATTGCTAATGACTCCCAATTGAAATGTCATAGATACCATTCCTAATCTTTAGCAATCATTCATAATTTACATTCTAACACGATTCATACATACCAAACATCTTACTTATTTTCCAGAATATCCCGTTGTAGCTCTATACCGACGGCTATACATATCCCAAAACAATTTATAATACCTATTATTATTTCCAATCGTGTCCTCAAAATACATTTCATTGACTCCCAACTGACTCTAATGCTAATGCATATGTCATGTTGACACAGAAATTGATAACATTGAACTTTAACTCATTTGCCATGATGACACATAAATTGATAACACTGAATTAACTCGGCATACCTTTTTCTCAATTATCAGTACCTCGATCGCACATTAACGTTAGAGATAGTCTCTTAGCCTCTTAGGGCTGGTCACGCAAATCATCAATTTAGGTCTATCAAGAACTCAATTTTTTTCTTATGCCAACCTAATATCATGGCATGTTACCATTTCTCTTTCAAACACTGTCCATCAATCATGACCCAAATTGTCCCAAGACATTATTCTTTATTTTGTTTCAATTCCTTATTCCTCATTACCATAGCCTTCCAAAATCACACTATCAACACGAGCACTTTAGACACATTCATCATTTGCAGTATTCAACCTAGTACTACCGAATGCTATATCTCAACTAAGCGATGTTTTCCATATCCATCTTGTGAGAAAAATCTCACTATTAAATCAAACAAGGTCTCCGTCATCCCTAATTATAGGAATACACTTAATCTTGTTCCCTCTTAGGTGATCTACTTTCCACACTATTTCCTTAAATGAAAACCTTTTTGGACAACTTTTGATTCTTGGCAACACATAACATATCTTTAATAGCTTAGCCTACTGTCTTACAACCCAAATAAAAATTCCCTAGTGGAACTAGAAACTCATGTTTTCCTTTATAGCAACACATTACATGTTTTCTTAAATCATAACACGTTTCTTGGAAGGAAAAACACTTTTGTTTACTTATTGACTTGTAACTTACCATATCTTTATGCTAATTTTCGTCCCACTCTAAAGATCAACTCATGTTCCTTGAGAATACCAAAGTATATCTACTATTGCTCCAACCTTTTTATATCACTAACGGTAAGATTCAAAACAACTAAATCGGAGCCAATTGCTCACAATTCCTGGGGTGCGTATTAATAGGCACACGAAACCAAAAGTTAAGTCAATAACTAGATTTAAATTTCTTCCAATGCTATATCCGGGAAACAACCGTCCCACCACTTGCTTAATTTGGAACAACACTTTCTAAGCAAATCCATGGTTATACTAGGGATTATTCCATTCTTGGGTAGGACCTACCTTGACCTATGAACATAATTACTTTTTCACCACAACTTTTGAATTCTCAGGCCCACTAATCAATTCTTAGTAACCATAACCTCACGAGTTTTGTCGTGGGTGCAATTATCCTAGAAGAATCCTTCACAAACCTCCGTTAATAGCTCACCAAACTGTTGGAAATGTATGCCCTAAAGACACGTTTTATTTAATTTATGGTAATGATGTTTCTTTTAGTCAGTTTATTGCACATATATCATTTGCATTTAATTGTTGGAAAAGTGTCCATGCTATTAAGTAAGTGATTCATGTGATGGGTCGTTCTTCACAGTTAGGCATGAATCATGGGTACTTAATAAGCAAGAAAAATATTACTCTTGATCTTTTGATAGAACTGGGCATTCTATCATGATAAGATCATTGTGCAATAGATCCTAATGGAGGATGGCTTGCCTTAGCCAGTAAACAGTCCATTTACTCTTATTGTACAAGCGCATTTGGAATGCGTAGAGTGGACCTGTGATAGAAGCTAATGACAAAGTACTGATTATCATGGAGCTGGTCTATCACTGCTACTACGTGGACGAGTACTCTAATACTTGAGTATTAGTTGGTGGTCTAGTGAGCCTAGAACTATATTCTTAGATTCACTGTAGGTGAGGTCTATCAAAGATCAGCAACCTTGTGAGTTGGGAGTGTGGTTTCTAATTAGCTAAGACAGACTGATACAAGATAGTTTCTGTGATTCACCCCCTTGTGATTGTCCAAGAATAATCAAATAATCCAAGGCCCTGGGAACGTGACTTAAGAGTGTGTGCTTCTGGGTAGCTCCCAGTGATAAGCAAGTACATTCGACTAGTCACGGATTATTGGACTAGTGATCTAAGGATGGTAGAAGTCATTTAGAGAGGTGTTAGTACATTATTCCTTTCTAAATGATGGGTGTTACACAGAAGGGTATTATCGTCATTACACTAGTAGGTCAAAGACATCGCACATGCAAAATTATTCGTGGGGTCAGTGTTACCATATGGTGATAGTTGGAACACTTAGAATGACAAAATATAGCTACTAGGTAGCAAGGATATTTTGGTCATTTTAATAGCCATGAATAATTTGTCTTTTGGTCCCCGGGGTAGCTCGATATAACTCATGTATTTTTAATACATTTGGCCTATTGGGTGAATTACATGAGAGAGAATTATTTTATTCAGAATGGTCCATTGGGCTAGAATAAAATAATAAGTTCATTGGTTTTAATTAATTAATTGGGCTAACCCAATTAGAAAATTAATTAATTGGACTTGGCCCACTAGGGTTTTAACCCTAGGGTTCTCCCTATATATATTCTTTCTTTTGTTGGTTTTTTCACCTAAGTCGTTTTTCTCTTCGTCACCAAGAGAGGCCACGAGTTTTAGAGTCATACCTTGGAAGATCAAGAGATCTGATGCGAAGGAGCCGACGAATCGCAGGACAGCCGTCATCTCCACCACACGAAGAAGCCGTCGCGCCTCCTCCTTCTATCGCTCCATTCCGACCGGTAATCCGTAGGAAAAGTAAGCTTTCTAGATTCTAATCATTACGAGGATAGATTTTATTTTAAAATCGCTTCCGTTGCATGCTTTGGTCCTCGTTTATGTTCCTTCACAAACATTACTTCATCCCTCGAGATTACATTTTGATTCTCTTTTGACTATCGACTATCATAATCTACATCGCAATTATTCCACTTAAGTCATATTCCAAGCTTTTACCCATTTTCCATAATGATTAGGGATCTTGCCATGACGCCCTAGTTCCTTGGAACTTGGACTCTAAACCATACATAACATCCATGTTGCCGCCCAAACCTTGGCATCTAACCATCTCCATAGTTCATTTTGCTTCTCCGACTCATGGGTATCACACCCTAAACCGCGAACCAACCACCAGTCCTCTGCCTTGGTCCCTAGGCTCAGATCCATTGTTACAAGCCAAGCACTAATGGTGTTATTGTTACGCTAGAATTCCTCGTTCCACCTCCGAAAGCTATAGTGGTTCTTATTAACATTAGTCCAAATCCTTGATCTCCTAGACTCTCAATTTTCTTTTCTAAAAATATTACTCAATTGAGTGGTGCATCCTTATCCCAACCATTCTCAGTACCTTAAATTTTCTTCTACAACCTAATCTCCTTTAATTTCCAACTTGACATAGAACCTCTCTTTCTTGTTGCTACCATTATAGGTGCTATAATCATTTCCTCCAAAATTATTTGAAATCCATCCAGCACTACTATCGTATTCAAAAATTATAATAAGGAGGTGTAATCGTACTTATGTTACAACCACATGCCCTGTCTATCACAAATCTAGTTCCAAAAGCTCTATCCCCTGCATATGTTTTTGACACTCCATTTCAACTTGACACCTCACTTTATGAATCATCAATCCTATTTCTCTCCTTGAATTTATTAGGACCAACTTCAACTTGTTAAGATTTAATCATGTTCCAAGGTATCTTTACGAGCTTAATCAAGCTTTAACCAGCCCTATCTCATTGCTTGGTGCCTTACTACTCAAATTACGACTTATATGATTACCCCTCGGTCCTTGACAATCGTCGTGCTAATTATTTTCCTTTGAGTTTGGCTTTCTTAAATCGACTAGGGTCATTTCAAGCTTAAGATGTAATCGTCTCCTCAGGTTGAAATATCATTTTATCTCCAAGTTTATACAATGCGTGTAAATTTTCCATCAAACTCGAAATTCTCTTATTCCAACATCTTCCTAGTCTCCATGGTTTTCTCTTAAATTACAAATCCCTAGTTCATCATTGATTCCTATATCATTTCGATGACCCCCATTACTGATTTCCTAATTTCCAAAAAGATGTTAATAGAACTTGTTCTTCTCTTCTTGTCGCTGAAAGTATATTCAAGTTAAACACCTCAAGTCTCACTTTCCTAGAGTTCCCATCCTCATTTTATCTAGGTCTCGAATGTCTCTTAGAATCCATAACCCTGTTCCAAGTTCTCGTTCAACAGTTCTAACCATGCTAAGTTCAACAACCTAGCTTAACCATCCTAGGGTTTTAACCTGGCTCTGATACCAATTGTAACACCCCGCCTCATACGGGCGCGTCACTATGAGGTAGGATTTCTTTTTTTTTTTTTCCAAGATAAACACGCGCGGTGTTTCAAGAACAATCTTCACAGGAAGAAACAAACCCCGAGAACCCCAGTCTTTGCTCGTTTAACTAACAAGATCAATAATCAAAAGCTAAACGAGACATAGTACAACACAGTGGAATATTTAACATTAAAATTAACGTGGCCATCCACGAGTTTCATACATGATGCTCCCATACCAAAATACATATTACAACGTTACAAAATGATTATAGCACTATCATGCGATCGTTCATACATATATCCGAATAAGTACAAACACTTCCAAAATGGTACAACGACTATCAAATAAACACCGTGGGCCCATCAGCCATGTCCTCGACCTCGTAGCAATCCCTACCTGGAACGTTGAATGTTCCAGGGGCATAACCCAAGTTAGATGATAATACATCTAAGTGATGGCATGAAACATATTACACAATGCATGAACAACATACGAGCATGGCATATACAGACAAATGACAACATGCAAACACGTATAACTTGAGAAATCTCCCTAACATACTCAACCACCCGTGAAAAACACCGATCCACACACCGTTGGGGTTGACCTTGCCGCGGCATACTTAATCCTTCGAGTGCCCTACCGTGTCACTCGTTCACCTGGATTAACATTGCCCCATTCTCAAAAAGACCCTATCCCATCCCATACGGACCCAACGATGACACGAAAATTGACACCCAATGATATGAAAAATCACATGCCATGCATCGACTCTTTTAAATAAAATAGTTAATGCAATATATCACATGTTCAATATGCAAATGATGCCACAATGTACATGAGTGAAACGCCTTTGTAAACAACCCAAGTTTAGGAGGGTATAACCGCTCACTAGAACTGGTCCAATCATGTGTATCCTAAGCTTGGGAGGGTAAAACCGCTCACTAGAACCTACTACACACACTCCAAAACACATTCAAGACAAGGTAAAGCTAGAATCAAACCATTCACCTCGAACGCATTCGAAATGCCTCGACCCTCGTGCAACGCCTCGATTTGCATGCCAAATCACAAGTACTCGAACTTACAGTCAACCTTGAACCACAACACTTCCTAAACACCTTATTTAATTAAGGAAGCATTAAAATCCATTTTTCTCAATTTTTTCACAATTTCCTCTATTTTCTCCCAATTTTCACCTCGATAATTCCAAAATAATTATTTTCTCAAATATTTTCCCAAATATTTCAATACAGAAAATTCTAAAATAATTAAATAAATATTCTAGAATCGAAATTACCAAAAACCCCTTGCTCACGCGCCCTCACGTGTTAGGCGCGTGTGTGAGGGTGAAGGCTAGTGCGTGCAGCCACGCGCCACCGTCTTCTTCCTTAGATCCGGCCGTCGACGACTCATCCGATGGCCGAAATAAGGGCACCTCCTTGAAGCATTTTGAAAGTTGATCCGGATGGCATTGGTTTCAGCCTGAAAAGCCATCAAAAAGTGCCTCGAAAGGCAAGTTACAGGTCAGCCCTAGGCGGACCGCCACCCGTCGCCGACCGAGCTTCAAACGGCCACCAAATGCTCTCAAAACACCTCCAAACACTCCAGAAAGAAAGCCTTCACACCCAGGAGCAAAAGCCCTTTATCAACTCTCTTCGATTCTCTCCAAGACATAGCTAATTTGATGCCAAAAGTTCTCAAACTTTTGGCCCCCTTTTTTAGCCAAAAACCGAGCTTCTTTCGGCCAATCACCGGCCATGGCTTGGTCCCAAGCCTCCTACCGCCAGCTACCACCTCCCCCAGGTCGCCCTTAGTCTTCCCATCGCCGGATTCAGCCTCCACGTGCGAAGATTTTCTACGACCGATTTCCCTTCACTGTGCGTTCACATTGCATTTTCTGTTTATTACACTTTGACCCCTACTTTCTTCCAATTCCATTTTAGCCCTTACCAAGACACTCTTGATCTTCCTAACACCATCACTAAGGCCCACAAGATTAGTACTCCCCATTTCACCCTTGAAACTTTCAAAAAATTACTATTTTGACCTCTCTCGGGCAAATTTAGTAAATTGCACTTAGGCCCGGCTGGTCATTTTGACCCTAAATCCATTTGATTCAACCCTAAATTACTTAAGGGTTGTTCTATACATTAAATATTAGTCATTGACATGCTCCGTTGACTTTTCAGATGTCTCCTACATCGATTCGGTTTTCTCAGCCCGATTGACAGCTGTACTGAAAACTGTTCCAGATCCAATTTCCTTCATCACTAAAAATCATAATTCGTATCACTTGTCAATACTATACTATTTTCCTTGGCTATCTAGGGTCTGGGGTACTCCCTCTGGCCGTTTTCGATCACTTAAGACTGCGATAGTGTGTCCTATGGCCTTATTCTTTCGATAATTCCACTTGTATCCTTCATCAATATTATTTATAGGCTTAAATCATTCCCGGGTATTACAAGGACATTCCAGATGATCTAGAATACATAGCCTCAGCAGATCAACATAATATAGCCCTAGAAGCCACTCCAGTGCAAGGCTTAAGAAGATCTTCTAGAATAGTCAGACCACCACAAAGATTCTTTCCATCACTTAACTACATTTTTTTTACTGATAGAGGTGAACCAGAGAGTTATGAAGAGGCAATGAAGGTTGATGAATCAATCAAGTAAGAGTAATCCATGCAGGATGAAATGGATTCCTTGATGTCTAATCACACATGGCAGCTAACAGAGCTACCAGAAGGGAATGAAGCATTACAGAACAAATGGGTTTACCGAATAAAAGAATAATATAATGGTAACAAATGGTATAAAGCAAGATTGGTGGTGAAAGGCTTTTAGCAGAAAGAAGGGATTTACTATACTGAAATTTTCTCCCCAATTGTTAAATTGACTACAATCAGAATAGTTCTTGGGTTAGTGGTAAAGGAAGATCTACATCTTCAGTAGATGAATGTGAAAACGACTTTTCTTCATGGTGATCTACAGGAAGAAATTTACATGCAACAACCACAAGGTTTTGAGATTCAGGGAAATGAAAAATTGGTGTGCAAGCTTTAAAAGAGTTTGTATGGCTTGAAACAGGCTCCTAGACAATGGTGTAAAACGTTTGCCAACTTTATGAGTAGCAATGGTTTTTTGAGATGCTGGGTTGATCACTGTTGTTACATCAAAAGGTTTTATGGATCTTACATTACTCTATTACTATATGTTGATGACATGTTGATTTTTAGGGCTAGTATGCAGGAGATTAATAGACTGAAAAAGCAATTGGAGTTTGCGATAAAGGATTTGGGTGCTGCAAAACAAATCCTTGGAATGAGAATTACTAGGGACATGAAGGTCCTAAATCTATTGTAAGAAGAATATGTGAAGAAAGTGCTTAGTAGATTCAACATGGATAGAGCGAAGCCTATGAGTACCCATTTGGCCAATCATTTCCATCTATCTAAGAATCAGACACCTTCATTTGAGGAGGAGCGTGCTTACATGGCTAAGGTACTCTATGCCTCTATCATTGGCAATGTTATGTATGCCATGTTATGCACTAGACTAAGTATAGCACATGCAATGAGAGTTGTGAGCAGATACATGAGTAATCCGGGAAAACAACACTGGGAGGCAGTGAAATAGATTCTTAGTTACTTGAAAGGTACTATAGATTCAGCTTTGGGCTTTAGAAAGTAGGATTTGGGCTTGCGAGGATATGTTTACGTTGACATGGACGGTGATGTAGATGAAAGAAAGAATACTACCAGGTTTGCTTATACTTTGGGTGGTATTGCAATTAGTTGGGTCTCAAAATTGCAGAAGATAGTTGCAATTTCTACCACTAAGACATAGTATGTTGCAATGATAGAGGTTAATAAGGAGATGATGTGGTTGCAATCTTTCTTGGAAGATTTGGGTTACAAGTATGAGTGGAGTGTGTTGCATTTTGATAGTTAAAGTTCCATTCATTTGGAAAAAAATCCAGTTTATCATACTAGGACTAAGCATATACAGGTTCAATATCACTTCATAAGTTCTGTTTTGGAGGATGGCGTTTTGGTAATTGAGAAGATTGAGGGGAGTCAAAATCCAGTTTACATGTTGATGAAGACTGTTACTATTGAGAAACTGGAGTTGTGTGCAACTTCAATTCGACTTCTCTGCTAAGGATTGAGGAGTTGCTACCATTGCAAGTGGAGACACTTGTTAGTGTGTGAAGCCTAATTATCACCATGGCGCATATTAGAGAGCATTGGTGTGCATTCTTGTAATCTCCAATTTGGTTATAGTGGAAAACTTATAGCGGCGGCAGTGGACGTAACTCTAACATTGAGAGTGAACCACTATAAACCTCGTGTGTTCTTCATGCTTGCTTTGATTATTTCTCTTCTGTCATATAGGATTAGGACTTTAATCTTAACATTAAAGAGATTAAAAGGGATTATAATATAAAAATGTATAAGTAGAAAGTGGCACAATCCAAATTGGAATTGGAGAAGAGGCCGCATACGTAGAGTAACTGCACATCTATATATATAATATTATTGGTACTGCCACGCGTCCTCTGGATCTTCATCTTATATTTGATTTGAACGAGAGTGACCCAGTCAGCTGAGATTCTCTCCAACTTTCTTTTCAAAGGTTATCTTATCTCTTTAGAGTAAGCTCTACGCTATCTTTAAATAGAGGTCAACTTCTATAGGTATAGGGATCTGACTACTGAGTGATTTTTTATTTCGGGTATCTTCTTCTACTGACTTGTATGTGGGACTCCTCCCGGGGGATTAGAGCCCTGCCCTTGCAGGTGCTTGGTTTGAGACAGACCTCGGTGATTGGTCCAACATCATCATTTGGCGCCTACCTTGGGGCCGGTTGCTTTATCTGCTCTTGTTTATCGAGTACCTCGGACTAACTCAAGTTCCCCCCGTTATGGCAACAAGAAGAAATCAATCATGAGCTGCTCATACCCAACCTATCCCAGATCAGAGTCAAAATCGCCCACTCGAGAGCGGCCCCGTAGGTGGTCATCCCCCGAATCCCCTGCCATCATGGGATTGTTAGTGTAGGTGCTCTAGATCCAATCAGATTGGGCATGTTGTACACTGACAATTATAATCATGTTTATTATTTGAATAAGGAGTTGTTCAAATTCACAAGAAGTCATTCTATTAGTTTCTTGTTATTATTGTAATAACCAAATGAAACTAGATAGAAGTCCATATGATGTATACTGTGATTAATCTATAAAGATGTGAGATGATGCATCACAGTTTCTAGACATCATTAAACGTCCCAAGTCGTAGCAATGTCAAGAATGGACATTGACAATTGCAGTAAGACTTGTATGTGCTATGTTTTTGCTATGTGATAGCAATGGGGGTCTCACACCCATAGGCATGGGGATGCCTAGACAAGTACATAGGTGACCAATGTTGGAGAACATGTCACTGGACATGACTCGCCATGAGAATCCATTTTGGTTATATGTTGATGGTATTCTCATACGAGATGGGTGTAACTAATCCTTGGACCTGAGGTTATCATGGTCATCTCATAAGAAGACCGATATGCTTTGACATCGTTTCGATGGGCCTAGACAAAGGCTGCACGTGGGCGATCATTGGGTATATCGTGAAGCTTATGGAGATGGGTGTATAACCAAGATGGGACTCGTCTATCCCTTGATAGAGGATGACGTATCTAAGGCGCCTTCGGTGGATATTCACTTTAAATCCATGGCCATGGTGAAAAAGATCAATAAGGAGTTATTGATTCACTTTCTATTAAGTGAAGATATCCGTAAGACCGAAGAAAACTCATGTGATCATTATCAAGCAACACATTGCAATACTTGAGATCACATAAGATACATTGACGAGAGGATCGTATTACACGGTAACCATGCTCGTGAAAGGTTATTTGCGGATTATGAATCCTTCTGAATAATTGGGTAGGCATGATGCCTTGCTAGAGGCCAATCTTGTCTTATGTGTTCGTACCGACACATTGCCAACATATTCAGAAGCCTAATGAGTCATACGCAATAGGCACGGTCCCTGGCTTAAACCAGGAGAGTGGATGTATGGTTAAGTGGGACACTTCGGCAAGAAGTTGTGCCGTCGTAGGTTCTCATGGAAAAAGAACAAATAGACGTAATGACGTCAATATGATGAGGAGTCGTCATAATGGAAAGAGTTTCCTAAAATGGCAATTGATTAAATTAGGAAGGAGTTTCTAATTTAATAATTTTCTATTTGTTGGAGTGGCAAATAGGAAATAAAATATATTTGGGCTTAAGTTAATATTTGGACTAAATTTGATTTGGGCCAGATATTAAATTAAATATTATATTTGGACTAAATTAGATTTAGGCCAAATATTATATTAAATATTATATTTGAACCAAATTAGATTTGGGCTAAAATATTTTATTTAAACCTATAAAAGGATTTGGGCCATTTAATTATATTTCTAGTTGGACTAGAATAAGCCCACTTAAGATTCTAATTAAATTAGAATTAATAGGTTAGCCCAATCCATTAGGGTTTTAGAAACCCTAGGATATTTCTCTATAAATATCCCTTTATAGGTTGCCCAAAATTACAAGGAGTTTCTAGTGTCGATTTTTCAAGAGTTGAAAAAAATGTATTGCCGCTCACTCTTCCCCGTTTCTTTTGGCATCAATACGAAACGAGGGCATTCTTTTTCCGTCCATACACAAGCCGCGCAAAGGAGAAGGAGCTAGCACTCCTATTCCGCTCTCCTTGCCAACGGACGCGTGCCGCGTATCACGAGTTAGAGGCCGGACACTTGGACGGCTCGAATCCGCGAACGACTCGATTATCTAAAGGTTAGATTTATTTATTTGTTTGTGAATGATTTGATTTCGACGTTGATCCAATCGCCGGGATCGGGGTAAGGTTCAAAATTTTTGAACTACGCTGCTTGCCCCGTAGCGATCTTGCTTTACTTTCAGTGGTATCAGAGCCATCGTCGAAATATTTCAATTCCTTACGTGCGGATTCGGTTATGTTGTTATTTGTGAAATAATTAAATAATTGTTGTATTTGTATTCTTTGGATTGCAAAACGTTTTTGGGTGAAGGGCAAAAGATCGTGTATGACACGAAAAGGGGCAAAACGGAGTTCGGGGTGCATACGGATGCACCGGGGCGTCAAAAAATGCAGCCAAGCGGTGCCCACGCGTGCTGGGCGCGCGCAGGCGCGGCCAGGCAGGCCCCCGCGCGCGCGCATGGGGCGGCCGGGTGCGGGCGCGACCCGCGACCCGCGCGCGGCCAGCGGGTGAGACCCGCGCGCCGCGGATGACCCGCGCGCGGCCCGCGGGTGCGACCCGCGACATGCGCGGCCCTTGCGCGTGCTTGCGCGGCCCGCGCGGCCACTGCCGCCCACACGGGCCGCGGCCGAGAGCGCCAGGCGCGGCCCATGCGCGCCCAGCGCGCGCCAGCCGCGGCCCATGCGCGCTTTTGGCCCTGTTTGGGCTGGCAGCATGTTTGACATGCTGCCCAGCCACTTCCCGGCCCCTCCCGCTCCCTCGGGCTTGGGTTTGACTTTCCCCGGGGTCCACATGAAGCACCCGGGCCGACCCTTCGGTGGCTTAGTGCGTTCCGTTCCTTTTGGTGGGGCCCGGCCAAATTGTTTGGCTATTTTTTTATTTTTATCCAATCCATAAGTGTATGACACTTATGGGCCGTGATTAAAAATGGGGCTGGGCCGTTAATTGGATTATTTATTAATTATTGGGCTGCTAATGTATGTTTGACATGCATTGGTTGATCCAAGGCCTATAGAGCCTTGTTAGTTAAACTAATGGATGGAGCCCAAGCCCAACACAATTAAAACAATTTTGTTTTTTTTTTCCAAAATTATACAAATTTTCAATTTATTGAAAGCGTTTCATTAAGTTTGAAATAGATGCGACAATTAATTAACATAATATAAATGAATCAATGTGATTGATTGCATGGGGGTATGGTATGGATCGAGTCGACCATTTATTTATTATTGAGAATGAATGCTTGTAAATTTGGTTTTTGAAATAGGGTCTGCGTGTCCTGCCTCTCTTATACTCTGATATACATTCTCTTCTCATCTCACTCCCCTCGAATGTAACTCGGGGTTTCTGATTCTATGTAATGTATGTAGAATAGAATAGAGTAGTGATAGTTGTAGTTTGTATGAAGAGAAAGAGATGGAGCCAAATTGAAGACAAGATTTGAAGACCAACGAAGGCTTGAAGAATGTGCTTGTGAAGCAAGATGTGATTCTTCACCTAGGTTTGACCCGCTGGCTTCCTTTCTATGGCTCGAGGGGGCTAGCCGTAGTTATCCATACCATACACCGGTTTGAGTCGTTTATTATGCATTATTAATTTGATTAATTGCATGTGATGAGATTTAAATAAATTAATAATAAATCCCTCATTAATATTAAGCCAACTTGCCTTCCATCATTATGAAGCATTAGGTTTCTAGCTGGCACTTGATTTGTTGAGTCACTCAAGGTCATGTGTCACCTATGATTCCTATGTTTCATGGGCCATGAGATGTCCCTGAATGATGGGTTCGACTTAACTAGAAAGGTGGGGTTTGTTGAGTCACTCAAGGCCTTACTAATTATAGAGGCAAAGATTGGGAGTCACATAAGATGTGCTTGACAAGGAGTTGTCAACCCAATGAATCTAGGAGTTGCATGGAGATGCAATTGGTAGCAAGTACCTACCTAATCGATCCTAACACAATTTGTTGAGTCACTCAAGGTTGTGCGAGGGGAGATGGGATCCTAGCCTACTAGGAAATCTTCCAACAGGATTTCTCGAGTTATGTCTTGAGGGTGGCAAACTCGTAGAAAATAGTGGAAGCAATCATAAAATGTTACTTCTTACAATTTATGATTTCGTAATTCAATATGATTATAATAATATCTCTATTCAGTTGTTGATCCAGAATGTCTGGAAACATGTCGATAAGATCGATATTCGAGGGCAATAAAACCTTCAACGAGACTAATTTCTATAACTAGGAGATCATCTTGAGGATAGTCCTTATGTATGATAAAATTCTCTATGTGATAGGGAGCTATCTTCTTACGAAGCCACCATTTAAAGAAATAGTAGCATATTAGGCCTGGACGATGCACAGGGGTGATACGATCATCGTTTGGTATATCATCTTGGCTGCCATGACCCTAAAACATAGGTCGTAACATAAGAGTTATGATGCCTATGAGATCATGGCTAGGCTCAAAGATCATCTATTGAGAAGCATGTCATAGAGATGATATGTTTTATCAATAGGTTGCTAGAGCTAAACTTGGGTATGGATGTAGAAACTTACCCCAGATTTGGTGCTACAGTCCCTCCCTAAAAGTTATGGAAAAGACTCTTGGAGAGTGGTTATCCATACTAAGGGAGATCGAGCCTAAAATAGATTATAGGCCAAGGGAAGTGTTCTCTTAGTTGAAGGGCCCAAAGCACACAGGGTCAAGCCCAATAGTAAGAAAGCCAAAAGGAAGAAGAGTTCTTCCAAAGCGCAATCTGGAAAAGTCTAGAAGACCAAAACCCAAAAGGGCAAAGAAGATGCGTTCTATCTCCACTGTGATAAACCCGAAAGTGTAGAGTAAAAAGAGTTCTACTCAAGGCACTTCAGGTATTTATGTTATTGGAATTAATCTATCTACTTCTAATCAGTCACATGAGTATTAGATACTGGATCTAATGCTCATATTTGCACTTTTGTGTATGGGTTTAGGAGTACGAGGAGATTAATAATAGGAGAAGTGTACCTACACGTGGCAAATGGATCAAAAGTTGTTCCATTAGTTGTAGGGACCTATTTATTGACATTGCCCACAAGGCTTGTATTGGAATTACATAACTGTTACTACAATTCCAGTATGACTAGGAATATAATTTCTAATTCTTGTTTGACAAGGATGGATATTCATTTTTATTTAAGAACAATAGTTGTTCGTTTTATAAAAATGAGTTATTTTATGGTAAAGCAACAACACGTAATGGTTTGTATATTCTTAATGTTGATACTCCTATCAATAACATAAATATTAAGCGACTTAAATCAGGTGATTTAAATAGCACTTATTTATGGCATTGTCGCCTTGGCCATATAAATGAGACTAGCACATCCAACTTGTATAGAGCTGGATATCTTAGCACATTTGATTATGAATCATATGGTGCTTGCGAATCTTGTTTACTTAGCAAGATGACTAAGTCTCTTTTTAAAGTAAAGGGAGGCTACATAAGTGCTAGGGTTTGTGCACATTAATGTGTGTAGACCCATGTCCACCCAAGTTAGAGGTGGATATATCTACTTCATAACCTTTACTGATTATAGATCATGTTTTGGTTATGAGACATAAATCTGAGGCTTTTGAAAAGTTCATAGAATTCAAATTTGAAGTATAGAAACAAACTGAGAAAAGTATCAAAGTACTTCGATCAGATCGAGGTGGTGAATACTTGAACAGTGAGTTTCTAGATCATCTAAAGCAGAATGAGATTCTCTCACAATGGATTCCACCTAAAACACCAGAGATGAATGGTGTGTCTGAAAGGAGGGATAGGACCTTGTTGGACATGGTCTGGTCCATAATGAGTCGTACTGAACTCCTCATTTCATTTTGGGAATACGCACTCCTCACCACGATCTTTGTTTTGAACAGGGTTCCAAATAAGTCAGTTACTCAGACTCCATATAAGATATGGAAAGGAAAGAAGCCAAATCTGTCTTTCCTTTAGATTTAGGGTTGTGAAGCTTATGTCAAGGGTGTTGACAATAACAAGATAAAACCCAAATCGCTGAGATGTTTGTTTGTGGGATATCCAAATGGATATTACTTTCACCACCCATATGAACAAAAGGTGTTTTGTTGCCAAGCATGTGGTATTCCTTGAGAAGGAATTCTTAGATGCTGTGGCTAGTGGGAGGAATGTTAAGCTCGAATAGATTCGAGGCGAACCACAAACAAATACTCCTCTCTAGGAACCTGAGAAAGATTAGACACAAGATGTTGTGTCAACTCCCCAACCTTCTACATAAGAACCTCGTAGGTCGATGAGGGTTCATCGCGAGCGAGAGAGATATGGATTTCTCATCTCGGCACATGCAGATGTGCTTCTAGCTGTGAACGATGAGCCTACTACCTATGATGAGGCAATGTCTGACATTGACTCTGGGTTATGGCAGATGGATGACAAAACAACTTTCCTTAAAGGAAACTTGGTTAAGGATGTGTATTTGACACAGCCTGACGGTTTTGTTACTCATAAACATGCAAATAAGATTTGCAATTTGCAAAGATCCATTTATGGACTAATGCAAGTATCCCAGAGTTAGAATCAATGTTTTGATGAAAAGATCAAAAGGTTTGATTTTTCACAAAAAGGAAATTGATCCTTGTGTTTACAAGAAGGTTAGTGGGAGCGTGGTGGTCCGTTTAGTCCTATATGTGGGCAATATATTGCTCATAGGGAATGGTCTTCCCATGATGCAATTAGTTAAAATATGGCTTTCAAAATATTCTCCATGAAGGATTTGGGAGAAGCAACCTATATTCTGGGAATAAGGATCTATAGAGATAGATTCAGGAGGTTGCTAGCACTCTCCCAAAGCGCGTACATTGACAAGGTGCTAAAGAGGTTTAGCACGGAAGATTCTAAGAGGGAAATCTTCCCATGTCACATGGTATACATCTCTCTAAGGCTGTGTTTAAAGACACAAGATGAGAGAGATAGGATGAGTCGAGCACCATATGCCTTGGCTATTGGCTCGATCATATATGCCATGTTATGTACGAGGCTTGATGTCGCATATGCTTTGGGCATATGTAGTAGATATCAAGCTGATCCAGGTGAGAAACACTGGATTGTTGTGAAAAACATTCTTAAGTACTTGTGAAGCACTAAAGAGATGTTTTTTCCATATGGAGAATGAGAACATACCATGAAGGGGTTCATGGATGCCAGTTTCCAATTCGACCATGATGATTTTAAATCACGTACAGTCGAAATTCATATTCTGCCTATATGGCTGGGCCATGAGTTGGAAGAGTTCCAACAAGAGATAGTGGCAGATTCAACAACTGAAGTCGAATACATAAACAACCTTCGAAGCAGATAAGGGGGTTGTATGGATCCGTAAGTTCATTGATGAACTTAAAGTGGTGTCCAACAT
Source organism: Diospyros kaki (assembly GCA_036245055.1). Taxonomy (NCBI): domain Eukaryota; kingdom Viridiplantae; phylum Streptophyta; class Magnoliopsida; order Ericales; family Ebenaceae; genus Diospyros; species Diospyros kaki. Next base: position 24,725,549 of record BSEG01000003.1, on the reverse strand, counting down.
TGTTGATCCAATAAACAGTTATTGGGACAACAACGGAGCCATCGCGTAAGTGAAGGAACCACGGTCTCATCAACGGACCAAATTTGTATTGCGACATCACCATATGATAATGGAGATTATCAGCTGAGGTGACATATATAGAGAAAGTAACGACGGATGACAACGTCGTAGATCCCTTGACTAAAGCTCTGTCCCAGGAGAAACATGAAAGTCATGTTTGATCATCACATATAAGATACATGGGTGATTGGCTCTAGTGCAAGTGGGAGATTGTTAGTGTAGGTGCTCTAGATCCAATCAGATTGGGCATGTTGTACACTGACAATTATAATCATGTTTATTATTTGAATAAGGAGTTGTTCAAATTCACAAGAAGTCATTCTATTAGTTTCTTGTTATTATTGTAATAACCAAATGAAACTAGATAGAAGTCCATATGATGTATACTGTGATTAATCTATAAAGATGTGAGATGATGCATCACAGTTTCTAGACATCATTAAACGTCCCAAGTCGTAGCAATGTCAAGAATGGACATTGACAATTGCAGTAAGACTTGTATGTGCTATGTTTTTGCTATGTGATAGCAATGAGGGTCTCACACCCATAGGCATGGGGATGCCTAGACAAGTACATAGGTGACCAATGTTGGAGAACATGTCACTGGACATGACTCGCCATGAGAATCCATTTTGGTTATATGTTGATGGTATTCTCATACGAGATGGGTGTAACTAATCCTTGGACCTGAGGTTATCATGGTCATCTCATAAGAAGACCGATATGCTTTGACATCGTTTCGATGGGCCTAGACAAAGGCTGCACGTGGGCGATCGTTGGGTATATCGTGAAGCTTATGGAGATGGGTGTATAACCAAGATGGGACTCGTCTATCCCTTGATAGAGGATGACGTATCTAAGGCGCCTTCGGTGGATATTCACTTTAAATCCATGGCCATGGTGAAAAAGATCAATAAGGAGTTATTGATTCACTTTCTATTAAGTGAAGATATCCGTAAGACCGAAGAAAACTCATGTGATCATTATCAAGCAACACATTGCAATACTTGAGATCACATAAGATACATTGACGAGAGGATCGTATTACACGGTAACCATGCTCGTGAAAGGTTATTTGCGGATTATGAATCCTTCTGAATAATTGGGTAGGCATGATGCCTTGCTAGAGGCCAATCTTGTCTTATGTGTTCGTACCGACACATTGCCAACATATTCGGAAGCCTAATGAGTCATACGCAATAGGCACGGTCCCTGGCTTAAACCAGGAGAGTAGATGTATGGTTAAGTGGGACACTTCGGCAAGAAGTTGTGCCGTCGTAGGTTCTCATGGAAAAAGAACAAATAGACGTAATGACGTCAATATGATGAGGAGTCGTCATAATGGAAAGAGTTTCCTAAAATGGCAATTGATTAAATTAGGAAGGAGTTTCTAATTTAATAATTTTCTATTTGTTGGAGTGGCAAATAGGAAATAAAATATATTTGGGCTTAAGTTAATATTTGGACTAAATTTGATTTGGGCCAGATATTAAATTAAATATTATATTTGGACTAAATTAGATTTAGGCCAAATATTATATTAAATATTATATTTGAACCAAATTAGATTTGGGCTAAAATATTTTATTTAAACCTATAAAAGGATTTGGGCCATTTAATTATATTTCTAGTTGGACTAGAATAAGCCCACTTAAGATTCTAATTAAATTAGAATTAATGGGTTAGCCCAATCCATTAGGGTTTTAGAAACCCTAGGATATTTCTCTATAAATATCCCTTTATAGGTTGCCCAAAATTACAAGGAGTTTCTAGTGTCGATTTTTCAAGAGTTGAAAAAAATGTATTGCCGCTCACTCTTCCCCGTTTCTTTTGGCATCAATACGAAACGAGGGCATTCTTTTTCCGTCCATACACAAGCCGCGCAAAGGAGAAGGAGCTAGCACTCCTATTCCGCTCTCCTTGCCAACGGACGCGTGCCGCGTATCACGAGTTAGAGGCCGGACACTTGGACGGCTCGAATCCGCGAACGACTCGATTATCTAAAGGTTAGATTTATTTATTTGTTTGTGAATGATTTGATTTCGACGTTGATCCAATCGCCGGGATCGGGGTAAGGTTCAAAATTTTTGAACTACGCTGCTTGCCCCGTAGCGATCTTGCTTTACTTTCAGGGATCGTGTCGCCCAGTTAGAGGGATAGGTCCAACGTTTGACGGAATTGCTCAACACCTTTTTAACCCAATAACAGCCTCCAGAGGTGAGAAAAATGAGAGCATTCCAATCACGACAGTCGGCACCAGGGGGATCGCCATTCTAGTCATAGAGAATTTTGAGGAGGCAAATCCCCCCTCACTAGGAAGGAGTCCTATCGGGACTAGAGACGGAGTCGACCCTCCAGGCATGGTGAGTATGGGAGGCCGGGCTCGGAGGGGAAGGAGTCCTCTAGTCCCAATTATGCCCTGGCCGGAGAGGCCCAACGGGAAAGGCGTTTGCGGCATTTGGTGAAGGAGGTTGCGAAGTTGAGACGAAGGGAGGAAGAGCCACATGACATTGTTTCCAATCAACCACTAAGTCGGGAGATTATGGCAATTATACAATCCAAGCTGCTTCGAATCCTGGTTATTAAGCCATATGGAGGTACAATTGACCCTGCTGATCACCTGAATCTCTTCGCCTCTCACATGATGGTCCAGGCAGCCCCTAATGCTATGTGATGTAGAGTTTTCCTGGCCACTTTGGAAGGACATGCACGGGCCTGGTATTCAAGTCTGGCACACCGGTCAATTGCTAATTTTGGATAGCTTCGAAACAAGTTCTTGGCTCATTTTGCTCTCCTCCGAAGGCACCGAAGGTCCACCATGACCCTTGTGAATCTCAAGCAGAATCAAGGGGAGTCGTTAATAGATTTTTTGGCCAGATTCAATATAGAGGCATTGAGCATTGAGAATCTTGATCAGAGTATTGCTATGGTGGCTTTTTAGAATGCCTTGAGGGCTGACCCTTTTACCTAGTCACTGGCCAAGGACCTCCCCAAATGTTCACAGAGATCTTGAGCCTAGCCACTAAGTACATTAATGCGGAAGAGATGATGCGGGCTAAGAGAATCGAGTACTCAGGCCAGAAAGAGAAGAAAAGTCAGAATAGAAAGCAAAAGTCTGAAGATAAACTGGGCTGACGAGGGGAAAGGTCGGGCCCCCGATGGATTCTGGTTAGGTTCACCCTACTTAATACTCATCAGGCTGAAATCCTGGCTATAATTGAGAATAAGGATTACTTGAAAAAATCGAGAGTTATGAAGGCCCCGGCTAATAAAAAAAGTAAAGACAAGTATTATCAATTCCATCGAGATCATGGATATGACACAGAGGAGTGCCATCAACTGAAAGAAGAGATTCAGGAGCTCATTAATTGGGGTTTCTTGAGGAGGTTCATAGCTAAGGATACTGATCCACAAAGGAGTGAACATCGAAGATCAAGGAGCCCCCCTCGTAGACGTGGTAGATCCTATGAAAGGCGTAGGACCAGAACCCCACCCAGGAGAGAGAGTCGCCAGGGAAAGGGAAGTCCTCCACAACATTTAATTTTTCACATTCTAGCGGCTGGGGTGGTGCTGGGTAAGGAGTCAGGGGAAAGTTCTGATCTGCATCGAAACGCAGGAGTCAAGAGAGCTCGACCAGGGGACGTTATCTCCTTTACAGATGACGATTTTCCTGGGTATCTGTTTTCTAATGATCCACTGGTCATCATAGCAAAATTGAGAAAATTGGAGCTTCGACGGATCCTGGTGGACCCAGGGTGCTCCTCTGAGGTCTTATATCGACAGGCCTTCTTGGGCATGGAATACAAGATGGAACAGTTGAAGCTAGCTCATGTCCCTTTGATTGGATTCGACAGGCCTTCTTATGCGGACGGTATGTTCCAGCTCTCGTTAACTCTTGGAAAGGGTTCTCGATTTGCCCAGGTCATGTTGGACATTTTGATGGCGGAGGTCCCCTCGGCCTACAATACGATCCTGGGGAGATCGAGACTAAATGCTCTATGGGCCATTTTGAGTACTTACCACATGGTGCTTAAGTTCCTTACTACTGTGGGGGTTGGAGAAGTTAGAGGAGACCTAAGCTCCACCTGGGAGTGCTACATGGCATCCATCAATACAGCTAGGGGTATTATGCAGGAGCGGTCAGAACCCCAGGAAGATTCAGGATGGGGTGAAGGCCCTAATGTGAGAGAGGTCAGAATTTCCCCTCCCGCCACTATCAGTTTTTTACTGGAGGGTCCAGAGACCCTAAGATTGTTGAGCTGGTGGATGAGCTCGTAGAGGTGCCATTGGACCCGGACCGACTCGATAGATGTGTGAGGGTGAGCACCCAATTGAAAGACCATCTTCGGGCCCGAATTATATCCCTTCTTCGGCAATATGCAGATATTTTTGCATGGTCAGTTCACGACATTCCAGGCATAGACCCGAAAATGATGACACACCGATTGGGAGTGAAGCTGAGGTACCGACGTGTCATAAAGAAGAAGAGGAATTTTTCCCCAGATAGGGCAAGGGCTATAGAGGCTGAGGTGGAAAAACATATGACAACACGATATATTCGGGAGGTTGATTATCCAGAGTGGATCGCCAATGTGGTTCTAGTCCCCAAGGGAGAAGGTAAGTGGAGGTTATGTATTGATTTCACTAACCTTAATAAGGCCTGCCCAAAAGATAGTTACCCACTTCCCCGGATCGATGCCTTAATTGATGGCACGATCGGATGCCACCTCATGAGTTTTCTAGATGCTTTTTAGGGATATCATCAGATCCCGTTACATAAGGAGGATCAGGAGAAGATGACAGTCATTACTGACTGGGGCACCTATTGCTACACTGTTATGCCTTTCGGCTTGAAGAACGCAGGGGCTACATACCAATGGGTTGTAAATAGGCTCTTTCAGGACCAGTTAGGTCGCAACATGGAGGCCTACGTGGATGACATACTAGTAAAGGCCCTACTGGCAGAGGAGCATCTAATGGATCAAGAAGAGTCTTTCAAAACTTTGCGTAGGTTTCAGTTGAAGCTTAATCTCTTTAAGTGCGCTTTCGGTGTCTCTGTAGGGATGTTTCTCAGGTATATCGTGCATCATCATGGGATCAAGGTGAATCCTGAGAAGATTAAAGCGATACTAGAAATGCAGACCCCAAGAAGCATTAAGAAGGTCTAGCAGCTCACGGGAAGGATAGTGGCCCTATCTAGGACCAAGGATTTTGTCTGGGACGTCGAGTGCTAGGAGGCTTTTAATGAGCTTAAGGAATGTCTGGCTTCACCACCAGTCCTCACTATGCCAAAGATGGGCGATGCTATACCTCTACTTGGTCATAGTAGAGGAAGCAGTGAGTTCAGTACTGGTGCACAAAGAGAATAAGAGGTAGAGGCCAGTAAACTACACGAGCAAATGATTGTTTGGGGTAAAGGCTCAGTATTCCCCAGTGGAGAAATTGGCGTTTGCCCTGGTCGTCTCAACGAGGAAGTTACGACCCTACTTCCAGGTGCACTCTATCAGCGTGCTTACTGACCAGCCTCTAGCAGGTTTTGGGGAAGTCAGAGCTCTCAGGGAGAATGCTGAAGTGGTCAATGGAGTTAATAGCATTCGACATAGAGTACAAGACTTGTTCAGCTATTAAGGCCTAGGCCTTAGGAAACTTCATCGCCAAAGGATTTGGGCTTGGGGGATCACCAGAGGACATCCTAGGACCATGGATGTTAGCAATGGATGGCAGCTCAAACCCTGGAGGTGGAGGATCTAGGAAAATGATTAAGAGCCCCGAGGATTAGTCCTGGCTATACGCTCTGCATTTCGAGTTCCGGGTGTCCAATAATGAGGCAAAGTATGAGGCCATCATAGCTAGGTTGAGGCTCGCCGCACAACTGGGGGCAAGACATCTAAACGTACAGTCTGATTCTAACCTTGTTGTTTAGCAGGTGAAGGGAGAATATGAGGCCAGGGAGGACCACATGTCCAAATATTTGATTTTCGTTCAGGAATTAATGAGTCATTTTCGATCTGTGAAAATAGAGCATGTGCCCTGATCCTAGAATGTGGAAGCAGACACCTTATCCCAGATCACGTCAGCCTCTTTCCCAACCAATTCCAGACAGATCTTTATCAAGACACTACCCCAAAGAAGCATTGACGAGGTCGTTGAGCAGCTATGTCTCGACCTAGAACCAAGTTGGTTGGACCCTTTTGTCAGTTATTTGAAAGACGACAAGCTACCAGAGAATGACTTAGAGGCCCATGAGCTAAAAAGGAGGGCTCATAAGTTTATACTAATCAACGAAGAGTTGTATAAGAGATCCTACACTCAACCACTCTTGAAGGAAGTGAGGCCACGTGAAGCTGACTATATTTTGAGAGAGATCCATGAGGGAATATGTGGGAGGCACATAGAAGCCCAAACTCTCTATCAGAAGGCCCTTCGACAAGGATATTATTGGCCGACTATGGTGTCTAATATTGGCCGACTATGGTGTCTGATGCAGAGCAGCAAGTCAAGAAATGCAAAAGATGCCAACGGGTCTCCAACATAATCCATGTTCCTAGTGCCATGCTTACTCACCTGGTTCAACCATGCCCCTTCGCCCAATGAGGGATTGATATTCTAGGTCCATTCCCGCCTGCCATGGGTCAGGTTAAATTCTTGATCGTCGCTATAGATTACTTCACCAAGTGGATAGAGGCCAAGCCCTTGGCCTCCATCACTGCGCGAAAAGTGAAGCAATTTTTATGGAAGAACGTGGTTTGTCAATTTGGGATCCCACGGGTGATTGTTTCGGATAATGGGACCCAGTTTACAAATCGAAAAGTTAAAGAATGGTGTCAGGAGTTGGGGATCAAGCATCACTTCACCTCTGTAGCTCATCTACAGGCTAACGGACAGATTGAGCTTGTCAATAGGACTATGCTCCATGGATTGAAAGCTCGAGTCAACAAGGCAAATAGAAGCTGGGTGGACAAGTTACCGAGCATCCTTTGGTCTTATCGGACCACGAGGAGGGGGTCCACCAGGGAGACCCCATTCAACTTATGTTACGGCTTAGAAGCCCTTATTTCGGTAGAGATTGGGATCCCAACTTTTAGAGTGAAGCATTTTGACCTAAAGTCTAGTGAGCAAGGCTTAAGAAATAACTTGGATATAGTGGAGGAGCTTCGGGACAAAGCAAGGGTTCGCCAAGTGGCTTATAATCAGCGAATTAAGAGGTACTATAATCGGAGGGTGAAAGCTCAGAGTTTTCTACCTAGCGATTTAGTCCTTTGACGAGCAAGTGTTAGCAACCCCCGAGATTCTAAGAAGTTGTCGCCGACTTGGGAAGTGTAATACCCGAAAAATTTTGTAAGTTATTGCCATTTAATATAAGAAATATTATTCCAAATTTTTAAAGGACTCGGGACACATGGCACTATAGGATTGAAAGTAACAATTAGGGTGCTAATCTCAAGATCAAGGAAGGCTAATTAGGTGATGACAAGTGGCATGTGAATGAATTTCAAATCTATGTAATGATTATAGGACACATGGCAAAGTTTGAATGGAAACACCTAACCTTTACTTAGTCTCCAAGTTTGGGACACTTGGCACCCTAGGATTGGAACACTGAAGGACCATCACGAGGATTATAGCATGCAACGGAAGCGATTTTAAAACAAAAATCTTCCTCGTATCGATTAGAATCTAGGAAACTTACTTTTCTTTCGGATTACCGGACGGAATGAAGCGACAGGAGGAGAAGGGGCGGCAGCTTCTTCGCGTGGTGGAGACGACGGCTGTCATGCGATCCTTCGGCTCCTTCGCATCAGATCTTGAACGATCTCTTGATCTTCCAAGGTATGACTCTAGAACTCATGGCCTCTCTTTAGTGAAGAAGAGAAAAAACCCTAGGTGAAAAACAACAAGGAGAGAATATATATAGGGAACCCTAGGGTTAAAACCCTAATGGGCCAAACCTTAGTGAGCCAAGTTCATTTAATTAATTTTCTAATTGGGTTAGCCCAATTAATTAATTAAAAACCAATGAACTATTAAAATAATTCTCTCTCAATGTAATTCACCCAACAAGCCAAATGTATTAAATAATACATGAGTTATATCGAGCTACCCCGGGGACCAAAAGACAAATTATTCATGGCTACTAAAATGACCAAAATATCCCTGCTACCCAGTAGCTATATTTTGTCATTCTAAGTGTTCCAACTATCATCATATGGTAACACTGACCCCACGAATAATTTTGCATGTACAATGTCTTTGACCTACTAGTGTAATGACGAAAATACCCCTCTGCGTAACACTTATCATTTAGAAAGGAATAATGCACTAACACCTCTCTAAATGATTTTTACCATCCTTAGATCACTAGTCCAATAATCCGTGACTACTCAAATGTACTTGCTTATCACTGGGAGCTACCCAGAAGCACACACTTTTAAGTCACGTTCCCAGGGCCCTGGATTATTTGATTATTCTTGGACAATCACAAGGGGGTGAATCACAGAAACTATCTTGTATTAGTCTGTCTTAGTTAATTAGAAACCACACTCCCAACTCACAAGATTATTGATCTTTGATAGACCTCACCTACAGTGAATCTAAGAATATAGCTCTAGGTTCACTAGACCACCAACTAATACTCAAGTATTAGAGTACTCGTCCACGTAGTAACAGTGATAGACTAGCTCCATGATAATTAGTACTTTGTCATTAGCTTCTATCACAGGTCCACTCTACGCATTCCAAATGCGCTTGTACAATTAGAGTAAACGGACTGTTTACTGGCTAAGGCAAACCATCCTCCATTAGGATCTATTGCACAATGATCTTATCATGATAGAATGCCCAGTTCTATCAAAAGATCAAGAGTAATGTTTTTCTTGCTTATTAAGTACTCATGATTCATGCCTAACTGTGAAGAACGACCCATCACATGAATCACTTACTTAATAGCATGGACACTTTTCCAACAATTAAATGCAAACAATATATGTGCCATAAACTGACTAAAAGAAACATCATTACCATAAATTAAATAAAATGTGTCTTTAGGGCATACATTTCCAACAAACACTTGGTGGGATCATCATGAGGCACAAATCCCAAGTTAAATGGCTTCATGTTGGAGTGACATGTGGCATATCTTGATTTAGCTTAGCTCTAAGGGTGACACTTGGAGGAAACTTGGGGCAAAAGCTAAAGGAGTAATCATGAGTAATGATTAAGGTGACACATGGAAAAATGTGGTTGGCCATGCACTTCTATAAATAGGCTATTGGGGGAGAGATTTGGCCATTCTAAAAGGGTGAGGAAGAGGGATATTTGGAGAGAAAATTCTGAAGGAAAAGAGGTGAAACGCTGCTGGAGATCAAGGAAGGAAAGGACTTTGTCGGGTTTTCGAGCCAGCCTTGTAAACTATGCAAAACGTCTTCAAAACTTTGAGGTAACTTCCAAATGTTTTTGTAGTCTTGTAGATCATTGAAAGAGGAAAGTCTAGGAAAAAACGGGGGTCGAATCAAAGTTAAAATGGCCGAGTTATGGCCGAAACGGTGGAGGAGGCAGAATCTGGCCGAGGTAAGGGGACGGCGCGTGAGATTCAAGTGCAGGAAGAGACAAGCGTGAGGAATCTTCTAGGGGCGCGTGAAGGCGCATCAAGTCTCATTTTTCCTTCAAATTTTTTAGTAGTTCCCCTATATTCAATCCCCACCCTTTAGTATAAAAATATTTGGCTTTAGACTTACGAAATGTCACGTTTTGGCAGAAAACAACCTTGATTCGGGAAAAATTAGTGCTTGCTGGTGAATCAAAAGGTGAGTGACTTTTTGAAGTGTATTTCTTACATGTTGAGCATATGTTTGGTCATGTTGGAAGTGATTGCACATGCATATCATGTTTACTTCATTTGGTGCGCATGTTTCTTTCCGTTTCTTCATGCACCACTACGTGTGGCTTGTGACTCGTTGTGATTATCATGGGTGAAGGGAGTCTTCACTTGGCCGCATTGTTAGGCCATGTTACATGATAAGGTTGAGCAGGGGTGATTGCAACACCCTGGCGTCACATCCACCTGGAGCATGCATCTTTGCATTTGCATTTGCACGCATAAAGTTGCTTTTTACTGTCACTTAGATTTAAGGATCTAACCCGGGTGTTCATACCCCTGGAATATTCAAATGTTCCAGATTTATCAGGCTCAGGTTCGAAGGAGAAGGGCCAAGAAGTGGCGCAAGTGTAGTTATCTTGTTTAATATCTCTTATGATGTTGTAGTAATGATACAAGAATTGTACCTTAACTTTATCACTATTTTGTAGCATGGGAAATGAAGCTTGTTTTCTTTGTCGTGATGATAAATTGTGTGTGCGAATGTTTATTTGACGGAAGTCCCAACATATCTCAGGTTGCGATCCTTACTTTAATTACATGGGATTTCCTTAACGCCCGAAATAATATTATAACTATTTGTACCTTTTATACCATCTTGGGGTTAGGGCGTTACAGGAAGGCCCCTATCGGGTTCCTGAGAGCCTCAGCCCTGGGGCATACCGGCTCGAGACCATGGACGACACTCCTATAAAGAATACTTGGAATATTCAGAACTTGAGGAAATTTTATCAATAATGGGTTACCCCTAAGGATCTTGGAGCTATGTATTTTCTCAATAAAATCTCATTATCTTCTTTTTATTATATGTGCAGATTTTATCCTAGAGAATGTATATATAAAAAAAAAATGAGGGAACGAAAGGTAAAAAGAAAGGAAAGGTTTCCTCCCCCCTCCCCCCCGACCTCAGAAACCTCAAAAGTGATTTTTGAGTCTTTTCGTCCTCGCCAAAGATAGCAAAAGCAATGGGCCAGAAGAGGAAAGGGCCAAATATGGCCCCAGGAGACCACCCCTAAAATAAAAAAAGAAAGAAAGGCTAAGGGGGTGGAAACGACCCCCAAAGAATCTGACCTAAGGGGTCTCAGAAGAGACTCCCAAGGCCTCACCTCCATATCGAAGTTAACAAAGGCTGAAAATAAAATAAGGGTAGATGTGACCCCAGGGGACCACCCCTAATGAGAAGGAACTGACTAGAGCAAATATCCTCTGCCACGCCAACATTAGAGTTATGGTAGGGGTGCAAGAGATCAGATAACAGAGACCACCCAAATCGGGTTATTACAAAAACATATCTTTGAAGCGTTTTATTCAACAAAGTGACACAGGTCTAGTATAACTCGAGCTCACGACAAGAAGATACATACGAACATAAAACGAGCAACTAGGCTTCCTCTTTGGACTCCTCGGATTCAACGGCGGAGGCCTGGGAAGATGATGCTCGACGATCACGTCATCCATGGACTTGACGGGGGCAAAATTGAAGTCAGAACAGACTTTTTGCACTTCCTCCTTGTAGCGAGTGAAGCCTTTCTTCCAGACACCTTGCAATTCACGTCTGATATATCCTCTCACCTCGAGGAGCTGGGTGGGGTCTGTATATCTCTCTTCTAGCTCTCGGATGCGCTCTTGAGACCGTCCCAACTCTTTCTCCATTGCATGGCGACTAATCTTGAGCGCTTGGAGGCGTGTATCTAGCTCCGCGGCTCGTTGATGTTGAGCCCTCAGATCCTCATCCTACTTCTCGATGGTCTTATGGCAGTCAGTAAGGGCATTATCCACCTCAAGCATTTTTCATGAGTTCCTCGCCATTCGCCTCTAGAGCTTGTTCTGAGCGATAATACTCTGTATTTGAATAGCAAAAAATTATAATATGGGCTCGAAAGTTCTCCGTGTTAAAGGACCGAGAGACTAACCTGAACCAAGCCTTGGTAGTAGCAAGACTCTAAGGTCTCCGAAGTCAGATCCACGACCCCTTCCATGTCAGCCTGAGTCGGTAGACCCTAGATAAGTTGAGTCGCCACCCAAGCCTTGCTACTGTGGTCTGACTCATGGACATTCCAATTTGGTCGATGAAGAGCCCAGGCGAGAATGGACGCTTCCTCCTCCTAGATCATGTCAAAAAGGTGCTCGTGCCTTGAGAGCCCCTTGCTTCGGGTCGGGGCAAAGGCGCAGAAGAGTGGGACCTAGAGGCCTTCGATTTTTTGTGCCGAGGTGGGAGCCAAGAGTCTTTGGTATGCCTCTTTGCATTCTTCTAAGACCGTTTGGCCTCTTCAGTGGCTTGCTTATCAGTCCCCCATAGCTCTACATCGTCAATCATCTTGCCTAAAAAGCATGATAAAATAAGATGAGGGTCTAGATGAAGAAGCACACATAAATTAGAGACATGAAGCGGAATAAGAGGATTGGAAAAATCAACTTAAGGAAATGTTGGCTGCTGGGCATGGGTATCGACACATACCCCGAGAAACAGAGTTTGCTCATTAATTAATCTGGCGGTATTAACGTGCTCTAGACCCATCAAAAGCTCAACATCCCTCCTCTCTAATGGGGACATTTCACATGGAAAACTTGTAAAGGGAGGCTGACACCAGGCAGAGGGCACACCCATAGTAACGGAGGAAAAACCCATGAAGAAAAATCGATTTTTCCAACCTTTCAAGGAAGATGGGGTATTTACGAGGAACTTACAGTTAGGATATGCCATGAAGGAAAAGCGAAATTCAGACTTATCAACGCATACAAGGCAAAATAATTTTAAGAAGAGCTCAGCCTTAGGGACGATACCTCTTCCCCAACAACATATAACGAAGACGACTAAGTTCCTCCACCCATTGGGCACTAGTTGAGAGGGACATAACCCTACGAGATGAAAGATCTCAACTAGGTTGTCTTTGAAAGGAAATAGACACCCGGCTTCAAGAAATGCCTCATAGATCGCTAAACCACCAGGAGGGGATTTATGGGCTATAAGATTAGAAGGTGTAGCGTACCAAAAGCCCTTGATGAGGAGATGATATTTTCGGACTAGTCCGTAGACCTCGTCCTCGGACAAGGTAGAATAGGCATGGGTTAGGTCATTAGAGAGACCACTACGATCGAGCTCTAACTCTATGTGAATGTCATTATCAAAAGAGAAAGCATCAGGATGGGGCCGGGAGGTCCCAGCGCCTCCTATTTGCATACCAGACTGGGAAGAGAAAGAGCTAGAGGAGCTAGAAAAGTCTAAGCTATTCCCATCCGAGTTGCTAAAGAAGGTCATGGGGATCGACTTACTAAAACAACGAGACATGGGGAAGAAAGACAACGAAAAACCACAAAAAATAAGAGAAATGAGGCAAAGGAATACCGGTTGATTAGAAGAATTCCAAAGTCAAAAGGAAAATGCACGGGAAAACCCTTCAGAAGGAGCCGGTCCGTCCCCTGTTGAACTTGAAGGCGCCGCCCAAAGTCTCTCGTACCCCATGGGAAGCCTGCACGAAAAAACCAGCCAAGGAAAATCAATTAGAGGCAAGGGCTAAGAGATCCCCCCCCTAAAAAAAAAAAGGGTCAACTAGTCCCCTAACAGCTGCGACGTTGGGCCGAGACAGGTGAGTTCAGCCTCGGCCTCGGCCAAGCACGGCCACCTCAGCCCGTGTGAGCGCCTTGGCCAACGGGGCCAAGCCCCGTGGCCTCATCTAGCGTGACCGAGCCGCAATACCTTGGCCAGCACAGCCACAGCCTGTGGCCTCTGCTAACAAGGCCGAGACCACTAGTCTTGGCAAAAAAAAAAAGGAAGAGGCCTCTTACCTTTTACTCTACTCCAAGAAAACCTTCGCTCCAATATTGCTTAGAATGAGAGGACCATGTCCATCCCATTTTATAGAGTTTTTTGAGAGCCATGAGAAGTGTGAAGGGGCATGGAGTTGGGAAGTGAGCCCAATATTTGAGATAGTTAATCCTATTTTTTGCAAAACTCTTTTTTTTTACAAGAGAGTAGGAAAGCTTGGATGACTACTCCTTCAGCTGCCCGAGCTTCTCACCCACACAACTCAAGGAGTTGGGGGGCAAGTGGTAAGGAGATATTTTACTAAGGGAAAATTTATCCTACTACCCTCGAAGACTACCAGCCTGATACTGCCACATGTCTATCTTAGGAAGCGCCACGTGTCCTCTGGATCTTCATCTCATATTTGATTTGAACGAGAATGACCCGATCAACCAAGATTCTCTCCAACTTCCTTTTCAAAGGTTATCTTATCTCTTTAAACTAAGCTTTACGCCATCTTTAAATAAAGGTAAGCTTCTATAGGTATAGGGATCTGACTACTGAGTGACTTTTCATTTCGGGTATCTTCTTCTACTGACTTATGCATCGGAGTCCTCTCGAGGGATTAAAGCCCCACCCTTGTAGGTGCTTGGTTCGAGGCAGACCTCGGTGATTGGTCCAGCATCATCAATTATAAAGGGACTCAAGGGAGGAGAAAATTGGAAGCGACGAACGAAACGAAAAGAAGCAACAATTGAAAAATTAGAATTAAAAAGGAGGAATTGGAAGAGCATGAGGCTGATCGGTGGAGGCCATGCATTAGCAAGCCTCGCCAAAGCAACAACAAGCCATAATGCCAATCCCCATGTAGCCATGGCGTAAGCAAGGCAGTGGCCCACGTACGACAATGGTCGCGGGCAAGTAAGTAAGAAGCAGCAAGTAGATTCGGCACCCAGATCTGTTCCAGATCTAGGTAGGGAGTTTTTTCTTCTTCTTCCCTATTTAATTACTTTTCTTATGCTCCCACCATTGATTTGGATTTTAATTAATTTCTTTATGAACTAATTTATTTAAACTAAGGCCATGTTATAGCCGAAACTATGATGGAGCATTTTTTTTTTTTTTGTAATTTTTTTTTAATAATTTGGGTTATGTTGAGTTGTGTGGTATTGGATTTAATAATTATGAATGATTGTCCATCATTTACATGATTTGATACCTAATCTTGAGATTGAGAGGAGATAGGTTGGAGATTACATCATATGTACCATACACCATAAAGTAAAATCAACTAGGGATAGAATTCGATTTTTTTGTGTGGCTTTTAGCAATAAGGTGACTCACAAGTCTAACTATAAGTTAGGAATTTCACAAATCATAATGTGTTTTCATTTAATTAAACTTTCATAGAGATATAGGAAGTTATTAAATGGAAATAGACTCGTTATAACCTAGAGATAGGGTAACGAATGCATTAGAAAATTTCACCGTGGCATACTGCATTTATCAATTCATTTGTATAAAATTCATAATTTGCAATCCATATCTAGGTTCATACATGTGTCTTAGTTATTAAAATCCATTGATTTCTTTTGTTTAAATTGTTGTCTAAATTAGTTTTATTTTTTTTATTTGAATTAATTAGTTTAATCAAATTATTAATATTTGATAAGTTTAACTTAAAATTAGTAATTCGATAATTACAATAGTTAAATAGGTTAATCCCTGAGGGATCAATACTTAGACTCATATCCATTATATTACTTAATATGAACTAGTATACTTGCTACTTCTTAAACGATCATATAACCTCTAGAGCACAAGGACAATGTCAATTAAGTTTTGTTACCTCTATGGTTATGGTTTTTATACGGCATTGTCACAGAGATATAAGGTGATATGCATCTGTGTTTGATGTTTGGTC
The DNA here is from genome assembly GCA_036245055.1 of Diospyros kaki. Lineage (NCBI taxonomy): Eukaryota > Viridiplantae > Streptophyta > Magnoliopsida > Ericales > Ebenaceae > Diospyros > Diospyros kaki. The sequence goes on along the minus strand of BSEG01000003.1, from coordinate 24,709,946 downwards.
ACTAAACTTTAATTCTTTGCAATGTGATCACAAATATTTGAAATTAGAAAATTTGTGGTCATGTCAAAATTTTATGGCAAGCCCTTCACCGAAGTTGGCGACTTGGCACTGATGTGGAAAATAGTAAAACCCACATGTTGATTGTGTAATAGTTGCCAATGAGATGTTGCCATGTGACAGTGCAAACCCCCATCTTTCTCTCCTCGTTCTCATCGTAGTTTCTCATCTCCTTTTGGTTGTTGTTTGTGATTATTGTAGACGCCACCATTTGCCTCCGTCCATGTAGCAACCTCCATCATTGTTCGTGGTGGTTACAACTGCCATCATCAACACTTCTACTAGTCGATCATTGTTGTTGCAGCAACCACCTACACCTTCATCACCGTTCACCTCCGACGCAACCATCGCCCCCATCTCATTCGTTACAACCATTAACGTTTCTACTTGTCATTCGCCTCTGACACAACCATCGCCACCATTGTCATCAACACCTCCATTGTCGTTTGCCTCTGTTTGCTTGGTTGTTGCCTTCGATTGCTTCACCTCCGGTCACCGTTGCTACAAACAGGGAGGTATCATTTTTTTGGTTAATTTGTTTAGGCTCTGTTAATTTTTTATTTAGGATTAACTATTAATTTTTTGTTATGTAAATATTATTGTTGGTATATTTTTTTTGGTTTAAGCTAATCAAACCCAAAAGCTAGGGTTTACATTGAAACAAATTGCAAATCAAAATAGGGTGTAGAAGAAAAAGATTGTTACAACATTAGGGATGGATTGGGTACACAGAGATCCAGGGGAAGTGGAACCAAAATATGGTAAGCTTAAATTTTTTTTTATTTATTCATGGTATGAAACTATTTTATATACATGAAATTATTTGTTGAGTGGTTGGTGTAGTTAGATACACATGATAAATAAGGGAAGTAACTAGAATGTGTATAAAATGATTGAATATGTTATTTAATCAACCTAATTAATGTGTTTTTTTGTAGTTAATACTTGTATGACATTGTTAGTTTTGTAATTTGAGTGAAATTTAACCTATTTATTATTTTACATTGTAGATACATACTCAGAGTACTTCACGATTGTTAGGCATCATGGTGGAAAGCATTGCACCATGGGGTATAAAAGGGGGAAAGTTGATTTTTTTTACTTCTGTTGTGCTGATAAATTGTCAATATTAGAAATTCAAAGAATAGTTAAGGAGAGTGGTATCATTAGGGAAGCATAAACCTTTTGGCAAAAACCAAACAACATATACAGTGAGGGTTTGTGTAAATTAGCATCTAATAGTGACTGTTTGGATATGGGATTTAGTGTGGATAGTTTGAAAAAGATGTATGTGTATTTCGAAAGCATTAATGACATGGTTGAGGCTTGCATTAGTGGTAACATGAGGAATGTGAATGTGAGGGAATTGAAAGGAAAAAAATATCATTTATGAAAAAGAAACAGAACATGAGGATGAGGGAGAGGATGGTAGTGATAGAAATAAGGAGGATGATGATTTTCTTAATCTAGACATGATGTTGAATGACGGTGATTATGATGTAGAAGATGGGGATGATGATCTATTTGATGTGCATGTGGATAAAGGAATAGGGATGATTTTAGGAGAGTAGATTGTAGGTTACTATTGACAGAGGTATTGGAATGTTATTTGTGATTCCAATGACTTTAATTTAGCCCATTTTTTATGAATAACATAGTATGATTGAAAGTGACAGTAAGAGTAAGGAGGTGATGAAACTTAGGATTAGATATCCTATATTAAAGGTTGGGATGATGTTTAAATCATTGGATGAATTCAAAGAAGTTTGTAGGAGTTGGGCTATTAAGAATAAGTGGCAAATCAAGTTCAAACTAAATGACAAGAAAATATGCAAGGCATTGTGTGGCAAGGCCTGTGGGTGGTATATTTAGTGTGATGCAATGGTAAAAGGCCTTCATACATTTTAAATCAAATCAGCTTAATTTGAACACAGTTGCACAAAAGAGCACAATTTCAAGCAAGTTACATCTATAAATGGTTGGCAGAGACATATCTAGAGATGTTTAAAGCTAATCCTACCTGAAACTTAAATGGGTTCATAAAATGTGTCGCAAACTAGCACAACATTGAAGTAACCATAACTTAGGCATGGAGAACAAGCAAAATAGTTGTCAAATTGATTAACGGGGATGAAAATGAGAAGTTTGCAAATGTGCAAAACTATAAAGAAGAGATTTTGAGAACCAATCCTGGTAGTAGTGTCGTGTTTTTTCCCAGATGAAGATGATGAAGCAGTTTTTGTTGAAGTGTACATATGTCTTGGGCCTTTGATTAATGCATTTAAAGCTAGATTTACAAGACTAATCAGGGTAGATAAATGTTTCCTCAAAGGCGTGTATGGGGGTCAGTTACTTACAATTGTTGGCATTAATGCTAATGATTGCATATTCTCACTAGCTTCAGTCGTGAGAAAGGAGAATAAGAAAAATTAAGTGTGATTTTTCACAAATATTGGGGTGGATTTTGAAATCTTTAAGAATATAGTGAAGTGGATTTTTATATCTAATAGGCAAAAGATAAATTCTTACACTTATTTCAAGTACAATTAATATTATTTGCATATTGTTAAATGTGAGAATATTTTTAATTGCTAGTTCTATTGGTTTGCAGGGGTTGATTCCTATGGAATGGTTAGCCTGAGGGGTGAATTAATCTTTTTCACCATTTTTGAAAAAAAAAAAAGGCTTGAGTTAAAAAAATCAAAGTAAAAGTGTTGTAAATGAAATAAAGAAAGCAATACACACGATATAAAGTGGTTTAGCCTCAATTGCTTAATCCACTACCTTGATCCACGATCAAGGATTTTACAATCACACCCACAATGTATTATATTACCTTGTAGTTTTTGCAAGCTCAACTACTAATCTTTACACTTGGGTTTTTATAATGGGTTTAGTCACAACCATAACTTTTTCACAAGATAAGGTATAACCTTTATAACTTAGCTTTTTAAATAGGCTAAGCCATAACTTCTTCCTTTTAAACGCTAAGGCGTAACCTTTTACAAGTTCAAAAATGAATGTGAAAAGATAACTCAAGAGAAGGATGAATAAAATAGTAAGCATGGATGTTATTCTCTTGATAGAGAGAGTTACAAGATTTTTTAAATAAGCACTCTCTAAGAATTCTCATAAAAAGATTTTAGATAGAAGCACATGAGAAGCAAGATTGAAGCATATATAGTAATATTTCTTGAAACTCATAGAAGTTGTATACATAGCACAAGTAGCTCGATTAACCTTCTTCAAGTAGCTCTTTCTCCTATTTATAGATTTCTTGCATTGAAAGTTAGCTAACATAGCAAAATTCAAAATAAATGTTCCATTTTGTCTCACAACTGCCACTTTTTTGTCTCTAACAACATTTATTAATTCATACAAGAAAGCTCATGTTGTCTAATTTACATTTTATGTTCTAAAAAGTAGAAACTGTCAAGCATTGAATGCGCCTAATAGCTATAATTTTCAAATTCAAATGACAGTTACTCAACTGAGTTAAGAGATTCTCGACTAATGAAACAATCCAATAGATTGAATAAACCAAGTAATTGATTATATGTAGATCTTACTCGAGTATGACCAAGCATCACTCGATTAACTCATAAGGCATAGATAGCATGCATATATTACTCGACTACCAGGCTAAACTTACTCAACTAACAAAAATGTATACTTGAGTACAAACACCTTATATTCGATTATCTTTGAAGAATAGAATCTTATCCATATTCAGTCAAAGCCCAACTTAACTAATCCAGAAAGATACTCGACTAATAGAAATACATATAGTCAGTTGACAACAAGGTTTCTTGATCAAATTAGAGAAACGGAGAGTATGAGTAAGTTACTCGACTAGCAGAACCTCAATAGTTGATTGAAATATTTCTTTAGAAAGTATATAATCAACTAACTTGAAAATCACACAACATAATGCTCAGATAATTTTTTCAAATGGAAAAAAAAAAAAAAAAAACAAGAGATGTGTAAAGCACTCGACTAATAGAAATAGGTACTTGGTTGGTTCAAATGCTTTAGTCGATTATACCATAGGTTTTACTTAATTTAATATATGCTTAGACTTCAATGCTCTAGAGATATATGATTAATCTCAAGGTATACTCGAGTGCTTGAATGATTTACACTTGATTATATAAAGTATCATACTCCATTGTAATATTAACACTACAAGAAAACAATGGATTTTTGAGATAGGTTTTTCCATTAAGATAGAAATTTTTGAGATGGAAAAAAATCCATCTCAATTTTGAGAAGAAAACAATTTTCGTTTGAAATTTGAGACAAAAAAACATTTGTCTCATCCAGATAAATTTAGAGACGAAAAAATTTTTCGTCTGAATTTTAAGACGGAAAGAATCCATCTCAAATTTGAGATGAAAAAAATTTCGTCTCAAATTTGAGATGAATTTTGAGATGAAAATTTTCATCTCAGATTGGAGATGGATATTCAGATAAAAAATTATCCGTCTCAAATTTGACATGAATTTTGAGATGAAAATTTTTTCACCTCAAATTGGAGACGGATTTTTAAATGGATATTATCTGTCTCAAATTACAGACGAATTTTGAGACGAAAAATTATCTATCACAAATTCGATATGAATTTTGAGACGGAATAATTTTGAGACAGATTTTGATATGAAAAAATTTTTGTCTCAAATTTGAGAAGGATTTTGTGATAGAAAATTATCCGTTTCAAATTTTTATTTATAAATATAGAAATTAAATATATCCTCAAATTAAATATATTTATTTAAATTAAATTCTAAATATATAAATTAATACATTTCATATGCATAAAATATAAAACGAAATATATATAAATGTAAGCTAAATATATAAACATTTATAAATTAAAATATATATTATTTTAATAATTTACTATTGGTAATATTTATTAAATGTATACAAAATGAAAAACAAATGGAGAGGAGAGAGAAAAAGGGGAATTTTTGCATTTAAAAAAGAGTATATGAATTATATTTTTTTAATGTGAAAAGTATACTAAAATTGAATTGAATAATATTTAAAGAATATATAAATACTATTTTTAGATTGAAAAGATTATAAAAATAATGTAAACTAATATATAAAAATTTATGAATTAAAATATATATTAAATATATAATAATTTACTATTGGTAATATTTATTAAATGTATACAAAATGAAAAAAAAAAAAAGACAAAGAGAGAAAAAGGGGTATTTTTGCATTTTAAGAAAACTAGTATATGAATTATATTTTGTTTAATGTGAAAAGTATACTAAAATTGAATTGAATAATATTTAGAGAGTATATAAATACTATTATTGGATTGAAAATATTATTATATATATGAATGAGGTTTTAGATTTCCTGATGGAAGTTTTATTCTTAAGTGTTAAAAATATGTGACAAACACTTTTGGATCAAGGATTTCTTAAAAATATATTCTCAATCCTTAAATTTCTAAAAATAGGGTTATGATTAATCAAGTACAGACTGGTACATGGGTTACTACCTTTGATTAGTATGAGATACTAATGATAAAAGATGATAAGGCACATACCATAATCCATGAGATGGATATGGTAAATATGTGGGTAGGTGTTAATTGAATATCTACTGAAGGTGACGTAAGTGATAGATCACATGGCTGGAGGATCTATGATTTGTCACTGGATTCGATTGTGTTACTGGTCCTTAGATCATATGTAACACAGTTGTCTCGTATGTTGGTTCTTAAGATTTGCATTTGTTGAGAATCGCCCAGTTACTAGGTGAGAGATGCATTGTGTAGTCTCTGTGTAATAACATATGGAGGTAGATAATTGCTAATAGGATTCATTGACCTCTGATGTAAGGTGAACATCCTATGCGATCAATGGTAGTTGTGGTTGTATAAACCCCTAGCCAAGGTGCACATGATTGGAAAGGTGTTTCCAATATTGAAAGGAGTTCTAATGTGTTATTTCAATCATACCACACTGGATCTTGGCATAGCTATCAAGTTAGTGAGTTTGATCAGTTCATGACTTTCACTCGATCAAGATGTTAATCGATGGAGGGATTATAGTACACAGGAATCTAAAGCCTAAATAGGTTTTCTTTAAAGTGAGACTTCATTGCTGGTAGAATCGCCCTGACATAATGTTAGTTGTCACTTAGATTCTTTTGAGGAGATTGAGAGATTCTCGTTGTAGACCAAAGTGTTTGGTTGACGTCAAAGAGTTTGACGTGTTTCGATTGCTACTTAGTGGAACCTAAAAGGTCACACCCATATCTGAGTGTAATGGTTAACTAAGTGGTGAAAGCTATAATTGATGATCATCATTAACTGTTAATGATGTCACCGCTAAGAGTTAATAGATCGTGTTTAAATTAACTGGAGCAAATATCAAGAGTTGACGGGTATGTCGTTAAGAGTTAACGGGGGCCTTAGTTTTATCATAAGATAATGATAAGACTACTAAGTGTTAATGGCGAGCCTAGATGCAAATTTGCAAAAATTGGTACAAAGGACAATTTCGATCCACCGGCTTTTAGGTTCGGTCAATCAAATCATGGAAAAATTGATTGACTGCCTCCTCAAAAGTGTTCGATTGTTTCTTACAATGAGGATCGCTTTCAGCATAGTCCCTTTTGTTTCTATAACAATTTTTGGATGCGTGGCTGCGGAAGGACGATGAAATGATGATGGGGAGGACGACGTGCATCCAGCACACCTCTCCCTTGTTCCCTCTCTCTCTATCCTTGTCATTTTGTTCAATTTGGGGCGTTTTAGGGTTTGAGGGTTGATACATAAGGCAATATGAAGAGAAATGCTTAAGCTCTAGCTGGTTGCATTTGTTGCTTCATTCTCTCTCAATTGTGAGCATTTTTCTCCTCTTCCAGAGCCTTTCAATCCCTTCTTGACCTATCTCCCATTTGCTCCTTGTATTATTCACTTCCTCAAGTAGCAATCCAATCCAAGATAGAAAGTCTATTTAGATTTATAACCCATTTCTTTTAAACCCAACAACTTCATCTTCTTGCAAGTAACTTGGCTAGCACATAAGCTAGCTTGCAAGACTCAACCTTTACCCGGAACATGGACTAACTAGGCCCTTGTATTTTTGAGGGTCGGACTAGTCATCCAAAATTTGAACAGAACAGTTGGACTGCTCGAAGGTGTTATTCGATGAGGAGCGAGAGTTGCATCAGGTGGACTTCTAGCCACTTCATCAGTAACAAAACTCTCCATTGAGATATACGTTTCTATTGCCCTATGGAATGGTTTCGTTTTGCATTACATATGGTTGTTGATACCAAGTTTTGCAAGGTAATTGTATATTCATTTCTGTTGTGTTTATCATTTATTTTCGAAAATGTTTTGAAAACGTTAAAAACCTTGCATTGATACTCAAATAGTTGGCGTTTCGTTCATGTATTATGGGTAATTGGTATTTAAGGTTTAGAGTTTAAAGTAATGGTATCTATACTCAAAAAAATAAAAGCAAATTCAAATGCTAGTAATCGATCGGTATTCATGCTTGGAAAGAAAAAAAAAAGGGTAAGCCCTGGAGTTAGAAATGTCAACTACTATCGAGGGCGTGGCTGTGAAATTGAAACTTCCTTAACGGAGGATAGTTGAGATTGGTCATGCAAATGGCCAGCTTCCATGAGAAACGCAGGCCTTGCAGGCGTCGGCAGGTTAGTGCTGAAGCTATTGAGCATGAGAACAACCGAAGCCATTGTTGGTCTCCTTGCCGCATTCTCTTGCACACAGAGCAGCCCAATGTGGATGCACCTAAGCATATCTGCCTCTATGCCCCTTCTTATTGTTCCATCAATCAGCATTGAGGCTTTCCCCTCTCTCCATTTTTTCCATGCCTGCAACAACATTTATTTAGAGGTCATTTAATAAAAAACGGTATTTTGATATTGTTTACGTAAGTCGAGTGGAATTGAGTCCCTAGACCCAATAGTCTAATTTAGATCAAATCCGATGTTGACTAGGTCAAAGAAATTAGAGATCTAGATTGAACTAAGTTGAGAAGAATAATACAAACCAAACTCAACTAATCACTTGGATTCAGATCAGTTTTTGGGTCTACTTGGATCCTGAGCACCTTTACTGGGTTGTTCCATACAAATAGAAAATTTATATGCAAAAAGTCATATTGAACGAAAATAAGGTCATTTATCCAAAATTTAGCAAACTAACATAGCTTATGAGATGCTCGGCGGACTCGGGGCTACTGCAATCCTTGTTCTTCATGCCAATGATGATCTCAAGGATTATGACACAGAAACTAAAAACATCAGTCTTAACGGAGAATTGACCGTATTTTGCGTACTCCGGAGGCATGTAGCCCCTTAATGACAATCATCAAGTCAACTGAGTGAGTTATGGTGCTTAATTATAGAGTATTTGCATTTAATTGCTAATTGGAGTCATTGATTCTGCTTACAAGGTCCCAGCAATTCTTTTAGTATTGCCTTTGCTTATCTCAGCAGCAAACAGCCTTGTCATGCCAAAATCTGAGATTTTAGCGTTCATCTCACTATCTAGCAAAACATTACCAGCTTTGAGATCATGGTGGATAATATTGAGCTGAGAGTCTCGGTGAAAATAGAGAATTCCTCGTGCAATGCCAACTATGATCATGTGACGTGTTTCCTAACTTAGTAACAGCCGCTTGATTGGATCTACAAACATATGCACCCGAATCACAGCGAAATTAATCGTCAACTAAGAGATTAACATGCGATTTATCGTAAATTGACCTGACAATTGATGTTGACATAAACGAAATCGGGATTAATAGGTGATACAGTTATACCAAAAATGAAGCGATCAAGACTAGCATTGGGCAGCAGCTCGTAGATGAGAAGCCTCTCCTTGTTGTGCAGGCAGAAGCCGAGGAGCCTTATTAAATTCTTGTGTTGGAGATTGGCCATTAGAACAATCTCATTCTTGAATTGTGCTTTGCCTTGTTCAGAATGATTGGCCAGTCGTTTAACAGCTACTTCCTGTCCATTTCCTAGCCTTGCCTGTTCAACATGAATCGATCATCTTCCTCCATTTGGGCCTTAATTGTGGCTAAAATGGCTAGGAGAATGGTGTTAACACGATTGAGATTGATGTTCTGTTACCTTGTACACAGGACCAAATCCACCCTCTCCAATCTTGTTGGTGTTGGAGAAGTCATTTGTTGCCACCCTTATCGAGTCGAAGTCGTATTGCAACGAATCCACATTTTCAGAATCATCCCCACCTTCCAAGAAGTTAGACTGTTAACTAAACAAACTGAAAGAGGACATTTGAGCCTGTGATAGTACTACTAACTTTGTAGTCGAACATCTTGTAGAAATATATAAACATTAAATTGCCTTTCTTAGAGATGAATACATAGAGTAAAGTTGTATTTTTCTGAAATAGAAATTAAGCTCAAAATTCTTCTATTATAGATTGAATATGTACCAGCATGATTCACACTGCCCTGTCTCGACTGGCAGAACAATTTTGTAGCAGCTCTTAACCAAGCCATGGTTTCTCGTGAACCAGATCGCGGGCCCCTTCCTGCAACTACCACAATGACAAGCAAGATGCATGAATACGCAAAATGTAACACTAAAATAGACACACTTGTTGAACATGACTCTCCGCTTTATAAGAATTGGGATGAATCTTCTCAAGAATAAAAAAGAAAAATTATCCGAATGGCTTATAAAATGGTGCATATAACGTTTTCAATGGACAAAATTAAATAAGAATACCATTGATACGATAAAAAGAATAACTCACTATTGACCACAGATTCTTTTTTCCTCATATAGAAAAAGTCACAAACGAGAGTGGTAAGTATCAAACAGATACTCGTCGGAACAACAACGATGATAGCAATCCGTAATGTGTTTGTACTATTTTTCTCACCCTGCCAGAATATTCTCTATTTTAACATTGATTAAGCTGTGAAATTTTCTTCTCATTTTTTCCTTCATTATCTTGCTAGTTTGTGAAATAAACTACTAAGGAATCTTATCCCCATTTATTATGATAAAACAGTGTTTAATCACTTGCATGATCAATTACATTTTTTTGTTTTATTTTTAAATAACGGTGTAAGTCGGGCATCGAGGTAATACTAGCTAGTTGATGATAGTCTTATTAATCCGTTTACTTTTTAAATCCAACTAGCTAGCAATTAATAGTGAGAATCACACATTAACCTAAGGAGATGCGTTTTAACTTTGGGCTCACCCTTGATTACAAGTCTTCGTACTTAGCACTAGACCGGGGTGTTAATCCGTTGCATGTTTGATGATGGGCTTACCTTCCCTGGCGGCGGTGGCGTTTGATGAGGAGGCGGGACAGGAGCAGAAGCTACCGCAGGGGGCGGCGCCAGGGAAATATCATGTGCTGTAAATTCATAGAACGGACTCAAATCATACTCAAAAAAACAACTGGGTCTAAGAATATTATTTGCTGTCGCCCTCCTACTGCTTTCTCGGTAGTACTCTACAGCTCCTCTTAAACATCTCTCGCAGTCGGCCGACGACAAATCCGGCGTACACTGCATAAGACCATAGATATTATCATCATACCCCGTGAAGTTCGTCTTCCCCGTCGCAAACTTGAGCTTGGAAAAACCCTTCGAGGCCTTGATCACAAGGCGGCCAATCAAATCATCGATGGCCCGCTTAAACTCGTCGACGACGTCGTCGGCGATGTTGTTTGTATTATACACGGAACGCTGCGGCTGGTCAGACATTCCCCTGAAAATCGACTTGTCGGAATACCTCACAGTGCAGCGATCAGGGTCTCCCCCAACCGACATCTTCCGTCTTGTTCGCGCAATTCTGGATGATGGTTCGGCTCGAGGTGTCGATGCAGTTGAAGCATCGGTCAGTTGGAAAGTCTCCGCGGCAGAGTCCGAGAGCGTGGACGGTGGCGTTGTCCTTCCCGAGGGTGTTGACGTAAAAGCCCCCGTTGGCGGAGACGTTGGAGGCGAGAGAAGAGAGTATTTGGCGGCAGTTTTGGGCGAAGGTGCAGTTGGCTGTGAAGTTGTCTGCGCCGTAAGACATCTGAGCAGTGTTGAAGGGAATAACGATCAAAAGGATGGAAGAGATGAGGAAGATGAACAAAGTTGAAATCGCCATAGTTGCACAGCTTGAATCCTGGAACATGATGAACCGGATTATTAAGGGAGATGAGGTTGCTGAGGACTTGACGATCATGGACAGGGTCAGATTCTTGCACAAGTTGACGGTTAACGCGTCATTCGAGTTGGGGGAGAGACATTGTAAGATGAAATTATAAACATTTTTCACAAATTATCAAATAATTTTTAAAAATTGTATGCACTTCTATTCAATCTATAAACTCCACGTGTAACTAACATTAGCACAGAAGACAACGTCCGTGCCTGCTACTTCGAAGACTTGCCCACCGGCATTTAAAGAAAGGCTTGACTGATATGCGAGTAAGGACCAGTGGATCAGAACATCCGTGTGCAGGTCAACGCATTCGCCTTTAGTTGAGTCGGTCCACTCGACGTAATCAGGGGGTCCAGGTTTTTCAAAATGCTTAATAGATGGAGTACATTTGAATTAGTAAGAAATGTAGACTGCTTCTCTTTGTTTTTTAATTTTGAATTTTGAATTTTAAATTTTTTTTTTAATTTTTTATTTTGATAGTCTGTTTTTAGAAAATTGAAAACACGTTCTCTTTGTTATTTTAAAAAAATATTTTTTAAAATAAAAAATTAGAAAACGCGTTCTCTTTGAAATTTTGAAAATAAATTTTTAATGATATTTTATTCAATAAATTTGATTATTTAATAAATTATAATATTTAATGTTAATATATTATTAAAAATATATATACATTTTAAAGTTAATGAATTTTATAATATTTTTTCTCATTACAATAATAAAAATATGAATAAATAAATAAATAAAAATATTTTGTGTTTAGAGTTTATTTTAAATAAAAACACTCAAAATAACTTTTTGTTGTTTTGAGTTTTCTTTATAATTTTTTTTTGTTTTCAAAAATACATTTTTAAAAATAGTAAAGAGAACGCGTTTTCATTATTTTAAAAAATTGAAAACTAAAAATGACTTGAAAACAGTAAAGAGAACGCAACCGTAGTTTTAGTTTTTTAATTAAAATTTTATTATAATTTGTAATTATTTCTTTCATCACCTATGTCAACAGCGTTAGTACCCGTTAAAGCATAAACTATACGTGCATTACAAATATGTGAATTGGGTGGATAATAGACAAATAATTAAATTTTAATCGATGTGGATTTAAAATTAAAAAAAAAAATGAAAAACATGAACTCTAAAACTCGTGACTCTACCCACCATCACCTTTTTACTTGTTATTTGTTGTTGCCACCCCTCCAAGCCTATCATTGGTTTTTGTCTCGCTTGTCTCCATGAACTTCTCACTGACATCAACTATCACCAGATGTCGTTGCCACCACAATTAAAACTCTAAGTCTAACCAAGAAATCAACAACCATTTTTTCATCTTTTTCCACTTTCAACGACTTTATCTTTTTCTCTCACACACTATCTTTCTCTCTCTCCCCAACATTCAAACACCAAAATCACTACAATCACCACTACTAATCCTAGGCCAACCATTGAAACCACCACCACTAGTGCAACTAGCCACTACATCTCAAATAACCAAAACCTCTACAACCACTACCACAACTAGTCATTCCATCTCAAACAACGACCACCATAACTATCTACTCCATCTCAAACAACTAAAACCACCACAACTAGTTTCTCTCTCTCTCTCCAACAGATAAGTCAGGTCCCTAGATAACTTATGATCTTGATTAAATTTGTGTTCCATGTTTTTGATTTCTCATGTTTTTTTATGAGGTTAGGTTTTTTTTTTTTAGATCATAGTTCTTGTGCTTGTGGAGGTTGTTGCCATTGATTAATGAACTTTGGTTTTTGTTACCTCTTTGTTCGGTTCTCAAGAAAATTAAGTAAAATACGTAATTTTGAATTTTTGTAGTTTTTTTAATTTTTTGTTGTAATTTGCTATTTAATTGCAATTGTATTGTATCGAAATTTATTTAATCTTACATTTTCTAGTAAGTGGCTTTTGGTGTGATGGAGTGGTGGGTGGGATTTTTGATTGGTGGTGATGATGGTGGCACGGGGAAAGGTCTAATTGATTGGGTGGTAGTGATGGTGGCAATGGAGGCAGATAATGAATTTGTGTTGCGAGATGATTTTTTTTTTTCATTTTTGTAAGAATAAATATACACCCAAAGGGGGGATGAATTGTGTGTTTAGAAAAATTTTTAGTTTTATAAATTATTTGCACCAAAAATACTTTTAAACAAATTATGCTTTTGAAATCAAATGTTGTAAGTTATAAATTGAAAACTTATACATTTTTATGAATTTTAAAAACAATGAAAAAGCAGTAAGATGTAAAATATAAATGTTGAAATAAAAATTTGAAATAAACACTATAGCGTACAAAAATTTTATAGTGGTTCGACTTAACCAACCTAGTCCACTCCTTTGGCTTCTTCTCACTAAATATTTTAACAATCTACTTAACTTTTACAGGTTTAGCTATAATATCAATATTTTTATAGTTTTTGAAAGGATCAATTGGAACCACTTACACAGTGTTTTTTATGGGTTTAAGCACTAATCACAACAAGGTAAGAGAATGATACAAATCAAGCACTTAGAGAATCTTTTATAAGATCGAATTCAAACAATGAAAGTAACTTCTTACAAAGAAAAAAAGATTTAAAAAGTATGAGAAAATAATAGCACTTTCTCTCTTTTTCTAACATAAAGCGTATGCTTTGAGGGTTTTCTTTTTGCATGAGATAGTCGAAAAATTTAACTCAATATTAGTTGATTCTTCTTGAATCCTATTTGCCTTTTATATATAGTGTTTCTTTCTTCATAACCATTAGCCTTTTGTCCATTGGGTAAAGCTTGCAATATTTGCAAAATATATTCTATTCTTTTTTTTCTCAATAGTTAGATATATAAATTATCCTAAAGAATGTTTAGAAGGCCTTTTTGAAATGGCTATAAACAATATTGTGTACTTTTGGTTGTCTATGACAGCTATAATTTTTTATTTCAATATACTATCACTAGAGTGGATTTTGACAACCCTCGACTATTTATGAAAATAATCATTTAGCATATTCATGATAGTTGATTACTTTTGCAGAAACAAAGATCTAATTTATGTCAGCTCAAACATACTCGAGTAGGCCTTTTACTCACTTGATTGCAAAAGAATAATACTATATTGCACACTATTTGACACTCGAGTATAGCATACACCACTCAATTATTTATCCCTCCTAGTTGAATATCGTTCCAAATACAAAGATTAACACTCTGTTCCATACTTCTCACTCAATTGGCACATTGAATACTTGATTAAAAAACTTAACATCTCAACCAATGACAACTTTAACTTAGATATTCGGTCTAATCACTTTTGACACTTGATGCAAGCTATGTCCTTGCTCAAATAAAGATTTATCATGATTGTTTTCAGATTTAGCTTCCCAATTAAGCATTTTTTATTTCCATGAGCCATAACTTGAGTGTATAATTACCTTATTAGTCATTTACTGAAACAAATATAGAGAATTACTCTTTGTTTAACACAATTTACTATATTGATACATAAGTTTATTCGACTAAAAGAAGCACAATACTCGATTGAGCATAACTCATAGTCAATTACTAACAAGATTCAGAGACCTAACTTCATATAGCTTAATTACCGGTCAACAAAAAAATTATTTCAATCGATTGATTATACAAGTTCAAATACTTGATATTTAAGCTCACTCTTTTCACTTGATTGGACAAATAACTCACTTGATTACTAATTGGTCAACTCGAATACAATGTTAATCACTCAATTAAAGATTGACAAAGGGATAACTGAGTTTAACAAACATATATACTTGATTTAACCTTAGGAGATATAAGAAATACTTGATTAAACTATCAATGATAGTTGAGTACGATGAACATGCCACTCAAATAATTTCTCTTCTTTGACAAGAAAAAATCCCAAAGACTGATATATTCTATTAATGAAATTGAATACTTGAGTGTTGTGAAAGTTGGTAAAAACTAACACTCCAATTATATTCACTCGATTACTTAGAAAGCTCTACTCAAGAAGGGTAATGAGATACTCAAATATCATAGGATTTTACTTGAATGCTAATAATATGTTGGGTACTGTTGTTGCTAAATTATAACAATAAATTTATAGTGTAAGTGAGATGTGGGTAACCTAACAAGTTGGGTATGAGTCTTCTAAACCGAGTACCCAACAACTTGGGTGACTAGAGAGTCTGGAAGTGATGAGAGAGTCCCAAAGTGATGAGAGAGTCCTAGAGTGATGAGAAAGTCCTAAAGTGACGAGATAGTCCTAGATTAACAAGAGACCTACTAAGAAAGAAACATGTTATGGAAGTGAGTGATGCCATCTACGAACCTCTTCTAATGCTTAAGTTAGTCTCTAAATTAGTTGAGAGCAAAAATAGAGCTTTTGAGTGTCATGTTTAGAATACCTTTGCTATGAGCTCATATTTATAAAGTGGGAGGAGACTAACAAGTGGTAGGAGACCCGCTCTTTTCAATGGGTATCTCGGTTGGACTTGACCGATTCAACCTTGACCTTTTGCCTCATCAAGTTGCATCCTAGTAGCACTGTCATGGCCTCTCAACACCCTGAGGGTCATTCGATGCCCTACAGCCACATGGGTGGGGGTCACTTGGTGCCCTACGATCACGAGCATAGGGGTCATTTAATGCCCCGTATGCACACAGGGGTTACTCGATGCCCCACGACCGCGGGTGTAGGGGTCACTCAATTAGGCACGAGATCATGCCTTACATACCTTGCTGCACTTGGTTGCTGTTACTGCATGTGGTGCCTATTTTCTACTTTGTTGCATGGTTAGGAAACCCTTTTTCATGTAACAAGTCACTCTATTATAACCGAGTAACTCTTGATTAGGTGGCCCTCGATTGATTTCATGCGTTTTGTGCCCTACTCGACCTTAACTTTTAACAGTCCACTTGGCATAAGGACCCTAGCCTTTTGGCCCATGCTTGTTCAGCCTCCTTAGCCCATTTACAGTCCCTTTTAATGAGTCTTGAGAGGTTGACTTAACGTGTTGTGGACCCACCTTGTTATACTTGAGCTTATTTACTTTGGGTGTAACAATTGCTCTCCACTCTTTCCTTTGGGTTTCGCATTGGGAAGAGTAACCATCCACATACCTTCTCAAGGGTTCTTGCAATCTTTTATGTCGTGTGAATTTTCCCTATCTCTTCTACTTCTTTAGTCTTTTAAAGCCTCATTCAAGTGGCTAGGGGAACACCGTAGTGACTCCTTGAAATTCTTACCCAACTGAAAAAGATCTTGGGCTTTTGTTTTGGATGTCGTAAGAAAATGTTATTTCTTCTTACGTCATTCTCTTCTTTAGTCTGGTTTTTCTCCCCAATCATTTGGGAAGACCTCATTCTATTAAAGAATCCTCAAATTTTGTCCTTTTTTAGGGTTGTAACCCATCGATCCTTCTGACTCCTTTTGTCTTAGACAATGATCCCTGGATCATGTTCGTGCGTCCATGCACTTTTAATGCTAGGTTAACCTCAGATCATTCTTGCACTTTCACGTTTTGAATTTCTATGTGGTTCTCACACTTCATACACTCCAAATTCTAGGCTTGTGTTTGTTTCTCTGTATAACATGTTAGCATCTCACATAATATATAAATTTTTTGTAGTTTTAGTTTTTGAATCATAAATCATTCAAAACTTTTATCGCTGACACTTTTCTTTCGCTTAGAAGTGCGTGTTGAGCTTGCTCCCTAGTCCTTTGTGAATGATGGACAGGCATTATGCATGCACCCCAGTCCTTTGTTGACAATACACCCTAAATCACCCCTGTGCTTCTACATTTTCTATTTTAATCTAGTCTCATGCATTTTGCTCTCTTAACTCTAGGTTATGCTTGATCGTTCTTACGCATCTACCGTTTTTTATTTTGGGTTATCCTAGATCTTTTTTATGCTTTAGCATTTTAATTTTTCATCCATTCTCATGCATTTTGCACTCTTGGTCTTAGGTTTTTCCTTTATCATTCTAGCAATTCTTGTATTTTTTAATTCTTGGATCTTTCTTGCGATTTCGCGCTTTAGTTTTTAGACCGTTCCTACGCCTTTGCGCTTCAGCTTTAGGCCATTCTCGTGCTTTTCCACTTCAATTTTTAAACCGTTCTCACACTCTTTGCATTTTGATTTTTGGACCATCCTCAAATTTTTGCGCTTCGATTTTTAAACTAATCTCACTTTTTTTGCATTTCAATTTTTGGACCATTCTCACACTTTTTCACTTCGATTTTTAATTGTTCTCATGTTTTTGAGCTTTTTGAGCCATTATCACGCTTTTGCGTTTTGATTTTTGAATAATTCTCATGCTTTCAGGCTTTGGTTTCTAGATAATGAGCCCTAGATCATTCTCGCGTATTCCACACTTCGATACTAGGTTTTTAATTGATAAGCCCTAGATCGTTCTCGCATATTCTATGCTATGATACTAGGCTTTAGTTTTCTTTTTTTACTGGAGTTTTGACCATTTTTAATTCATTCATTGTCCTAAATAACAAAATGCACAAGAAGAGACTACAACAAGATGGAAGTTATGTTATTCATGCATCATTGAATGACATATATAAGTGTTAGGACATTTAATCCTGCCTATGATACTTTCCCAAAGCAGGCATATGGATTCTTAATTCTTTCGTGTGATTTGGGTTTGAGAGATAAAACATGCTTCTCGAAGAAGCTTTTGTTCTTTCATTGCTCTTCTCATCTTGAATTATCCCCCTGTCCTCCAAGGTAGTCCACAAAATCTTCCAGTTCCCCTTCTTACACCAAAGCTTCTATTTGATTTTTCAAATCTTAGCATTTCTCAGTAGAGTCATCATGAGTACTATGGAATTGGCAGAAGGCGTTCATTTTCCTCCTCATAGGCTTGTCAGTCTTCTTGGGGAATTTAATTAGGCCTAATCCTTCAACAACTGCCAAGATATTGGAATGTGACTCATTGAGTAGGGTGTAATCCTTGAATTGGAGTTGAGGAGTATCATGTCTTGTGGATTTCTCTTTCCTCTGGCTTTCCCTTTCATCGAAGTCTTTTCCTTTCCTCTTTTTGTCCCTATCTTTGTTCACTCCAACTATCCTCATCACCTCGGCTTGAAATATGTATTTGTTAGACCTTACTAACAAGTTAGCCAAGGTCGTTGGCTAATCAAGGTCTAAGGATTCTTATAGTGATACCGATGTCATCCCTTGGAGCATTGCAGTAGTTGACACACCAATTTGTAGATCTTGTACCTCCAATGTTGCATTTCTAAAGTGATTAACATATTGTCTGAGGGTTTCTTTACTACCTTGTCGAATACTAAGTAAATACGTGCAATTTTTTTTGTGGTTGTTAACAATGAAAGCATTGATGAATTATACGCTCAATAGGTCGAAAGAGGAGATAAATCCTTTAGCAAGGCCATTGTACCAAGTGCAAGCATGATTTATCAAGGTTGGAGGAAAATCCTAACACATGATTGCATCATACCATCCATGAAACAACATCAGGGACCCGTAGTTCTGAATGTGATCATGAGGGTTGCCCCTGCCTGAATATGAAAATAGTTGCTGCATTTTAAATTTTCCTAGTAGGGATCTTATTATAACAAACCCTCCAGGATATTTTTCTAGAGGGCCTCAAGGGGAGTTCTCCTCAAAATAACCAATCCAAATTCGGGAGAATGCCTTCTCCTTGAAAGGTCTTTGGGGCCCCATTCCCTAAAGACTTGAGTAGCCTTCCAAAGACCCTTCGAGGGTCAGTCCCCTGAAGGCTTAGGTAGGTTTCTGAAAACCATTCGGGGACTAGCTTTCTCGAAGGCCTAAGCAGTATTCCAAATAACCTTAGAGGACTAGCTTCCCCAAAGGCTTGGTCCTCTCAAGGCCTAACCCAAGGCCAGTCGAACACCCTTATCTGAAGTGTTGTGCCACATGCCCTATGCTTGTGTGCCATGTGTCCTAGTCTTTCGACGGGTATAAATACCCCCTAAACCCTTGTCTTTCGGATCCTTTTGGCAAATCCAAAAGCCCTGCTCCAACTCTTCTGCATGCAGCCTTCCGAAGGCCTTCCAATATTCGGGAGACACCATTCGAGATTCATCTGCATTGCACCTGCACCCTTCAGCAGCATGATCATATCTGACTTAGGTATCGAAGGGTCCGCACTAAAGAGCTCCCTGCGTGCCTTTTGACTATCCATTGTCTTGCAAGTCGGAAGACCTTTCCATTGTCTTCGAAAGACCTTTTCGCGGCACCTCCCACCCGAAAACCCTTCTCCTTCCAAGATCAAACTTTTACAGGTACCCTTCAAATGACCCCTTTCGAGCAAACCATGCTCTTTTGCATGGCCCTAATGACTTTCTATTAATTAACTTCCTTAAAACAAACAAGTTTCAATTGTTATATTACGATAACAACAGATTTATCCGTTATACACAAGGCAAATGGGATCCTTCTCTAGGGCTGGTCCTCCGAGGCAGGCAATAGCTTTTTCTATTCTAGAACCTCTTCAAAGTATATCCATAGATTATTTAAGGGCAACACCGTCACAAAATTGTGACATGGCTTTAGAAGTGGGAGAATCAAATTGGTGTGTTCTCCCTTTCTCCAAACCTGCCAGTTAAATCTTTTGTGTTTCTATCAGTTAAAATCTTTTTAATTAATATCAACCGCAAGACCTCACCAATTTTCCAAACCTAGAATTGAATAATTTACAATCCTTGGACTTATTACTGTTTTCATGCCCAACTGCTTTCATTTTGTTGTATTTCCTGTATGCTAAACAGTACTTATAATCCTTGGGTGGGTTATTTGTTATAAATACATTCAATATTTTATTTGCTATCTAATACATAGAGCATTTTCTCAAGTATATTGATGTTAGCAAGGAAGTAGGTACATTAGTAATCCTTCCAGATAAAACTATTGAGCACAGCTACAAAAGGTATCAACATTTGCTTGCTTTGGGCGGTTTAGTTGCTTGCAACATGGGTTGCCTGTTTTTGTTTTTGTTTTTGTTTTTTTTCCCAACTGAAATCACCTGCAGCAGAATTGGGCATGGAAGTTGATGTTTTCTCTAGATGAATATTGCATTTTTGCTATAGCTTTGGTGTACTCTGTTGGAGATTCTGCAAAAGGTTCTTGGAAAATATTTCCCCTGGGTTGCTGAGTTGTTAGTTGGTAAGAGAATTGCCTTCACTTGCTTTCGTTACTTGAAAGTTTAATTATGTTGTCTTAGCATAGTATTCTTTAAGAAATTGGAAGTTTTATGGCTGTGACAATATGTTCCAATTATTCAAATATTATTTGAAAGTTGATGTTATTTGTGTTAATGTGGCAAGTTATCATGCGAGATGTTACCTCTTTTGTTATGGTATAGCACCTCTTATCATAAATTAACTCTCTATTGAATACTATATCATGCTGACACAGTACACACCCTACTTTAATTTTACATGATACAATCCTGCCTCTTAGATGTTGCACACTAGTACAAATCCTGCCTCTTAGATGAGTCCTGTGATTTTATTTTAATTCTTCAAATAGTGGAACAGTCATCATTGGAAGCTTAATTTGCAGCTTCATGAATGTACAAAACTATTGGTACTTCGATTTACTTCATTGTTTTGTTGAAGTAAACAATGTTTCCTTTGTATGCAGTAATAGGACTCTCTTCTGTTGTAATGGTGTATACTGAGATTTACAGTACCCATGGGAATTTGCATATTCATATTTTTACTATTGTAGGGAAGGAAGGCATTTTGCATGTTCATTTGTCTTATAAATGTAATTATTTATTTTAAATAATTAAACCCATAAGGGAACAAGGCCATCACCATGAATGAGTAATTGGCAGCGTCACGATGGTTGGATTGCTATTTTGTTCATATATATATATATATATTCTATTGGGAACATATAGATAAATATGTATCCTCATTGGGATGTCCATTGGCTATACAATCACTGCATCAATAAGCATGGTGTAAGCTACTAAGTAATTTGCATACATGGAACATATAGATATAGATTTATAGATATAGATATATAGCAAACTTATGTTTACGCGGACAAAGTTATTAACATTGAGACAATTTTATTTATCATGTCATGCCACCCTTTATGCCTAATTCCACTAGAGGAAAGTCTGTTAAGAGGCAATCCTAATGAGATTGGGTCTTTTACCTCTATCCATATTCTTATCCATTACTAAATTTGTTATTGGTGAGATTCAACAATAACCTTTTTTTTTATAGAGCATATCAGCAACTGGTTCTATATATGTTCTACTTTGGATTATCTATAAGTGTACACAAGAGAAGCTCTCTAACTCTTGAAATACCGTGTTAATCCAGTTGTATATTCTTGATTGTATTATGAATTTTTATGAATTGCATTTAAGTGATTGGTGGGTCCATTGTGGGCTTTGTGAATTTATTTGGGATAAATGATTTGCTTTAGTGATCTCTAAATTTAAAAGGAGTATTAGAATTTTGCAGAATTCAAAAACAAGTATGAGAAAGCAAAGAAAAATTAGGTCTCAAATGTCAAGGGCAGTATGCTTACCTATGGTTCTATTCCCATGTCGGAGTATAAGAAAAAATTGATAATATTTGATATTTTTTATTATACTTAATTATTTTTTAAGAAATAACAATTTTTGTATGAACATTGTTTTTTTCCTTACAGTCGAAGCAATTTGTAAGTATACATTACTTATGTCTTTTTATATTATTCTATTATGGTTAATTGATTTTTTGATATTACAACTTATTTCATATATTTATGATGCTTACAGACTAACTTTCAGACGCTGCAATAGGAGGCATCATCACACCATTGAAGGTAAGTTGCCACCATCGTCGAGCTCATTGGTAGAACAGATTCAAGAAGCTATTAAGATAGCTATGAAATCCTTTCACAATCACCTCTCAGCCATTCAAGGTAGATTGCCTCCCCCGTCGTTGTCTTCATCATCACCACCCTTAGATCCTTTGGATTATTAAGAGGATTCGTTATTTGTATAGATGATAGAATTTATTATGTATTTTACTATTTATGAATGTCTAATTAGTATAGATAGATTTTACAATGTATTTTTAATATTTATGGATGATGTGTATTACTTGATGGATTTATTGTATTGTATGAATGATTTTTTTTAGTTCGTATATTGTGTTTATTAGGTTGAATTTTGAAATTTTAAAAAAATTATTATTTTTAATTATATTTATATTTGAGACAGATGTAGAGACAGAAAAATTCGTTATAAAATCTCTATTAAATTACGGGAAAATCATTTTGTGAAAAAATTCGTCTTCAATTTGAGACGAATTTAGAGACAGAATTTTCTGTCTAAATTTTTTTTAAATTGAGACGGATTTGGAGACAAAAAAATTTGTCTCAAATTTAAGACGAAAAAATTTATCTTAAAAATTCCTCGACGGATTTAGAGACGGAAATAGCGACGGTTTTAAAATTGTTGCAAAAAATTAAAAATCGCCGCTAATTTAATATTAAATTCAATTAATTTTAGCAGCGATTTTAAACCGCCGCTAAATTTTAAAAACCATCGCTAATTGCGGTGGTTTTCAAACCGCCACTAATTTAATATTAAATTCAATTAATTTTAGTGGCGGTTTTAAACCGTCGCTAAATTTTAAAAACCGCTGCTAATTTAATATTAAATTCAATTAATTTTAGTGGCCGCTAAATTTTAAAAACAGTCGCTAAAGGCGACGGTTTTCAAACCGCCGCTAATTTAATATTAAATTCAATTAATTTTAGTGGCGGTTTTAAATCGCCGCTAAATTTTAAAAACCATCGCTAATTGTGGCGGTTTCCAAACTGCCACTAAAAATATCACTTAGTGGCAGTTATACCAGCGGTTGCTAAAAACTGCCGCTAAATGCTGCGTGACAGCTGTATCTGTGGCGGTTTTGGAAACCGCTGCTAAATGCAAAAAAAATCGCAGCTAAATGTCAGTATTTTTGTAGTGGATCAGTTATTGACTTTCACTTGATCGAGATGTTGAGCGATGGAGGGATTATAATATACAAGAATCAAAAGCCCAAATAGATTCTCTTTGAAGTGAGACTTCATTGCTGGTAGAATCGTCCTGACATAATACTAGTTGTCACTCAGGGTCTTTTGAGGAGATTAAGAGATCCTCGTTATAGACCAAAGTGTTTGGTTAACGTCAAAGAGTTTGACGTGTTTTGATTGCTATTTAATGGAACCTAGAAGGTCACACGCATATCCGAGTGTAATGGTTGACTAAGTGTGAAATTTATAATTGATGATCGTCATTAACTGTTAATGATGTCACCACAAAGAGTTAACAAATCGTGTTTAAATTAACCAGAGCAAATGTCAAGGGTATGCAGGCATACCGTTAAATGTTAACGGGGGCCTTAGTTTCATTATGAGATAATAAAAGGGCTATTAAGTATTAATGGCGGGCCTAGATGCAAATTTACAAAAATTGGTAAAAGAGACAATTTCAATCGACCGGCTCATAGGTTCGGTCAATCGAACCGTGGCAGAATTGGTTGACTGCCTCCTTAAAACATTCGATCGTTTCTTATAACAAGAGTCGCTTTCGGCACAGTCTCTTGTCGTTTCTGCAACAGTTTTTGGACGTGGCTTAGGAAGGACAACAGAAGGATTATAGGGAGGACGGCGTGCATCCAACATGCCTCTACCTTGTTCCCTATCTCTCTATCCTTGTCATTTTGTTCAATTTGGGGTGTTTTAGGGTTTGAGGGTTGATATATAATGCAATATGAAAAGAAATGCTTAAGCTCTGGCCGGTTGCATTTGATGCTATATTCTCTCTCAGTTGTGAGTGTTTTTTTTCTCTTCCAGAGCCTTTCAATCCCTTCTTGACCCAGCTCCCATTTGCTCTTTGTATTATTCCTTTCCTAAAGTAGCAATCCAATCCAAGATAGAAAGTCAATTTGTATTTATAACCCATTTCTTCTAAACCCAACAGCTTCATCTTCTTGCAAACAGCTTGGCTAGCACATAAGCTAGCTTGCAAGACTCAACCTTTACCTAGAGCATGGACCGACTAGGGCCCTTGTATTTTTTAGGGTCAGACTAGTCATTCAAAATTTGAATGGAATAGTTGGACTACTCAAAGGTGCTATTCGGGAGCTATTCGGTAAGGAGTGGGAGCTGCATCAGGTTGACTTCCAACCACTTCATCAGTAACGAAACTCTCCATTATTGAGGTATACATTTCTATCGCCCTATGGAATGGGTTTGTTTTGCATTGCATATGGTTGTTGATACCGAGTTTTGCAAGCTAATTGTATCTTCATTTCCACTACGTTTATCATATGTTTTCAAAAATGTTTTAAAAATGGTAAAACCCTTACATTGATGCTACAATAGTTAACGTTTCCTTCATGTATTATGGGTAATTGGTATTTAAGGTTTAGAGTTTAAAGTAATGGTATCTATACTCAAAAAACAAAAGCAAATTCAAATGCTAGTAATGGATCGGCATACATGCTTGGAAAGAAACAAAAAAAGGATAAGCCTTGGAGTTAGAAATGTCAACTACTATCGGGGGCCTGGCAGTGAAACTGAAACTTCATTAATGGAGGGCAGTTGAGATTGGTCATGCAAATGGCCAGCTTCCATGAGAAACGCAGGCCTTGTAGGCCTCGGCAGGTTGGTGCTGAAGCTATTGAGCATGAGAACAACAGAAGCCATTGTTGGTCTCCTGGCCGCATTCTCTTGCACGCAGAGCAGCCCAATGTGGATGCACCTAAGCATATCTGCCTTTGAGCCCCCTCTTATTGTTCCATCAATCAGCATTGAGGCTTTCCCCTCTCTCCATTTTTTCCATGCCTGCAACAACATTTATTTAGAGGCCATTTAATAAAAAACGGGATTTTGATATTGTTTACGTAAGTCGAGTGGAATTGAGTCCCTAGACCCAATAGTCTAATTTAGATCAAATCCGATGTTGACTAGGTCAAAGAAATTAGAGATCTAGATTGAACTAAGTTGAGAAGAATAATACAAACCAAACTCAACTAATCACTTGGATTCAGATCAGTTTTTGGGTTTACTTGGATCCTGAGCACCTTTATTGGGTTGTGCCATACAAATAGAAAATTTACATGCAAAAAGTCATATTGAACGAAAATAAGGTCATTTATCTAAAATTTAGCAAACTAACATAGCTTATGAGATGCTCGGCGGACTCGGGGCTGCTGCAATCCTTGTTCTTCATGCCAGTGATGATCTCAAGGATTATGACACCGAAACTAAAAACATCAGTCTTAACGGAGAATTGACCGTATTTTGCGTACTCCGGAGGCATGTAGCCCCTGCATGACAATCATCAAGTCAACTGAGTGAGTTATGGTGATTAATTATAGAGTATTTGCATTTAATTGCTAATTGGAGTCATTGATTCTGCTTACAAGGTCCCAGCAATTCTTTTAGTATTGCCTTTGCTCATCTCAGCAGGAAACAACCTTGCCATGCCAAAATCTGAGATTTTGGCGTTCATCTCACTGTCTAGCAAAACATTACCAGCTTTGAGATCATGGTGGATAATCTTGAGCTGAGAGTCTTGGTGAAAATAGAGAATTCCTCGTGCAATGCCAACTATGATCTTGTGACGTGTTTCCCAGCTTAGTAACAGGCGCTTGATTGGATCTACAAACATATTCACCCTAGTCAAAACTAAATTAATCGTCAACTAAGATATTAACGTGCTATTTATCGTAAATTGACCTGATAATTGATGTTGACATAAACAAAAAGGGGATTAATAGGTGATATAGTTATACCAAAAATGAAGCGATCAAGACTAGCATTGGGCAGCAGCTCGTAAATGAGAAGCCTCTCTTTGTTGTGCAGGCAGAAGCCGAGGAGCCTTACTAAATTCTTGTGTTGGAGCTTGGCCATTAGAACAATCTCATTCTTGAATTGTTCTTCGCCTTGTTCAGAATGACTGGCCAGTCGTTTAACAGCTACTTCCTGTCCATTTGCTAGCCTTGCCTGTTCAACATGAATCGATCAGCTTCCTCCATTTGGGCCTTAATTGTGGCTAAAATGGCTAGGAGAATGGTGTTAACACGATTGAGATTGATGTTCTGTTACCTTGTACACAGGACCAAATCCACCCTCTCCAAGCTTGTTGGCGTTGGAGAAGTCATTTGTTGCCACCCTTATCGAGTCGAAGTCGAATTGGAACGAATCCACATTTTCAGAATCATCCCCACCTTCCAAGAAGTTAGACTGTTAACTAAACAAACTGAAAGAGGACATTTGAGCCTGTGATCGTACTACTAACTTTGTAGTCGAACATCTTGTAGAAATATATAAACATTAAATTGCCTTTCTTAGAGATGAATTCTACATGGAGTAAAGTTTTATTTTTCTGAAATAGAAATTAAGCTGAAAATTCTTCTATTATAGATTGAATATGTACCAGCATGATTCACGCTGCCCTGTCTCGACTGGCGGAACAATTTTGTAGCAGCTCTTAACCAAGCCATGGTTTCCCGTGAACCAGATCGCGGGCCCCTTCCTGCAACTACCACAATGACAAGCAAGATGAATACGTAAAATGTAACACTAAAATAGACACTTGTTGAACAAAACTCTCCGCTTTATAAGAATTGGGATGAAAGTTCTTAAGAATAAAAAAAAAAAATTATCAGGACGACTTATAAAAAGATGTATATAACGTTTTCAATGGACAAAATTAAATAAGAATACCATTGATACGGTAAAAAGAATAACTTACTATTGACTATAGATTCTCTTTTCCTCATATAAAAAAAGCCACAAGTGAGGATGATAAGTGTCAAACAGATACTCAGAACAACAACGATGATAGCAATCCGCAATGTGTTTGTACTGTTTTTCTCGCCCTGCCAGAATATTCTCTATTATAAGATAAAGATTGATTAAGCTGTGAAATTTTCTTTTCATCTTTTTCTTCACTAGTTAAATAGCATTAATGATCACTAAACTTTATATTAAAATACAAAAATGTCATTGAACTTCAATTTATAATCAAATAGTCCCTGAACTTTAATTTAATATATAATTTCATAACTACAATTAATTGTCGTTAAAAGAGACTAACAAAATAGTGACTTTTTATACTTTAATATAAAGTTTAATAATATTTTTGTACTTTTGTGTAAAATTCAATTATCATTTATATTATTTAGCTGTCCACGCTGTTAGCAACGTCAACATCCCATTAAACTCTTTAACGATAATTGACAGTAGTTATAGAATTGTATACTAAATTGATATTCAGAGACCTTTAAACTATAAATTGAAGTTAAGTAATTTTTTTGTATCTTAGTGTAAAGTTTAGTGATGGTTTATATATACTATTTAACTTCATTATCTCACTACTTCATATAATAAACTACTAAGGAATGTTATCCCCATTTTGTCATGATAAAACAGTGTTTAATCACTTGCACGATCAATTACATTTTTTTGTTTTATTTTTAAATAACTGTGTAAGTTAGGTTTTAGCTAGCTGCACCGAAATACTATCTAGGGACAATCTTATTAGACTTTGGTGATAGTCTTATTAATCCGTTTGCTTTTTAAATCCAACTAGTAATAGTGAAAATCACACATTAACCTAAGGAGATGCGTTTTAACTTTGGGCTCACCCTTACAAGTCTTCGTACTTAGCACTAGACCGGGGTGTTAATCAGTTGTATGTTTGATAATGGGCTTACCTTCCCTGGCGGCGGTGGCGTTTGATGAGGAGGCGGGACCAGAGCAGAAGCAACCGCAGGGGGCGGCGCCAGGGAAATATCATAAGCTGTAGATTCATAGAACTGACTCAAATCATACTGAAAAATACAGCTGGGTCTAAGAACAGTCATTGCTTTCGTCCTCCTATTGCATCGTAGGTAGGCCTCTACAGATCCTCTTAAACAACTCTGGCAGTCGGCCGACGACAAATCCGGCGTACACTGCGTAAGACCATAAATATTATCATCATACACCGTGAAGTTCGTCTTCCCCGTCGCAAACTTGAGCTTGGAAAAACTTTTCGAAGCCTTGATCACAAGGCTGTTAACCAAATCGTCGAAGGCCCGCTCAAACTCGTCCACGACGTCGTTGGAGATGTTGCTTGTAATATACACGCAAAGCGTTGGCCATTCAGACATTGCCCTGGAAAACGACTTGTCGGAATACCTCACAATGCAGCGATCAGGGTCTCCCCAACCGACATCTTCCGTCTTGTTCGCGCAATTCTTGATGATGTCTCGGCTCGGGGTGTCGATGCAGTTGAAGCATCGGTCAGTTGGAAGGTCTCCGCGGCAGAGTCCGAGAGCGTAGACGGTGGCGTTGTCCTTCCCGAGGGTGTTGAAGTAAAAGCCGCCGTTGGCGGAGACGTTGGAGGCGAGAGAAGAGAGTATTTGGCGGCAGTTTTGGGCGAAGGTGCTGTCGGCTGTGAAGTTGTCTGTTCCGTAAGACATCTGAGCAGTGTTGAAGGGAATAACGATCAAAAGGATGGAAGAGATGAGGAAGATGAACAAAGTTGAAATCGCCATAATTGCACAGCTTGAATCCTGGAACATGATGAACCGAATTATTAAGGGAGATGAGGTTGCTGATCTAGGACTTGACAATCATGGACAGGGTCAGATTCTTGCACAAGTTGACGGTTTACGCGTCATTCGAGTTGGGGCAGAGACATCGTAAGATGAAATTGTAAACATTTTTCACAAATTATCAAATAATTTTTAAAAATTGTATGTACTTTTGAGACCCATTAGAAGTGTTTATAGTTTCAAAAAATAAATGGATAACTTTGTGACACAATCATTCAATCTAGAAACTCCACGTGTAACTAACATTCTCACAGAATATAACGTCCTTGCCTCCTACTTCGAAGACTTTTCCACCAGCATTTAAAGAAAGGCTTGACCGAGACGCGAGTAAGGACCTCTCTGGATAAGAACATCTGCAGGTGAACGCGTTCCACACCAAGAAAAACGGTTTTAACGTTGAAAAATATCAATCGTTCAAAGTTAACTTATTATCGTTAAAATATTTTAACAAAGGGAACTTTCTGTTATCAGCCGTGATATTGCCACTGTTGCCTCCACCGATGAACGCTTAGGAATGATAAATCGTTGTTAATTATATTGGCGAATTCTTATCGTTAAAAATAATTATTAATAATCAAATTATAATATAATAATAACAATATTTTTCATCATTAATAATATGAATAATTAACGACTATGTAATTCATGTTGTTAAAAATAATTATTTAATTATCAAAACACAAACTAATAACAACAATATTTTATGTCGTTAATAATGTAAACAATTAATGATTATAATTTTTTTCATTAAAAAAAGTTATAAAGTTATCAAAATTCAAATCAATAACGACAATATTTTCCATCATTAATAATGTGAAATGGACGAATAGTCATCAACAATGAGAACACTATGTTTTGATATAAATCACCAAATCTATATATCATTATCTATATCAAATTGAAATAAAACCCATATAAAATTAAACTTGTTATTCAAATTACACCAAAGCAATATATGTTCAACCAAAGAAACATCATTATCAATTAGCATTTAAACACCAAAAATAGTATCTAAGTGTAAATAGCTAATAAACTACATAAAAAATGATCTTCAACTAAATGTACAGTAGAACACTTTAACAATTGTATATAACTATAAAAAATGTACACTAAAATACTATAGTCAAAAAATTTATTGAAATTATAGTCATAGAAATATGTTCATGTAGTCCAAGACAGAAGTTGCTTATTTTAGAGTCATGTTGTCTCATTGACCTATAGAAAAAAACAAAAAACAAAAAATTAGAGTAAAGAAAGTGTTCGTGTTCTCTTTATAAAAATGTTATAAATAGAATTAACAAATCTCAAAACATCTCTATCACATGTTACATAACATACAACCACTAAAATGCACCAAAACACAACAAAATTTGACAAACACACTCTATATTTTGTAGTCAATGCTGCTATCTGTACAAGACTTAAATACTCACAAACTTCTAAGTAAAATAAAAAAAAATACACTTACAAGGATAACAATTATTATAATATAATTTATAAAAAAGAAAAAGTTACAACATTCCCATTATCTACATAAGTCCTTTGTTATATAAATAACTTCGCCATATTTGAAACAATATATATCAATAAATTTCACGATAATATCTTGTTAAACGTTTATGTAAAATGATGTTGTTGTACAAATTTCTCAAGAATTGGTCCACGATAAAATCACTGCATAATTTCATGAATATTTAACAAAAAATAAACTATCCTAATTCACATGTGTATTTATTGCACTTCTTTTCCTCATTTAACAACCAATTTTCTCCCTATGTGGTTCTATCTTAAGAACAACTAGCTCCCTTACTTCTTTCTCTCCCATTGAAGTGGTCACTGATCAAGACACGACCCAAGGCTAACCCAACCACACCAGAACAGTAACACCAAAACAGTATTTTAATACTTCATATGTTTTAAGATTCTACTTGATTTAGAATTCTACTTCATGTTTCTATTTAATTTAGAATTCTATTTCATGTTTGATTAGGGTTTTATTTTTATTAGAATTCTAGTTGACTTTTACTTAAAATTTATTTTCATTAGGATTTTAGTTGAATTTTATTTACAAATATTATATGGATTTGGATTAGCCAAATACCATAAATATGCCTAGAACCTAGAGTTTGTAATCATGTTTTCTCAATACAAATTTCAGCAATTTATTTGGATTTTCTTAACAAAACAGTCTTGTTTTTGTTTCTTCTTGAGAGCCAAACTTCGGCTATTAAAGTTTGTTCTTTCAAGGGTTTATTTTGGTGTATTTTTTCACACACGGCTACGCACTGTGTCACCCATATTCTCTTGCCTAGTGTTCATTGCTGTAAACACCCCTGACCGGATATCCCAACCACCCGGACTACCTGAACGAGAGCGCTTACAAAAGGAGAAAGAATGAAACACAAGACGTGAATTACTCTGGCATGCTTACCCAAGAAACAAAACAACGAAAGCAAAGCTATATACATGCACGCACACAAGTACTCCGCTGGTACAGCAGTCACATAGTATATAAATACACACAGACACCTGTGCTAATAAATAAACAATACAAGGAACGACCTGGCATAGTAAAAAATAAAGGGACCAAAATCCCATCAAAACATCAGAGACAACAGGAGAAACTGACTGTACACCATACTGACACAGCTGCTAGGTATTGCGATCCTCGCCCTCGACTTTAGCTTTTCCCTTACTTGGAATGATGGAAAGCAAGGTGAGTCGCAAGACTCCGCAAGTTTATAAGAAAGGAAATGCTATAAGCTAAATAGAAGAAGTGAACTCCTCACACATTGTCCCACAAATACACACAAGCTATGAGACGCTACCACACAATAGTATAGCATAATGAAAGCACATGCCGGTCCTTGGGGCACACACAAGACACCCAGCACCCAAGTCCCATACCAACCTGCCGATGCCCTGAAAGGCAACATAACTCTTCAACAAACCTGTACGCACTCCTCGGGTCGGTGCTCCTGACACTCGAGCCCTAGGCTCCCTCGGTACGATACTCTCATCCGAGATTGCTGAACACATAGTAACCATGCAATGCGCATATAAAATGCAAGGCGTAGTAAGTATCAACTAGATACACTGACGCCCATACATCCAGGCATCAGGCAGATGCTTCGCCCACAAAGTAAACCACACACGATGCGTGTGTCCGTGCCAGATGCAACTAACAATACTAGAATGTCCATGTCTAAGCATAAACAAAATGTGAAAACCCTAACATGCAATCCGTACCCATGTGCATACCAAACCATGCAACAGAAACAGAAGGTATCAAGTCATGCAGTAAATCATATAATGGTAGGGTTAGTCAACAGTACTTGGCACTGATCAATGATCAGTGGCTAGGAGTGTTTGGTCGACGGTCTAAGAAAGACCGTACAATCGTCATCCTAATGTCACCAAACAGTTGACCCTTACCCCTACTACTCAACAGCTCTAGCCTATTCACAGCCAAAGAATCCATACCATATCCGAATATCTAAGAACCTAATCCCCAAAGGACTTCGACATCATTCCCAAAGGCATGGGGGTGGCACAAACCCCATAAGCAACCAACAAATAAAATCCTCGAAACTAGCTTAATAAATTTAATTTACACCAAACAGCTCATAATTCCATAATTAATAAATGGACCGAAATGAACAAAGGGAGGGTAAATAAATTCACCATGGAAGGAACTTTGTAGAGGGGGTAGGAAACTTGCCTCGTAAAAGAGATCTTTGGGTTTTTTCTGTCCAAACGTGGCAAAAATTATACAAACTGTAATATCGTATATAATTTGCCAAAATTAATAAAATTGGGCTCTAAATGAAATTCCAACCGTACAGAATTTATTACTCAACTTCTCAACTTACCTGGTATCCTCAAACTGCGATTAAAAGTGAGTTTTCCCAAAAAAAATCTCAATTTTCCCTTGTTTTTCACTGCTTGCCCGCGTCTGTTGCTGCTAGAAATTTCCTCTCTGTTGCTTAAAATTTGCTTCAAATTGGGCATTAAATGAGGCTCCTGAGCAAGCATTAAAGGCTAGATTTGGCTTTAATTTAAAAGAAAAAAAAAAGAGCTTGATGGAGGGACAACCACGTTATTGCCACCACCTTTCTCCATACGGTGCCGTTACAATTGCAAATCCAATAGTGCTTGCTAGAATTTCACAACATTTCTTTTTAATAAACTGTTCTCTATGATCAAGAAACTATGACCAATATTAATATTCATCAAATGGGGTCCAAAAAAAATCATGTCAAAATCTAGTACTAAATAAATATATATATATATATATATATATATTACAAAGTAGAATGAGATGTAGAAAGTTGATCTTGACTCCTAAATTGCATGAATTCTTAAAATGTAACTTTTAGAGCTTTCACACAGTCGTTAAGTCTCTTATTCTCTTTTTTCAATTTATTCTTGCTTGAAGATGCAGGTTTTAGTTCTTTAGGTCCCACCCCACCATACAAAAGAACATGATTCTTCAATTGAGGGACAAAACAAGTCTTAATTGTAACATTTTGATAATTCAAGAATAGTTAATAATTATTAAATATTATATTTGAAGTGATTATTGAATATCGCTATATTTAAGTGGAGATATTAATTTATTTTGTATTAATAAAATGGATAAGTATATCAGGAAAGAATATGTTATGAAAGCTTATGTAAATAGTGGTTGAAATGCCTATTTTGAGATTGTTATACGAATAAATGTGTCTCAACATTAAGAGTTAACAAAAATTAAATTATTATTATTATTATTATAGGTTAAGGGTGGAGGTTATGATTATGGGTTAAAGGTGGAGGAACCGGTAAGATATTCGAAACGAGAAAAATAATTAGAAGACCAAGGGAACACAATTGGAAAATTGGAGAGTGACCGTGCATAATTTGTAAATGGTGGGAACATGTATTATAGTAACACCAAATATTATATATTATGCTATATGTGGGTGATGAGAATGTATGAGAGGCTGGTGGAAGTCAAGTCAGGAAAGCCGAAGGAAATTAGGCGTGGTGCTGATGGTCAAAGTAGAAGAGATTGCAAGTGATGTGGTCATGTGGAAAAGTCAAAGGAAATATATGTAAGGTATGTATGATGTTACCAAATATTATTATATTAATGTGGTATATCAAGCAGGGGCAAAAGTTATAAAAATTTATCAATCATGAAAAATAATTCTCAAATCATACGTATCAAATAATTATACACATAAATTTATAAATTTTTTAAGATTGCACAAATAGTCCACCCCATATGTTCGGGAACTTGAGTTATCGCAAGGTTGTAGAATCGAATTTGTTTTTGTACGACTATCAATAATTTATACATATATATGGAATCAGGGTTCAGGTTTCGACCCATGACTCACCTAACTCAAAGTGTGGCAGTCCGTATGTTTTTGGAAGGGTGAGACAATACTCATAAAAAATTGTGCAATCAAGAATTTCTCTTATTTTCTATATTAAAAAATTATATTTAAAGAACCCTAAACTCTTAATCACAACAAAAATAACACTGTATTCTCTACTATTTTGCTAACCAAGTTAAGTTAACCAAATAATTATTTAGTGTGACTATCATGGTTTAAATATGGCAAGAAATCAGAGTTCTCACTCAAAAAGGGCAATCAAGACTAATAAGGCTTATATAAAAACTTATATATTACGTTATATTAAGAATTATAAAAATATTACTTTTTATGTTGTATTATGTGGGAATATTATATATATTAGTTAGGAGAAATTAAAAATTGAAATGAGGAGGCTGCCGAGGTGCAAGGAATAAACATATATATATAATATGGGATGCTGTATTGTATAATATTAGAGGTTATTGTATTAATACGCATGGGTAATAGTCTAATAGAAAAGCAAGTAAGCTGGTGGAATAATCAGGGCACCTTTTCCTTCATGAACCCTTAGCCGTGCATCCATGTGCTGCCCATGAAGAATACAATAGAATATAATATATGCGAAGGAATGTCATGGAAATACAGCGGAATGTGAAATGTAAGGGAATATAATATACATGTTATAAGGGAATAGGAGGAGAGAAACTGGAGGCGGTGGAAAATTCGGGCGAGACGAGCACGACCGCCTTGGAGAAATTTCTGGAGAAGTTCCCAGCTTGAGAAAATTGACAGAGAAGGGAGAAGCCTTCGCCGCTTGTTCTTTCGTTCTTCTTCCTTGCCGATTAGGTAGCGTTGGCAATTTTTGACACGGTCTGATTATATGACACAAAATGATACGAAATTAAGCATATTAGGATTGGTGTTAATTTGGTTTAGGTCATAAATGGGTCAACCCATTTATAACATAGTTATTTTTGTGTCTTAGACAGATTAATCTGTCTAATCCATTTAGACACGTAATGACCCGTTTAATTAAACGAGTTAATCGGTTGATCCAAACACGTTAACACAATTAAATATGAAATAACACGTTTAATTAAAAGAGTTAGTGGATTGATCTGAACACGTTAACATAATTATATATAAAATGACAAGCTTAAGACCAATTTACAAAAATAAATTAAAAATAATTATAATATTAAAAAAACTATTATGTATTCAAAAAAATTTATGATTATAATTTAATATTTATAATTAGTAGATCTAATATCTAATTGGATATTTCTAAGGAAAACACTCATTCAACTCAATGCTCTAATTCTTTCGGTGTTGATTAGATTGTGTAATATCTAATTTAGAACATTTTATTTTATTGTTGGATGATTGTATTTTATTTTATTGTTGGGATGATTGTATTTTATTTTCTTCTTGGATGATTGTATTTTATTTTGTATGTTAGATTTTTATTATGTGTTGATTGTTGAGGATATTCCTATTTTAACAGGTTAAACGTGTTTTATTCGTATTAATAGGTTTTTATTTGTGGTAATGTGTTGTGTCTATTTAATAAGTGGTTTTTGTATTGTGTCGTGTTGTGTGTGATCTGTTTAACTTGTTTGTTAAACGAGTTACGCGTGTCGTGTCGTATAACCCGTTTAATGAATATGTCCGTGTTAGGGTTGAGAGTTTTGACACGATTAGTTAATCATGTCGTATTTGTATTTGTCATAATTGTATTATACATGTGTCTCGACATGACACGATTATGACCCATCAACCCGTTTTGCCACCCCTACGATTAGGTGACCTTCTTGCTGGATCTTCCTAGCAGCAGGTTAAAGCTACAAGTCCTCTGTTTTTATTTCTCTTCTTGGCAACAAGCTGGAGGTACTAGCGTTGCTTTTATTCTTTCATTTCCCTTTCTTACCTTGTATTAGTGTAAGCTTCTTTAGTGATATTTCGTAGTTGCGGATGGAAGTTTTGTTTTACTCTTCTTTTGGCCGTGATTTGCTGGACAGTGAGGTAGCTTTCAGTGGGTTGATTTTCCAGCAACATGTTTACTTCCTTTGCGAGATTCCTCCCATTTACGAATTTCATTTCATTCTTTAATCCGATTCAGTTACAGATATTACTTACAGGCGTTATGGATATCTTTTGTATAAATTAAATTAAATAAGAGTCTCTTGAGATTTTAGATTTTATTTGATAAATACTTATGGAGTATTGTATTGTTCCTACTTTTTTGGAAATGATGCCAAACCAGTTGGGACTAGGTTTCTAGAGGGTTGGCGGGATTTGGTTGTGGTTATGGTTTCCCGTAGGTGTGAGTCGTGGTAACAAGGGCATGAACTATTGTCCCATGAGGTGACGTGTTGATCGTTTAGTGACGTGGGAGCAAACCGTTGATCGGGTCGAGGACGGCTGTTGACCGGTTGTTCCTAGTCACAGATTGTTAACCAGTGTCTGATCACTGTCGACTGACTCTACCATTATGTGACATATCGCATGACATTGTAGAGCATGGGATTGGGCTTGCATTCATTGGGGGTCATGCTTGTATGTGTTGGGAGCGTGAGCATTGGCATGACACAGTTGACCTATTGAGAGCTGACTTGTGTATGTTAGGCGAGCATTGCATTTAGACCATTCGCTTGTGTGAATTCTTACGTGGGCATAGCATGCCCTGATGCTTGGTTTATGGGCGTTTTGTCATCACGTTAATGTTGCAAAAGCCATTGCATTCCTTATTTGATGCATTGCATGGTTACAATATGATGTGAATTGTGGTATGGAGTTGACCCTTGATAGCTATGAGTGGAGCTAGGCTCCAGGTAGCAATGACTTGGGAACTCTGGCATGTGGGTATGATGAGAGCCTCAGGCTCACATGGATTATGTTGTGAGAGTTTCAGGCTCATGTGGAATATGTTGTGAGAGCCTCGGGCTCATGTGGTTTAGGATCTGAGGGTTGCGGGCTTAGGTCTCTTATGCCAATCAGTCATGGTTGCAACAGGTTTGTATGTCGAGACTTAGGTGCCAGGTTGTGCATTTTTTATGTGGGCCTTAAGAACCATTACATGCATTGGTATAGTTGTGTTATGCACCAGATATCTTCGTGCATGGTATGGTGTGACATTATCATTTGTGGCATTGCATTGTGTGGGGCATATTCTAGGTGAGAGATTTATTCCCAGACTTATATATATTCTTCTATTATGTTTGCTGAGTCTTGTGGTTCACCTTGTCTTTAACATTGTTCCAAGTGTGGGAGCCGATATTAAGAAGGGATCACTTGGTGTGTCGGTCTTAGGTGGCTATGTGTACAAGGGAATCCCGACCGAAAAGATCTTTGGGTGTGAGTTGTAGACAGGGGCTTAGATATTGTAATTGTTGTACTTGATTAATTGATGTTTTGTTATGTAAAGAAACACCCCTGAAATTTGCTTCCGCTGTTGTATAATTATGGGGTAAAATCTCAACCCATGTATTTGAATTATTAGCTAAATGTAAATAGAAATTGAGGAAATTTTGGGTCATCACATCGATGATTTCAAGATTTAACATTTCAGGATTCAATTGGATAGTTTGAACTAATTGATTCTACAAAACATGTTCATGGTATAATTTAATAAAAAATTGAATAAGAAAATTAAAAAAAGTGTCATTAACTATTTAACTTACATATGTTTCTCGTTCTTTTTGACTCCACCAATTTCTCACATTTTTTTCTAGTTGCAAATCACATATCTTCTACATTGGGTTCATAATCATTTCTACCTCCCTAAATAAAATAAAAAAGTTTAGGGTAACTACTATCTAACATATTGATATATATAAAGAAAAATTGTTGGAGGTATATGTTATAGTACCATTTGGCATGCAATCTCTCTCATTGCTTGTTTCCAGTCCTATAAGGCATGTGTTGTTGTTAAAAATACAACAATTAAAATTTGTGAAGTGGGGTCCACGCGAACTCAGTGTTGGGTGAAGTTAGGTTGCTGTGAGAAAAGTTGCCTCAAGGGAGTCCGCCACAAGGATGCTCTCCATAAGGATTTCGCCACGAGATCCTTCACCGCAAGGTTTTCGCCACAAGCTCTTTTGCCATAAGGTCTTCTTCTGCCACAAGGTCTTTGTTCACCACAAGCTCTTTGCTCGCTACAAGCTCTTTTGCCACAAGCTCTTTGCTCGCCACAAGCTTCTTTTGCCATAAGCTCTTTCGCCACAAGGTCTTGCCGCAAGGGTTTCACTTCGCCGCAAGGATTTAGTTTCGCTGCAAGGTCTTGCCATAAGGTTT
Source organism: Diospyros kaki (assembly GCA_036245055.1). Classification (NCBI taxonomy): domain Eukaryota; kingdom Viridiplantae; phylum Streptophyta; class Magnoliopsida; order Ericales; family Ebenaceae; genus Diospyros; species Diospyros kaki. Next base: position 24,671,432 of record BSEG01000003.1, on the reverse strand, counting down.
TAACCCTGCCACAAGGTGTCGTCGCAAGGTTTTACCTTCGCCACAAGGTCTCACCACAAGATTTTAACTCCGCTGCAAGGCCTGGCCACAAGGATATTGTCATGTTGACACTCGAAAATAGGTTAGAAGGCTCGCGGGAATCCTTATCCGCAACGACTCTCCGATGCCTAAATCAATATCGAATCCAGATAACTATTCATGAAAATAGTGAAAATACAGTCAAAGTGTCCAAGATTTTACTGAAATTGGAAGTACCCTTCAATGTCCTGTAGCTGGGTATTTATAGGGCATGATTCTCAAGGATGGTTGGTGTTGACACGTGAAGATTGCTAAATGGAGCCAAATTTAACAAAAAAGGAACGATTGCACGAAGCCACTACAAGGCAACTCCTCGCAGCCAGCCCCTGCCGCGAGGCTGGTCCTCGTGGCTAACTTCCTTCATACATATTTTTTATTTTTTAAAAAATTTCCTCATTTTTTTCTCCTACCAATTTTTCATGGCACAACAACATGTGTAGCTTCTCTCTATTTTTTGAATTTCTTTCACTTTTTTCCTATTAAAATTTAGAGAATTTAATAACATAAAGTGTATCAATGAGATAGAAATGTTACTCCTTAAAAAACTAGAAGTAGAATTACAAAAAACAATCGAGATTGTTTACCTTGAGATGAAGCTTGAAAATTGTTTTTGACAAGCCATTCCCATTCTTCTTGACCTTGAATCTCTTCAGGTTTTTTTTTTAGAATGTCTTGTACACTATTGTACCACTTGATATATTTTCTATTTAAAGAGAACCTCCAATTGTCCACAAGAAATGCTTGGGACTAAGTGCATCTTCACGGTGATCCTCCATATTATCATTTTTAAACTTCTCCTGCAAAGAAAAGTTAAACAAATCAATATAACCAAATTTGAAAGTATATATATCAACTAGTTTTTATTTACCTTAATTGCAGTCCACATGTGGCTTTTCTCTTGTTCTCCAATTTTTTTCCAACTATGAATTCTAACAGGGTAAATATTAAAATCACAAACAATCCATCCCAAGTGTCTTGAAAAACCTCGTAATTAGGTCTAATAACTCGATTTTGATAGAAAGTTACTTCTAGTCGATTATCATTTTTTAGATCAACAATTCTTATTCATTCCTCGAATTTCTTTCTCATTGTCTGACATAAATTTGTTAAAGTTACATAATTATGTATTAATGTGTATAATACCAAAATTATGATAAATAAACACAATCATTTTCCACTCGTGCTTTCTTTTTTTCTTGGTGATTGATGTGGATGTAGTTCGACTTTCTTAGGTTATGGTGCAGTTTCATCAATTAGTGGATTGTCTGTCTAGAATACATTGGGAATCATCATTTGATTGGTTTTGTCTTTCTTTCCCTATGAAGCAACAAATAACAAAATTTAACTTATTAAATTATAAATAAATACCTTAGGAAATCTAGAATCATTCAATTAAAAATAACATTAGAAACTTAAGAAGAAAATAATATCAAACCAGTGCATCCAACACAAATAGAACCATCATCACTTTGATTTTATATTTTTTTTTCTCTGTGAAGCAACAAAAAAACACAATGAACTACATATACTTCTTAGATCCAAATAAATATCTTAAATGACCTATAATAATTCAATTAAGAAGTAAAATTAAATGAGAAGAAGCAATTTCAAACCTATGTGTCCAGTACAAATTGAATCATCATGACCTTTGTTATAGGCCTTTCCCGCATCATTCCTTATGGGCCAGATTCGGTCCAAAGGGCCGGCCTAATCGCCTAGAGCCTAAAAGGCCCATGCAACCTCGTCGAAAGAAAGCCCATACACCACCAAAAATCTGCAGCTCATAAAGCAAGCTCCACAACGAGATTCTGGTAAAGCCTCTTGCGAGCTCTCCCCAACCGACTAACGAGCTCCCAGTAAAACCCTCAATCTGCTGGACCATCAGATCGCTGGCCTAATACCTCCAGCTCGCACAAATGGAAAAGCTGTTGAGAAGTCAGAGGTAGGGTCCATTTACATTATCTGCAACAGCTCATGCTCCTCGTAATGAGAATCTCACTCGTAGTTTTGTACAGATGATAAGGACTGTTTGTCCTTCGTTATATCATCTTTATATTTTTATATGTTATCCAAATTGTAAAGGCCCCTCATTATAAATAGGGGTCAGAGATATCATGAGGAGGACAGAAAGAATAATCAGACACCACCATTCTGAAGGAATAATCAGAGTGCAGGAGTGGAGTAAGCATTGTTCTGGCCGAACCACGTGAAAATTGCTAGGTGTTCTTCACCTACATCTGGGATCTTTGTTTTCTTCTTCTTCTTGCCATTTTTTGGACTTACTCATTGCGGCCCAATACGAATCACAGTCGGCTGAAATTGAACGTCAACATTTTGACGCTAAAGGAAGGGGCCGCTCTGATCAATAGCCATGGAAAGAGGAAGGAATACTCGAAGTTCCGAGGCAGCGGTCGACCCACCAGAAAATCACCGCGATCAACTGCGAGATTTTCCACCAAATGGAGGGTTCGTTGCTTCGACAATAGATACCCCTTTACCACCGCCCGCCGGAGACGCCACTGGCATACCACCACAATTTCCTGTTCAACCCACGAACCAAATCGCTGGGACTGGGGCGATCCGGGATTGGCAGCAACGCCAGGAGGCGTTAGAGAATACAGTGATGCAGCTCGCTGATGCAGTCAGAATTCTGGCCCAAGCTCAAGCACGGGCTACCCACGACCCACCAGCTTCGCCTCGAAGGGTCCGCCAATCGGGAGAAGAAAGACCTCCGCCTGTAGAAGAGGATATCGGGGACAACTACCCGTTCGCAAATCATCACTCTCTGGACCAGGAAAGGAGTAGGCGATTGTAGGCCCAGCAATCGGCAGGTCCGGACTCAACTATGGAGGAATTATATCAAAGAGTTTGGCAGCTAGAAGAAAGACAAGGAGTCTGTAGCCAGAGTAATGGCCGTGGGGACAGGACGCTGTTTACCAGAGAGGTTGAACTTGAACCCCTCCCCCGGAGATTCAAAGTCTCAAGCATGCCACAGTACAATGGGGACAACGACCCTTATGATTACCAAGATGAGTACAACGTACAAATGGATTTGCAGACAACCAGCTCTCTGGTTAAATGCCGCGTCTTCCTAGCAATTTTGGGTGATATTCCCCTATCTTGGTTCAGGGGCCTTCCGCCTCGCAGCATCAGCAGTTGGGAGAAATGTCAACAAAAGTTCCTCAATCAATATAGGGCCCTGAAGAGGCAGCTCGCACCACCGTGTCACCTCGCCATAGTGTTCCAGAAAGCAAACGAGCCCTTAAGGGATTATATTGCTAGATTTAGACGCGAGGTGAGCAACGTCGAGGATCCCTTCGATGAAAGTGTCCTGACGGCGATCTCCGCTGGTCTTCGAAAAGATGGGAAGCTCTATGAGAGCATCTATAGAACCCCAGTTAAAGATCTGGGGGAATTTTATGAACGAGCTTCTAAGGAGATCCGATGGGAAGACGTCTTTTGGGCAAAGAAACCCATCGGGCCGAAAGAAGAGGCTGGGGGTTCCAACCAGAATAAAAGAAAGAATCACGGAGACGCCAGAAGGGAAGCTCGAGGGGAGCGCTCAAACAATGAAGTGTTCAAACGAGCTCACAAGGCAGAGAAAGATGAGTGACCTCCGAGGCCGCGGCGCTTCGACAGCTACTGTGTCCTGTCTGCCCCCAAGAAAGGATCTTCGCCATGGAAAGGAACAAAGAGGAGTTCGGGAAGCCCAACCCGCTGAGAACTCCCAACAAATTCAAGAATAAGGAAAAGTTCTGTGCGTATCACAACGAGGCGGGCCATAACACCTCTGAATGTTGGGCCCTAAAGGAAGCCATTGAGGATCTGATAAGAAGAGGTCGCTTGAAAGATTATGTAGTACAACCAACCAAGCCAACTGCAGGCACAACAATCGACCCCCTCCGATGATGAACGCTCACCGGCTATGCGAACTATCTTCACGATTCATGGTGGACCTCACCCTGCGAGGCCTTCCCACAAATCTCGCAACAAGTACGTGCATGAAGCTAACCATGTCTTGTTGGCTAGATCGGACGAGCAGTCGGTTCCCATGAAGCGAGCTAGGGGTAACCCAATTCCAGAAAAAATGGTCTTCTCGGAAGAAGAGGCTAGGAACATCCCTTGGCCGCACAACGATGAGCTCGTTATACGGGCCCAGATCGGCAATTCGGAAGTACGTAGGATAATGGTGGATACGAGCAGGTTGGTAAATGTAATGTATAGAGCGTGCTTCGATCGATGGGTTTGGGACCGGAACAATTGAGCTCGTCCCCAGAACCGCTCTACGCATTCACGGGTGATGCTGTGATCCCTGTCGGTCGGATTAGCTTTCCATTACCATTGGGGAGGCGAATCGCCAGGCCACCACTTTGGCGGAGTTCCTAATTGTAGACTACACCTCAGCATACAACGTCGTGCTCGGAAGGCCAGCGATGAAGGACCTGGATCTAGTTACTTCAACCAGATCGCTAATAGTGAAATTTTCGACCCCCAACGGAGTAGGGTGTGTATGAGGCGAACAACACCTCGCAAAACGTTGCTACGAAGATGCCATAAAAATAGGAGCCAAGGGAAAGAAAGTAAATGTCATCGCAAAAGATAGCCGGTGATCGACCAACCAATGGGGGGCTAATCACGACCTATATCCCCGCGAGTTGGATTGTGACAGACCCACCGGTCCAGTGGAAGAGCTCGAAGATATCTCTATCAGCGAGGCGGATGAAGAAAGACGCCTCAAGTTAGGAAAAAATTTGGCCCCCGAGGTAAAATCCAAAATTACTAATTTCCTTAAAGCTAACCTCGATGTATTCGCATGGAACCACGAGGATATGGTAGGAATCGCCCCAGAAGTCATGTCGCACAAGCTTGACATAGATCCGAGCTACAAGCCAGTGCACCAGAAGAGGAGGCCAATGACTCCTGAGCGTTATGCCGCTCTCAAAGAAGAAGTGGACAATCTCTTGGCAAACAATTTTATTAAAGAGGCCCACTACACGGTCTGGGTGGCTACCCAGTCCTGGTAAAAAAGAAAAATGGGAAGTGGAGGACCTGCGTCGACTTCATCGACCTGAACAAGGCTTGCCCTAAGGATAACTTCCCTCTCCCTAGAATCAATCAGTTCGTGGATGCAACGACTGGTCACCAGCTCCTCAGTCTCATGGACGCCTATTCGGGCTACAATCATATCCCCATGAACCCCACCGACCAAGAGCACACCTCTTTCATTACCGACCGGGGGCTTTACTGTTATAAGGTCATGCTTTTTGGCTTGAAGAATGCTGGTGCGACCTACCAAAGGTTGGTCAACACGAAGTTTGAAGCTCTGATCGGTAGAACCATGGAAGTATACGTAGATGACATGCTAGTAAAGTCTGAACGGGTAGCAGACCAGGTTTTTGATATGGAAGAAATGTTTACAGTCCTCAGGAGCTATCAGATGAAGCTCAATCCACTCAAATGCACCTTTGGGGTAGCATCTAAAAAATTTCTCGGGTTTATGGTGAACAACAGAGGCATTGAAGCCAATCTAGACAAAATAAGGGCTTTGCTTGATATGAGGTCGCCCGTGAGGAAAAAAGAGGTACAAAACCTCAATGAAAAGGTCGCAGCCCTGAGCTGTTTTGTCTCTAAAGCAACTAATAAGTGTGCCCCATTCTTCGAGCCCCTAAAAAAGGTGCAAGACTTCAGGTGGACAGATGAATGCGAGTTCGCGTTCCAGCAGCTAAAGGAATATATGGGACGGGCCTTACTGTTCGCCAAACCTAAGGAGAGGGGAAAAATTAATCTTATATATGGGAGTATCCCAACACGCTCTCAGTGCGGCCCTCGTTCGGGGGGAAGAAGGGGTGCAGCACCCCATATATTACGTCTCCAAAAGCTTGATCGATGCGAAAACAAGGTACGCACCAGTTGAAAAATTGGCTTACTGTTTAATAATGGCATCAAGGAAGCTACGACCTTATTTCCAAGCGCATGAGATCGAAGTCCTAACTAAGCACCCGCTGAAACAAATCTTGCAAAAGCCAGACACCTCGGGCTACTTACTAAAATGATTTATCGAGCTCGCTTAGTTCGATATTAAGTATAAGCCAAGGATGACGATAAAAGGTCAAGCGTTGGTAGATTTCATTGCTGAGTTCACTAGACCCATTGACGAAGAAATGGAAAACTTGAAAGGACCACCCTGGGAATTATACGTCGACGGATCATCAAACGAGCAAGGAACGGGAGCTGGGGTCATGTTAATAAGCCTCGAGGGTCACAAAATCCTCTGCGCCCTGAGATTCAGGTTTCCGGCCACTAACAATGAATTTGAGTACGAGACTCTATTAGCAGGGCTCCGAATGGCAAAGGAAATACGAGCTAAATCCTTGGAGATCTTCAGTGATTCTCAACTGGTTGTCAATCAAGTACGGGGAGAATACCAGGCCAAAGATACAAAGATGGTGGCATACTTACAAAAGGTATGCGAACTCTTAGCCACTTTCGAAAAATATGAAATACGTTAAATTCCCTGCTCCCAGAACTCTCATGCAGACGCGTTAGCTCGCCTAGCAACCGCCCGAGATACGAAATTTTTGGGAGCTATACCTGTGGATTTCTTAGCCACTCCCAGCACAGAACAACGAGCTGAAACGTTGGTAATCGCGGTCTCCCAAAACTCATGGATGATTCTCATTCTGGGCTATCTGCAAGACAAGAAATTGCCAGAAGACAAATTGGAAACACGTCGGCTACGATCTCGAGCAGCTCAATATTGCATCTATGATGATAGACTATACAGGAGAGGGCTCTCATCCCCACTTCTAAGATGCATCATTGACTGTCAGATCGTGCTGGAAGAAATTCACACGAGCCACTGCGGCAATCATGCCGGGGCACTTTCACTAGCCCAAAAAACACTTCGGCAGGGGTTCTATTAGCCTACTATGAAACAAGATGCCGTAGGGCTAGTCAAGAAGTGTGACCGGTGCCAGAGATTTGCTAAAGTCCTGCGAGCTCCTCTAGCTTACCTCTAGCAGATGAGTAGCCCATGGCCTTTTTCTATTTGGGGCATGGATCTGATCGGACCACTTCCAAGAGCTCGCGGAGGATGCAAGTATGCCATAGTGGTAGTTGACTACTTCACCAAATGGGTAGAAGCCAAAGAACTTGCACAGATCACCAGCTCGAAGGTACAAGCGTTTAGATGGGATAATATCATCTACAGGTTCGGAGTTTCGCAACGAATAATAACAGACTACGGACCCAATTCACCAGCGAGCAATTCATCCAGTTTTGCGAGTCCACGAGGATCCGAAAAAGTTTCACCGCCATGGACCACCCCCAAACCAATGGGCAGGTCGAAGCTGTCAACAAAATAATCAAGCAAATCCTGAAAACAAAGCTTGACGCCAGAAAATGGGCTTGGGTGGATGAACTGCAAACAATGCTCTGGGCTTATCGAACGACAACCCGAAGCAGCACGGGAGAAACCCCATTCTCGATGGTGTACGGATCTGAAGCTATGATACCTGCAGAGAACGACCTAACCAGCCACCGGAGGGCCACCTTCATCTCCGAGGACAATGACGAGCTGCTGGTAACAAACCTCTACTTGCTCAAAGAAACGAGGGATGTAGCTCGCATAAGGGTCGCCATCTATCAACAAAGGGTGGCACGATACTACAACAGGAAGGTTCGAATCCGACAGTACGACGTTGGAAGCCTGGTATTGCATATGATACTCCCAGGAGCTCGCACGGCGAGCAACGACACCTTAGGCTCCAATTGGGACGGTCCATTTATCATCAAGGAGAATCTGGATAACAGAGCATATCATCTGGCAAACGTGGACGGGACCCTTCTCCCGCGAGCTTGGAATGCAGAACACCTTCGTCCTTACTACCAATGAATGTAACTGTTCTTACTTATGCTTCGTCTTTTTTATGGCAAGTAACTTTTATAGATCTTATTAGAATCTATGAGTTTTTTTTTCTAATATTCGATTGAATATCTCCGAAATGAGGGTCAAAATGAGGGGTCACGGAATCTTGGCTTGCGAGCTGGGACCCATTCAACCTAGCCACTACGCTATGGTTTTCGATTTAATTGAACATCCATCTTGGAGCCCCCCCCCCAAGCTGAAAGATTCACTAGCTGAGGTCCTTTCATCTTAACTTAAGTCATGAATTGCAACCTACCCGAGTGTTCCTTCTCGACGAAGTTATTCTCAATGATATTCGATTGAGTATCCCTAAAAGTTGCAAGCTGAGAACCATTCAACTTGACTTAAAGTCATGGCTTGAGTTCTACTGGGAAACCACCTCCAATGAATAAACAAACCAATCGAAGAGTCTTTAAGACAAGGTCCTTTCATCGTGACTCAAGTCATGGTCTGCGACCTACCTAGGGGTTCCCTCTCGGTTCAATTAAAAACTTGTAAAAATCGTGGTATGTTAGCTGGGATCAACCTATGATCCGCCTGGACATATGACTTGGTAATACAAGTCAGTCGAATGAAAGTCACAGAATAACAGCTAAGGTTGCAGGGCGATCTACCTAGACATATATCTGTGCACGTTTTTCATCACTTATGTGATATCTCTTTGGGAAGTGTTAGTTGAGGTCTGCCTAAAATTGTCTAAGTATGGCCATTTGTGACCTACCGGACACATCTCGATTATCAACTATTATGTTCAATAATCACGAGCTGTTTAAGCCATGGTATATTAATTGGAAACGCAAATACGTCTCAACAAAGTTTTTAGTATCATATGGTTAAAGACGTGTTATCTGGGGGTGGTCCTAATTTAAGTATAAATGATCGCACCTTACTAAACACGCATTGATGGTTATTATGTCTACTGCTGATGACCTGTTTTCAAGCTCACTAATCTGCGAGCTGGGATTTCTCCAGATATATCTGGGCTTATCCTGGTATACAAAGGTTTGCCGAAGTTCTTTTCAAGTTACATCATGAAAGATTGGTTCAAGAATTATTATGACAGGACTCCATTAGAATTTAAGTTTGATGGGCTTAAGTTCATGGAGAAATTTAAGGCAAGATACACAGGTACAGAAAAAGCTCCGTTTCATTGAATAAATGCTCGTGTTACAAAAGAAAAAAAAATGGGGTTGTGGGAGTCCTAGCTAGGAGGTGCGATTGCTTCGACGGGCTGAGCCTTAACGGGCTAAGGGTGTCAGTAGGCTGGGCTGGCTGAAGACTGGCAGCTCTGGCAGGACAAACCTTGGCAACCTCCGAAGGCTATGCCTCGGCATTACCATCGATCTGAACCTCAACAGCCCTAGATTGCTCGACCTCAGCAGCCGGCATCGCGACCTCCGATGAATCAAGCGGGATGGCAGCTACAGTGTCCTCAGCAGCCTCGGCCATGTACCGTTTCACCTCTTCAACGGCCTCCGCACCAAAAAAGGAGAAATCCATCTCGGGATGGTTCACCCAAAGAGTGTACAGGAACGTCGAACAAGTGTCGGACTTGACTTCTTGGCATGCCAAGTCCATCCAAGCCTCCACCTCCGCCTTGATATTATCAATGGCCCTTTTCACAATCTCCTCGCACCGGACGACTCTTTCATCAGCCTGCTTCCGCTCCACCTCGGCCGCTTTCAGCTTATCTTGGGCTTCCCTCAGACGGTCTTTGGCTTTATTCAGTTCGCCGGTAAGCTTTGAGTTGGCCGACTCCCACTTACCCTTTGATCGACGAAGCTTTTCTTCGAGGTCTTTATTTTTCTGCATCACCTCCCTCAGACGCGTCGCGGAGTCCTCAACCTCCTTTCAGGCGGAAAGAAGTTCATCTTCTTTGGCTTTCTTCTCCCTCTCGAGCTTCCTAAGCTCAGCCTGAAAAGATGTGTTCACCGCGTCTAATTGTGCGTCAAAATCCAGGTGTTGCTGCTTGAGCTTCATAAAGGCGAGAGAAAGCTGTGGAAAAAGGAAAAAGTTAACTCAAGAAAAGGGCGAGCCAGGAAGTTGAAATGCAAAAGAGAATAACTTACCACTAAGTTGTGACGAGCCATGTAATCGCAGAGAGCGACCCCTTTCAGCCTTGCATCGTCCAAAGGCTTCGCAACCGCACCCAAGAGGGAAGGTATAGCATCCAGAAGAGGACCAACGAAGACCCTTCCCGGTAGGTCCTCCAACGATGGCTCCCCTTTAGGAGCCCTGGCTTTCTTCCTCCTATCCTCCTCCTGCTGTGAAGGTTGGTCAGATTGCCTTTTTGAGCCCTCGGCAAGGATCTTCTAAACCTCGCTTGCGACCTCCTTCTTGTGACCTTCGCCCTGACCGCAATCCTGAGAAGCGGAAGCTCGCTATCCTTACTGTTGCGAGGGGCACTGTTGTTGCGCCTGCGGAAGGCAGAGGCGTTGCTTTGGTTCTCGCTATCTTTGGTTGTGTTATTGCTGTTGGGTTTGTTGTGGGTGTTGTTGCTGTTGAGGCTGCGACGATGGTCGTGATTGCTCCGATGTGGCACCAGATCTGCCCCTAGACCCCGTTGGTCGAACAAGCTCGAGATTCACCATATCTCCGGCTTGGCTGCTGGGCTCAGGCACTTGGAAGGCAGACGGGAGGACCTTTGCACCCAGGACCCCAACGTGGTCCCACTTTATAACCTCGATATCGAGGGGAGGAGCGAGCTAGTGATTCCTCAATAGCTCATCGATTATCTCAAAGTTCTCTGAACCCAAGCCCGCAGCAACAAGTTTGTCCAGAACCCCGATCTCTTCGTTTGATAGAAGTGGTCTCCCACCTCCAAGGTTTGCATGACAAAGCTAAATGTTAGAAGCATAAGATGAATTAAAGCAACCCAAGCCAACTAGCATGCCCTTACCAGGAGTGAGCACGAAGCTGAAGTTGTTAAGCAACGAAAGCGAAGGGCAAGAGACAAAGAACCAACTGGACTTATAGTCGCCCACGTTGGATTTCCCCTTTGCTCTTCCCTGAGGAAGAATGGCTTTGTATTGCGAAGGACGAGCTGCTAAATAATACAGCCCGTCCTTGGCATTCTTTAAGGAAAAGAGAAATCTAACTAGTTTTGGTTATGGATGGGGGAGACCGTTCCCAAGAAATAAAACAGTAAGCGAAGTAAGTTGGGCATATGAATTCGGTGTCAATTGAAAGGGTGCGAGTTTGACATCGTTCAGAAGGGCAAGAAGGTATGAAGCTACGAGGAACCTAAAGCCAGACTCAAGGTGCTAGGGGCTAATGGCTACAAATTTAGAGGGCCGATAGGCGGCGTGAGAGCTCGGAGCCGGAACATATACAAGGCAGTTCCTGGGGAAACGAAACTCTCGAATACAAGACGCCACCTCGTGATGTTTGGCCTTGGATGGAAATTTTTTGAAAACCTCGCACCCCGAACTTCCCTCTGCGACCTAATCTCGAACCTCCAAGTCGGCCTCAGAAGAAGTCACGTCAACGACGTCCTGAGATCACAAGCTCGTACCCGCAAAGTCTTGACCCCCTATGACAAGGCAATCTTCAGAGTTCGAGGTATCGTTTTCTCCTACGATATGGTTGCAGCGCTTTTGACCTGAATTTTTGCGATTTTGGTCGGACATCTACAAAGGAAAAGAAAAGATACTTAGGTCGCTGGTCACGAACTAGACCTCAAAAGACTAGGAAAGCCCTAAAATATCCCCTATTTTTTAGGTCGAGCGCTTTGCAACAGGGTGCCGCCTAAAGTGGGGGGCTGCAGTCGCGAGCCCGATATTCCATAAGAAACTAATCCTAAGGTCATTGTGCCCAAAGGCTTAGTATATGCCGAACCAACCGATTCGAGTCATTTTCCCCGATAAATGGGAATCACACCGACGGAATCGGCAAGACCAGAGAAACCACCAACAATGAACGGCCTTACAAAAGGAAGAAAAAGAAAGTAGAGAAAGTTGCAGCAAACTTACCCAACACTAAGCCTGACATCTGTATGAAAACTCGGAGCAAGCACCGGATGAGAACGGTCAGCGTCTGAAAGCGCGGAAGCAACAGGAGCCTCGAAAAAAAGAAGGCAAGAGCAAGAAGGGATTTCAAAATAGCGTGAAAAAGAGAAAAGGAGGACACCCCCCACTATTTATACCTCTAGCTCAATCAATCTCAGTCGTCGGATCGAGAAACGACTTATCGCATGCCCCACATCCAGCGGCCGCACGACAGCTTGTGGGTCCCACAGACATAATCATGCGCTGTAATAGGGGAACGTGCGTACTAAATGTGCCGCAGACAAGGCATGCCGCATGGAACGACGAGATTTAAATCAATTGGGCAGAAGTCGGAGATGAGATAATAGCTGGCACACGTCAGCCCTCAATGCGAAGATCGCACTGCGAGCTGGGGGGCTTGTGTTATAGGCATTTCCCGCATCACTCCTTATGGGCCAGATTCGGTCCAAAGGGCCGACCTAATCGCCCAAAGCCTAAAAGGCCCATGCAATCTCGTTGAAGGAAAGCCCATACACCACCAAAAATCCACAGCTCATAAAGCAAGCTCCACAACGAGATTCTGGTAAAGCCTCTTGCGAGCTCTCCCCAACCGACTAACGATCTCCCAGTAAAACCCTCAGTCCGCTGGACCATCAGATCGCTGGCCTAATACCTCCAGCTCACACAAATGGCAAAGCTGTTGAGAATTCAGAGGTAGGGTCCATTTACCTTATCTGCAACAGCCCATGCTTCTCGTAATGAGAATCCCATTCGCAGTTTTGTACAGATGATAAGGACTGTTTGTCCTCCGTTATATCATCTTTATATTTTTATATGTTATCCAAATTGTAAAGGCCCCTCATTATAAATAGGGGTCAGAGATATCATGAGGAGGACAGAAAGAATAATCAGACACCACCATTCTGAAGGAATAATCAGAGTGCGGGCGTGGAGTAGGCATCGTTCTGGACGAACCACGTGAAAATTGCTAGGTGTTCTTCACTTACATTTGGGATCTTTGTTTTCTTCTTCTTCTTGCCATTTTTCGGACTTACTCATTGCAGCCCAATATGAATCACAATCGGCTAAAATTGAGCGTTGACAATCTTTATTTCTTATTTCTTTTTATGTGAAGCAACAAAAAACAAAATTTAAGGACCTAATAATATCTTAAAAGATCTAAAATCATTCAACTAAGAAGTAATAATATCTCAAAACCTGATCCTTCGACATGTTTTGGTAACTTAAAGGGAACTGGGCATGTTGACTTATCCTCATACACAAAGATATGAATGTTCATTTCTTTATGAGTTTCTTTAAACATTTGAAGCAATATAATGAAACAAAGGCAAAACAAGCTAAATATAGCATTCCCCAACCACCACACACAAGCTAAATTAAGCCATGCCATGCCATGAATCACACTTAGCATCACATGTGACCCACATCTCATCTCCATACATGATGTGCATCCCAATAGTATATATATCTAGATGTTTTGAGCACGTCTCTAGAATGTTCATATAAGTATTTGTCTAGGGCAACTTCTGTTTCTAATTCTATTTTGCCGCTCTCAAAATAGAAAAGCAAATTGTACAACATCATTTTACCTATCACAAAACTCTTTGCTTAGATTATAAAAAAATGCTATTAATTAAACAAGTTCAAGGGCTAAAAAAGCATACGATAATACAAAGCTGGGTTCCCCAACACCAACCCTTTGTTGCCTCAAAAACAAAACGATGTGAACTTTTGCTAGTTCATTTTTTATTTTTCTCTTTGATTGAGACTTTTGATCCTCTAATAGAAGAATATGTTGACTTTGAAGTTGACAAACCCCTTCCCCTTCCTCTAAGTAAAGGTATGAAGACATGTTTATTGGTCTTTGAGTCTTTCTTGTCTTTTGTCTCTTTTATATTATTATAAGGCACAACCAAAAATAAATTAGTAACATATATTAAAATAAACATGCATGCAGAATAAAAACTAAGTATGCAAAAGAATTAAAATTCATAACCTTAGTGTCCTTCATTTCTTTTTTTTGAATAAATAATTGTGTCAAAAGACTGTAATTCTCTCTACTCTTTATGTCAAAAGAGGGGAAGAAATTTTTTTGATATAACCATACAAACTGCAATTGTAATGATCTAAAAATAATAACTTGGGCTGGTCATGATTGATTTCCAATTGCAATTGGTGGATTTTTTGTGGTTGTTTGGTCAGGGTAGTTAGTGTTATTGTTGAACTTTTCAAAGCTATGTCCTATAAAATGGAAGGGGAAAAGAGAAATGTTACTATTTATTGAATAGAACTTTATTTAAAAAATGTGAATCATCTATGGACAACTGAAAGATAATTGGGAGAGAATGAATTAAGTGCTTTCTCAAATAAAAAATTTAGAAACAAGAACAGATCCTTTCATTCTATACTTTTGAACATGGTAAAATGAGGCACCTTAGATGTTTCGATCACGTCACTGTCTCTTTCGTGGTTTTCCTTCTACTTCAAATGCAATTCATACAAGCAAGAGGTCTATACTAAGACATAAGTATCAGTTAATGCTGTCGATCCTTTCAATCAATTCTTTTCCTTCCCATCACTTCCATATTTGCACAGCATAGTTCTGTCTCGTGTTGGTATGGTTTAATTAGTTCTTAATACGAACTTGATTGCTCACATGTATTTGACCAATTGAAATTAGTATGTTTTCACATATAAATATCATGTGATGGAACACGATATTATTCATACCATAACCATTGATATCAATGTTGAGCCAGAGTCATATAATCCCAAAAATGCAGCATTCTGTCAACCGCAAGCTCAATAAGATTATTGGATAAAGTTTGCTCATAACATATTAATGAAAAATTAGATGGTGTAAATTTCACCTCTTACCATAAATTAACTCTCTATTGAATATTATATCATGCTGACACAGTACACACCCTACTTTAATTTTACACGATACAATCTTGCCTCTTAGATATTGCACACTAATACAAATCCTGCCTCTTAGATGAGTCCTGTGATTTTATTTTAATTCTTCAAATAGTGGAACAGTCATCATTGGAAACTTAATTTGCAGCTTCATGAATGTACAAAACTATTAGTACTTCGATTTACTTCATTGTTCTGCTGAAACCTATTGGGGATTTTATTGATCCTGAAAGAAGCTTAATTTGCTTTGCATTGAAAATTCAAACCCTGTTTGGAACCAAATCTTTCCTCCCCACAAAGAGAGAGAGAGAGACATTGGGTGAATATTTATATTGGTGTTAGGTGTGATCAGAGCTGGCCCTGGCCCAGGGCTCCAGCCCAAGGCCCACAATTGAGGGGGCCCAAATTTTGTTTAAGCAATGTGTATATGTGTATAAAAAATTAAAAAAAAAATTAATAAAAGAAATCTTATCAAAAGAAAATTTCATTGCTATTTTTATTTTGTAGATACATGTGATAATTGTTTTTGTTTTGATTAATTATGGACGATGAAAGTAGGGGTGTCAACGATTCGGATTGGTCCGGTTCTATAAGAATCAGTAATCGAACCATTTTTAACGGTTCAAAAAAAATAAAAACTGTAACCAAACCATTACATATATAAAACCAAATCATGACCAATCCATCACACCGAATTGGTTTCAGTTCAGTTTTGGTTCTATCCAATTAACATTTATCTTCTAAACATTTTTGTAAAATATAAAATTACAAACAAATTTATTAATTAAAATAAACCCATAACTTCATTAATGCTTCAAGTCTTGAAGTAAAAGTAAAACAAAATAATTCATAGACTATCTCATCAAATGAGATTACATCCATTTATTATAGCAATAGCATAAAAGCCTAAAAATAAAAAAGTTCATAAATTTCGCTAGTTTCCTAAGAAATGACATTATTTATGTATATGTATATATATATATACCAAAAAATTATAATATATATAAGTATAATTTCGATTCCAATTCGATTCGAACCACGGTTTGAAAAAAAAAATCAACTGTAATCAAACCAAATATATCGATTCTTAATTTTTTAAAACCAGAATCTAACCATTAAACCATAGAACCAATCTAAAAGATACAGTTCGATCTGATTTGGTCTGATTCATCGGTTTTCGAATATTTTTTGATACCCCTACATGAAAGAAAAATTGATCAAATTAAAAAATACTTACGAAAATTCGAGAGGAAGCATGTAGACTCAAATATGTGTTTTTATTTTTTAATGCAATGTTTACAATGCAAGATATTCTTTTTTCTTCGTTTGGGGTTTTGTCCCATTAAATTTTTCTCAAATAAGGTTTTAATGAGGCCCTAAATTATTCTTCTTTTATCATTTGTAAATTTTTATAATTTTAATAAAATTAATTAATTCATAATTTTTATTTTTTTATTTAATTTACATAAAGAGCACACTTTAAAAAAAATTACCCTGGCCCCTATAACACCCAGGACCGGCTCTGGGTGTGATTAGAAATTCAAGGGTCTTTTATAGATAGCGATGAGTTTGGGTCGTCTGTGTCTGTGTGGACCAAATTGATGTTGCCCAGGCGTACTTTTCAAAAATCTAACAACCCCAGCTAACGCAGGTCCACCTATAGATTCAATCATCCTGGCTCTTGGTGTTGGTTCTTGGGTCTATACCTAGACCGGTGAAGTGTAAACATTATTTGATTCAAACTAAAAATTTTAGTCAAGCCAATTAATTTTGACTAAATATGTTCAATTTTTTTTTTCAATTCTATTGGATTTTTATAATGAAAAAACTTAATTTCTTTTTTTAGTTTGGTTTTAACACTAATATTTTTATTATTATCCAATTGAAAGAAATTAATACATTATTATTTTCAAAATATACCCTTAAATATTTGATTAATTTTGAATCTTGATGGTTGAGTTGTGAATTCAAGTGACATTGGGTCTCAGGGCATGCAACATTGAGAGAGAAATAAATAATGGGAGAAGGGGGGGGGGGGGGTTTGGCAACTACATCGACTTTTTTATGTTTGAAAACATTGATGAGAATACCAAAAGTTGCATCTCTTTTGACTATATCTTTCTCCTTTTCTTGATTTCTTTGCGCTTTTAATTATCGATGGATAACTCTAGACACTGTCATTAGTCATGATCGCTCTTTAAAGATTGGATCTCCCATAATATGTCTTTTTCTAGACTAAATCACTAATTACCACTACTACAATTACTATCTTATTGCCATCTTAATATCTCTCCCCTACTCATAAAAAAATAAAATGGCTAAAGTTGTTGCTGCTAACAAAGTTGGAGAAGAAGTACTACCACTGTTGTTGCAATTGTCAAAGCAAAAAGAAGAATAGAAAGAAGATATGGCAGAGAGAAGATAGGGAAAGATAGTTAAATATAAAAGTATTTTTGACATTTTGAAAAGTTTAATTGTCGGTAGTTAACGATAGTGGTATTGGTTGATACAAGTTAGGAACCCTAATGGATCACATTGTAATTTTCTAAACCGTAGGGGATGCACTTTGTAATTATGTCAAAATTTAGGGGTTAATTAGTATAAAGTACTCTAAAAAAGACCTAACACATCCGTAGATTTTTTGTGTTTTGATTTTCTAGAGAAAAAGGCCAAATTTTTATATAATGTTAATTGTAAGTTCGGATTAATTATACTAATAATCACTTAACTTTGTATTCTATTACTGTTTTATCACTGAATTTTGAAATATTATATGTTAGTCATTAATATTTTAAAACTGTTACTGCTAAGTTACTGAACTTTAAAATGTTACCTGTTAGTTATTAATATTTCAAAATCGTTTCTTACCTGTCATTCGTTAGTTACTGAATTTTAAGTTCACGAGTGACGGATGAGAAATAGTTTTGAAATATTAGTGACTAATAAATAATATTTTAAACTTCAGTGATTAAATAATAATAATTTTGAAATATTAGTGACTAATAGGTAACATTTTAAAGTTTAGTGACCAAACAATAACAGAATGTAAAGTTGAATGATTATTGATGTAATTAACCTCTATAAGTTCATTTTAGGGGTTTATGCACAATTTTGTTTGGCACAATTATATGCGTTATTGTTTTTATAAGAGTAAATTGTACTAAATTGAGCCCATTCTTCTTCTTCATCTCTCGTTCTTCCCCTTAGTTCTTTGAACAATCCGGAAGATCTTGAATAATGGGTTCTCAGTGAAGATTTAGAACAATCATTTTGAGGATGATCTCAGTAAGGATCTGGAACAATTGTTCTAAAAATGATTTGGAACATCTTGAAGCCAATCGTTCTCAGATTGTTTTGAGAACCCATTATCGCTGAAAGACAATGGGTTTTGCTTTTCCTCATCCATCAAGCCCGGCTATGGGTTTCTTGTAGTCGACTGGAAATGATGGTCGACCCTATGTTTTTTAATTTTTTTATGTTTTAATTTTACTTAAATTTAATTTAGTATAATTAAATTAAAATTAATTAGCTCAATTTAATTCAATTAACAAAGTTTGTAACGCGAGGGTGCAAACAAAAAAAATATAAACTACGGGAACCTATAAAACTATTTTTAAATTACAAGAAGTTCTATATAAATGACACGTATCTCCTTCTTCTTTTTCCCTCCTCATCTTGAAGCCATTGTCGGAAGATGATGGGTGTCTAAGACGATGAAGCCAGACAATGGGCCCATTGCCGGAAGAGAATGGGTGCTTCATCACCGAAGGGAATGGTGGCAAAAGTCAATTTTTTTTTTCTTTGATTTTTTATATTTCAGTTTGATTTAAATATAATTTAATTAATATTAATTAACTTGTTTTAATTTAATTAAGATTTAGTTAACAGAGTTTAGGGCAGATGGGTATCTGAGTAAAAAATATAAATTATAAAAATTTTAAAACTATTTTTAAGTCACAAAGAGTTTTTATGCAAAGAATTCAAATGAGAGGGCTGTAAGTACGATTTACTTTATTATCTTTTTAATAATAATTGGGACTAGGATTTCGGGTGGTAGCTGAATAAAACAAGGGTGGCTGAAATTTGAGAAATTAAGAATTAAGGCGAGTATACTGAAAATAGTTTTGATGAAACCAGTGATGGAAGTATCATTTATGATCCAATTAAGTTGATTTTCGGGAGGACGTAATTGACACATGGTCTTTCAGTTTGAAGGGTGGATTTGGCCAATTTTTCTAGTTATTATCTTTGTTGATTGGAATCGGGTTGTAGACCTTCATTGATCACAGTGGAGTCTTCTTGTTGGGGCCTTCTCGGGGATTTGGATCTGGTGTCTCGACCTCTTTTTGTTGGATCTTTTCTTTAGTTCTATTGGGTTTTCTTCTCGTTAGAATATTGGTACTTCTTTGTTAGAGTTGTTGTTTACATTTTCAATCTCGAAGACGAAGTAGGCCGTGGCGTTGGCCGGATCCAAGAAGTCGATGATCCGTGGGTGGGCTGTTTGGAGTGGAGAGAGAACCATAGGAAGAAGAAGAAGAATACGAGGGGCCGGAGAGAAGGAGAACTTGGAGACGCCAAAAGATGAAGCCTTTGGTCTTACACACATGCTGAAAAAGTTGATTGAGAGAGAAGTATTTTGATTGGTTGCATTAATGGACAATATTAATGCCATGACAACTAATGACATGAGAGATTAGGTTTCGATATTTAAGACTCATATCCTTCAGCCCGTCGATACACAAAATCTATATCACCAAGCCTATTTACTTTAAATATATTGTAATAATGTGTGTTTACCATCCATGACAATCAAATTTTATTTTATTATATTTAATAATAAATAATAAAATCTAAATGATTTGTAAACAATAAAAAAATGGAATTCACAAACCCTTCAAATCTATTAAAAAAATACATAATCATTCAAATTTTATAATAAACAATTAATATTTAGAATAACTCCATAATCCTATATGACGATAATTTTTTTATGAAATAAATTTTAAAGTAACTCTTTTAAGTGTAATTTAGATAGTCTTTGTAGGGTGACATCATGAGATGGGGGCATACATATATATATATATATTCTATATCCTACTTAGATAGATCGAGCATATTGGTTAGAAGAATCTCTAGTTCTTACTTTACAATCAATTAACAAACATTAAGCGCAC
Organism: Diospyros kaki; assembly: GCA_036245055.1. Classification (NCBI taxonomy): domain Eukaryota; kingdom Viridiplantae; phylum Streptophyta; class Magnoliopsida; order Ericales; family Ebenaceae; genus Diospyros; species Diospyros kaki. The sequence goes on along the minus strand of BSEG01000003.1, from coordinate 24,651,327 downwards.
CCTTGATTATCATTTTCGAGAGAGACCTATAGCTAACTCATACAAAAGAAATGAAAAGCGAATATAATATAAAATAAAAATAAGAAAATAATATTTTTTAAAAAATAAATTTACAAAAAAAATACATGAATAAAAAATATAAGGAATTTTTTTGTAACTATATTTTTAATATAGAAAATTATAAAAAAATAGTTATTCAATATAAAAATAAATATAAATTTTATAATATATTCAAATAAACATAGATATAAGTTCTATGATCCATGAATTATGATTTATTAATTAAAAATAAATAATAAATTTTAAAAGAAGTAATTATACATAATATAATTTATAAAAATTTCTCTTAGTTAGAGATGGAAGAAGGAAGGAAGACGGCAGTGACGAGACTTTTGTTTCAAGTTTTTGCAAAATGAAAAAGAAAAAAGATATTTAATTTACATTTAAAAATTTTGAGTTAAAAACAAAAAAAAAAATTGTTTTTAAGTTACTAGGTTAGTGATGGAATTTTTTTCGTCTCTATTATCTTCATAGACGAAAATGTATTTTCAAATTGAAAATTTATTTTTAATATTATAAAATTATCTAAAATGTTTTCAAAATTATAAAATTTATTTTTTTAAATATTTTTGGACGTTTAAATACCAGAAGTGTTACGAGACGCGATATTTGCATCCCCAAAGTGTTTCTATACATCATAGAGACTTGGTGCTGCCAACTTTGAAAGCACGCCAATAACTTTGAACCGGTTACTATGACCTTTTTAGCACGCACATTTCAGGCACAAATCAAAAATAATTTTCATTTCATCCCTTCTTGATGAATTTCTGAATCAGCCGTGTGTTCCTCTGCCCTTGCATCTTCCCCCGGGGATCAACCACCACAAATGCTTCAAAATCCATCCGATGATGCCTCGTCTTCCACCATATTATCTTGAATCGAACTGCAGCCTCCAGGCGCATCCTCAGATCCAAAACCCGGCCTGCATCTCCCCTCCAAAGCTGCTTCTGATCGGCACCGATCGTCACATTGCAAGAGAGGCTGCTCTTGTGGCCTTGGTAGAAGCCCGGAACAGTCTGCTTACCGATGGAATCGCCGCCGCGAGGGGACAACGAGATGTTCATGTCACTGTAGAATATGGCCATGCCTTTGTTAGGATTCGAAACTTGGAGAATAAGAATTAGAGACGTGTTTTTGATGATACCCTCGTAATTGGTAGAATTGCCAGTACTGGTGTTCAAGGCTGGAATGTAGAGATCTACAATGGTGAATTTGGGTTTTTTGGGAATTAGGCTTAGCCATATCACCACTGCGATCATTCCCAGCACCAAAGCGACTTGGAAGGACCACCAGCGGATGGCTAAGGATGGTTTTGAGATCTTTCTGGATTTCATCTTTAACGAAACGCTAAAGAAGTTGAATGGGCATTGTTGGGTTTCGTGAAGCTAGCTGGAGGTAGTTTTGGATGTGGAGAGGCATTTGTGGGTTGATTTTTATAGGGGGAGGAGGCTGCATAATTGTGCCTTTCGGGTTTCCATAAGACTTAGCTTTAATTCTAACAAATTTATCAGCAAAACCCATCGCCTAATCATATTTTATATATATCTTTAACTAAAGCTGAAACTTGCTTTACAAATGCTATCTTAGCGATGCTTTTTTTCGCCTTTCACCACTGCGGTTTCTTAATATAAAAAAGGTAAGTCATGGTTGTATAAATCGATTCCTAAGAGCATGATAAGAGAAGACGTTAGGCCAAAAATGGGACCACTGACGTTTAGGGGACTTGAACATGTGTGATCGAAAATGGCACAATGAGTTGCCATGTAAATGAATTTCATTTTAAATGCTCAACGTCACACTACTATTAATAATCGGTAATGCTCTCACTATACATTATTAATATGCTTATTCTACTCGTTTCCATACTTCACTCGATCTCTCTAACACCTCGCAAAGAACTAAGATTGCGTTCTCTTTACGTTTTCAATTTTTAGTTTTTAATTTTAAGTCTATTTTTAGTTTTCTACTTTGATAATTTGTTTTTAGAAAATTGAAAACGTGTTCTCTTTGTCATTTTGAAAAATTATTTCTCAAAATAAAAAATTAGAAAACGCGTTCTCTTTAAAAATTTAAAAATAATTTTTTAATAATATTTTATTTAATAAATTTGATTATTCAGTAAATTAAAAATATTTAATGTTAATATATTATTAAAAAATATATACATTTTAAAATTATTGAATTTTGTAATATTTTTTTCCATTACAATAATAAAATATGAATAAATAAATAAATAAATGTGTTTTAAGTTTAGAGTTTGTTTTGAATGAAAACACTGAAAAATAATTTTTTGTTATTTTAAGTTTTCTTTACAATTTTTTTTTATTTTTAAAAATATATTTTTAAAAATAGCAGAAAGAATGTATTTTCATTATTTTAGAAAATCGAAAACTAAAAATAACTTAAAAACAGTAAAGTGAACGCAATATAATATTTTCAACGTTTAAAATTCTTAAGTATTGTCTGATTGCAATTTACCAAATGCTTTTTCTCACAATAAAAAAAAAAGAATAAGAAATTAATAATAATACTCCTGTGTCTAGGGGTATCCAATATTGCTTGTGCAAGAAGTGATGGATGATCCACAATAGAAAATGGGAACCGTCTTTGCTGGAAATTGGGCCTTTCTTGCTGCTTCCTCGTTAAGAAAGAGGAAAAGCGACGACCAGAAAATGCTTTTGCACGCTGGAAAAACCAGTGGAGAAAAGTGCTTTCTTTTGCAACCAGAAGAATTAATATAATATGCTTCCAGATGTATTTTATTTATGGTTTTATTATTTTTAACATAGAATTATTATATTTTGCATGGCATTCTCAATAATTATGTGCAGTAGAGTTATTCTCATCAAACTTGAGTTTAATTAAATTTAATGAGAATAACTGTGCATAAGATTTATGCAGAGTTACTGCAAGTATTGTATAATTTCATACTCAAATAGCACTTTCCTTTTAGTTTTATTTATCCCAACATATATTGCATACCCCATCTATGATTGTGTAGGATTTAAAAGATTTGGGTATGACCAAAGACCAAAAAAGGAAAAAAAAAAATTATGATTTAGGCCACTGGCCCACTTCACATATTTCTGGTCCGAATTAGAATTAGATTTACTGCCTCCAGGAAGGAGTTGAGAATGAAGGGCTGACATCCGTTTTGGTACTTCAAAAACAAAAACACCTTTTGCGTTTGTATTTTTGTGTTCAATTCCATAGTACTTTTGAATTTGGAAAAGAGTAGACGAATAGATGATTGGGTTTTAGTGTTTAAACTTTTTTTTGTTGTTAGAACCAAGACCATTAGTAGAATCCAACTAGTAGCAATTTAGAAGTAAATTAGAATCAACCTGTCTCCTTCCACCTTCGTTGATAAGAAAGCTTCAGAAGAGATATGGTTTAATACTCCTACAAATTATTCTTATTTAAAAAAATTTGGATATCCTACATTTGCACATGTTGGTGATGAAAATTTGAAAACAAGATCTAAAAAATGTGTCTTCATTGGTTATAAATCTAGTGTAAAAGGTCATAAATTATTGGATCTAAAAACATCAAAAGTTACAATTAGCAAAAATATTATATGTGATGAAATTACTATATTTCGTGGTTTATCTCCCTAAGAGTCTAACCCCACAGTCATCAAAGTTTTGATATTTAGGTGGAGCTTAAACTTGATAAAAGCCATACGTCTGAGTACTTATCTTATATCAAGTTAAGCCTAAAAGCAGTATTGCATTGCAAAAGATAAACTCATAAGGAATATCAAATCTGCTCAAATGTATGCTAAGCCAGATCTTGTTGCCTATGCTTTGATTGTGAATGAAGTTGTTGACTGCAGTGAGGAGTTTTCTATTAATTTAGAAGTAATTAGTTGTGTCGATTCTATGAAATGGATTACACCAATGCAAGAAAAAATGGAATCCTTACACAAAAATAGTACTTGGAATTAATAAAATTACCAGAGGATAAGAAAGCTATTAAATGCAAATAGGTATTTAAGAAGAAATAAGGTATACTAGGAGTTGAAAAAGCAAGGCATAAGGCTAAACTAGTAACAAAAGATTATACACTACAAGAATTTCGGGATTTAGCGACGGAATATTTCCGTCGCTAAATCTAAAATTCCGTCGGAAAATATGTTTAGCGACGGATTAGCGACGGAAAATGTCCGTCGCTAAATCCTGCGTCGCTAAATTCTATTTGCGACGGATCCGTCGCTATTTTAGCGACGTCTTAGAGACGGAAATATTTCCGTCGCCAAGTGTATTTTTTAAAAATTTTGCGACGGAATATATCCGTCGCAATATTTTAAAAAAAATAAAATTTAATATTATTTTTTGTTAGCGACGGAAAATTCCGTCGCTATTATTTTTAAAAAAAATATTTAAAATATAGCGACGGAATATTCCGTCGCTATTTAAAAAATAAGAATTTTTTTTGTTTTTAAATTCTGCGACGGAATATTTCCGTCGCAATATTTTTTAAAAAAAAATTAAATTTAATATTATTTTTATTCGCGACGGAAAATTCCGTCGCTATGTTTTTTTTAAAAAATATTTAAAATATAGCGACGGAATATTCCGTCGCTAAGTAAAAAATAAGAATTTTTTATTTTTTTAAAATTCTGCGACGGAATATTTCCGTCGCAATATTTTTTAAAAAAAATAAAATTTAATATTTTTTTATTAGCGACGGAATTTTCCGTCGCTATTATTTTTTAAAAAAATATTTGAAATATAGTGACGGAATATTCCGTCGCTAATTAAAAAAAAGAATTTTATATTTTTTTTAAATTCTGTGAATTGTTTTAAAAATTAAGAAATTCTTTTTTGAAATTTATTAAATTAATTATAGCGACGGAATTTTCCGTCGCCGATGTAAATTAAAAAAATTAAATAATATATTAAAAATTTATTACGACGGAATAATTCCATCGCAATAAATTAATTTTTTTTTAAAATTTAGCGACACAACTTGTTTCCGTCGCTAAATTTATACATTTTTTTAATTTTATTTTAATTTAATTATTTAATTTTAAAATTCATTTATAATTATTTATTAAACAAATTATATAAAAATTTCAAAATTTATATTTATAATATAAAAATTAATATTCAAACAAGATACTAATAATTGTCTATTACATGCTAATATAATTGTTTGTTACATAGCAATCCTTACATAAAAATAACTACAAAAACTAATCATCTAAATCATCATCAACATTAGGCTCAGGTTGATGAGTTGATTGTGGCTGAGAAGAAGAAGAAGGAACAATACCACGAGTAGATGCAGTAAGTTGTTCAATCAAAAATCGCATCTCAAACATCTGTCGTCGAACATCGCCCAGCTCATGAGCTTGCAAATTAATCTGCTCCGCCTGCGAATTTATCCGCTCTGCTTGTGAATTTATCTGCTCCGCCTGCGAAGTTATCTGCTCTGACTGCACTTTTAATTTCTCTGTCATTTCTTGTATAACAGGGCTTTCATTAAAACCAGATGAGACAGAGGATGAGCTGCCAACATCAGAAAATTTTGATTGGGATAAAGATCCCGTGCCATAAATCCTCTTCTTCTTATTTTTCCCCCCAGCAGCCTGGATGAATATCTGATCGCAATCTGGCTGCTGAGACTCCTCAGACCCTTCATTTGGTTGAGTTGCTTGCTCTAGCAACTGTCCATACATTTCCTACAACAGTTTAATGAAGAAAATAAAATAAATCAATTATGAATATTAAAACTTATGTTAATTATAAAAATGATATTACTTACAATTAAAAAATACTTACAGCGACACTCGAAGAACGTCTGTCAACATATACCATCTGTCCTTCCTCAGATTTTTTAGAATGAGTTCGTTCAAACAATTCAATCAGTGTAGGCTCTCTCCCAAACTCATGTGTCTAAAAAAAATGATATAAAATTAACCATGTTAATAAAAAAAATTAAATATTAACAAATTAAATAAATTAAATTTCTCACCATTCGTCTTTTATGCTCTTCTGAAGATATAGAACCCCCAGTATGACGGGAAGGACCAGCCCCAAGGCCACCTGTCTCACTCAAACGGTTCAACAATGCTTGTGCAGACCGTTTCTTGAAAGCTTCATCTTGTTCCCATTTCTGAATCCAGCTATCCCAAACATCATCTGGCACAAAGATTGGTTTTCCATTGGCATGCCACTTACGAATGTTGTCGATATATCGTTTCGCTGCTTTTTGTGCCCACTCTCTTCTCACCAATGCATCAATTGTAGGATCCCACTGAAAAATTTTCTGTAAAATAAAAAAAAAGATTAAATAATTTAAACATTTCTACATTAATAATTGAAATATATATATATTATTAATTTAAATTTAATACCGCAAATTCATCCCAATACATGCCCTTTATCTCCGAAGGCACTTCTTTCCAAACATGACCTTCTTTATGAAGACGTTTCTTGAAGATTGTCGATATAATATGGGAGATATTTATTGTACGACAAAAGATGCTCCTGTATACAAAAAATAATAATTAGTATAAAAATTAATACATGTCATAATGTGAAAAAAAATTAAAAAAAATTAAAATTACCCATCGCCGTCTTGCTCTATAACATGTAATGAGTCCGATGTAAAATGACTGTCAGTCGAGTGATGAGATGATGAATGTACTGGTGACTCTGCAGGAAGGGTCGGTGAAGAAGCAACTACAGGAGTAGCAACAGGAGATGCTGATGGGAGGGAGACCGGTGAAATATCTCCCGAAATATGTGGTGCTGCAGTAGATGACGTGGAAACAGTAGTAGACCCAGACGAGTCAGGTCTAGAACCACTGCGTCCTGCACGAAATCGTCCTCTAACACCTGTCATCTATATATATATTATAACGAAAATGCCGTCAAAATTTTTTCTCACCCATCTCCACTTTCTATTTCGATATTTTATTATATTTTATTTATTTTTTCTTACCCAAAATAAAATTTTTATAAATCATTAATTAAATATAAGTTTGTTAAAAACGTGTAATTCTTGAAACCTGTAGATGGTTTTTTCATAATTAAATAGTATTTGAAGAATGTATAAACATGTTAGTATATAAAGAAGTAAGATCTAATCAATATTATTAATTTTTTAATTTTTAAATAATAACATAAAATGTTAATTAAAATAAATTACAAAAAAATGAGACTTTTTTAAATCAACAAAAATCTTGAGATATCAAGTAATACCGTCAAATACCGACTACCAAGTAATTTTTTTAAAAAAATAAATTTAATTTTTTATTTTATTTCCTATAATTTACCTCTCATTCTCTCTCAATAAAGCCACTATTCAAAACTCTAAAACCCTTAATGAATTTCAGAACCATGCAAAAAATAATACAAATCTTATATATGTTTAAGTTATTACTTAATTTTAAAAAATAATTAGTTTGTAAGTTATGTTAAATTAGTTATTTTGGTAAAATTGAATTATTTTAAATAAATTATTTAAGTTATTTTGACAAAATTAATATTTGTATAAACTATTTATATTTATCATATATTATCATGTTTTTTTTGAAAATTTTATTATATTTTATATTTTAATTATTTATGTTACTAATTTATTATATGTTGTCATATTATTTATTATTAAGTATAAACTATTTATATTTATCAAATGTTAAATTAGTTATTAGTTTGTGAAAAATGTGTACTTTTAAAATTTGTAGACTGTAGATAGAATTTATGATTGTGAGGTTACTAATTTTAAACAAATTCAATATATATGAATTTTCGTGCATCGCACGGGAGGTGAATTAGTACCTATAATGAAATAAATCAATTAACAAAATCAATATCATTAATAATTAAACATAAGTATTTAAATCATAAAATTCACCTCTAATCACTATCATATAAGTCTACATCTGCGTCATTAGATTCTAAGTCGTCATCAGAATCTAATTGAAGGACTTGTTCATCCTCTGATTCAGAATCATATTCAGAGTTTGATCGCAAGACTTGCTCATCATACGATTCAGACTTATCTTCAGAATCAGATCTCAAAATTTGCTCAGCATTCAACTCTGGGGCTTCATCAAATTCTGATTCCATAACTGGCTCATCATTTAAATCAGCGTGGTCACCATCATTCACTGTCTCAAGGATTTGGGCATCATCAACTGCGATATCGTGTAGTTCCACGTCATCCTCTTGGTAAGGCAACGCTTCACGTGGAAGAGTCGCCTCTTGATTATTAAAAGATTGTGGAACCTCTACTGTGAACCTTGGTTTGACTTTTGTTACAACCAACCAATCGCTTTTGTTATGCCTCAAGCTTGGATATTCGCAAAAATATACTTGAATTGCTTGAGAAGCTAATACAAATTGCTCGTTTGTATTCCATTTCTTCTTTTCATTGACCTCGACGATCTTATATGCATGATGAATCTTCACCCCCTCGTTCAAAGTTGGAATAAACCAATCACCCTTGAACAATATAACTTTCTTGAATGACGATACTGAAGGATACTCAAGTTCGATAATCTCTGTTATCCGACCATAATAGTCCTTCTCGGGATCATCGTAGTTGGATCCTTTAACGCACATGCCACTATTCATAGTGCCTTTATTTGAACCATAGCTAATCGTGTGAAATTTAAATCCATTAACAAAGCAGCCAGGGTACGTTGTAACAGTGTTAAAAGGTCCTTTTGCGAGATCCCTTATGTATGAATTTGTCACATTGTTCGTAGGATCGCGAACCTATTAAATAAGACAGATATATAAGAAATAATTATATAAGAAATTGAGTGAAATTAATATTTTAATTAATCAACTCACATAATTATGAAACCAAGAAGGGAATTCCTTATTTGTTAATTGTTCAATGATGTGGTCCCCAATGCCGAGATTACGTTGCCTTAGCTCAGCATCGTAAATTCTTGAAAAATTAAAAAGAAAAATAAAAATAACTACATTAGACTATTCAATTTAAATATAATTTAAAAATTAACAACAATTAATTAGCAAAATCTTACTGCAGATACGGTTCAACTTCTGGACAATTCATCAAAATATATCTGTGTGCAACATCACATTCTTCACCGAATAACATTCGTGACTTTTTACATCCAAATGGTCGACAAGGATGCTTGAAAATTGATAACTTCCCCTCCTGGTCATCCCCTTCATTTACAACACCAGCATCGTTACGCGGCACTCGTGTATGCCTTGTAACAACATGGTCCTCAAAGTAATGAGAACACAACAATGACGCTTCTTCCACAACGTATGAATTAGAAATAGAGCCTTCCACTCGAGCTTTATTTCTAACTGTTTTCTTCAACTTTCCAAGGTATCTATATAAAATGTATATAGTAATTAGATAAGTGAATTACAAAATAAATATGTTTCTTATAAAATAAGAAAAAAAATTATCAATATAATAAATAGTACCTTTCAAACGGATACATCCATCGATATTGAACTGGACCTGCTATCCTTGCTTCATAAGCCAAATGGACTGGAAGATGCTCCATAGAGTCAAAGAAACTTGGAGGGAATATAAGCTCCAACTTGCACAAAGTGATGGGGATGTCGTTCTCTAATTTCATCATATGCTCACTTTTAATAGTAGTCGATGTCAAATCTTTGAAGAAAAGACTCAACTCAGTCAATGCCTCCCATACTTTTTGCGGTAGTAATTCTCGAAATGCAATGGGCACCAACCTTTGCATGAACACATGACAATCGTGACTTTTCATCCCAAACAACTTAAGCTTCTTTGTGTCAATACATCTAGCCATGTTCGACACATACCCATCAGGAAATTTTAAATTTTTTACCCACGCACACATGACAGCTTTTTCTTTCTTGTTCAGAGTAAAAGTTGATTGAGTAATGCGGCGACAATATTGATTCAACTCTTTTCTCGACTTCACTGTGTCCTTAGTTTTGCCCGGTACATTCATCACTGTATTGAACACATTTTCGAACACGTTTTTCTCTATATGCATAACATCCAAATTGTGTCGAATAAGTTGAGTTTTCCAATAAGGCAAATCCCAAAAAATGCTCTTACTCTTCCAACCACTACCATGACTGTTATCCACATTAGTCTGTGCAGCATTGGGTTGTGTCGCCTTCACTAAACCCAACTCGTCCAAGGAAGCAAGTATCTCAGGTCCAGACAGTACAGGAGGTGGTGTTTTTTTTACCAAAGTATTTTTGAAAAATCCATACCTATTCCGTCGATACGGATGATCTCGGTGCAAGAATTTTCGATGGTTATCAAACCATGAAATCTTTCGACTCTTTGACAGGTAAAATGCGTCCGAGTGAATCGTGCAATAAGGACATGCCAGCTTTCCTGCCGTGCTATACCCCGAGAGCATTGAATATGCAGGAAAATCACTAATGGTCTACATCAAAGCCGCTCTCAGTTGGAAATTTTGTTTCAATGAGATATCATATGCATGCACACCAACATCCCACAAATGTTTCAACTCTGCAATAAGGGGTTGTAAGAAAACATCAAGTTTTGTCTTAGGATTCTCTGGTCCTGGCACTAGCACTGTTAAGAACATTGTTGTATCCTTCATACACATCCAGGGTGGTAAATTATACACCGTAACAATGACAGGCCAACAAGAATATTGCTTCCCAGATTGACCAAACGGCTGAAACCCATCAGTACAAAGACCAAGTCTGACATTCCTTTTCTCGGCAGCAAATTCCTTATGAGTCTGGTTAAAATGAATCCACGCAGGAGAATCCGACGGATGACGCATGACGCCATCTTCGACCACATGATCTGCGTGCCACCTCATTTCTGCTGCTGTTGAATTTGATGCATACAATCTCAAAAGCCGAGGAGTTAAAGGAAAATAATGCATCTTCTTATAAGGAACACAAGTTTTTTGTCGTTTGCTACTGTCAGCTTGATCAACTTGCTTGTACCGATTCTCATGACAAAACTTGCAGACTGTTAAATCACTGTCATCACCCCAAAAAATCATACAATTATTTCTACAACAATCAATTTTCTCAACAGGAAGGCCCAACCCTCGAACTAGTTTTTTAGTACTGTAAAAATTATCAATCACCGTATTAGGTTCAGGAAGAACCTCCTTAAGTAATTCACAAAGTTGATTAAATCCCCTCTCAGATAGATGGTGTTCTGACTTAAAGCTAAGCAATCTAGAAACAAGCGACAACTGCGTATGCTTTTGACAACCAGGATATAACTCTTTTTTTGCAGCACTATGCATGTCATAGAATGCTTGAGCTTCCGGATTTGGAGGTTCCTCCTCCATATTCGGATTGAAATCAGGCCCGGCAGCATCCATTACCATAGTCTCAAATAAGTTGCTTGACTCTGCTTCAAGTGTTGATGCTGAGTAAGACATATCGACCGAATCTACCGTAGCAATAACTTCCCCATGAAGTGTCCACTCATAATACCCCGGTACGAAACCTTTGGTGAGCAAGTGAATTGTCACGGTATCCTGGTCACGAAAAGCCGTGTTCCTACACTTTGGTTGATTACAAGGACATTTAATCTTATTCCCATCCATCCACTCTGGTTGACTCTTAGCAAAATTAACAAACTTCTCAACACCCTTGATAAATTCCGTAGAAACATAACCATCCTCTTTACGCCTGATATACATCCACTGACGATCTGATCTCATTTTTTTCCTGTACCATTAAATAATAAAAAATTACTAAATTATAATTATAATATTTTTTTATTTGAATTGTTTTAATATTATTCCACTGAACTACTCCTTATAACTCCTCCTTAAAATTTGAAGGTTAGGACCTATCCCATCCGGAAATGAATCGTGATATGACCACTAGCGGACGCATTTACTCACGATACGAAATTTCGGCAGCATCTCAGCACAGTTCTCCAGATGCACAATAAAGATTATGTGTTGATTCATACAAGTTAAACTCAATTTGAGTCAATTGCATGAATCAAAACATATTCTTATATGCAACCGGAGAACAACAAGAAATGCTACTGAATTTTCGTACCATGCATGAGTAAATTAATGCGTCTTCGCTGGGCACACAACACGACACCAAATTTCCAGACTGTCCAACTGGACAATTCAGTGATCTCCTCGCTCCATCGAGGAAGTCACCGAACGGGAATCTAAGGTTAAGTTCCAACAAATTTAAATAAATACCTAAAAAAAATTTAATTAATTAATTTTTTATTTAATATAATTTTTAGAGAAAATTCGACAAAATCTCTCCTATAAATGGACTACACCCTATAGGATACACATAATCAAATTTACACATAATCAAATACACAATTAAATACAGACATACACATAATCAAATACACTAAATTAACACACATATCTGTACACATAAATTAAAGTAAATTAAATTAACATTAGATTAAATTTATACTAAACTAAATTAAATTAACACTAAATGAATTTACACTAAACTAAATTAACACACATATCTGTATATATAATCAAATATACATTAATACACACATAACTTTATACACACAGAATAACATAATAAAAAATACCTCCTATCAAATCACTTACACTGCAAACATAAATATGTATGCGTATGGTATGGTACACGAAAACTTCTGATTTCCACGCTTGTAAAATATTTTTGTTTTTTAAACGTTAAGACTATTTTTATAATTTAAAAATATATTTTTATCTACGAATAGATAAAATATTTTTTGTCTATCACTCAAAAATGTATTTAAATATATTATAAATTTTATGTTTATTTTTAAATTAAATAATTATTTTTTATTATTTTTATATTAAAAATTATATTTATAAAAAAAATTCTTATTTTTTTTATTCATGAATTTTATTCACATATTTATTTTTTAAATAAAAATTTTTTATTTTCATTTTATATCATACTCATTTTTTATTTTATTTTCATTTTCATACAACATATTATATATATATACACTTGAGTGAAAACACTTAAGTGAAAATTCGAAAAAAATAAGTGTTAATTATTAAAAATATATATATCAAACTTTTTTAATAATTTTATAATATATTTTAAAATGTATTAATTAATTTTACATTTAATTTTTAATTATGTATTAATTCTACAATACTATTAAAATTTACATACTTAATGCTTTTTTGAATAGTATTAATTTTTAATAGTATTAATTCTATAATACTATTAAAATTTATTAAATTAAACTAATACTAAATTAAATTAAATTAAACTAACACTAAATTAAATTAATTTACACTAAACTAACACAAAATTAAATTAATTTACACTAAACTAAGGCTAAATTTAATTAAATTAAACTAACACTAAATGAAATTAATTTACACTAAACTAACACTAAATTAAATTAATTTACACTAAACTAACACTAAATTAAATTAATTTACAATAAACTAACACTAAATTAAATTAAATTAAAATAACAGTAAATTAAATTAATTTACACTAAACTAACACTAAATTAAATTAAATTAAACTAACAGTAAATGAAAATAATTTACACTAAACTAACACTAAATTAAATTAAATTAAACTAACAGTAAATTAAATATTTTTACACTAAAATAACACTAAATTAAATTAAATTAACCTAACAGTAAATTAAAATAATTTACACTAAACTAACACTAAATTAAATTAAATTAAACTAACAGTAGATTAATTTAATTTACACTAAACTAAGGCTAAATTTAATTAAATTAAACTAACACAAAATTAAATTAATTTACACTAAACTAACACAAAATTAAATTAATTTACACTAAACTAACACTAAATTAAATTAAATTAAACTAACAGTAAATTAAATTAATTTACACTAAACTAACACTAAATTAAATTAAACTAACATTAAATTAAATCAAAATTAACACTAAATTAATTTAAACTAACACTAAATTAAATTAACACCAAATACAGAAAATTAGAAAATTGCAAATAAATCTATATATATATATATAGACAGAGAGAGAGAGAGAGAGGACCTTCTGAGGCGGCGGCGGCGGCGTGGCGGGGGGCGACGGCGGTGAGCGAGGGCGAGGGAGAAGAGGGAGACAGTGAGCGAGGGCGAGGGGGAGACAGTGAGCGAGGGCGAGGGAGAAGAGGGAGATCGACAGTGAGGGAGGGCGAGCGAGGGTGAGGGAGAAGAGGGAGATCGACAGTGAGGGAGGGCGAGCGAGGGCGAGGGGGAGACAGTGAGCGAGGGCGAGGGAGAAACAGTGAGCGAGGGGGAGACAGTGAGCGAGGGCGAGGGAGAAACAGTGAGCGAGGGCGAGGGGGCCGGAGACAGTGAGCGAGGGCGAGGGAGAAACAGCGAGCGAGGGCGAGCGAGGGCGAGGGTGAGCGAGCCGCGAGAGGTGAGAGCGAGTGCGAGATCGAACGAGAGAGAGGAGAAGAGGCGGGACGCAGAGGATCGAGGGAGAAGAAAGAGAGAGACAGGCGATATGCAGAGGGGTTTAGGCGCGGAAGGGATTGGGGGGGTGAGGGGGGGTTTTACGGGGATTTGTGAAAGAGGCGGGGAAATTCCCCGCCTCTTTCATTAATAAATTATTAAAATAATAATAATTATTATATAATTAATAAAATTTTTAATAATGAATAAAATTATTAAAATTATGATAATTATTAAATCATTTTATTAATAATTTTTTATAATCATTTAAAATATCATACTAAATTAATTTAAATCATTGTATTTTAAATTAATATTAATTTAAAAAATACTTATATTATAAATTTAATAATTATAATAAATTAATTTGATATGTTATAAATACTATTTTAATAAAAAATTTATTAAAGATAAAAAAATTTAAAAATATTGTAACAATATTCTTAATATATTTTGAATGTTGAGTAGTCTTTAATCTTTTTTAAAAGAAAATTTTGATTATTTTCTCTTTCATATTCCTTCATTATTAGGGGAACGTGATCAGTTTAATTATCAAATAAATCAATTTATTATTAAATTGAATTGAGAAATTAAACTAAATTGACTTGACAGATTAAACCTAATAAACTAAATTAGATAAAAAAAACTAAATATAGATTATATAAACTAAACAAATTCAATAAACCAAACAAACACATAAAAAAATTAATTAAAATTTAATTAACCAATGAACCAAATAAGCTAAAAAATCAAACAAGCTGAAAAATTGTATGATAGGCCAAAAATGATGTCATTTTATTATCATAAAAATATCATTGTCTTAAAATCCAATCGATTCGATTTTTTTTAATTAAAAAATTTAATCGAAAACAAAAACTAATTTTTTTAAAAAACATTAATTGAATAGAAGCAAATTTTTTAAAAAATTAATAATTTTTATTAATTTGATTCAATGAATTTGATTATACCGAATTTTAATTAATTTGATTCAATAAAGTAGTAAAAACTAAAATAAAATTAGAAATAAAAAAATAATACATTTTAAAAACTAACGATATATTGTCATACAAACAAAGAGTTTATATCGAATTTTAATTAAATTGATTTGATTCAATAAAGTAGTAAACAACAAAAATAAAAAGTAGGGGGCAAGCGGTGAGGGCAAGCGAACCAGAGAGAGTTAGAGAGCCAGAGGATTAGAGATTTGGGGGGAGGGGGGACTTTAGGGATTTTGGGGGAAAAAGGTAGGGGGAGGGGGGGCGGGATTTGCAAGGCGGGAATTGAAATTTTTTTTTTAATATTTAATAATTATATAAAAATAATATAATTTATAAAAATAATATTAATAATTATTTAATTAATAAAAATAATATAATTTAAATAAAATTTTATTGTAATTATCTAAAATGTGATAATAAAATAATTTAAATTATTGTATTTCAAAATAATATTTATTTAAAAATTTAATTATATTATAAATCTAATAATTATAATAAATTAATTTGATATATTCAATTATTTATTAATAGTTTGTAATCTTAAAAAAATAATTTCTTTCTATAAATAAAAATTATATTAAACAAAATCTACATAATATTTATACTAATGGTAGAACTCATTTAATCAACACAATGAGTTCTAAATTGTTGAATTTCATCTATAACTTAGAGACAAAATTAGAGAGGACAAATGATAAAGAGATATATTTATTTTTTTCTTAGTCAACATTAATAGTCAACATTAATGTAATCCATATATTTTTTTATAGTATAACTATTAAGGGGGAAAATCATTCCATATATTTGTTCAAAAATCATCCTGGACTTATTTTGATACTTTCTTATCCGAATTAGCATATGTCACTTCTCTAGTTGTTTATTATGAATGACTTAATTATACATTTAATCGTGTTATAATGTCTATATATTAGATTGTAACATATGATACTGTTATCAAGTATAAGACACAATGTCATCCATATATCATATTTTTAAAATTTTTATTTTATCAAAAAATTCTCCTATTTATAGAGAGAAAAATACTAACAAGATAGCTTCTAGACTTCTTTCTATTGTTTTATTTTTATGATTTCTAAAATTTAAAATAAAAAAAATTTCAATAATATTATAGTTTTAAAACTTTTTATTTATTTTTCAAATATAGTGTTTGTTTATATTTTGTACACATTTAATAAATATTACAAATAATTAATTATTATACATTTAAAATTTTTTATTTTATGCAAATGAAATATATTAATTGATGAGTTAGAATTTAGCAATATTATCATTTTTTATATTAATATATTTATTTCAATTTTATAAATTATTTTTTTTATATTCATCTCATGGTTAAATCATAAATGTATATTTAATTTTTTTATAAAATTTAAATATTTATATATTTAAATATTCATTTCAAATTCAAATATTTATAAATTAACTGAATAAAAAATATAAAAAAATTAATTTTAGCGACGGATTAAGTATTCCGTCGCTAAATGAGCGACGGAATAGGATAATCCGTCACTAACTTTATTTTTTTAATTTAAATTAATTTTAAATTTAAATTTTTTATTTTAACGTTTAATATTAAAATTAATTTTTTATTTTAAAATTTTGCGATGGAATTTGTTTCCGTCGCAAAAATTTAAAAATTTAATTTTTATTTTTTTATTATTATTAAAATATAGCGACGGAAATTTTTTCCGTCGCTAATCATAGCGATGGATTACTATTTCCGTCGCAAAAATATTATTTTTTTTTATTTTTTTTGCTACGGAATTTTACCGTCGCTAAAATTAAAATTTTTATTTTTACTTTTTTATTTTTATTAAAATTTACCGACGGAAATAATTTTCCGTCGCTACGTATAGCGATGGATTACTGTTTCTGTCGCTAAAAAATAATTTTTTTTATTTTTTTGCGACGGAAAAATAATCCATCGCTAAAATTTTAATTTTTATTTTTACTTTTTTTATTCTTATTAAAATTTCGCGACGGAAAATTATTTCCGTCGCTAATCATAGCGATGGATTACTGTTTCCGTCGCAAAAAAATAAATTTTTTTATTTTTTGCGACGGAATTATTATCCGTCGCTAAAAAATTAATTTTTATTTTTACTTTTTTTTTTCTTATTAAAATTTGGCGACGGAAAGAAGTTTCCGTCGCTAATTTCAGCGATGGATTACTTATTCCGTCGCTAAAAAATTATATTTTTATTTTTTTGCGACGGATTTTTTTTCCGTCGCTATAATCCGTTGCTAATTTTAAAAAAAAAAAAATTTCGTATTCCGTCGCAAGTCCGTCGCTGTTCCGTCGCAAAATAACGAAGGAAATGTCCGTCGCTAAAAATTCGTCGCTAAATCCCGAATTTCTTGTAGTGATAATTAAATTCCAGATGTTGACTTCACATATGTCTTTTCTCCAGTTTTGAAACATAGTTCCATCTAGGCATTATTTAGTATTGTAACCATTCAAAATCTTGAACTTGAACAATTGGATGTGAGTACAACATTTCTACATGGGAAACTTAAGGAGAATATCTATATGTTGTGACCAAAGGATTTAAAAGTTATAGGCAAAGAAGCCTATGTGTGTTTGTTGAAAAAATCTTTATATGGGTTGAAATAATCACCTAGGTAGTGGTACAAATTCCCTTATGATTGATCATTACTTTAGCAGATAGATGTAATTATGACAATTGTGTCTATTTTAAAATGAACAATAATGGGTCATTTATACATCAACTTTTATATATTGATGACATGTTAGTAACGTCAAAAGATAAAGATGAGATAAGGAAATTGAAAACTCGACTCAACAAAAAATTTGAGATGAAAGATTTGGGAGCAACAAAAAAGATACATGGAATGCAAATTTCAAAAAATAGGGAGGCAAGTAAATTGTATCTAACTCAAAAAAGATACACTGAGAAATTATGATAAAATTCAATATGTAGAATGCTAAACTTGTAAGTACTTTCTTGGCTACACATTTCAGACTTTCATCTAGTTTGTCTCTAATATCATATTCTGAAATTAACAATATGTCACAAATCCCATACTCTAGTGCAGTGGGATTTCTCATATATGCTATGGTTTGTACACGTTGGGATTTGGCTCATGTAATGAGTATGGTTAGTGTATGCATGGCTAACTCTAGTAAAGAACATTAGAAAATAGTCCAATGGATTTTTTCATATTTACGTGGTATTGCTGATGCTTGCTTACATTTTGGAAAAATTATATGAAATCATAAATTTTGAGTTCTGTTGATTCTGATTTTACAAGTGACATTGACATAAGAAGATCGCTTATGGGGAATGTTTTTACCATCAGTAGTTGTCCTATCAATTGGAGGGCTATTTTAAAGTCTATTGTTATGTTATCTGCTATTGAGAGTGAATATATGGCAATTACTGAGGCTATCAAAGAAGTTATTTACCTAAAATGGTTGTTGAGAAATTTGTGTTTTGATTTATGAATAAAATAATTTTAAAAAATCTATGTTTAGTAAATTTGGTTTATTGATGATTTCCAAAATATTTTCCTAAATGTTTTTAAATTGGATAACTTCATATACTTGTATGTATTTCCAAGATGTCAAAATATATGGTCATATATATATATATATATCAAAGGAGAATGAAGTTAAGCTTTTAAGAAAATATTTTTTGAAAATCGGTTAAGTATAAAAGCCCTTTCAAAATGATTTAAGCATTGCTCAACAATGTCTTCATGTTAATCGAGTATTGAAGTTGTAACACCTCGAGAGCCCAAGGTCAACTCCAAGAATGAACTCCAGAGAAGCTAATATATATATATATATATGGAGAATAGTAAGGAATGAAACAACATTAACTAGATACCTTTTGGGTTGAATATGCATAAAGAACTCACTGTTTAAGGGTGCTTAAGTTAGCGTAGCTCAAGGATGGGAGACCCCTGGAAAGTTCACGTAGGCCCATCAAAATAAGTTGATTTGGTCATTCCTATCGCTCGATCCGGGATGTTACATCAATCAATTATTACAAGTTCCAACTTGAGTATGTGTTATTCAAAATCTATTTTTCTTAAAGTTTCAATTGAGTATGACACTTCATATAATCAAGTGTAAATCATTCAAACACACGAGTATGCCTTGAGATTAATCAAATATCTCTAGAGCATTCAAATCTGAGCATATATTGAATTAAGTAAAGCCTATGGTATAATCAACTAATGTACTTGAATCAATCAAGTATCTATTTATGTTAGTCGAGTGCTTTACACATCTCCTATTTTTTTCATTTTAAAGAATTATTTGAGTATTATGTTGTGTAATTTTCAAGTTTGTTGATTATATACTTTCTAAAGAAATATTTCAATCGACTATTAAGTTTCTACTAGTCGAGTAATTTATGCATACTCTCTATTTCTCCAATTTAATCAAGCAAAGCTTGTTATCGATTGACTATATGTATTTCAATTAGTCAAGTATCTTTTTGGGTTAGTCGAGTAAGGCTTTGACTAAATATGGATAAGTTTGTATGCTTTAAAGATAATAGAGTAAAAGAGTTTTGTCCTTAAGTATACATTTTTGTTAGTCGAGTAAGTCTAGCCTGTTAATCGAGTAATATATGAATGCTATCTGTGGCTTATGTGTTAATCGAGTGATGCTTGGTCATACTCGAGTAAGCTCTACATATAATCGATTACTTGGTTTATTCAATTGATTGGAGTATTTCATTAGTCAAGTATCTTTTTGATCCAGTCAAGTAACTGTCATCTGAATTTGAAAATTATAGTCGTTAAGCGCATTCAATGATTGACATTTTCTACTTTTCAAAACATTAAATGCAAATTTGACAACATGAGCTTTCTTGTATGAATTAATAAATGTTGTTAGAGATAAAAAGTGGCATTTGTGAGACAAAATGGAATATTCATTTTAAATTCTGCCATGTCAGCTAATATTCAATGCAGGAAATCTATAAATAGGAGAAGTAGCTACTTGAAAAAGGTTAATTGAGCTATCTGCGCTATCTATACAATTTCTAAGAGCTTCAATAAATCTTACTATTCTTTAATCTTGCTTATCACATGCTTCTTTCCAAAATCTATCTGTGAGAATTCTTAGAGAGTGTGCTTATTCCAAAAATCTTGTAACTCTCTATTAAGAGAAGAGTATTTGTGCTCACTATTTTATTCATCGTTCTCTTGAAATATTCTTTCACAATCATTTGTGAACTTGTAAAAGGTTATGCATTAGCCTTTAGAAGGTAGTGGTTCTGGCTTAGCCTATTTGAAAAGCTAAGTTGTAAAGGTTATACCTCATCCTGTAAAAGGGTTGTAGTTGTGGCTAAGCCCATTATAAAAAGCCAAGTGTAAGGTTTAGTAGTTGAGCATGTAAAAACTATAAGATAATATAATACACCAGTGGGTGTGATGGCAAAATCCTTGGTCATGGATCAAGGCAGTGGATTAAACAGTTGAGGTTGAACCACTCTACATTGTGTATACTGTTTTCTTATTTCATTTACAACATTCTCATTTTGTCTATTATTATTCAAGTTTGTTTTTCAAAAATGGTGAAAAAGCTTAATTCACCCCCCTCTTAAGCTAATTTGTCTATCAAGAGTTGATTAGTGAATCAATGAGCATATTCAAGACAATTTAGTTTATTGTGATAGTCATACTGTCATTTTTCTTAGTAAAGATCAAATGTTTCACAAAAAGATAAAGCACATTAATGTGAGATATTACTTTGTTTGAGATATTATTACTTTGGTGATATTACTGTGAGAAAAATCAACACTTATGATAATTCTACAGATATGTTATCCAAGTCATTGTCTATTGCCAAGTTTGAGCATTATGTGGACTTGATTAGTATTTATCAAACGAAATAGTTCTCTATGATGTTGTTATAAGATAGAATAATTATATATGAGTGATTCCATATTGGAATTTCATATCAAGGTAAAGTTTGTGATAATTGAGACCAAAAATTCAAATTTGTTTCGGTTGGAATTTATTAACAATTTGAAGATATATATTTTCATGGTTTATCTTTTAATTAAAATATAGATTTAGATATAGATATATAAATTAATATTTTATATATATAGATAAGTGTTATGTATATTAATAGGTACCTGACACCTTGAACTTGTTGTACCAATTTCATAATAGTGATATTCCTTCTCTCTACTTGTGGTTTTTTTTTCTAATTTTGGGTTTTTCACGTAAATTTTTTATGTGTTTGATGGTTTGATTGTGACAAATGTATGATCCTAAAATCTTACATTAGTATCATCTTATATTAATTATAATAGTTGTACTTTTTTCAAAAAGATCAGTTCATAATCTCACTAGAGCCAAATGGATAAATCAATCAAGAACCCACAAAAATTAAACCAAACCAAGGTGTATTAGGAGTAATCTTGATTAGTTTGACTTTAAAATTTAATGCACAATGGTTCTTTCTTCTTCTTTTTTTTTTTTTGGTTGTGTTTTTGGATAGAGGAGTAAGTTTGATATTGGCTCTCATAATGTAAGAAAAATTAGACGTAATCCTAACTCTATCCATGAGATTAGGTTTGACACATATCTAGCAAATAGTGGTTATCACTAAAATGCTTCAATTGCAACTAAGACTTTTTACGAAATTGACAATTTATGGAAACGGAAAAAAAAAACATATTTTGTAACTCCTACCTCCCGAAAATCTTGGTACCAGGAGAAATCAAGGAGGTCAGACGCCAAAGGAAGTGGTGTAATACCTAATATTAGCATAAGGTTGCCACATAAGATAAGTGAGTTTAAAATATCAAAAATTTGCTTAATAGTAAAACTAAATCGTCGAATCGACCGCAAGGAGCGCCCTGGAACGTTGATGTCTAAAGAAAATGATATGGTATTGACGAGTATCCCGAGATATGATTTATGGTATTAAAAGAAATCGAAATCGAGACTATTTTCGGTATAGTTGTAATTCAGGCTGAAAAATCGAATCATCATAGAGGACTTTCGAAAAGTCAACGGAACCCTGAGGGAACTCCAATTTTATGTAAGAATCAACCTTGAAGTGGTTTCGGAATAAAACAAAGGTCCTGTGAGGGCGTAGAGACGAAACGTACTTATTGTGTAAAATTGGAATTATTAATTCAATATTTGAGGGTGTAATAGCAATTGTGCGAAGTCTAAAATGGGATTATGAAATTAATTGAGGGTATGACCTTAAGGTGATGTGAGGTATGGTGAGATAGTAAGAGTTATGATTGTGGATTTCAAAAGTTAATCCATTCTAGCTTTGGATCACTTTGGAGTCCAAGCCTATAAATAAGGCCATGGGGTTGTTCTCAAAACCATTCCATTTGAGAGAAATTGAGGTGAGGGATTTGTGCTTGAGAAATAGGAGAATCTACAAAAGGAAGGAGGAAGGTCGAAGCAAAATCGAGGTTGTGCACGATAATCGAGGTGGTCTGAGATACGTTCAAGGTGAGAGTTCATAAGTGACGTTTTGTTTCACTATGAGTAGTTCCATTGCAAACTTGGTTTACCGTAAGAGTTTCCACTTCAAACTTGGTTTATCGTGAGTGTTCTGACTTAAAAACTTAGTTTACTATGAATAGTTCTACAGAAAATTTGATTTTATTGTGAGAGTTTCTACTTCAACTTGGTTTATTTTCGGTGGTTCGACCCTATATTTGATTTGTTTATACAAACGATTTGACCTGCGATAGGTTATTTTCATGTGGAAGGTTCGTCCAAAATTGTTTTATGCATATGTATTGAACTTCGTGCGTTATAAATTCATGCATTGAAATGTAAATTTTAAATGATGCATGTTATGTGTTGCAACATTGACATGTTTATGTGTGGTCCATGTGGGATGTGGGTTGTCAACCTGTGTGTGGCACTTAAGTGATAACACTCGGGATGCGAATGGACACTTAATGTTATATAACCGACCCACTTGGGACAGAGTTGAGACAGACTTCACCCTATGGTACTCAAGTGGCGGGACTAAGAATGGACACCACCTCGAATGTTGGCTCAAGTGGAGGGCTGAAAGTGGACACCACTCCAGGTTCCTTTGAGAAATAGCATTATTGCCTAACTAGACGTTGATTCCTAGGATAGTGTTGATTATCTTGTGGCAAAGGTTGTGTTGAGATCCGAAATATTTTTGAGTGGGAGTGTAATGCCTAACATGATATAGGGGTGATACCTGGGTTCATGCGTTGAGGTTGTCCCTCTTAAGTATGATTGTGTTATGTCAATGTGTTGATGAAATTGTGTTGCCTTTAGAAAGATTGCATTTTTCCCGATTAGAGTTAAGTGTAATGTGAGATTCTTTTAGACTGGGCCATGTCGGGATATATTAGTTTTTTTTTTATGATCTTACATATATTCATAAAAATGTTTTTGAACTCTCGCATAGATAATTTAGCATCTAATTTTGATTATGTCCCTAGAATATTCAAACGTTTAAGGTGAAAGTGGCGGCGATAAATGAAAAGGAGTTATTGAGATGTAGCCGTCATTTACGTTAGTGATCTTTACCGTATATTTTGTCTATGGTTGATGCGTTTAGTAGTTGTTGTTAAGAGATGAGTCTCTATGTATTTTGTTTGAAGATGTCATGTCAAACGATGGTTCAAATTCTATATTATGAATAAGGGAATTATGGTTATGTATATTCGAGGTTTCGATTCTGTTTCCACTGATATGATGATGTACTTGTCTTAGCTTATTCATTTTAAGTTTGATATGTTGAGAAGGTAAAATGAGATTGTCAGGGTTTAATTTACACTGAGTGTATGTTAAATGATTCTTAAAAAAAAAAAATATCTCCGAAATCTAGAGTTAACGCATGCTCGAAAAAAACGGGGCGTTACAAGTGATACAGACACAATTGAATCAAAACAATTCTCATCTCCATTACTCAAAAGCAAGGCCACAAAATTTATTACAACACTAGCCTTCTCGGCCTAAACTCTCATACAATACACCATATAAAATACATATAAAGTCTATCCTCACACCCTCAAATAAGCCTACAGATATTTTGGTTGGGATATCACTATACACATGCTACCTAAGACTCAAGCTTTACCACATTTAACCCCTTTCCCTTAGCCATTTTTCTCACCTAGAATGATGTAAAACAAATGAGTGAGTCACAAGACTCAACAAATATATACAAAGCACATCAGAAGCAACATGAACTATAAACATGAGTAGAGCAACGAAATACAATAAGTCAAAACTGCTCATAATATAGCACAACCCCTTCCCATACCCCTTTGCATCATATTTTCCTAACAGTATCATCTTACCATATATCCATAAGAATCAATAACATAAACACATCATTATGAGGACTATAGCCCTCTCACGCCCTGGGTTCATACTAGGCAAGCATCATGAGCCGAAACTCCACACGCATCGATTATCTTAGGCGAGTATCACAAGCACTAGGTCACGTTAAGCAAGTATCATGAGTCGTACCTCAAACGCACCGACAATCTCAGGCTAGTATCACATGCACTAGATCATGCTAGGCAAGCATCACGAGCCGTACCTCACACACACTGACCATCTCGGGCGAGTATCACATGCACTAGATCACGCTAGGCAATTGGGTGTACCCCACGCATAATAGTCACAACACAACACTTGAACATAACAAGGACTATTATACACTTTTCCACACATTTAATGCAATCATGACATATCACAATTTAGGTGTATGACCATGCATCAAACATCTGTTAACATATTTATGACTACTCATTTTTTATACATATTATAACCTTCAACACCCATATAAATCAACCATAATATAGAAACCAATAATGGCATACTTATACATAAAACACATTATAGATTTCCCACCCTCTAATAACGATGACCAAGATCATGATTTGTTGCGGAGTTTATTAGAAGCTCATATGATGTTTTGGGGTGGTTTTGCAAGCATTAAAAGAAGGATCAGACAACTACAAGGGGTAATTGATCGACAGACATGAAGCATTTGTTGACCACTAGGCAAGAGAGGCAAGGCGATGCATCGACTGCAGTGACAACAGAGATGGAGGATGCAGCAGCGATAGGCGGTTGGCAACGAGCAGTAAGGCAACGAGACAAGTCAGTGGCGACAGCGATGCTACTTTGAACCTTCAGGCTTCAACAAATAGGCTGCAAATGTTTTACAAATTTGTAATCTAGGGTTTACAACTTATAATACTATTTATATCATATAAATTATAAATTAATTTCATATACACTATTATTTATTTTATTTTAACACTTATATTTTTTACTATTTTCACGTATACATACCCTTATATTTTTAAATTTATAATTTATTTTGTATTTTCATATTTTATTTCTTTTAAAAAAATATTATTTTTCCATTTCCATTTCCGTGCAAGTTAGGCCTGAGAGGAGAATTGTTAAATAGTGTCTCACCCATTGGGGCCCACTTGAAAATAAAAGAAAATAATAATAATAATAATAATAATAATAATATATCTTATGTATAAAAGCGCACACCTGTGCGTAAGTGTAAGAAATTGAAAAAAAAAGGGAAGAAGAAATTGAGAAGTTGCGAAGCAGCAGGAGTGAGAAGGCACAAAGAAGAAGAAGAAGAAGAATAAAATAAAAGCTCTAATTTTGAAAACTTTTAATCAAAATTAAGTGGTGATGTTAGTTTCGATTTTGATAGAATTTTAGTATGTTGTCATACTTGCTAAATTCTACACGGTGAATGTTTTCAATTGTCGTTTCAGATATTTTTCATATATCTTGTTTTGATCAAATTTCTCTATTTTTTTTTTCTTTTGTGAATGACAAGAATTTAATTCTTGATATTTAATTGAGAAAATGCGCCTCTAATTTAGTTAAAAAAATTTATATATATACCCATTATTTTCATAGTGAATGGCTAATTGACTTGTTCATGTGATTTTTACTCTCCACGTTATGGTGGTTTTTTTCATAAAAATATTTACTGTGATTTTTAGTTAATTGCTCTTTTTCGCGTGTTTCTAACAAATGGTTCCACAAAAATATAGGTTGATCGATAGAATCAGGCGGTGGATAGAAAACCGCAAACATCAAGTGCTCAAAAAACAATCATGATCAGGTGAAATAAACCGGGCATTTCTTATCTCTGTAACTGGCCAATACGAGGCCGTCCGGTCTCACACCGGCGGCGCAGCTGGCGTGCATCTTGTGGCGCTTACTCGTCCACGACACCACCTTAAACCGGATGGTCGACGTCAATTGCAGCCGGAAAATCACCTCCCCTCGCGACCGATCCGCCTGAAATTGCATCCACCGCTGGTTGTTCACCGTCAGCGTCGCGCCGCCGCTCAAAATTCCGGTAAGCGCCGTCGAGTTCTTGGGCTCCTCGTAGAACGACCCCATAATCAATGCCCCGCCGATGTTCTGATCCTGGTAGTACAGCGTCACCTGCGTGCATGTAGAGGTAATTTCACAATCAAATTGAATCAATTAACTGATTTTACTTATGATATAATAGAATCAAAATTTTAAATAAATGCTTTGAAGTTCAAACTGAACTGAATCATTTAAAATTAATCAATTCGATGATCGAATAAGTAATGCTCGTCCTACCTGCATGGCATCGTAGTAAATCCCCATGTTCTGGTTCGAATTCCGGGCCGTCACATTGAAGCTCACCTGGGCATTCTCGAAGCCGTTGGCCTGGGCCAGACCCGGCATCGAGAAGTCCCGGATATGGATCCTGGGTCGATGCGGCCGCAGACTGAGCCACAGTATGAAAGCAAGGAGTCCGATGATGAAGAGAAAGGTTAAGAATATGGTACAGATGAGCTTCACCACCCTTCGGGTCAGGCTCTCCCGGACCCGGTGCGCGTAGTATCGGGCCGTGTGGTGTCGGTTGAGCTCCCGCTCGTCGTCGCTGTGGACGGGTATTTCGTTGGGCTGCATTTTCTCCGGCCTCGATCGGAGAGATGATAAGGGCGAGAAATCTATCGGAGACGATATATAGAGAGAGAGAGTAAATATGTAGAGGAATCTGGCCTTGATTGAACCTTTTGGACAGGGAAAGAAAAGAACAAGCTCAGTGCGCTCGAATGCATGGCGGAGAGCCGAGGAAGAAGTAACCTGGAGTGCAATGAAAGCACAGATACCAAGTCTCTCCACAATATAGTCTTGTAAATTATTCTCCATGTTGTTGCTCATTTTTCTAAGTCCCGCGCGTGTTCTTATTTCGAAAGACATGTCATTCAATACTTAGGTTCACAATAGAAAAAGAAATTGCAAAAGTTTTTTGAAAGGGTGAATTAAACCACATATATATAATTAAGCATGGAATTAAAGGAGCAAACTTTCAGCTGAGTAAATCACGTGATGTGGAGCATACCTTTGAGTTGGTTGTCCAGTATTTACCGCATATGAATAGCCATCCATGTTAATGAATAGGCACAACATCCAGCTGCAAATTTTTAAAAAATAATAAAACAGCCATATTAACTTAAGACACTCATTTCCAAAGTCACCACTGTGAGACTTATTATTTTTGGGCAATATTACAATAAATATATTTTCTTTTAGATAATATGCAATAATTATATTTTGTTTTTAAATAATAAAGGATTTTTTTAACCTATACTTGAGACACTCCTAATTAAGATGTATTTAATACATCTTGTTTATATTTTATGCTAATACATGTTAATCAAAAGTAGTGTCAAATATTCATTGAAATTTCAGCATCATTTAATAATTATTTTATTCATTTATTATTTAAGATTAGAAATTTTACAAGAATGTTATTATATTATATTTACTTTAAATGTTAATAAAACAACTGTATGAAAGAGTTTTGTAGTTAGAACTAATTAGAAGTTGATCGGATCCCATTATTAATAAACTTATAGAATTTTCTTTGAAAAAAAAAAAAAATTATTCACGCGACATTCCTCTTCAGCAGCCATCGCCGGAGTAAAAGTTTAAACCCATTTGGAGCCAACATGTTCCTGAATCCGGATCTCTTCTTCTAATTACAAATCAAACGAAACCCTAAAACAAATCCGACTTCGAAAAGAAAACAGGATCATATCGACGGTGCAAACTGAAGAGAATCAGATGAAATAAGAAAGGCATCTCCGATCTTTGTAACGGTCCAAAATCAAGCCGTTCCGGTCTACCCCGACCACACAAATGCTGTGCATTTTCCGGCGGCTGGTTTGCCGCTGGAACACCCTGAACCGGATGGTGGACGTAATCTTAAGACGAAACGTCACTTCCCCACGCCGGCGATCGGCCTGAAACTCCATCCATCGCCGCTTATTTACCCCCATCATGGAGCCGCTAAACACCCCGTGGAGCACCGTCGTATTATCTGGCGGCACGTAGAACGGAGCGAGCAGCTTCGCGCCGCCGAGGGTCCGGTACCGATAAGTTAGCGTCAGCCGCATGGTGTCGTAGTAAACCCCGATCATGTGGTTCGGGTTACGGGCGGATAGGTGGAAGTTCACGTTGGCGTTGTCGAACCCGTCTGGGTGAGTCAGACCCGGAACCAAGAAGTCCCGAATATAGATCCTGGGCCGGTGCGGGCGGATACTGAGCCAGAGAATGAAGGCTAGAATGGATACCAAAAGGAGAAACCCGAGGAATATGGTGCAAACAAACTTGAGGAATCGAGTATTTAGGCGTTCTTGGACGTAGTGGAAACGACCCGAGCGGTGGGGCCCTGATTCGGAGTCGGAACGGAGCATCTTTTTTTTTGGAGAGGTTTTAGGTTTAAGGAAAGGTTGATGGATGGACCCGCTTGGAAGAGGCAGCGTATTTATATTTAAGGGGAAAAAAAATTGAAAATGCTTAAATATGTAATAGACTTTCTGAAGGGGCAAAGAAAAGAATAAAGCAAATTGTTTTTGGAAGTGGGAGAGGCAAAGGCCAAATGGGGGGCTTCTTAGAGTACATGGAAAGTATACAAAAAGACATTTAGGACAATTGATTTATGTATATATTTGTTATTTATTTTTATAAAATTATACAAATATACATTGTGAAATTAATTAATTAATTAACTACACACTAAAATGTATTACTCTTAAATTTTGAAACAAAAAATGAATAAATGACTTTTTTTATATATTTAAATTGAACTAATAGGAATATATAATGGAAACTCCTTATTAAATGAAACATAGATGGAGATCTAAGTATATTAACCGATAAATACAAATATTGGTGTTAGGAAGGAAATACAAATACCATACAAGAATAAATGCATCCGATTATATTCATTCCATTGCCAGTAATTTTTTTTTTTTTACTTACAAAATGAAGTAATACGTATGGCAAGTCTTTTTTCCTTTTCATACAAGCAAAGAAAAAAAACCCAAAAAGAAAGAATAGCTACAAGAAAACAAACTCCTTACTATCCACTTATTGAGAAGCTATAATACCCAGTGGAGATGGAGTGCGATTTTGTTCCCCTCCTTTAATGGGGGTGAACAAAACGCTCGTTAAAAAACTAGCGGGCTTCTTCTTTCCTCTTCTCTCTCTCTCTTTTCCTCTTTTTCTCTAGTAAGCCTCTCACTGTCGCTCGTCTCTCCCACGTCGACTATCATAGAGAGAGAGGATGCAGCAATAAGGTGGTGATAGCGAGAGGCTTGCTGGAGAAGAAGAAAGAAGGGGAGAGAGAGGAGAAAGGAAAGAAAATGAGGAAGAAGCTCGGTATTCAAAACATTAAGCCCCACAAAATTGACGAGAGTTACGTTCACACCCATTAATGGGGGTGAACAAAATCTCACTCGTGGAAATACATCTAATATACGAGTCTATAGAGAAAAGGAATGGCTCAAGAGAGCTAAACCATCCACCACAAATTTGATCTCTTGAACCAGTAAGAAATAGAACACCATCACAACCTTTGAATCAATAGTTGAATCTCCTCAATTAAGGCTCCATAAGGATGAGAAATCAAAGACATACCAAAAAGAAAAAGCTGAATAACCACTTAAAAGAGTCTAAATAAACTTCAAGGGCCCGAATACCCTTCTCCCAACAATGGAAAAAACCTTTTCACAATGCATTAAGTTTTTCTACAATAATAGTATTAGTTCCAATGTTTACCACAAATCCATCGCCTAGAATGATCCAAAACCACTCCTCTAGTCATTGTTGGCTTAGGAATTTAGGTGTTAGCATTCGATCAATTGAGTTAACATACTGATCGAATTATTCATGATGAATCACGTGATCATTCTATGTTCAAACATGTGTATTTAGTTTTGATGATGAAAAACGTATTTTGGTTTTTCTCAAATCAATTATCGAAAACAAAAGCCATTTGTCATTAAGTTAAGCAAAACGTTTTTGGTAAATCTAGCCATCTTGATCAAATTAACATTTATACATATAGTTATGAAAAACTATATTCAAAAGATCGTATGAGCCATCAATCAAAAAGGTTTTAAAATAAAGGAAATTTTTTCAAATTATTAAGGTCATCTATCAGCCGATCATGGTTACCTGTCGATTGATTTTTAAATCTTAGCACATCTATTGACCGGTTGCCCGTGGTCGACTGTCGACCTGCAAAATGGTTGCTTGTTTGTATTGACCTTAATTTGTCTACCGATGCTTATGCATCTATCGATTGACAGTATGCATGTTATGAAGAATGGCCTCATCTGTCGACAAACATTTCATCATCTGTCAATCGACCTTATATTTTTTATGCATCTGGCGATCGATGCTCTTGCATCTATCGACCGGGAAAATGTCAATCCTTGGTACTTCGATAGCTTACAAGCCAGCTGTCATCCGATGTTTATGCATATGTCAACCGATAGAATGCTTGCACAAAGAACTGTCGATAGTCTCAAATGAACTGTCAACCAAATTTTGAATATTTGCTAAAGACCAATTCCTTTCATTTGTCGACCGTTGTTTTCTCAGGAACCCTAACGGTTATTTTTGAAGTGCATTTAATGAGCGCCCAACAACCCCTAACGGTTAGATTTTTGGATGCTAGCTCCCACAACTATAAATGCTCATCCTAAAGAACATTTTAAGTTCTTAGATGATTCAACTACCAAGCTAGAAAGTATCCAAGAGAATTTATTCATTCTTTTCTCTCACTCATTCATTGTAAAGGTTTGTAATCAAAATTGTTTAATTTCTTTCAAACCTTATCTTTCATTGAGAGAACTTGTAACTAAAAAGTCAAACTCTTAGAACTATCTTTACTATTGTGTTCATTTTTGTTTCCAAGCTAGTTGAGCTTGAGGGCCTATCTAGTTGATAGGAGGTTGTACCTTCCTAGTCTTTGGATTAGAGGACCTAGTTGGTTTAAGTAAGTGTTTTGTTTATTAGTGGATTGTGTTTTAAAATCCTTAATGAGGAGCTAAGGTACTAGGGTTGGATAAGCCAAATCACTATAAATCATTGTGTTATTGTGTGCTTGCATTACTTATTTTAATTTTTTTAACATTTATTTCTTACTCATTTTTGTATCAATCTTTCTTTGGAAAACAATCTACATTGTTTAAGATTTTGAAAATCATTTTTTTTTTAAAAGAACCAATTCACCCCCATTCTTGGTATGTGCCCTAGCACTACATATTTCTATCAATTCAAACTAAATAGACTGAATTAAAGCAAATAATCAAACCAAATAAATCGAATTGTTTCTCAAATCGAATAGACCAAAAAATAATTTGGTTCAATCGATTAACCAATCAAACCAAAGCTAAAAGAATTATAAGCTCACCTCACTTGAAGGCTAAAACCTGACATGGACGAAGAAGACAAGTTACAAATGAAAGGATTCCTTTGTCTGAGTTTGTCTACAAGAGTTGCAAAGGTATAGGGTCGGCGATGGCAAGTTACAGAGCAAAGGGATAAAGAATGGAAGAAGACGACGATTGATGATGGTAGTGAGTTGTAGACTGAAGAGACAAAGAAAACTAAAGTCAGTAAATCGTGGAGAGTGTGGGTCAATGGTGGTGAGTTGCAGATTAAAGGGACAAAGAAGATATCGATCAACTAGTTGTGGGAAGTGTGGGTCAACAACAACAAGTCAAAGACCAAATGGATGAAAAGGATGAAGACAACGAAGAACCAAAAAAAAAAAAAAAGAACGAAGAACAAAGAATATGTTAGTGTGACGGCATATGACATGTTGCAAATCATAATCCATATTCCAAAAGGTAGAGGTAGAGAAAGAGGAGAAGGGTCAGAGGTAGGGGAGAGCAAAAGTTTAGTTTACCCGAACTAACCAAATCGAACATACTAAACTTGTCGATTCGATTAATTTTTTTACAAAAGTTCAGGTATTCAATTTCGATTTTTTTTTTTTAATAACTGAACTAATTGAACCAACAGAACTTTAAAATAATGTTGTTTTGATGGTTATGTGTTCTTGTATTTGATTTTGTCCATTCGATTTTTTGGTTAATTTTGTGGTTTTCGATTTGTCGGTTTCTTCAGTTTTGTCAATTATTTGGTTTTTTCAGCTTATTCGGTCTTCGGTTGGTTTGGTTTTTTTTGTGTTTGTTTGGTTTATTCGGTCGGTTCAATTTTTTAAAATTATATTTTTTAATTTTTTCAATTTTTAGTTTGTTCGATTTTTTGATTAATTCAGCCGATTTGATTAATTCATTCAATTTGATATTTTAGTCCGATTCCATTTTTTCAATTTTTGAACTTTGATCAGTTTGATAATCACATCACTCGTTTGCACACCCCAGTCGAAGGAGGATATGACAATGCTTTTCTTTAATCAAAATTAGAAATGGCAATATCTAAAGCAAATCGGTTCAATGATATTTAGTTAATTTAGTCAAAACATCACTATTGTGTTTTAAAATTTTGGTAGTTCGATTATTTTAATTTTTTTCTATTGTAAAAAGATGAAACCAAACTAAATTAATTGAACTAATCCAAAAACCTAACTAAAGTGAACTATTCTACAAAATGAATCGAACTAAATCGACAATTTTAATCAATTCAGTTTGATTAATTTGATTTAACTAAATTTTTACTCATCCGTACTTAAGATTACCCAAGCAATTACTACTTACATTTACCAAAAAATTTGGTAAATGTAATAAAGACCCTTTTGTAGTTAAAAATTACTTTAAAAACTCTTATGATTTACATTTTGTGCTTTAACACTTCTTTCTTCAATAATGACATTAATTAAAATTAAATTAAATTACCTTAAATAATAATTAAGTAAAAATGAAAAACACTACAAAAAATTATTTTAGAAAGAGAATTTTTTCAATCTCTAACAGAAACGGATTTTGCAACGAATTTGAAAAAATAGTCTTAGAGACAAATTTAGAGAAAAAAATTAGTCGTCTCTGCTTTAGAGATGGAATTAGAGATAAATATTTCCCATCTATCTCTTATTTCTTTTATTTAGAGACAGATTTAGAGATAAAATTTTACTATCTCTAAAATCAAAAACAAAAAAAATTCTATCTCTCTATATTTTTCCCGGCTAGACCCTCAAAGAAGATGTCTTTGCCCTTAGCTTTCCATTTCTATTTATACAAAATAAAATGACATGAAATTAAAATAATAAAAAATGAAAGCATGCACATAATAATAAAATAATTAATATTTTAGAATATAAAGCATGTGTGTAATAATAATTGTTATTTTAGAGTATATAATAAATGGTATTTATATTTTAAAAACAATAGTATAGATAAAAATATCTGAGTTTAAAAACAATAGTATAGAATAAATGACATGAAATCAAAATAATATTTTTTCATCTCTAAACTCATTAGTGGTGGAAAATCTATCTCTAATAACGACATAATTAATTTTCGTCGCTAATTGTGCTGGAACATTCTATTCCCATTAGAGATGGATTTAAAAATCCATCATTAAATAATTAGTGACTCTTGTTTAAGTGATGGATTTTAATTTCTCGCCAATTCCGTCTTTAATTATTTAGTGTCGAAATTTTAGATATTTAACGATAGATTTTTTTATTTTTAAAAGTAATTTTTTTTTATAAATAAAAAAAAAAAAAAACGCTTGGCTAGGCTAGAAACATTGCGGAAAACGATGGGCTCCATTATGACACAAAGCTGTCAATTGTATGGGCATTCATTATGACACAAACCCGTAATTTTAGGTTTAATTTTGTGATTTTTTGAACAGACCATTCTATTCATCTAAAGTTTGACCTAGTTAATATATAAAATGTGAGTTTCTCTTTCTAAAATCTGTAACCTCTTTATTTTTCTACTTATTTTCTTTCTCTCTCTATAAAATGATAATTTTTTCAGATCCATCTCTAAGATAATGATTAATGATTTAATATAATAATATAAATATTTTGAGTTCAAACTTCATTGTTAACTCTATATTTATAAAAATTAACGAAAACACCCTGATATCTATAAAATTATGTGTTTGAATATTTAATTATATATATACTAGAATTTAAATAAATACAAGTGATAGGTTCATCGAATATATAACTATCAATATTAGATTCGCCCCACAAACCCATTTACAAATGTAAATCAAAATGAGTCACGTGTGAAAGTGAATGAGAATTGATCAAACATATGTTTCTTTCAGTTAGACTATTCCCACATCACCATCAATGGACAAACTGTGAGGCTTTAGTGGAGAAGACAATCATACCATTACTGTATAACTTCTTCGTGCCCTTTCTTTTGGTTTTCTTTCAGTTAGACCATTCCCACATCACCATCAATGGACAAACGGTGCGGCTAATGGCGAGGCTATAGTGGAGAAGACGACGGTTGACGATGGCAGTGAATCGCAGTCTAAAGAGAGGAACAAGACTAAAGTCGGTGAGTCGTGAATGGTGTGGGTTGATGATTATGAGTTGCAGACCAAAGGGACAAAGAAGACAGAAATCGACCAATTGTGGGGGGTGTGGGTTAGCGACGACGAGGGATGAAAAAGATGAAGACAACGACGAACAGAGAAAGACAAAGAACGAAGAAGACGTCAGTATACGGCAAACAACGGGTTGCAAATCACAATCTAGATTCTAAAGGGCAGAGGCAGAGAAAGAGGGGGAGGGTCGAAGGAAGGGGGGAGCAAAAATTTGGTCTACCCAAACTAACTAAATTGAGCTAAGTTATCGATTTGGTTCGATTTTTTTATTACATAGATTTAGCTTAGTTAATTTTTCACATAAGTTCAGGTATTCAATTTTAATTTTGTTTTTTTTTTATCGGAATAACCAAACAAATTAAACCGATCAAACTTCAAAACGACATCGTTTTGATGGTCATATATTCTTGTATTTCATTTTGTCCATTCGATTTTTTTGGCTTGTTCAGTCTCAGGTTGGTCTAGTTTTTTTGTGTTTGTTTAGTTTATTCAGTCGGTTCAATTTTTTTAATTTCTGTTTGGTTTTTTCGATTTTTGATTTATTCGGTTTGTTTGATTAATTCAGTCAATTCAATTCAATTTTTGAACTTTGATTAGTTTAGTAGTCGAATCGATCATTTGCACATCTCTAATTGGAGGGGGATGGCAATGCTTTTCTTTAATCAAAATTAGAAACAGCAAGATCTAAAACAAATCGGTTCGGTGATATTCAATTAATTTAGTCAAAACAACACTACTATTTTAAAAATTTTGGTAGTTTGATTATTATTTTTTTCTTTTGTAAAAAGACAAAACTAAACTTAATTAATTGAACTAATCCAAAAACCTAATCGAATTGAACTATTCAAAAAAATGAATCGAACTAAATGGACAATTTCAATCAATTTAGTTTGATTAATTTGATTTAACCAAATTTTTACTCATCCCTACATAGGATTACTCAAGCAATCACTAATCACATTTACCAATTTTTTTGGTAAATTGCATAAAGACCTGTTTTAGTTTAAAAATTACTCTAAAAGCTCTTATGATTTACATTTTGTGCTTTTAACACCTCTTTCATCGATAATGATGTTAATTAAAATTAAATTAAATTAAATTACCTTAAATAATAATTAAGTAAATATGAAAAACACTACAAAAAAAAAAAAAAAATTTAGAGAGAATTTTTTCCCATCTCTAATAGAAATGGACTTAGTGACAAATTTAAAAAAATAGTTTTACAGATGAAAATTAGTCGACTCTGCTTTAGAGATGAAATCAGTCTTTGATTTTTTTTGCTCATAAATGGATTTAGGTACAAAAATTCTGTCTCTGTATGTTTTTTCCAACTAGTCCCCCAGAGACGGTGTCTTTGCCCTCAACTTAGAGACAAAATTAATTATGTCTCTATTTATTCATAATTAAATGACATAAAATCAAAATAAGGAAAAGTGAAAGCATGGGCTCAATAATAAAATAATTGGTATTTTAGATTATAAACAATTGATATTTTAGAATATAAAACATGCATACAATAATAATTTATATTTTAAAATATAAATATTATTAATATTTATATTCTAGTATATGTAGAAGCATCTAAGTTCAAACACAAACAAAATTTTGGTCTCTAAACTCAATTCGATTGCTAATTGGGACAGATTATTAGAGACGATTTAAAAATTCATTCCTAATTAATTAGCGATTCTTGAAAGAAAAAAAAACTTGGCTAGGGTAGAAACATTGCCAAAAACGATGGGCTCCATTGTGACACAAACCTGTCAATTGTATGGGCTTTCATTATGACATAAACTTGTAATTTTAGGTTTAATTTTGTGATTTTTTGAATAAACCATTCTATTCATCTAAAGTTTGATGTAGTTAACAAAATGTGAGTTTCTCTTTCTAAAATCTGTAACTCTTTATTTTTCTACCTTTTTTCTTTTTTTTTTCTATAAAATGATAATTTCTTCATATCCATCTTAGACTTTTCTGACCCGATTGGGCCCAACTTAGTAGAAGCCCAAGACCCCTATCAATCTCATGGCCCAATCATGACCCTTCTTTACCTGCCAGCGATGATTATTATGGTACACCACTCCTACGCTCGCTCTAGATCCCATCCTCATTAATGACAGATCCTATCTGCATTTAATGAAAGTCCCGTTGGCACCATGCCACCGTCAAGGAGTCCCGTTGTTGTTGGATATCCAGTCACATCACCATGCAACGCCCAATGCAAACATGCTTGCAGGAGGACCTCTCATTCCTCTATATAAACCAATTTTATCAAGAGTCAAGATATGTTCTTTTATAGCCTACCAATACTATGCCACTTTATTCTCTTATTTATTTGAGCGTCGGAGTGCTTGTAAGTGCCAGCCACCCCCGACGTCTATTCCCTATCATTGCAAACTCACGTCCGATCACCCCTCTTGGCCAAGAAAGAACATTTGACGCCCACCTTGGGGCACGATAAAACATACCTACTCCACACACCTACCCAAATCTCTCAATTTACCCTTCAACTAGCTATGAGTAGAACCAGAAGCCAAAACAACTTCACTCCCATCCTAGAAAACCCGAATGCCAACAACCACCAGCTAGAAAATCCAACTACCATGGAGGTCCTCATCTGAATTGTCCAGCAACTTCAAAACCAGGTTGCTGAGCTAACCCAAAATCCGCAGCATGATGAACGCAGTGAGCGGTCGGTGGCGACACATAGGGTAGCCATCATCAACAACACCAAGCTATCCACACTCCCATTCTTCCACCATTCGTATCCTTATTTTCTTCGAGCCACCCTTTCTCGAAGTTCATAATGTCTGTGCCTTTACCAGATGGCTTACGCCTCCCCAACACTTTGGAACCATATGACGACACCTCCGACCCCTAGGAGCACCTAACCATGTTCAATGCCACGATGCTGTTGAGCGGGAGCAAAAACCTGATCATGTGTCAAGCATTTCCCAGCACACTCCAAAAGTTGTCCATGTTGTGGTTCTTGTCCTTAGAACCGAACTCCGTTCATGACTTCTTCTAGCTAACAACACGCTTCCTCACCCACTTTTCCACCAACTGGGCACATCGTAAAACATCAACAAGCCTCATCAATCTAAAGCAAGAAGAAGGCAAGTCGTTTCGAGCCTTCCTATACATATTCAATAAGGAGGCCATTCAGATTAGGGATTTAAACCCAGTTATTTCCCTACATACCATTATGACCGGGATTAAACTTGGGCCCTTCATCGACTCGTTAGCTCGGAAACCTCTAGCTAACCTAGACAACCTCAGAATATGGGTCGTGGGTTATATAAATGTGGAGGAAGTCTTGGTCGTCCGACATCACAACCCCCAACCAAAGACTAAGCCATAGATGACCTGTAATATCCCAAGAACCTAGAGAAAGGTAGTATATATCGAGGATAAGTAAGGAAGGAAACAACACTAGTTGAATACCTTTTGGGCTGAATGTAGGCAAGAAACTCCAGGGTTAAGCGTGCTTGAACTAGGTAAGCTCAAGGATGGGCGACCCTCTGGAAAGTTCGTAGGCCCATCAGGGTAAGTTGTTCCGATCCTTCTTATCGCTCAATGCAGAATGTTACATGGCCCAACGACTGGGACCCTCTACTGAGCATCAACGCCGCTATGAGATAGACTTCGGTTGAGCAAGAGAAAATAAAGACATCCATGGGGAATGCAAAGAGCTAGCCCGAATTCTTAAGCCACCTAGGTTACGTTGTGACAACTACACTCCCCTTACAGCTTGACGAGATCGGATCCTCCGAGAGGTTTACAATTCAAGGGTTATCCCGTTCCCTGGGGTAAGAGCTCAGCCTAATTTTGATCCTGACCTAGACACTAATAAGCGTTGTGATTACCACAGGATGTTTGACCATACAAATGAAGAATGCAGAACCCTTAAAGATCAGATTGAAAGACTGATCAGGCAAGGTCACCTTTAACAGTATGTCTACCAGATGTGAGAGCAGAGGGCCGAGCCGCGTGACACCCGACGTCTAAGTAGAAACCACAGCCCGCGAAACCAACCTGGGGCTAAGAAGGATTGAGATGCCCAGCTGCAACCCGCTAATCAGATAAGAGGGGTCATTGACACAATCTCCGGAGGTTTTACAAGTGGGGGAAACTCGAGCTCAGCAAGGAAACGACATCTCTGAGTAGTAATGTCGGTAAGCAATACTGAGAAAAGGTTAAAGAGGATAGCTCGGCATCCAGTGATCTCCTTCACCGACCAAGACTTTGAAGAGATTGACCATAACCTTGATGATCCTATGGTGGTCTCAATCGTCACCGATAATTTTTTTTTGTCAAAAAGGTACTTATCGACCAAGGGAGCTCGACAGACGTGCTTTATCTATCGACTTTCAAGAGATTACAAATCCCTAAAGAAAGCTTTAAACCTTTTCATGGGAGCCTGGTTGGTTTCTTTAGAGAACAAGTGATCGTCAAGGGCTACATTGAACTACTTACCACGTTCGGCACAACCCACCTCCAAAAACCATCACTGTCAGGTACCTGGTAATCAACTGCCTAAGTGCATACAATGTGCTCCTTGGCTACCCTTCTCTCAATTCCTTGGGCGCGGTAGTCTCCGCCCCGCACTGGGAAATGAAGTTCCCAGTATGGGTTAATTAGAAAGAGGCCCAGTAATGCTACAATGATAGCTTGAAGCCTTGAAACCCTAAGCCTCACAGGGAATCCGGTAGTAGCCAAAACCTTGGCGCTAAGGTTCCCAGCACCAGCTCTTAACCTCCTCGAAAGAATGTAAACATAGTTGAACTTGATCCTCAGAGTGAGCTCCCTAACAACCTCCCCCAGCCCACAAAAGAGCTACTTGTTGTAAGTCTAGGGCCCTGCCCAGAGCAAACAACCAAGATTGGTGCTACATTCCTTTCCAACCTTAGAGAGCAGCTAGTCGAGCTCTTATAGCAAAATGCCGATCTATTTTCCTGGACACCTGCACATATGCCCGGGATCAACCCTAGCTTCATCTACCACAAACTGTCGCCCAAAGGAAAATAAAGCTAGGGGAAGAAAGACAGAAGGCGGTGGCTGAAGAAACATCCAAGTTACTAAAGGCTAGATTCATTAGGGAAGTGCCATACACCACATGGTTGTCCAATGTGGTGATGGTAAAAAAGGCTTCCGGCAAATGGATGATGTGCGTCAACTTCATAGACCTAAACAAAACTTGCCCGAAGGATTCGTATCCTCTGCCAAACATTAATAGACTCATCGATGGAGCTTCAAGGTACAGACATCTGAGCTTATGGATGCATACTTGGGCTACAATCATATCAGGATGCACTCAGACGATGAAGAGAAGACAACCTTTATTATAGAGAATTCCAACTCTTGCTACAAGGTTATGCCCTTTGGATTAAAAAATGTCGGGCCAACCTACCAGCAATTAATGAACAAGGTATTTTTCGAACAAATAGGCCAAAATATCAAGGTATATGTCAACGACACGGATGCAAAAACCCCAGAAGACAGAAATCACTCCTCAAACTTAACCGAAATCTTTCGGCAAATCCAGAGACAATATGAGGCTCAATCCAGAAAAATGTGTCTTTGAAGTACAGGCAGGAAAATTCCTTGGATTCATGCTTACCAGTCGGGGCATAGAAGCCAATCCAGATACGGTGAAATAAGTGCAGCGCCTGACCGACAGAATTACTACCCTCAAAAAGCCAACAGAGTTTCGTTAAACAGAGTAGTGCAAAGCCGCTTTCTAAGAATTAAAGCACTGTATGGCCACCCCCTGATCCTGACAAAACTAGAGTCAGGTGAAGAGCTTCTGCTTTACCTCTCAGTAACCGAGAATGCACTTACCTCAAGGAAGAAGGCAAGACACAATGACCAATCTAATTTGTCAGCTGGTTCCTACACGGGCTCGAGGTTCAGTACCAGAAAATAGAGAAGCTAACGCTTGCACTGGTGACAACAGCCCAGAAACTAAGGCGTTATTTCCATAGTTATCAGATCATCGTCCAAACTGACC
The DNA here is from genome assembly GCA_036245055.1 of Diospyros kaki. NCBI lineage: Eukaryota > Viridiplantae > Streptophyta > Magnoliopsida > Ericales > Ebenaceae > Diospyros > Diospyros kaki. The sequence continues at coordinate 24,609,975 of BSEG01000003.1, read as the reverse complement.
AGCCAGTCTGATAGATCCTCCAGAAGCCTGAGCTTTCTAGAAGGATGATTGCATGGTCAGTGGACCTGTTCAAATTCAACATACAATACCAACCCCAGAAGCACATCAAATCTCAAGTACTATCTGACTTATTATGTGTTGAGTTATCCTCTCTTACCCAAATTAAAGCTCGGATAGTGACCCCTGGGTTTTGTTTGTCGACGGAGCATATAATATGAAGGGTAACGGTGCCAGCATCATTCTAGAAGGATCTGAGAGGGTATTGATTGAACAATCGCTCTGGCTCGGCTTCAAGGCAAGCAACAATTAGGCAGAATATGAAGTTCTCATAATCAAACTCATCTTAGCCTCCGAAATGGAAGCTACACGATTGGTAGCAAAGAATAACTCCCAGTTTGTGACAAATCAAGTCAAAGGCAATCTCTAGGCAAAAGACCCTCAGCTCAGCCAATACCTTAACAAGGTTAGAACTTTAGCCAAGTCATTTGAATACTTTTATATTGAGTACATCCCAAGGGAGAAAAACTCGCGAGCAAACCTGTTCTCAAAATTCGCCAACACAAAAAAGCCTGAAAATTACTAGTCTGTCGTACAAGAAGTCTTGGACTCACCCACTGTTGACCTAACTGACGTTCAATCCGTGGAGGCAAGATCAGAATTCTAGGGGTTCTTGATCGCCCAATTCCTACAAGATAAGATGCTCCCCACCGACCCCGAGAAAGCCAAGAAGCTTAAAAAGACGACTTGCTTTTTCACCCTGCGTAGGGATCAACTATACAAAAAAGGCTTTTCCACACCACTCCTCAAATGTGTTGACACCGACCAGTCCACATGCATCATGGTCAAGATGCACGAAGGAGTGTGCGGAAGTCATCTCGGAGGCCGGTCCCTAGCAGTAAAGGTATTGAGAGTCGGATATTATTAACTGACAATGAAAAATGATTGTTTAGCCTACGTAAAATGTTATGACAAATGCCAGAGGTTCGTAAGCGTGCATCATTCCCGGCCAAAAGAGCTCCACAATCTCAACAACTCCTGGCCGTTCTATAAGTGGGGGATAAACATACCAGGGCCTTTCCCGATCATATCGGGATAACTCAAGTTTATGGTGGTGGCAGTGGATTATTTCACCAAATGAATCGAAGCCGAACCCCTGGCCGCCATCATTGCTGAAAAAATTAGGAAGTTCATTTGGAAAAACATCGTCTGCCAGTACGGCCTACCCGGAGTGTTCAACTCAAACAATGGTACCCAATTCACCAACAACAAACTCCGGGAATTTTGTAAAGAGCTCGGCATCCACCAAGTTTTACTTTAGTCAAGCACCCTCAGACCAATAGCTAAGTTAAGGCCATTAACGAAATCATCTTAGTCGGGCTCAAGAAACAACTCGATCATGCCAAGGGTGCATGGCCAGAAGAACTCCCCATAGTGTTATGGTCATACCATACCACAACTCAATCCTCAACCATGGAGACACCTTTTTGACTCACCTATGGGTTCGAAGCCATGATCTCGATAGCGGTTGGGGAACCCAGTCTTAGGCAGCAATATTTCCAGGAAGACATCAACAACTAGGAGTAAAGAGCCGACTTTGATCTTATCCTGGAGATCTGAGACAAGGCTCATATCCGCAAGTTCTTGGCAACGTAGCCTACCACCTCGGCAACGTAGCCTACCACCTTGCCAAGCTCTTGGGGTAACCCTTGCCGAGATCATGGAACGCAGCCAGTCTACGAAGATACTACAGCTACGCCATCATTTGAGTTTCCCTTATTATTAGTCAATTTTATGCGATAATTTATTCATTTAACTCAAAGATTTGTTGTTCATTATAACAATATGGGCCTAAGCCCAAATTTTATCCCATTTCCTTCTAGCATTCGATATTCTTACATCAGGCCCTTGCTTATGTATTGTGAAATTACACATTATCAAATAAAATTAGAAGTTTTCTAACTCAGATTATGTTTATTTAGAAGATCGGTTGCTCTGAATTTCTCTTGGTTTCTCTCTTACTGTGCCATTTCCCAGGATAGGAACGAAAATTAGTCAACCCACCCCCAAGCACCTAGGTCTATCCTGAGGAACAGACCTTGAGTAACCTTAGTCCTGTTCAAGTCATGCCTTATAACAAGCACCAGCAAACCTCGAGTAACCTCGGTCTTGTTCAAGTCATGCCTTATAATTGGCATTAACAGATCTCGAGTAACCTCGGTCTCATTCTAGTCATGCCTTATAACAGGCGCCAACAGACCTCAAGTAACCTCGGTCTCGTTCCAGCCATACCTTATAACAGGCACCAACAGACCTTGAGTAACCTCGGTCTTGTTCCAATCATGCCTTATAACAAGCACCAATAGACCTCAAGTAACCTCGGTCTCAATCAAGTCATGCCTTATAACAGGTGCCAACAGACCTCGAGTAACCACGGTCTCGTTCAAGTCGTGCCTTATAACAGGCTCCAACAGACCTTGAGTAACCTCAGTAGCTAGACTTTCCTTGGGATATGAGTTCGAAAAATACTACAACAAAACAAGAATACAAAAAACTATAAGCTACGACGTATTTGAAAAATCTTTCATTCCATTGCAAGGTTTACATCTTTGATAAGCAACCTACAACACTATAAAGACAACCAAATAAAACAACCATCATCACAAAACTTGCCCTCTATCCTATGATAATCAACCTACAATACTACGAAAATGTAGCCATTGAACATTCTCCCATTATTCCACTGGTAGATGATAGGATTGAAATGCTATGGCACATACCCAAGAGGGGGGTGAATTAGGTTATTTAAAAATTTAGTTTGAACTTGAAATCTTTTTCAAAACAAATAAGAATATAATGCAAGTGAGATAAATATGTCAACCAAGTGAGGAATAATGAAGTGCTTGGAAAGATAAATAGATCAAAGAACACAAGCACAAGAGAACACAAAGATTTATAATGGTTCGTCTTAACCCAAGTCTAATCCACTACTTTAGCTCTTCACTAACAATTTTGCAAACAATCCACTAAAACTCCTCTTATCACTCCGGATAGGCCCTCTAGCAACAAGTTAGGAAATATACAAATCTCCTACTTAGACAACTAGGCCCTCTAGCTACCAAAGCTAGGAAAATAAAAATGATACAAGTGAAAGAGAGAAGCTAAGAGTTGACACTCTTAGTTACAAATTTTCTCAAAATGAAAACAAGGCTTAAGAATAAATTTACAATGAGAGAATGAAGCCTTGGAAATAAAAATACAACAATGAAAGCACAATCTCTTGTAAGCTCGAATAAAATGATTTGTAATCTTTAGATCAACTTGTTCCCATTCATTAGCTTTCTCAAGTTCATCCATGACTTCTATTTATAAGCATTCCAAAAGCCTTATCCAAAACTAGTCGTTTGTGACAGTTGGGATTTGAAAAACTAGCCGTTATGACTTTTTGCGAAAAGAGTTAGTCAATAGAATGAATTTATTAATTATATTAGTTAACAAAATAAAAAGCATAGTCGACAGATTGAGGCCAATGAAGAATCATATAAATGTATACACACTGTTAGTCAACAAAATGGAAAGCTTAGTCGACAAAATAAGACTAACAAAGAAATCTATACAAAATAGCTCACTGTTAATTGACAGAAGCAAGGATTAGTCGACAAAAACTAAACTTGCACTCTGTTAGTCAACAGAATGAAAAAGATAGTCGACATATGCAAAGGTAGAAACACAGCTTAGTTGACAAAAGGAATAAGTTTTGTCGACAGATGAAGCATTTAGTCGACATATGAAGAAATTTAGTTGACAAAAGCAATACAGATAATCGACAGATGCAATGACTTTAGTCGACATATGAAGAGAAATTTCAATCCAATACATTACGAAATGTAAATAAGAAAATACGTAAATGTAAATAAGAAAGTAACCCCATTTGGATTCAATAAAAGTATCTAAAAAATCAAAATTCATATCAATAAGAAAATATAATTTTAATTTTAGTACAAATTCAAGATTTAACAATTTTACCACACCTAAAATACATATATTCTATTTCTTGAAAAATTCATTAAAAATTATTTTAACAACAATAAACATTAGCTATCAAAATACCGGGAGATACTTTTTCAAAATGAAAACATTTTCTTATGTGTCTTCTTATAATGCTTTAATCTTCCAGACTTAGAAGTTAAACGTCAAAATACACAATAGGATGATTTAAGCAATTTGGCTCAACAATATGGTGTTTTGCCTTTGAAATATTTTGCTTCATTTACCATTTGAAAAAACATTTAGGAGATTCTTTTAAATCTTAATACTTATTTGTGCAAATCTCCATCTATAGAAAATTATAAATCATTTGGTTTTCATTTTCACAAAGGTACTTGAAATTGATTTTTGTTTCCAAATCATATACTTTGATTTAGAGTATGAAACCATTTGATATTTTTATCATCAAAACTAAACATAAGAGTAAAACATCAATCTCTCTCTTTTTGATGATGACAAAACCTAAAATCATAGGTGGGGAGATCGAATGACGATTCAGCCAAAAGTGATTACCCAAATGACGGAAGCCTACAAATAATAAGGGAAGAAATTGGGCCTAAAGTGCTGGAACTCCTAGAGGCGAAAACTACCAAAACGTGAAAGAAATCATAGAAGACGGCCAAAAGGATACGAAATGGCAGGAAAAGAGGCATGTTTATAAAAGCTGCTAGACGCATCTAATGGCCAAAAACTATTTGTCACCAAGACAACCCCCTGAATCATGCCACCTGCCCAGCAATTAATGCCCTGATGCAACGCCCGCATCTGGTAGTGGGTCGATTGTCCCTTGAGCATGCGTCATTTTTCTAGATTTTAAGATATGGGCGACCAACCATGGACAGGATCGCCTACTAAGCTCTCTGTAAATTTATATGTCTTCAAGGTCGCCCTCGGACCCTAGTAGGGTGAGACTCTTGACAACTCGGCTCCATTACCGCTTCGACTGGGTATGACGAACTACGAAGACCACAAGTAATCGAGTCATATCGTCACCTCGGGTATGTCTAGGCACCATCTCAGTCGAAACACTTCGGTCCAAGGGATTATATCCCAACCTCACTCCAACAAAAGACGGTTGGAACACAAACGTCACTTGGCTACATATCCTTAAGCTCGAATGCTCACTTCACGACCTATCGACCTGGGGGGTTGTGGGTTGTTCTAACCCGATCGGGCTCGGCCCAATAGAAGCCTAAGACCCTTACAGGCCTTCTGGCCCAATCTCGGCCCCATTCTACCTGCCAACGGTGATCATCATCCTTTTTGTACATGCAACACTCATGCGCTCGCTCCAGATCTCATCCTCATTAATGGCAAATCACATCCTCATTAATGGAAGATCCCATCCGCATTTAATGAAAGTCCCATCGGCACCATGCCACTGTCAGGAAGTCCCGTTGACGCCGAATATCCAGTCTCATCACCATGCAACGCCTGATGCAAATATGCATGTAGGAGGACCTCTCATCCCTCTATATAAACAAGCTCTATCAAGAGTCAAGGTATATTCTTTTTTACCCTACCAATACTCTACCGCTTTTCTCTCTTACTTAATTGAGCGTCAGAGTATTTGCAGGGGTTAGCTACCCCTAACATCTATATATTCCCTATTGCAATAAGCGTCTGATCACCTATCAGAGCCAGGAAGGAACACATCTCTAATTAATGATTTAATATAATAATATAAATATTTTGAGTTTAAACTTTGTTCTCAACTCAATATTTATAAAAATTAATAGAGACACCCCGATATTTATAAAATTATGTGTTTGAATATTTAATTATATAGTAGAATTTAAATAGATACAAGTGATAGGTTCATCGAATATATAACTATCAATATTAGATTCGCCCCACAAACCCATTTACAAAGGTAAATCAAAATGAGTCACGTGTGAAAGTGAATGAGAATTGATCAAACATATGTTTCTTTCAGTTAGACTATTCCCACATCACCATCAATGGACAAACGGTGAGGCTTTAGTGGAGAAGACAATCATACCATTACTGTATAACTTCTTCGTGCCCTTTCTTTTGGTGGATAATTCATCAATCATCACTCCCTATGTCGCTTCTACACCAACCATTTGGCATTTGCTCAATCAAGCTCCCAAGCCCAAGCCCAAGCCCAAGCCCAAGCCCAAGGGATTACTTCGGCTTATCATACTACATATATATATATATATTGTAATCCTTTTCTTTGTCATTAAAGTTTAATTAAATATAATTTTTTGTGGATTTATTTATTCATTTAGACAGACGTAAATCATGAGGAGCGTGAATTATATGCTTAAAAAATAGTCACTATAAATAGGTGTACTAATAAGTTTAGACTTTAGATTGGCCAAGCACATATTAAAACTAAGATTATTGAATAAAATTGAACTCAATTGACATCCATTCAATAAGCTTCAAGTCTAGACTTTTCAAAAGGACTCCAATCAATCACCGAATAAGAAGAATTCCTAAACATTTTATCTAAACTTTTATTCTTTTTGTAAAGGGGATTTTTTCAGGATTTGAGAACTTGTTAATTAAGATAATATTTATTAATTAAGATATAAATTAAAAAAGATAAGATATAGAAAATATTTTAAATTTTTATCTTTTTTAATGTATTTTTTAAATTTATTTAGTGATTCTTGATTGATATTTTTTAGATATATTTATTTTTTACTCCTCTCTAAATAAATATATCTTGAATCTTATAGATAAGAAAAAATAATGCATATATCATTTAGTGCATTTTAAAAAATTAACAAATAGTTAGATAAAAATTTTGAAATATTTTTCAGATTATTTTGAATATTCTATATGTTAGTTTGGAAAGTATTTTAATTTAATTTTATTTATTTTAATAAATGTTTAAAAAAAAAAAAAAGGAGTAGGAGAAGAAATGGCTATATACCTGGCAAGGCGTGGAAGGCTGTGGTCCAGGCTGGAGAATCGTAACCCGCCGTGTTGTCGGCAACTTAGGGGACGATTTTCCGGCCACGACGGTCGGGGCCATCGATTTTGGCTAAATTCATGAATCAAGATGAAAGTTCACTCACGGTCCTGCCTTCCAATCCCCCACTCAAGTCAGTTCGGCAAGCCCAGGCGGCGTCCATTAATTCATAGTTTTGACTTTCATTCCTCTACTACTTCCACGTGCATCTATATATCTACATATTTATATATATATATATATATATGCATTTGCAGACTAAATCCATTACACTCTCAAAGTTTATAATTTAGAATATTTAAATTTTTTGTAGTTTGATTTTTTTATTAAAAATTTAAAATTTTGTTAATAAAAAAACTAATTTTACATGAAAAAATTGTTGGTGTCTTATGCTATATGGCCCTCAATAGTTGAACAGAGTAATTAATTTTTTTTAATTTTAATAAATGTTCTTAATTAATGATTTTATCAAAAATAATATATTTAATAAAAATAATAAATGATGTTGGAAATTGATAATAAATATAAGTCATAAAATATAGTAACAATAAATAAAATGAGACAGCAGGTAATTTTAAATGGTTCGGTGTCTCCACACACATCTAGTCTACTCTCTCAAATTCTAATTATACTTGGGGTTTCACTAAACTAATGTCACCAAGATTTTCACACTAGGTCACATTGAAAACTAGTTATACACTTAGATAATAATGGATTCTAAGCAACCGTTACACCAAAGTTTCTACCCTAACTTATTTTGAAAACTAGATTTATCTAGATTTTAACGGTTCTAAAAAACTTATACAATGCACAAAGATAGTTTAAATGTTTACAAATAATTATCCACACTTGGACACAAATAAATAAGTAATTAAGCAAAAATTATACAAGACAAATGAAATATAAATAAAGTAAATAAATTTGTAATTTCAAATGGACAAGTTCAGGTTTCTTATAAAAGACTTGAATAACCTTTCTCCTCTTACCTTATGATTTTTCGATAGATGTAGAATAATATTTTGAGAGTCTTGGATTACTTGGATATTTGCTTGAGAGTGTTTGAAAGCTTTTTGATGCTTTGGATATGCAATATGTGCAATGAATTATCTTCAAAACAAGCTTGGGGTAGTTATAGGCATTTTTGGGCACTGTTCACAACGGTATAAAAAAACACTATAGTAACGGTCAAATATTGTAGCAACTACGAAAATGTTTACTATAATGGTCAAATTCACTATAGTGTCATTGTTCGCTATAACGGTTGAATTCGCTGTAGCATCACTATTCATTGTAGCATTTTGAAAAAATATTTTTATAGAATTTTTTATACATTTTAAAATTACTTGAAAAGTAATTTTAATGTAAAATAATAGTTTTGGTACTACATATATTATGGAAAAAATATTTTATAAATTAATCAAAAATAATTTTGTACTACAATTAATATATTTAAAAAAAATACTCTTTCTATTAATCACAAAAAATATTATAATTTGTATATTAAAAATTTTATTTTTATTAATCCTCAATACTTAATTAATATGATTAAGTTGGCTCAACAAAAATACCATAATATCATAGATAATTATACGTAATTATATTATAATAAATTAATTAAAAATAAAAATATTAAATTTATCTTTCAATGGAGTCAATTGATTATTTGATTTACAAAAATAAAAAAAAAACTTAATCAGTCTTTAAATTAAAGTAAAATTTAATTTAAACGAAAATTATAAAAACCAATCAGTTCATAACCTAAACGAATCTAATTCATTTTTTAAATTATATAAGAAAATGATTTTCTAATTTGTCTTCAAATCATGGAAAAAACTTAATTTTCAACTTTTAAAATTATAATCACATATATAGTGTTCGAAAATTCAACAAAAAATCATATTTACTGGGAAGAGAAACAAGAAATTCAATCACACATTCAATTCTTTGGAGATTATTTTGCTTTCACATTTAAAGATAAATTAAATGAGGATTTTGCTTGGGGTTTAAAGATTGATTAGAATTAGTAATTTTTTTACTTTTTACTCTCTCAAATTATTAATTGGCATCACTTTTCTTCCTGATTCGATTTAATCTGTTAAAGAATTTTAATCGGTTCGATAAGTGAATCGGCATTTACACACCCCTATAATCAAATGTCTAAAGTTTATAGGCATTTAATAATGCTTGGTATTTAAAATTTAATTTTTATGTTTTTAAATAAATTTAAAATTAAGATGAGCCTTAACACAATAATAAAGTTACTTTCAAATTTTTTCTGACTATATGCTTTAGGATAACTGCTGAGATTTAGATAAGAGTTGAAATATTATTATTAACTTTTAATTAAACTGGCTATCAATCAATCCTGCAGGAGTTAGGACTTAGGGGTGATAAGGATCTTAACAGAAATTTATAGCCATGAAGTGCGATGAATGTAAGTTTAAACTTAAATTTCACATTAAGTCACGCTAAACAAACCTAAAATATTAATTAATTAGGGTATTAAAAATAATTTTATTTTTTAGTTTAAAAATAACATTGGCCGTAACATCATAAAATAGTCAACACTTCCCATTAACAACAAAAGTATGTAACGTAAGAGGAAATATTTAAAAACCCAAAAATAATTTTATATCAGTACCGTAAATTTAATAAGGAGCGAATATTACATTAAATTAAATTAAAGGTTAATTAAATCTTCCTTCTTATTAATAATCTAAAAAAATCGTCGAGAGCCTCAAAAAGAACAGCAGACGGAACGAACACTTTAAGGGTGTGTTTGATTGCACATATTTTCCATAGAAAATATGTAATCATTACACATTTTCTATGAAAAATAATCAAACACTCTTAACTTTTCCATAGAAAAATATGTATGGTACAAGTATTTAAACCTTATTTCCATAGAATTTATTTTTCAAGGGGTTGGGGTGGTTTTTATTTTTTAGGCAATATTACCTAGAATTAAATTCTAGGTAATGTAATCAAACACACCCTAAATGCTGTGAGGGAGAAAACTATCAAATAGGGACTAGGGAGTTTGGCGTGATCTACAACAAACCTCATCACACCACGAAAACATCGCACATGATTTGATCACAAACCTCTCTCCCTCTCCCTCTCCCTCTCCCTCTCCCATCGTTTCTTCTTCTCAACCATCTCCCCCACTACTCGGCACTTTCTATCTGGCTCGGAAACTGATAGAAAATGGCGGAAACTCCAAAGTTGGTGAGCATCGCGTTCTGGGCCGCTGTCGTTTTGCCCTTTCTTGGCCACTGTTCCATTGCCCTATGCTTTCTCACCGATTTTCTATTCAATTTCTTTCGCAGTTGGGCATGGGTTCTGATGCTCCCGGTTCATCTTGCAAGGCCTGTGGATCGGACGAAATGGGTGCCCAGAAAATCTGTGTTTCCGATCAAACAAACGGCTTAAACTGCTCTTGCAAAGCTTGCGAATCGAACAAGGGGGGTACCCAGAAAATCTCTGTTTCTCACCAGCCAAACGGTTTGAACTTCACCAACTTCAAACCCGATGCCTTCATCGTGGACGTGGAACGCTCGTCTCGTCTCCCCGATCACGACGCAACTGCAAATTCAAGAATTACAGTAAGTTTTTCTTTATTTCTCTCTTCAATGATGTTCTGTTTCTCCTTTTTCCAAGAAAAAAAGAAGAAGAGAAACGTTTGCCCTTTAGACATTAAAAGCCTTTTTCAAGCGTTACCACTTACTTTGCGTTGGATTTCGATTCATTCGGATTCAAATTCTTGCTTTCGCCCAAATTTTCTGAAAGTTGAAAGCTTGATGAAACTGGCTACAGAATAATCGATTCTGCTCTGGTTTGGATGAAAAGTTGCAGAGGAGCCTTTCGAGAAAGCTGTCACAGCCGCCAGGCAGCGAAAAGGACGGCGGCGTTATCCCTTCATCGTCACCCAAAGGTATCCGTTGCCCGTGTTTATCCACCAAAAGCAGTTAACTTAGACAAGAAGATGACGGTGATGGTAACCCATAAAAAGCATCAATAGAAATTACGGAGATAGTAAAATTCTATTAGTGTGGTAGTGCTATATCTCCCACCTTATTAAATTTCATTTATGATTTAAAAGTATCCCTAAATCACAAGAAATAGAAGAAAATTGTTCTCACAAGACTTGAAGGACTTCATGAGCAAATAAATCAAACCTTTTACCTCGAATTTGATTTCAATAGGTTAGCCTAATTTGTATGATGTTGCTAACAAAATCCATGTCCCATCTCCCTTCACCACTTCAGCAAGGTCTTTTGAACAAATTGATCAAACTTTACCATCTTAGTCGTAGTATGGGTGTACCTCGAATTCGATTTTGACTTAGGCCGGCATTGGCCTTAGAGCCTCATTTGGGGCAGCCTTTTAAGATTTTTTCACAGTCCTATTTTTGAAGAATTCATACAACCCCTTATCTTTTAAAACTTTTTCATATATACTATTAATTTTCTCACATGATATTTAGAATTTATTTATAATTTTTATAAGAATGCCCCCAATAATATCTTGTATTAAGAAAATTCAAATGTTATAGAATTGTAAAAATAAAAAAGGATATTTTCTATTTTACTTTTACCCTAAAATATATATTTTGATTGATGCATGCTAATATATATAATAAATACATATAATTAACTCTTTGACTCACAATATCTGTTACGCTTCGTCCATAACTGGCCTAATTTCAACATTGTCGCCACCAAAACCCATCTTCATCTCCCTGCATGAGAATGGAACTTTTGTCAAAATTTTACGTCCTCTCAAATGCTATGTATTTTGTAGAAATTGCAGCCGCTGTAGGTGGGGCTAAGTCACCTGGAAACGCCATGCGGGCGACGGTGGGGATAGCAGATCGTCCCATGAACGCTCAGGTCCACCACCAGATCACTATCACCACCGGCAACGCCGGACCCATCGCAGCCGAAAACCGATCCGGCACCGGCAGCAGCGCCAAGAAATCCAGCTTCCGGCGTTCCCTCCCCTTCTGGGCCATCCATTTCAGGAGAATCCCCCTTTACCTCGCCGCCTTGTAAGTCCACTGCCCACCCATTTCTGCCCGGACTTTCATCGAACAGGTTATCTGTAAAATTAGAATGATTATGATTCTGATGCTAAGGCATGGCTGTTCTTCTCCTGTCTACCAGGTCAATCGCGGGAACTCTAGTACTGATTTATTTCACCCTTTCAGTGGCCAAACATGGAGGAGACGACAGTGCCCTGAATTGGTAGTGTTAATCGGCGAGGACAAAACGCCAAATAGAGGATGGAATATTGGTTTCAATGATTACAGCGAAAGGAGTGCCCGAGGACAAAAGCACTGGAATATTGAGACAGCAAAAAGCGATCCAAATCGGTTACACTGTGACTTTCTTTAGCCCACACGATTTAGAGAATATTTTGTATGTATAGATAAATATAATTTAAGGAGAGATACAAGGCGCATAGCATAGCGACAAAGATAGAGAATCTTAAAAAATATGATATTTAAACCATCTTCCATAGGTCGTAGCTCATAGCTCAACCATCTTGTTTTGTGGCTACGTTCATCTTAGAGGGTAGACATGTTATCTGCGTTGGGCGAGTTAGCGCGGGGATGTGGGCTCCATCACTCCTGTGAGGCCCACATCTATCCTCTCAAATTGTTCACCTTGGACAATTGTAATTGTTCGACGTAAGTAATATAATAATTTTATTTTATTTTATATATGTGTGGGTTATTATATCAGATTCTGTTTTGTCAAATTATCTATTTTTAATAATATAATTTGTGTTTAATAATTTTTATATTGTCTATATATGTGTGGGTGTTATTATCACATTCTTTTTTGTTAAATTATCTATTTTTAATAATATAATTTATGTTAAATAATTATTATATTGTCTAGCATAGATAATAATTCTGCTTCATTTTATACGTGTTCTTTCATTTTCATCGAGAAAAGGTCACCCAAATATAGACAAGAGAAGGGATCAAATTCATAATATTGAATGATAAATTTCTTCCAATTCAAACCAAATTGAAGTGCAAATTTGTAATTCTATTGGAATTTTCCCAAGCCTTAGGCTTTGACTCGGAGAGTGGTAGGGTAGGGGCAGAATGGTATATAATGCAATAATAAATTAAAAAAAGTAGAGTAATCTAACTTTATTTTATTTAGATAATTAAGGAAAGGGGAAGAACTGTAAAACAATAAAAACAAAAATAGTGGTTATGCCCTTCTCTTTTAAAATAAATTACATTTTACAAAACATGTTTTTTTTTTTTTATAATACATGGGAACAATCTAAACTTAGTTCAGCTTTGGATTGTTTTAAAGATATATATATATATATTATTTTGAGTATTTACAAAACATATATCATATTAAATTTAAAAAATAAATGTAATTATATATTTTGTTTTAGATTACAGATAATACTAAGCTTTTATGAGAATAATAATGATAAAGTAGTATAAAGGATAAAAGTATTCCTCTAGCAATATAAAAGTACTTTTCAATGTTTCCTTCTTCCTATACACAATTTTGGGGGCTGAGGAGAAATTAAGGTATGGGAAGGGGGAAAGGAACCGTATCAAGAAATTGCTTTAAGCCTTGGCCTAGCAAAGATATCAAAAATTGAAAGTCCCTTTGTCATGAGCTAACCTCAAACAGGCAGTTAGCCTATTGGGAATGAGGGAAATATTAGATATATTACTTGATTTCATGAACCAAATAATTAAATGTAGTTAGCACTTTTAGGTGATTGTCTTTAATTTTATGTTTGTTTTAAGTGCTTTCATCAATATTAGTAGGTAAGCTAAAGGTAAGAGGCTAAGGTTAGAGGTCCCGCTATGTCATAAACACGAAAGTAACTAATTAAGCGATGAAAAGAATCCTGGAGGGCTTAAGTCGACAACACAAAGTGAAGTGCATGCTTAGACGAAGTGAAGTGCAAATAAATGAAATTAGATACGAATAAGAATGCAAATTCAATAAAAGATCAATGCCATTTTTCATGTATATTTTATAAATTATACCCATTCACAATTTACAAGTTCATATAATAATAACCAAAGGTAGTAGAGACTATATAAAAAAATATAAATCTCAATAAATGTCATCATCAAACTCAAGCAAAGAGCTGTCAACATCAATCATCACTATATCTATAGCTTTCATCATCTTTCTCTTCAATCTCATCCTCCCTTTGATTGGAACAATGTTGCCTTATTCACTCTTAAGCTAAAATTAGATCTTTCTTCATTAGCTCCCATGCCATTAGCAAGATCACCTCTTGTCAAATCACCATCTATTACTATCATTTACTTCTCTCAAAGAAATCTAGTCAATTGTGTCACGCATCTTATATCTTTTTATTGAAGTCTGATAGCATTTGATATAAATCAAATCATTCAAGCAAGATTCTCTAAGTTTATTTCTCTGTTTGTTATAAACCTACAAGATTCATATGCAAAAATTATTAAAGCTAGGATGTGTAGTGCATGAAATAAAAGAGACATACTTAAAAGTTTCATCACAAGTGCAGTAATTACATGTTCAAAACATTCCAATTCCCCTCACATTTGGATGCACTACATGTGAGAGAAAAAACTCTAATGACAAATTTTCACAAATTTCGAATTGAAACTCCATATGCTGACCGCAATTCAGCTGTATATGAAGCAATTCAACATTAGATTTTAAAGTAGCAGTTCAAGATCATAAGATTAACCAAATAATTGTTATCTATCAGATGCTTTTGATTTTCTATGTCTCATGGGAATCGAGATCCCAAACAAGCCATTTGTTTGTTTATAGGATATTATTTCTTTCATAACATTGTCATGCCTTGAAAGTTTTGGAATTAGCTTCTCTATGCATTTGTATAAACCATCACCTCTTGATCTCAATGTTTGAAGGAAAATGCTACTTATACGAACAACTGAGTTATCAAGACGATGATCGAAGGTGCCAAATGACAAAAATGGCCTCACCCAATTTGCAGATTCACCACTCTTGCCCTTAGCCGCCTCCTCTTTCCTCTATAGTGGTCGCCTCCAACAAGTTTTGCCTCGCCTTGTTCGTCGATCGCCTATGAATCCTCTCGTTGCTCCGCTGCAGTGCCTCGTGCGACCTTCGCTACAATTTTTCGTCACCCCGCTACAGTGCCTTGCGTGATTGTCGTTGCATCCTACGTCTCCTTGCCGCAACGCCTCACATCGACCACCATTGCACCATCTCATTGCCTCGCTGCTGTCGCCTTTGGATAAAGGCCAAGCTTCTCCCATTTGCAGTGCCTTAATGATTGATGATGAAGTCTGATTGGACTTCATCATTGGAAAGTTTGATTCGGTCATCAGGTTTGTCATTCCGTTGGTACATATAGCACGGTCCTTGTTTGAATTACAATAGAAATACTCTGAATTCAAGAAACGATCCACTGCATGAAAAGGATAATGAAGTTGACATTCCCAATGCTTATCAATGATCTCAAATATCTCTTTAAACTTGTTTTTTCTTTCATTAAATGAGGTTTCAATGGTTTTTTTTTCTCTATCCATAACCAAATATATGTATCCCATAGTTAGTTTTTTTTTTTTCTCACCATACACCAAACAAAGCACATGAACAAGAGGTCTCCTTGCCTTGAGGGCATAAACAATCCCGTTCCAAACTATAGCATCAAAATAATTTGAGATGCTCTTTTACCAACTGTATCTTTTAGCCAATTTTTGTTTGTTCATTCTTTAGATGTAAACATCTTCCTCAAGTTATCATGTGTTCTCTATGTGTGCTTGAAAGAGTGATAAATGAGGTGGCAAATCTGGTTTTTGTTGATCTTTGCAAGTTCCTTGTGCACCAACATGTTTGTAAAACACAGTTAGTTTAAGAGGGGAGGGGGGCTGAATTAAGCTTTCACCATTTTAAAAATTTCTCAAACAAATTAAAGCTGAAAGTAAAGAGAAATAAAAGATTGTAGCGCACCAGAATTTTAGAGTGGTTTGGCAATCATCCTACTCTACTACCTTAGCTCTCAACTAAGGATTTAGTCAACCAAATTAACTTTTGGGTAGCTTTTGTGTCTAGCTTCCATTTTTTGTCTTTACAACATCTCATAAGTCAATTAAAATAACAATTTTAATGTATAAATTGTCTAAAAAATATCTATTAGCATTTAATGTTCTAATTGAACTCTAAAAAGAGGAAATTGCGTGCATTAAATGCTCTGTAATGGCTATAAATTTAAAAACTGTCAAATATTACTCGATTACAAACAACAATTTAATCAAATAAGTTGTACATTTACTTGAGTATACAAAATTTGTATTCAATTATTTTTTTGATTTACTTGATTACAAAATGATTGTACTTGATTTAAATTTTGCGATAGAATTTTGTAAACCTTACGCAATTGGAAAGCTTAATTTAGTCAAGTATAAATAAACGTTTACTCTAATACAAATTTAAGTACTTGATTACATCAAAGTAATAGACTCAACAAATTTCTGGAGAATAAGTATTTGATTACAAATAAGATTTACTCGAGTACATTTAGATGATTACTCGATTACAAATTTTAAGTACTTGACTAATTTTGCTCTACCAGAAACTCATATTATCTACTCGAGTATAAGAGTATATTTAGTCGAGTATAGTCTTATGCTTACTTGAATATACTATAACTTGTAATCGGTTATCTTTTAGACAGAATTAGCTTACTCAATTACAAATGAACTTTACTATTTGGCTTTTAGGCTTATTTTAAATGAAATCATTACTCGAGTATAGAACAATTATATTCAATTACAAAATGGGATACAGATAGTTACTCGATTACATGTGACTTTATACTCGATTAAGAGAATGCAATTTCTGACTTGATATAGTTAATTGATATATTACTTGATTAAAAAGATTAATATACTTGATTGATTCACAAACCTTACTCGATTATTATCTGTTATCTCTAATACACTATTTTGATCATCATCATCATTAACCCAACGTGTAGCGCATGTGTAAAGAAAACACACAAAGAAACTCTTGAAACAATAAGTTTCAAGTACCCTTGAGAGAACAAACTTTAATGACCAAAGCTGAACTCTCAACTAGGCATAAGAATTGAAGCTACTTGCTAGAAAAAACTGAACTGGTTTGTTGGAATTTATTAAATAATAAAATTGATTACAACCCCTAGCTTCTAGGTATATTTACATAGTTTGGCTAATCCATCTAATACTTATAAACAATATCCAACTAGATTCCTAATAGAAATAAAAGCCTAATCAAGCATGAAGTAGAATCCTAAAACAACTAGAATCCAAAACTTATGAAGTTTTTTTATTGTTTCGGTACTACTGTTTCAACGCTACTATTTGGGTAGGTTTTGGGCTGCCCGGTTTGGGTCGAGTCAGCCTTGGGCTGGTTTTTTATCAGTGAGCACATCATTCACCCCCAATTGAGAAGAATTCATCCTCGAATTATGATACGAGTATGACAACTCAACATCTGACAAATACAAAGAAAGATCAACAATAAAAAAGGTTTTGAAAATACCCATATGATCAGACAAATCCACAACATAAGCATTATCATTGATCTTATTTGTTATCTTGTAAGAACCATACTTCTTTAGCTTGTGCTTTTTTTGCTTTCCTACTGGAATCCATTCCTTCTTCAAGAATATCATGACTCGATCTCCAACCTCAAATACTTTATTCTTCTTATGCTTGTCAACTACCTCCATGTACTTCTCATTCGTCTTGTGCAACTTTTTCTTGACATCTTTCTGCACCGTTTGAACTTGCTTGGCTAAGTCACTAGCTGCAACACTGAAATCTGGTACCTTTGGCAACTTTTCCAAATTCAATGCATGATTAGGAACTTTCATGTATACGATGGAAAATGGTGATTTTCCTATTGAGCTATGCACAATATTGTTGTAGGCAAATTTCGCTTGAGTTATGGATAGGTCCCATTGTCTTAGCTTGTCTTTGCAAACACTGCGAATCAGATTTCCCAATGTACGATTCACCATTTTTGTCTATCCATCAGTTTGGGATGCGTTGTGCTACTGAAATTCAAAGATGAATCGAACATCCTCCATAAGGTAATCCAAAAGTGACTCAAGAACCTTGTATCACGATTTGAAGTAATAGATTTAGGGACTCCATGTAGTCTAACAATGTAATACCCCATATTGGCGTAAGGGTGCCACGTAATTTAGAGGAGTTTAAATTACCAAAAAATAGGCTTGATAGTAAAATAAATCGTTGAATCAACGACATGGAGTGCCTCAGAATTTATATGTTTAAAGAAAAGGATACGATATTAACAAGCATCTCAAGGCAAGATTATGACGCCGAAAGAAATCGGATTGAAGTCGATTTTCGGTACAGCTATGATTCGGCTTAAGAAATCGAATGATCATAAGGGGCTTCTGGAAAGTTAATGGAACCCTGAGAGGTCTCTGGTTTTGTGTAAGGATCAATCCTGAAGGGGTTTTGGAATGAAACAAAGGTCCTGAGAGGGCGCAGAGACAAAATCATCCTTATTGAGTAAGCTTTGAGTTATAAATTTTGGATTTTAAGTATCTCAATGAGAATTAATTTGATGTTTGAGGGTGTAATTGTAATTAAAGAATTACCCAAACGAAATAAGGATGAAATTAAGAGTTCATGTGGTAAACTATTAAAGATTGAGGACTTGAAATAAGGGCTAAAATGACATTTGGAATAAGCTTGGGGTATTAGCCTTGGATTTCAAAATTCATTCCATTCTAGATTTGGATTTCAAAACTCAATCCAATATGGCTTTGGATTTCAAGCAACATTCAATTCTAGCTTTGAGTCTTTGGAGTCTAAAGCTTATCAAGGGACAAGTGACGACATGTGATTGATCTGAGGAATCTATAAATAAGGACCATGGGTTGTTCTCAAATCATTCCAAGGGAGTTTGAGGCTTGAGGGTAAGGAGCTTGTTCTTAAGTGAGGGGAGAAAATTCTGCAAGAAGAAAGGAAGGAATCAGAGGAGAAGTGAAGGAGAACGAGCCTCACTGAAGTTTCAGATCTTCATCAAAATTCATCCCACACAATCATAAAAACAGCTAGGTTCAAATAGGACCCATGGGGGGGGGAATAGAGGGACCCATAGGTTTAAACAGGAGTCGAATCAGAGTTAAAATGAGGGAGATATGGTCGAAATACGAAAGTCACACAATGTTGTTGCGGCAGCGCATAAGATACATGCGCCGGGAAGGGCTGCACGTGAATGCGTGTGGGCCACCTTCCCAGGGCGCGTGTGGGGCCCATTTTCATTGAAATTTTCCAGTTATGAACCGTATTTAATGAAACTCGTGTTTTCAACAGAAACCTAGGTCGTTTGCTATGAAACCGTAACGTCTAGAGATAAATCTTCAAGGTGAGAGTTCTTACTTAAAAACTTGGTTTATTTTGGGTGGTTCGACCCTATACATGATTTTTTTATACAAATGAGTTGACCTGTGATAGGTTGTTTGCATACGGATGGTTCATCCAAAGTGGTTATTTACATGTGCATTGAATTTTGTATTTTAAATTATGTGCATGCAAATGTTGAGTTTATATGACGCATGATTTTGTTATGGCATTGACATGTTTATGTGTGGTCCATGTGAGAGTGGGTTGTTAACTCGTGTGTGGCACTTGAGTGATGGCACTCGGGATGCGTGCTAAGGATTAATGCTATGTGACCTACTTTGGATGGGGCTGAGACGGACTTCACCTTACGGTACTCAAGTGGTAGGGCTGAGAGTGGACACCACCTCGATTGTTGGCTCAAGTGGCGGGGTTGAGAGTGGACACCACCCCAGGTGCCTTTGAGAAATAACATTATTGCCTAGGTGGACGTTGATTCCAGGGATACTGTTGATCATCTTGTGGCTAGGGTTTTGTTGAGATCCGAAATGCTTTTGAGTAAGAGCATAATGCCTAACATTATTTAGGGATAATACCTAGGTTCATGCGTTAAGGTTGTCCCTCTTAAGCAAGATTGTGTTATGCCAATGTGTCGATGTGGTTGTGTTGCCTTTAAAGAGATTACATTTTTCTCGGTTAGGGTTAAGTGCTGTGTGGGATTCTCTTGGGCTGGGACATGTCAGGATTTGTCAGTTTTATTTATGGTTTGCATATATTCATGAAAATATTTTTGAACTTTTTCTTAGATGATTCATCATCTAATTTGGAATTTGTTCTTGGAATATTCAAACGTTCTAGATAAAAGCAGCGGCACCAAAGGAAAGGAAGTTATCAAGATGTAGCTGATAGTTACATAATAGATCTCTTGTAGTTTTTATTATGTACGAGATATTCAGTTGTACGCGTATTATTTTTGTGATGTCATCGATGGTACGAATTCTATATTATGAATAAAGGAATTATGGTTTTATATTATCGAGGTTTCGATTCTTGCTTCCGCTGATGTGATGATATTACTAGTCTTAGCTTATTCCTTTAAGTTAATATGCTGAGATGGTAGATCAGGATTATCGGGGTTTAATTTACGTTGAGTGTATGTTGAATGATTGTTAAAAAAAAAATATCCCCAAAATCTCGACTTAACGCACGCTTGGGAAAAATGGGGCGTTACAGTTGGTATCAAAGCGAACTGAATAAAAACCCTACCTGAAGATTTAGGGATTGTTGGACGAAGTTTTATGGATTATTGATAACATAGAGATTGGTGATTTAGGACAAATCTTGGAGAATGACAAGGATTTGAGCTATAAAACTTTGAGTATGAGATTCTACTAGGAGAAATCTGCATGTAGCATTGGAGATTGACTATTATTTTAGTTTGTGAATTCAGAGTGAACTAGAAAAAAATCCCGATTTGGAGACTTAGGGGTATTATTGGAAATTGAGAATGATCGAGTCCAGGATGGTTACTCTGATGTGACTTACAGCTAGGTTTGTGAATAGGTGTATGAATCATTGAGGTTCTTATATACAAATGATTTGGTATAGATCGAGGATCCTAGAAAATGATCTAAAATAAGAAATCTAAGATGGTTCGATAAGTGTTTTTGGTAATAGAATTGATTCTGATGATAGGGATATTGAAATTGAGGTTACCTCTAATAGAGTGTTGCTTTTTCCTTTTTCAGATGGTGAAAACTCATAGAATCACAGGTCTCAGAGGATGAGATGAGAGTGACTGTAGTAGCAGTTATCGCAGTCATGTGCGAATCATGTTGTGAGCAATCACTACAAAAAAACATCACTTTAGTGGCGGTTTTTTTGGTCATTGAGCGGTGGTTTTAACCGCCTTAGAGTGCTTTAGTAGCGGTTTTCGAAACTGTCGGTGCTATAGTCGTCGCGAAGTATTTAGTGGCGGTTTTCAGCAACGGCTGGAATAACCTCTGCTAAGTGTTGTTTTTTGCGGCGGTTTACAAACTGCCACCAAGTCTGACATTTAGCGGCGGTTAAGAAAAATTTAGCGGCTATTTAGAAACCGCCACTAAATGTTTAATAATTATTTTATTTTCAGCGGTATTAAACCACCGCTAAGTATTAATAACTACTTTATTGTTAGCAGCAGTTATTTAACCACCGCTAAAATCAAATTTCGCGGCGGTTTTGTTAAATCGCCGCTGAAAATAAAACAATTGGAAAAACAGTAGCAGCGGTTTCTGATGATTTTAGCGACGATTTTGGAACCACTGCTGAAATAAAACAATTGTTAAAAAAATTAGCGACGATTTTTGAACCTTCGCTAAATTTTACACTTGATATTCAGCGACGGTTTTAATTTCATATGATGGCTTTTAGTGACGGTTTTGAAACCGCCGCTAAAAGGTTAACAAAATCACCTCCCCAATTCATTTTTTTGGTCACCAAAACAAAAAACCTATAATTTATAACCTGTATACCCAACTCACAATCCAACTCACAAATAACCAAAAATCTGTAACGTATATACCAAATTCACAAACACAATATCTTAATCCATTTAATCAATAAACCATAAATATACAATACAACTTAAATATCTAAATATGTAACATATTTTAAACAGTTTAATATTCAAAATGAAGTTACATATCTAAGTAAAATTTAAAGAATTTAATATTCAAAGTAGTTCAAATATTTGATCATCACATCAACTTTGTTAGTTTGGATCTTGCTGGGTCTCATGAGTGTCATGACTTGCATTAGAAGATAGCCTTTCTGCTGGTGACACTAGTCCACTATATGCATCTGGTGCTTAAAATAATTAAAATTGTATTAGATATGTATACAAAAAGCGAAAACATACTTTGAAGAATATTTGTGGAGATAAAAATAAACAATCACTTAAAATGAAAAATTAAAATTCATAATTTAAGAATTAACATATTAACATACCATTGTATTGAGTATAACAACAAACTCAGGTGGTATATCTCCCACAATATTAGTGAAACTATAAGCCATTACACTCTTTAAACTTCGAACCTCTTGCTGACCAGTCTCTAATTTTTCCTCCAATTTTTTCACATATTGTACAACAAGTGTACTGGTATCATTAGATGATGAAGGCGTCCCATTGAATTGAGTAGTGGTCCCAAAAACTTGGATTGGACTCTGATCGAAGCCCAAACCTCGAACTCGGCCTAAGAGTTCTTTTCCTAGCACACGAGCAAGTGAATTATTTAAGGAGACTGATTGTAAAGATGTGCCTTGGCTCTCAATCTCAGAAATTTTCTCTAGTATGGATTAAAAAAAAATATCAATCACTCCAAAAACACTATTTAAATAAAAGTCTATTTAGCTTTCAGATAAGAAAATTGATCTTTATGTTCTCATACCACCAAAACTAGAAATGTTCAAGAAGACATATCTGATAAACTGATTTCCAAAACTATAGTTTAAGGAAGTGAACCCCATTTTCTAGGGGAAACAACACTACAAAAAATAGGTTTTTTTGCGGTGGTTTTTTAGCGGCGATTTCCAAAACCGCCGCTAAACACGAAATTTAGCGGCGGTTTTCCAACCGCCGCTAAATGCCTATTTAGCGGCGATTTTCTTAGCATTTAGCGGCAGTTTTTTGAAAACCGCTGCTAAAATACAAAAAAAAATTAATAATTAAAAAATAAAAAAATTAATTTTTGCGGCGGTTCAAAACCGCCGCTAAATTCATTAAATAAAAAAATTAAAATTAAATTTAACGGCGATTTTTTGAAAACCGTCGCTAAAATACAAAAAAAAATTAATAATTAAAAAATAAAAAAATTAATTTTTGCGGCGGTTCAAAACCGCCGCTAAATTCATTAAATAAAAAAATTAAAATTAAATTTAACGGCGATTTTTCCAAAATCGTCGCTAAAATACAAAAAAAATTAATAATTAAAAAATAAAAAATAAATTAATTTTTGCGACGGTTTGAAACCGCCGCTAAATTCATTAAATAAAAAATACAAAAAAATTATATTATTAATAAAAAAATTAAATTAATAAAAAGTAAAAAAATTATAAATTAAAAAATTAAGTCTGAACATATATTATGCATAAATTAAATAAAAATTAAATTAAATAATTAAAAATACAAAAAAAAATGAAAAATGACTCCAACACGTTAAAATATAAAAGAAAATTAAAAATTAAATAATTAAAATAAAAATAAAAAATTAAAATGACTCCAACTGAATTCATAAAATTAAATTAATAATAATTAAAAAATTAATAATTAAAAAGTTAAAATAATCTGAATATATATTATACATTAATTAAAAAATAAAAAATAAATCTGAATATATTCAAAAAGAATTTATTTATTTGTATTATTTTTTTAACTTTATTAATTCTATTTCTTATTTTATTACAATAATTTTTTAATTAAAATAGTACAAAAAACGTATATGTTTTTTTTAATTAAAATAATTATATATTATGATATATTTATATTATTTTTATGTAATATATAAATATAATATTTATTATTTATCATATATCATATATTTATTTATTACATATAAACTTATATATATAATGTATATTATAATTATATTATATAATATAATATAAATATATATGACTTGTTTACTATAAATATTATTTGCGCGAGTATATATTGAAGGAGCTTGCTGGATCGAGTGGTTACGCGCGTGCAGAGCATCCCGGCCACCCGGGTTTGAAACTCGGGAGCAATAGAGTTCAGAATTACTATAAACATATTTTCAATTGTTTTGAAATAATAAATAGTAATAAAATTTTCTCCCAAATTAATGATTTGCATTTAGTACTTATTGCATTAATAATTTACATTTTGTAATTTGCATCTTTATATATATAAAAGTAGGATAGTCTTCAAAAAAGAAATTTCCCCCCAAAACTTGCATTAACGATTTACAAATAATACTTATTGCATTAATAATTTGTATTTTGTAATTTGCATTAATAATTTAAAATTTTCAATTGTTTTGAAATAATAAATCGTAATAAAATTTTCCCACAAATTAATGATTTACGTTTAGTACTTATTGCATTAATAATTTACATTTTGTAATTTGCATCTTTATATATATAAAAGTAGGATAGTCTTCAAAAAAGAAATTTTCCTCCAAAACTTGCATTAATGATTTACAATTAATACTGATTGAATTAATAATTTGCATTTTGTAATTTGCATTAATAATTTAAATCTTTCAATTGCTTTGAAATAATAAGTAGTAATAAAATTTTCCCCAAAAACTTGCATTTAATACTTATTACATTAATAATTTACATTTTGAAAAAACTTATTCTTACTCATATTTAAGAGTTTTAATTTATATTTATAATTATAATATAATAAATAGAAAATAACGAACGTGTTTAAGTGAAAATATTATAGATTTTATAATATTTATTTATAAATAAATATAATATAATAAAAAAAATTTATAAGTGTATTGAATTAAAAGTGTTCTCCATTAGCATATTGAATAGTGAATAATTAAGTAAACTTAAATTTTTTCAATATGATTAAAGATTAAAAAAATTATAATTATCAATTTAGTTAAAATTATTTAAAATAATAAATTTATTTTTTTATTTTTAAATTAAACTCTCCCATATATCACGCGGGTTCACCACTAGTTAACTAAAAATTTAATTTAAAAAAATAAAAATAAATTTAAATTTAAATTTTTTTAATAATTTTAAAATATATATAATTTTTTTATTTTTAATAAATTAATTTAGTTAATTTAATTCAATTAATTTATTTTTAATTTATTCCTTTATTCTTTTAAAAAATGATAAATTAATTAATGTTTTTCTTTCTATATTAAAAAATATAAAATATAATTCTGAAAAATAGTGGTATATAATTTATATATGCAATTATATAACAAGAGAAGTTGGTAGATCAGGCGGTTTCAAGCATGCAATGGCATAGGGGAGGTTGTGGGTTTGAAACTGGGGAAGGGGGAGGCTGGAAATTAAATTTCTAGCCTCGCCATGTGGCGCGCAGCTATGCGGTCACGTGGCTGGGCGGGTGAGAGAGTAAAATTTTTAATTTTATTTTAATTTTAGCGGCGGTTTCTAAAACCGTCGCTAAAATTTAAAATTCTAATTTTTTTTAATTTTTTAATTTTTGCGGCGGTTTAAAAACCGCCGCTAAAATAAAAAATTTTAATTTTTTTTAATTTTAGCGGCGGTTTTTAAAACCGCCGCTAAAATTAAAAAAACCGCCGCTAAATCACTGATTTTGCGGTGGTTTTAAAACCGCCGCAAAATTAGTGATTTAGCGGCGGTTATTCCAGCGGTTGGTCAAAATCGCCGCTAAATACTTCACGACGGCTAGTTTAGCGGCGGTTTTGAAAACCGCCGCTAAATCACTTAGCGGCGGTTAAAAACCGCCGCTAAATGCAAAAAAAACTGCTGCTAAATGTCAGTTTTTTTGTAGTGCAAAAAGATAAGTTCAAACAGTCGGTTATCATATAAAGACTTTTTCTTAGTTGCACTTAGTGAGTTCATACACCACTAGGCAAAATTAAGTTTGAACATAATTAAATTACATCAAAGCATATGGTAGAGGTGGTACCTCAGAAAATTGCACAAGAGGGATGATAGAGAAAACAATAACAATCCTACTTTCTTGCATGCATTTTCTATTATTCTAGCCAACCTTACAGCTCTGTCTATGTCTTGCATGCATTTTCTATTATACCAGGTGTGCAGCACAAGTAGGGAGGTTGCTTCGCCATCTTTCTTCTCTGAATATATATTACTGCTAAATGCAGGTCATATTCTCTCTTTGCCTTCTTAACTGGAATGCAACAGTTCATGGAACCCTTATCTTGACTTAATCTTACAGTTTTCTTGTCATTCTACTGAATTTATATCATGTTTTGGGCATTGTCCCATAATAACAGGTAATGACGTTGAAGGGGAGTTGGCTGGGTAGCCTAAAATGCCAAATGCATGCTCCTAAAATTGGCATGAATGCTTAACTTGAGGGATGTATACTTGTTCAATTAGGTGCTCCATACACCTAAACTGGGGATACCACAGGATACAAAACAAGGAAATTAATTGATAAAAATGGCCATAATTCACATTAGTGGGGATGCCATTTTGATGCATTCTTGAATCTGGACAGACAAAAAATGGATGGGTCAAAAAGAAACTTGCATTAAGGAGAGATTTTGACTTCAAAATCTCACCTTTAAGATTATTTTTATCCTTTGATCCAGAAATAAGAAAAGACAAATAGTTCATATATATATGTATATACATACAGGGCCGGCCCAAGACCCAGTGAGGCCCTAGGCGAATTTTTTTTTTTTATATTTTTTGGAGGTCCTAATTTATTTATTTATTTATTTATTTTTTTTTTAAGAGGGGAGGTGATTTGTTCTGTGTGTGGATTGGGGGGGGATTTTTTTGAAGGCCCCAAATTGTGTGTGTGCGTGTGGGCGGGGGGGGGGGGATTTTTTAGGCCCCAAATTCTCTGTCTGTCTCTGTGTGGGGGGGGGGGATAGGGGGCTGTTTGGGGCCCCAAATTTTGGGGGCCCTAGGCATAGGCCTCAGTGGCCTATGCATTGGGCCGGCCCTGTATACATAGGATTATATTTTTTTATTTTTGGTTTTTTCACAAATTCTAATTAATGGGGCTTGTGCTGCTAATAAGCAATACTATAGTTACAATCAAGTTTCCAGCATAAAAATCTCAGAAAAAGATTTGGGTCCTGCTCAAATGTTTCAATGTCACATTCACCTTTATCATTACATGTCTTTTGAACAACACGCACAAAAAAAAAAAAAGGTGGGGAAATTGTCACAAGGAAAACTTCAAATCCATTGGAAAAAGATGAAGAAAACTTCAAATCCAACGGAAAATGATGGAGGAAATTAATGATGACATGGATAAGTTTAATAGGTTAATTTGGAGATGTTGGCATCCACTAATTGTCTGCAATGGGACACTAAGAATATTTTCTTTTCCATGCAATGATTATTGGGGGAAGGGAAGGGGGTGATAATGTCATTCTACTGAAAGAAAAAGATTCCTATTTTTCTACCACAATAAGTTCTTTCAAGATGAATCATACAAACAAAAATTTAATTTCAATAAACTTTACATTCTATCAAATGATTTACCATATTTTAGTTCAACATGACATCTCATTAAGATAAAGATTACTATCTAATGTTCAACCAAAAAGGCAGCACTGTAGCAGAATCATCACCCAGTTAAAAGACTTTTTTTGGGTCTTTAAGCTAAGCTAATCAACAAAAGAAGTTAAACAGTCTTCTAGGCCATATGGGCTCACACTAATCATCCATCAATTCTCATATATGTATGTTTTCTGCTAGCAAGTTTAACTAAACTTATAACTCGTTTACTAATAAAGCATAATATAGATAAAAGCTTTTTCTATGATTCAAAAAATGGAATGGTTATGATACAAAAAAAAACTTACGCTTATAGTTCGTTCTCCTTCATTCACAAAAGATTCGTCTTTCTTCTTATGCGTCGTGATATATAATAAACCTCTACTCACAGGCTATCCACTCTCAATTTCCTATAATTTAGAACAATTTCACATAAATATTAATTGATGTTAGAATAAAAAATTCATACTTAGGATAAATTTTTACAATATTACCATCTCATATTTTTTCCTTGCTAGACTTTTCGATCCTCCTGTGCGTGGAATTGTCAATTTAAATCGATTTTCAATATTTTTTTGACATATCTCCTAGATATCCAACAAAAACATCATTAGTTTAATCTTAACCACTTAGTCGTATAAATATTAGTAATGTTATAAGCAAGATTAGTAACATCACCTTAGTCTTATCTTGTGCACGATAGTCAATAAAACTTGCCTATTGGTCTTGAGATATTCCTGGTGGATGCTTTGTAATATTTGTTTCTCGACCAATGGTGGGATCATACCACTAATGGTATAATTTACATCTATTGTCCTTCCATTTCTTTTCAATATTCTTCAAAATAAAATTTTTAACAGGCCCCTCGTCAACATTAAATTTTTCCTTCAAAAAACAACAATATTAGTTACAACAATATATTCAAAAAATATATCTAAACATACAATATTAGTTAATTACCATGATTCTTTTTTTATAAATTTCTTCTTTGTATGTCTTCGGTACTTTGTGCCAACTTTCATAGTTGACTGGAAAAGCAACAAAATCAGAGGATAATTCTCCTAAAATCCCTCCAAGAAGTCCAACTAGATCTCCAACTGGTTGGAGTGATTCATTGAGCTCTAACATAACACGCCTTCCACGTGCTAGTAACCAAACATCTTTAACCCTTAGTTTTTCTTGTTTTATAAGCCATTCTTCATCTGTCAATCAAAATACATATACATAATTTAATAATTAATGCAAGCATATAATAATTACACTCAATTTAAATATTTTGTGCGTACCTATCACATTAACTGTCTAGTAACGACGTGATGTAGACGAGCGTGTCGATTCCGAATGCTGTGGTGGATGCTCCTGATGGAATCTGGCTAGATGTTGAAGGTTGTGATGGAGCATGCGTAGATAATGGAGGTTGTGGTGGAGATAGGGAGGATGCTGGAGGCTGTGGTGGAGCTGGGGAAGATGCTGGGGGCTGTAATGGAGCTGACAATGATGCTAAAGCATGTGTGGTAAGTGAGGCATCACCACCTAAATCGGTAGTGCCTATCTTTCTTAGACGTTTCTTCGTATTCATGGCTGCACTTTTTTTATAATGAGAAAAACATGCATGTATAGATAAAGAAAAGCAAAATGAAAGGCAAAATAAAACAGACACATGAACTCCTAGGTATGCAAAACAAAATAAAAGGCAAACAACAATATGAAAACATTACATCAATATTATTTGTTATCTGTGGGTGGATATTCTTTTAAAGGAGTTAGAGAGGAACATAATGATTTCAGTTGGAAGCTTCTTGGAATGGAATATAGGCATGAAGTCTTTCCATGTGACTCTTTTGGGAGTTGAAAGGCAAGCTATTCATGGAAGAGAATTTGGTCTTAAGGAGCCTGCCAAGATGATATTTTATTGCTTGTGTTATTGTTCAAACAACAATCTAGTATGATTTTGTTGCTTGTGTTATTGTGAGAATTTGGTCTTAAGGATCCCCATTTTAATTTCTCAACAAAATCTATTAACAAAAATTAACTGAAAATTTGGTCTGAAGGATCCCCATTTTGAATTCATTAATAAAATTTGATAAAAAATGAAAAGAATAACTAAGTTATTAAAAAAATTAAAATTTATTAATTGTAGTGATAAAAATTAAAGTACAATGACAAATTTGTTACAAAATGAAAATTCATAGATGACAGTGAACATGTTGTTTCTTAACAAAATATGGCATAAAGGTTCAGAATAAACAAAATGATATTGAGCCTTAATGTCTTCCCTTTCTTGAAACTAGACAAAATGCAAACATCCTCTATGCAAAATCTTAAGGCTACAACATGGCACTACTCATAACTTTAGCTAAATTATTAAGCATTCCATTCAGTTATGTATTTACAGAACTTCCCATCAAAAAAGGTCTCCTATCCAGAGACAAAGCAAGCAGTTGGGGCTCAACAAGAAGAGGGGTTGATCAATTTTATTACTTGTGTTATTGTTCAAACAACAATCTAGTATGATTTATAGGCACTTACACCTTTTGCCTTAATATTCTTTAAATGAAAATTTCATACATAAGAAAATGAACCAACCGAAGGAAATGAAAATTTCACCAAGCAACAAATAAAATTTCATACATAAGGAAGCCATTTAAGCATCAATAACCCAACTAAGTGACACAAGATTGACTAATAGACCATAACATGCTTTAAATGAATAGAAAATCGAACTAACCTGAGGAATTGCGAGATGAGAGAGCGAGTCAGCAACGGTGACCGAGGGGCCAGGGCCGAGGGCAAGCTCGAGCGAGGGGAGGGTAAGAGTGAGCGAGGGGCCGAGGGCGAGTCCGAGCGAGGCAAGGGCGAGAGTGAGCACGGCAAAGGAGAATGAGAGACAAGGAGAAGGGTTCGCAGAGGGGTGGGCGGCTGGGAAAAGCAAATAGGCAATGGGGAAATGGGAATTTGGAGAGAGGGAGAGAGAAAGGGAAGAGGGGTGAGTTAGGGTTCAGGCGGGAAATGGGAAATTGGGGGAGGGAATTTGGGATTTCATATATGTTTATTTTTTTTAATTTTAATTTTAATTTTAATTAATTATTTAACTGTGAGATTTAAAATAATTATACTTAATGCAGATAATTTAACATCAAAATGTAATAAAAAAATTAATTTTCACGTCTAATTGTTAAATAATCTGTATTTTTAAATAATATAAAAATATTAAATTTAATTATGTTACCTGAAAAACTTAACTCATATTAGACACCATCTGAAAAAAGATCAAACAATTGTTAAAAGAGATGTAACGTTTTGTTGATATCTTTCAAGTGATCAATAACATTAAATGTGTGTTTGATAGCATAAAAATTTCATGAAAAATGTCACATTCAAGGAATTGAATTCTATTATCGTTATTTGACACACTATATTTTTTATAGAATTAAATTTTATAGTACAATCATTTAAAGCATATTTTAATCTATTTTCTATGAAAAATTGATTCCAAGAGGGTGGTAGTTTTTGTTTTCCATGTAAGATAAATGTAATAAACACACTCTAAGAATATTTTTTAGACCTAGCTATTATTCTACTATAGATAGATGTTAAGTAAAACTAATAAAATGATAGACACACGCTCGGCTATGTTCACTTTTTTTCTAAACACTAAATTGCTTTATATTTAAAAGAATTTTCTATATCAGCTACTACAGTACTATATTAAAGTAATTTTGATCAATCCTGTAACCTTAACAATATGTTTGGAAACAAAAAATTTATAAAATTCAATTCATTTAATTTAAAATAATTGAATTCCAATGTTTGAAATAGTCAAATATTGATAGAATTATGGAGATAAAATTGAACTTCAAATGAAGTTAAATTTTATCTTTTAAAAATACAAATCATCCTACCAATTTAGGTGTGATTTGGAAAGAATTGAAATTAACAAGAGAATTGAATTCAATTCTATTTTAAATAGATTTATTTCAAATAATTTAAATTTTAAAAAAATTATAAAAATGTTAAATTTGAAAATTATAAAATGTTAAATTTTTAAATTCATATTTAATATTTTAATATTTATTTTTTTTAATTTTCAAATTCTTCTTTAAATTTTACGGTGGTTTCTAAGAAACCGTCGCAAATTTTAGTTTTTAATTATTTAATTAAAAAATATTGCGGCGGTTAATAATAACCGTCGCATCGTGTTCAAATTAAATTTTAATTTTTTTCTTTAAATTTTATGGCGATTTCTACAAAACAGTCGCAAACTTTAATTT
This sequence comes from Diospyros kaki, assembly GCA_036245055.1. Classification (NCBI taxonomy): domain Eukaryota; kingdom Viridiplantae; phylum Streptophyta; class Magnoliopsida; order Ericales; family Ebenaceae; genus Diospyros; species Diospyros kaki. The sequence goes on along the minus strand of BSEG01000003.1, from coordinate 24,578,093 downwards.
CTTATTATTTAATTAATAAATATTGTAGCGGTTAATAACTGCTGCCACTAAGTGTTTAAATTATTTTTTAATTAATTTTAAAATTTTTCTTTAAATTTTATGGTGGTTTCGTAGAAATCGCTGCAACATTTAGTTTTGAACTATTCAATTTCTAAATTTTGCGGCGATTAATAACCGCCGCAAAAATTTATTTTAATTTTTTAAAAAAATTATTAAATTATCCTTAAAATTCAACGCGCGATTTTGTGAAAACCGCCGCAAAATGTTAGAAAAATCGCCGCAAATTACCTAGTTTTGCGGCGGTTTCTGAAACTGCCGCAAAAAAATCGTCGCTAAAATGCTATTTTTTTGTAGTAAATGGACGACAAGAAGAGTGATCAGGTCCTAGTGAGAATAGACTTGATCGAATGGAAAGGATCTTAGAGAATATGCTAACTTGTGTAGCAAGAAACTAGCTGCCAAGGCACACCCCTATGTGCTAAATCAGTATCGTCGACAAAGACCCACGGTGTTTGGAAGAAAGGCAGGAGATGACCCTAGTATGGCTAAGTACTAGATAGAGCAAACCGAGAAGGTGCTCCAAAATCTGCAATGCAGTGATGAGGAGAAGGTTAAGTATGCTACTTTCATGCTAGAGGACGAAGCTGGGCAATGGTGGCAATTGACTCAGCGAGCTTTACAAAGGACACCCCAACAAGCAGAGCAAGATCCAAGGCCGAGACAAGCTCAACCAATAACCTGGGAAAGATTCAAGGAAGCTTTTAACGCTAAGTACTTTCCACGAAGCTGGTAGGAAGAGAAGACTTGGGAGTTCATAAAATTGAGGCAGACAGAAGAAATGTCAGTTTCTCAGTACGATGTCAAGTTTACTTAACTGATTAGGTACGTGCCGATGTATGAAACCGACGAGAGGTAGAAGGCACATAAATTTGTGGGTGGATTAAAGGTGGATCTACAGAAAGCTTTTAGCGTGTGTGCTATTGACACTTACAATGAGGCACTGGACAGGGCTCTAACCATTGAGACGAACCTACTGCATGTAGGATTTATAAGAGAAGATGAGAAGAAAAGAGATTTGAAAGGCATGGAGCATAGTCAGGAGGGAAGAATTTCAAAGATAGCAAACCGTGTCCTCGATGCAATAAAGTACACCCAAGAAAAAATTGTTCTCAATGGTATATCACGTGTTTTGCATGCAGCGAAAAAGGACATAAGGAAAAGGACTGTCCCAAGAATAAAGAGGCACCTTCGACCGAAAATTGAATGGGGATTACATGTTTTGCGTGTAATCAGCCCGGTCATTATGCGAGTGAATGCCCAAAAAGACAAAAGATAGAACAGCCTGGGAAGGTAAACATGGCGCCCGGACCTCGTACCGGACGAGTTTATTGCCTGACAAGAAAAGATGAAGAGGTTTACCCTGGCTTGGCAGGAGAGGACGAAGAAACCTATCCTACGATGACCAAAGGTATGTTGATTTTAATTCAAATAGATTTTTATGCATTTATGATTATGACATATGCATTAGCTTGGAGGTAAACTTGGAAATTAGGTCTAGGGTTAAGGTTAAGGCTTGAGGTTTAGAACATCAAAAGTCGAAATGTGAGAACATATGGATCTTGTTTAGAAAAAATGGAAAATTTGGAAGTTGGATCAAGCATGGTTCGAAAATGATATAGATTGTTTTGAGGATATGTGTGACCACCTGTGAAGAGTTACAATGGGAAATTCTAAACGGGTGGTGATGTGTGATTGAGATGTTCAGGTTAGATGTAGTATCTACTAACTTGAGGAAAACTCACTAGTGATACCTGGTTCGGGTAGAGCATTTGAGGTGGGGTAATAAGCTGAGTGTTGTTTTAGTGATTTGACTAGTGAAGTGCAAAATTTCGAGGATGAAATTTCTTAGAGGGGGGGGGGGGAGAATGTAATACCCTATATTACCATAAGGGTGCCATGTAATTTAGATGAGTTTAAAATATCGAAAAGTGGGTTTTATAGTAAAATAAATTGCTAAATTAGCGGTAGGGAGTGCCTTGAAATTTATATGTTTAAAGAAAATGATACGACATTAATGAGCATCTTGAGGCAAGATTTATGACGCTAAAAGAAATCAGATCGAAGTCAATTTTTGGTACAACTATGATTCAACCTAAGAAATCAAATGATCATAAGGGGCTTCTGGAAAGTCAACGAAACCCTAAGAGGGCTCCAGTTTTCTATAAAGATAAATCTTGAAGTAGTTTCAGAATGAAACAAAGGTCTTGAGAGGGTGTAAAGATGAAATCGTCCTTATCGAGTAAGCTTTGAGTTATTAATTTTGGATTTTCAGTATCTCGATGAGAATTAATTTGATATTTGAGGGTATAATTGTAATTAAAGAATTACCCAAACAAAATAAGAATGAAATTATGAGTTCATGTGGTAAAATATCAAAGCTTGAGGACTTAAAATAAGAGCCAAAATGGCATTCGGGATAAGCTTGGAGTATTAGTTTTGGATTTCAAAATTCATTCCATTCTAGCTTTGGATTTCAAAACTCAATCCCATATGGCTTTGGATTCCAAGAAACATTCAATTCTAACTTTGAGTCTTTGGAGTCTAAAGCTTATCAAGGGACAAGTGGCGACATGTGATTGGTTCGAGAAATTTATAAATAAGGACCATGGATTATTCTCAAATCATTCCAATAGAGTTTGAGGCTTGTGGGATTCTAAGGTGAGGAGCTTGTTCTTGAGAGAGGGGAGAAAATTTTACAAGAAGAAGGGAATGAATCGGAGGAGAAGCGAAGGAGAACAAGCCTCGTTGGAGTTTCGGGTCTTCGCTGGAATTCATCCCAAACAGCCAGAAATACATATAGGCAAGTCCATTTTTTTAAATAATCTTGTAGAGGGGGAAGGGAGGGACCCGTAGGTTTAAACGGGGGTCGAATCGGAGTTAAAATGAGGGACATATGGCCGAAATACGAAAGTGAAACAACGTTATTGTGGCAGCGCGTGAGATACATGCGTCGAGAAGGGTTGCGCGTGAAGGCGTGTGGGCCACCTTCCTAGGACGCGTGTGGGGCCCATTTTCATTGAAAATTTTCAGTTATGACCCATATTTAATGCCTTTCAACCCTATATAAAAATATAAGAGATTAGGTTTACTGAAACTCTTGTTTTCTGCAGAAACCTAAGCCGTTTGCTGTGAAACCATAACTTCTAGAGATAAACCTTCAAGGTGAGTGTTCTTACTTAAAAATTTGGTTTATTTTGGGTGGTTTGACCCTATGCATGATTTGTTTATACAAATGAGTTGACCTGTGATAGGTTGTTTGCATACGAATGGTTCATCCAAAGTGGTTATTTACATGTGCATTGAATTTTGTATTTTAAATTATGTGCATGCAAATGTTGAGTTTATATGATGCATGATTTGTGTTGTGGCATTGTCATGTTTATATGTGGTCCATGTGGGATGTGGGTTGTCAACTCGTGTGTGGCACTTGAGTGATGACACTTGGGATGTGTGCCAAGGATTAATGTTATGTGACCCAATTAGGACAAAACTGAGACGGATTTCACCCTACGGTACTCAAGTAGCAGGGCTCAGAGTGGACAACACCCTGATTATTGGCTCAAGTGGCGGGGCTGAGAATGGACACCACCCCAAGTGCCTTTGAGAAATAACATTATTGCCAAGTGGACGTTGATTCTGGGGATACTATTGATCATCTTGTGGCCAGGGTTGTGTTAAGATCCGAAATGTTTTTGAGTATGAGCGTAATGCCTAACATGATTTAGGGGTGATACCTGGGTTCATGCGTTGAGATTGTCCCTTTTAAGCAGGATTGTGTTATGCCAATGTGTCGATGTGGTTGTGTTGACTTTAGAGAGATTGCATTTTTCCAAGTTATGGTTAAGTGTTGTGTGGGATTCTCTTGGGTTGGGACATGTCGGGATTGGTAGATTGTATTCATGGTTTGCATATATTCATGAAAATATTTTTGAACTCTTGCTTAGATAATTCACATCTAATTTGGACTTTGTGCCTGAAATATTCAAATGTTCTAAGTAAAAGCATCAGTGCCAAAGGAAAGGAAGTTATCGATATGTAGCTGATAATTATATAATAGATCTTTTGTAGTTTTTTTTTATGTACGAGATATTCAGCTGTAGGTGTATTATATTGGTGATGTCATCGATGGTACAAATTCTATATTATAAATAAAGGAATTATGGTTTTGTATTATCGAGGTTTCAATTCTTGCTTCCGCTGATGTGATGATATTACTAGTCTTAGCTTATTCCTTTAAGTCAATATGTTAAGATGGTAGATCGGGATTGTCAGGGTTTAATTTACATCGAGTGTATGTTGAATGATTTTTAAAAAAAAAATATCCTCAAAATCTTGAGTTTGTACACGCTTGGGAAAAAGGAGGCACTACAAACAACCTCCCTAAAAAACAGTTTGGTTGTAACTGCTGCATCTCCCGTCTTCTTACATGAAAGAAAGTTTGTTGTCTTGGGAAACTTGTCAACACTACAAAAATAGAATCCATATCTCGTTGGGTTTACGATTGACCCAATACGAAGTTCGTAGACAAATCTCTCCAAATACCATTGGGAACAGGTAATGGTATGTAGAGACCGGCGTTAGAAGATTGCCCCTTAACTATTTGACATACATAACACCGGGCCACAATAATAAAAACATCTCTTCTTGTTCTTGGCCAATAATACCTTCCTGTAATAGCTTCAATAGTCTTGTCCCTACCAAGATGCCTGCTAAGCCACTACCATGCAGATTCTGAATAATTTTCTCACGGAGGGATGTGAAAGGGATGAACAATTGATTTCCTTTCATGAGAAACCCATCATGCACATATATAGAAGTCTCCTAACGATTGTTGAGACATGTATTGTTCTTGCACGTGTTTGAAATCATCGTCTGTCACATTTAATTATTTCAAGCACTCAAACCCAACAATTTCAACACTAAGGGTCTTGATAAAATCCACACGCCTACTAAAAAATAGACCATTTAGCATGCATATCACTCCTCAACTACCTTTGGCTACTCAAGTATTTAAGAGCTTGGTGATCCGTGTAAAGAACAAACTCTTTGGTAATCAAGTAATGTTCCCATGTTTTAAAAGCCCTCACCACTGCATAAAACTCCTTATAATAAGTAGACCACTTTCTTCTGCCTTCACACAACTTCTCACTGAAAAATGTAGTTGATCTCTTCTCTTGGGACAACACAACACCTATACCTACTCCACTCGCATCACACTCAACCTCAAATAATTTGTTAAAGCTTGGAAAAGCTAAGATAAGAGTGGTACATAACTTCTCTTTTATCAAGGCGAAACTCTACTCTTGTTCTTCACCCCAATGGAACTTTCCTTTCTTTAAACACTCAATAATTGGAGGTACAATACTACTAAAGTGTTTGATAAACCGCCTATAGAAAATTGCTAACCCATGGAAACTCCTCACATCACTAACATTTTAAGGGTTGGCCACTCTTTAATAGCTCGCACTTTTTCTCATCTACCTTTGTTGTACCCCCAATAATCTGAAAGAAGAGAATGAAAGCATGGGTTTAGAGAAAGTACTTGCTTCAGAAGGAAGCTTCAAAAAGACGCTTTGGAAGGAAGCTCCTCTCACGCACAACAACCAATCTCCTTCCGAAAAAGGCTTCGGAAGGGAGTTTTCATGAGAGACACGTGTTCCTCAAGATTGGTGACACGTGTCCCCTGTAACCATCCTCGTGTTGAGCCAACTTTCTCATGTTAATTAAGTTTTGATGATTAACAAAAAGAGAATTTTTAATATACAAAATATAGTACTTTTAGTGATTGACAAAAATAGTATTTTTCTTGAAAATATTAATTATAGTACCAAATTATTTTTGATTAATTTATAAAATATTTTTTCATAGCATATGTATTACTAAAAATATTATTTTCTATTAAAAATATTTTTAAATATTTTTTAGATTAATTCTTAAAATATTTTCATAGCATATGTATTACTAAAAATATTATTCTCTATTAAAAATATTTTTAGATTAATTTTAAAATATTTTTCATAGTTTAAGTATTACCAAAAATATTATTTTCTATTAAAAATATTTTTAAAATTTATTTTAAATTAATTTATAAAATATTTTTCTAGTTATGTATAAAAAAAAAAATTAAAAACTAGCTACACCCCCCATGTCTTGAACAGAAAACCTTCAGCAAATCCCAAGTCTTCCCTTGCCAGCTAATCTATAAGTCATCTTAATTATTTGAGTGCACATATTAATTTTAAGTTATAATAAATTTTTCTACTATAACGGTCAGATTTTTTACATTTGGAAAAAAGGGCTAAAATGCCTATAAATACCCTCCAAACTCATTTTTTGATTATCCAAGTGTTTCCATTATATATCTAAAGCACCCGAAAGCTCTCAAACGCTCTCAAGTAAAACATCCAAGTAATCTGACTCTCTCGAAGTAATATTGCACATCCACCGAAGAGCCACAAGGTAAAAGGAGAAAAGTTTTCAAGTGTTCTATAACAAATCTGAACTTCTCAATTTGAGATTACAAATTTGTTTATTTATTTAAATATTATTGCCTTGTATAATTTGTTTTTAATTGTTTATTTGTATTCAAGTGTGGACAAATTATTTGTAATATTTAAATTACCATTGTTGATTGTATAGATTTTTTAGAACTATTAAAATCTAGGTGAATCTAGTTTCCAAGGTAAGTTAGGGTGTAAACCTTGGCGTAGTTGTTGCCTAGAACCCATTGTAATATAGTGTGTATCTAGTTTCCAATGTGAACTAGTGTGAAAACCTTGGTGAAATTGGTTTAATGGAACTCCAAGGGTGGTTAGATCTTGGGAGAGTGGATTAGGTGTGTGTGGAGACACCGAACCACTATAAATTGTCTTATGCCTCATTTATTTATTTTTTTTATTTCTTGTGCCTTACATTTATTATTAATCTCAAACATAATTTATTATATTTATCAAATATATATATTTTAATAAAATCATTAATCAAGAATATTTATTAAAATTAAAAAAAATTTTAATCACTCAATTCACCCCCTCTCTTGAGTGGTCATATCCTAAGGGACCAACAATTGGTATCAGAGTAGACTTTTGAAATAGTTAAATACTTAGTTTATACTTTAACTTAGAAGAGATATAAATGGCCGCAGTCACTAATCAAGCTATAGCCGAAGGACCCTCGCCCTCTAGACCACCATTCTTTGATGGCATAAATTTTGCTTATTGAAAAATGAGGATGGAGTTATATTTATTTTCAATAAACTACTATTTGTGAAAAATAGCTAGAAATGGCTTTGTTACATCTAAAATCGAAGAAAATGATTGGAATAAATAAAACATTAAAAAACACCAAATGGATCATAAAGCTAAATATATAATCTTTTGTTCAATCCTACCTAGTGAATATGAAAAATTATCTGCTTGTTCTACATCACATGAAAGTTGGAGAAAATTAAAAGTAGTGTATGAAGGTACTGATCAAGTAAAAGATACTAAGATTAATCTCTTAATGTCCTAATATGAAGAATTTAAACTACTTCAAAATGAAAATATTAATGACATGAATGGTAGATTCCAAAAAGTTATAAACAATCTTAAGATGCTAGGAAAAATAATTTCAGAAGAATATCAAATTAAGAAATTTCTTAGATCTCTAATAGTAGATTGACAACCTTTAGTGACTATTATTTTTCAAACTAAAAATTTAAAAGAATTAAAAATAGAAGAAATAATTGGAATACTTCTACCTCATGAATTAAGATTAAACAAGACTAATGAAGGTACTAAAGGCAAGAAGACTTTAGTCTTAAAACCAAATGAAGAAACCAAATCTAGTGAAGAGGAAGAAGAGGATGAAACAACGCTCCTATCAAAAGCATTTGCTAGATTAATGAGAAAGAGAGAAAAAAAGCATAGGAAAATACCTCCTACTTGCTTTAAATGTAAGAAGAGTAGGCACATTCAATTTGATTGCCCAGAAGATAAGAAAGAGAAGAAAATAGAAAAGAAAATATTTTAAAAAATCAAAGAAACATGCTTTCTTGGCATGGGATGCCGATGATTCATCTCAATCCAAAGAAGAATAAACACAAATGTGCTTCATGGCTATAATAGAAGAAGAAGAAGAAGAAGATATGGAGTTAAAAGAATTACAAAAGGCATAGAAGAATTTTACATAAAATATCAACATATTAAGAAAGAAGTAAAAACCATCAAGAAAAATGACAAAGAAGAAAATAAAAAATTAAAGGGTGAAATAATGTCTTTAAAAGAAAAATCACAAGAACTCAATAAAGAGAATGAAGATAAATTAAAAGATCAATTAACTAATTTTCAAGAAGAAAATAAAATATTAAAAACTCAAAATAATAAACTATTAGTGGAAAAGAGTGCAATAGAAAAAAGTGTAGCCACATTAATTTCAAAGAAAAATTCAAAACCCAAACCAAGATACAAAACACCTAAGAGAGAATGGACACAACTTAGATGGAGACCCCAACCTAAGAGAAACAATATAGTACAAATGTGGATAGCCAAAGGGATAATACAAACAATGAATGAGTTGGATCATAAAATTTTAAATGTTGCTCCTCATCCACATACATCAAAAATAATTAAATTATTTGATCCCAATGAAGAAAGATTCAAGGGACCCGTCTGTAGATGGGTGTCCGAACCTAAAATATGATCTTATCAAATATGTATATGTGTGTGAGGACCACAATGTGAGGCAAATGGTATATGGATAGTGAATGCTCACAGCACATGACTAATGGAAGAGATCTATAGATCTCACTCCCAAAGAAGGAAGGTCAGTCACCTTTTAGAAATAATGCCTAATAGTAAAGAATGAGGATATTCTCTTATGGCATAGAAGATTAGGTCATGTTAATCCAGACTTAATCAGAAAAATAGCTAATAAAGATTTAGTTATAGGTCTCCCTAAGGTAAAGTTCAATGAAGAAATATCTTGTAATGTTTCTTACCAATGAAATCAAACTAGAGCTTCCTTTAAATCTAAGAGTGAAATATCAACCAGTAAATCTCTACAACTCTTGCACATGGACTTATTTGGATCCACTCAAACTAGAAGTTATGGTGGAAAATTTTATGCATATGTTGTAGTAGATGACTTTTCTACATTTACATGGGTTATGTTCTTAGCATCAAAGGATGAAACTTTTCAAAATTTTGTCAAACTAGCTAAAAAAGTTGAAAGAGAGCAAGATGATAGAATTGTCGCTATTAGAAGCGATCATGATAGGAAATTTGAGAATAGACATTTTATGGAGTTTTGTGAATCAAATGGTATTCTTCACTAATTCTCCACACCTAGAACCCCACAACAAAATGGTATTGTTGAAAGGAGAAATGAGACTCTTCAAGAGATGGCTAGAACACTGCTTTTGGAGAATAACTTGCCAACGTATTTTTGGGCCAAAGAGGTCAATACTGCTTGTTATATACTAAATAGGTTTAATCTAAGACAAGGCATTAAGAAAACACCATTTGAATTATACTATGAGAAAAGACCTAACGTATCCTATTTTAGAGCCTTTGTGTGTAAATATTACAAAGGACAATAGAGGAAAATTTGAGCCAAGGAATCTTCATTAGATATTCAAATACTAGTAAAACTTATAGAATATATAATATTAGAACAAATACCTTGGAAGAATCCATACATGTAAAATTCAATGAAACTCATAAGTTAAATATAAGAATCGAAGATGAAGATGAGACGACAACAATAGATCCACCCAAGAAGATTGAGAAACTAAGAATTCAAGAAGAATCTCTAAATGAACCATCAAGTTCTCAATCACAAAATCAAGAGAAACTATTAGACTAGGATGATTTAGGTAAGCTTCTCAAGAATTATAAATTTGTGCAAGATCATCCAATATATCAAATAATTGGAGAACCACGTCAAGGTGTAAGGACTAGAACATCCTTGCATCAATATTGCAACAATGTAGCCTTCATATCTAAAGTTGAGCTAATTTTCATAGATCAAAGCTTAAAAGATGAATTTTGGATCAAGGCTATGCAAAAAGAATTAATCAATTCAAAAGAAATGAAGTATGGGAATTAATTCCTAAACCCAAAGATAAATCTATAATAGGAACCAAGTGAGTTTTCAAGAATAAATTAGATGAAAATGAAAATATAATAAGAAACAAGGCAAGGCTTGTAGCCAAAGGATACTGCCAAAAGAAAGGTATTGATTTTGAAGAATTAGATGCCCCCGTAGCTAGGTCAGAAGCAATTAGGATGCTTTTAACCTTTGTCTCTCACATGAATTTCTTGTTATATCAAATGGATGTGAAAAGTGCATTTCTAAGTAGTTATATAAATGAAGAAGTGTATGTAGGTCAACCCCCTGGGTTTGAGGACCCTCACCTAAGGGACCATATTCAAAACCAAGAAATATCTCTCAAATTTGTCCCAACCGATTTGCAATTAGCCGACATTTTTACAAAACCCCTTTTGGAGGATCAGTTTAATTATATTAGAAGGGAATTAGGGATAATAAATCCCTTTGGGTAGGTTAGAATATTGAAATGGAAAAAAATTCTTGTTCAAATTTTGTATTTGTTCTTAAAAAAAAAAAAAAAAACTCTCCAAATTAAAAGGTAGACCCAGATAAGGACGACCTTTCTTCACCTTTTAGTGTGACCATTAGCCTCTTTCTTCACTTCAAACCCCTCATCACTTCTCTCTCATTCGAACCCTCTCGACACCCATCTCCTTTAAATCTCTTTATCTCCGGCATCTCCCTTGTTTGCCGTCGCCTCTCCTTCGTCTTATTGATCGAATCCACGGTGAGTCTCTATTTTTTCATTTTTTTTTTTAGTTATTCGTTGTTCCTTCGTGTATCTCATATCTAACCCTCCTCTTTGAAACCCTCTTGTTCGTTTGTTTGCTTTCTCAACGTCCCGAGTCTCCCTCATTCAACTTCACGATGAGCTCCATTTTATTTGTATTTTTGTTTCATTTTTTTTTTTGTTTTTATGTTTGATCTTGTTTTCGTTTCAATTGTGTCACCTTGAACCCCCGCCATTATCCCCGCCCCCTTGTGAGCTTCCCATCTTCTTCCTTGTTGTGACTAGATCTGTCCAGATCTACCCAGATCTGGCCTTCAAATCTGTCGCCCTTCATCCTCACCCTCTTGTTCTCACCCTCGTCCTTTCACCTTTGTTAATCAAAACCCTGATCTTGCCCTCGCCTTCTTCCTTGTTGTGACCAGATCTAGCTAAATCTATCTATATTCAACCTTCAAATATGTCACCCTTTTTCCTCGCCCTCGCCCTCTCACTTCTGTTGAAACCCCCCTAAAAATAGCAATAAATCATTGATTAAAAACATCTAAAACAACTGGAAGATCATGCCAGGATCCGATCCTCCATGAGGTGCCTGCAAGTTCTTGAGAAGAAAATGTACCCAATGGTGAGTCTTTGCCCCTACTTCTACCACGAAGAAGAACCTACTTATTTTGCAACTATCCATAAGATTTTTGGTGCCAGTAATGCCTCCAAGCTCCTGGCACAGCTTCAGGTAAGTAACCGTTATGAGGCTGTTGTTACACTATCGTATGAAGCTCAAACTAGGCCTCAAGATCCCATTTACGGCTGTGTATCCTATATTTTTTCCCTCCAACAGCAGGTTGTCGATCTGCAAGTTCATTTAGCTTTATTGAAGGAATTACTGTTTACAAACTCTTATGCAAACCCTCAAGATGTTCAAAATTGATTTCACCTAGAAACTAATTCAAACCCTATTCCAGAACTGGATCTGAGCTTCGCCGGTAATTTTGGACACATTCCATATTGTGAAAATATATAATTACTCGTGCATGATCCAAACCCTATATGGACATGTTAGTGGAGAAAATAAATATATAAACAATAGAGTCTGTGAGAGACATTTACCAAGCATAATCTATATAAACAATATGATGAAAATATGAAAGATCATTTTAGCTAGAATGGAAAATAAACAATGATTGCAGCTCATCTGTCAGAGAATTACGTGCTAATCATTCCAACCACAGATCCAATGTTACACAACATCTAAAAAAATAATCATAGAATATTCAAGGGGTACAATATCATTATAGAATCCACAAGACAATAATCTAATTCACCCACATTGATAGATTTGGATTTTGCCGATACTTAGTGGTGATGATGGTTGTCAAACACGACGGATCCAAGTTTATCGACATCACCTCAAAATCGCCACTGGCTACTGCTAGTTTTGACGAGGTAATGTTGCGAATTAACCTCCTGAAAACAAGGAAATGACACATTTTTTTCTAGGATGATTGGTTTTTTCGATTATGAAGAAAAATGGGAGAAAAATGAGATTTTATGTATGAGAGTGAGTTGTAATTTTAAGCTATAAATATTTTTGTATAGGGGAGAAGAATGTATGATAATTTTTTTTTAATTGAGAGATCTTGTATGTGAGGAAATTGTATATCTAAGAGATAGAAAATCAATTTAGGCATTCAAAGCAAACAGGTGCAATCAAGGTAATTAGATTTGACAATCAGATTTGCTCTTTAAAACTCCTAAAAATTATTTTATCTATTAAGTTATATCCAAAATATTTTTATGATATTAGTATTTTTGAAGGGGAGCTTATAGTATAAAAATTAAGGGGGAGTTAAAAAATATTTTATCAAATTAATCATCTCATAAATCATGTTTTTATCGTCATAAAAAAGGGGGAGAATATTGAGCCAACTTGCTTATATTAATTAAGTTTTGATGATGAACAAAAAGAGAATTTTTAATATTAATTGTAGTATCGAATTATTTTTGATTATTTTATAAAATATTTTTTGATAACATATGTATTACTAAAAATATTATTTTCTATTAAAAATAATTTTAAATATTTTTTAGAGTAATTCGTAAAATATTTTCATAGTATATGTATTACTAAAAATATTATTTTCTATTAAAAATATTTTTAGATTAATTTGTAAAATATTTTTCATAGTTTATGTATTAACAAAAATATTATTTTCTATTAAAAATATTTTTTAAGATTAATTTATTAAATTTTTTCATAGCATATGTATTATCAAAAATATTATTTTCTATTAAAAAGATTTTATAAATATATTTTTAATATTAATTTACTAAATATTTTTTATAGCATACGTATTATAAAAAATATTATTTTTTATTAAAATTATTTTTTAAATATATTTTAAATTAATTTATAAAATATTTTTCTACTTTTGTTACACAAAAAGAATTTAATAAACCAGCTGCACCCCCCATGTGTGAACATCGGTAACTCACTTTCACTTTTCTACATAAACATAGCCTATTTTTCTTTCCATAAGATTATTTTTCTTCCGTTGCTAACTAAAGCATCGGAGGGTCTTCACGGGAGGAAAACCCCACGAGCCTTCTAACCCTTGTTTGCCTTCTACAGTTCTTCAAGAAGCGTCACACCCATTCTTTTAGGAGGACAGCTTATGGGAGAGCGTCAACTCCCCTTGGAAGATCAAGTTCCTACGGAAGGTCTTGCTTATTCCTTTGAAAGCACCATCTCCTGTGCATCCTCAAGTTCCTTTGGAAGCATCCTTTGGAAAAGCCCTATATCAAAAGACCTTTGGCCACCTCAAGAGATCATCGCTTACCACGAAATCACCCTTCAGGAGGGAACTTCGGAAATACCCTTCGGAAAAACCATCTAATTCATCAGCCTAACAATGATCAATCCCTTCAGGAAGACCATTTGGGAGAACTTTTTGGAAGGACACTTTAAAAGAATCTCTTTAGAAGCCTATGCTAATTCATTGACTAAGCTTTGACTGTGCCCAGAGGCTGTTGGCATCTATAGGCATCCCACTCCTAGAAATTCTAATTGTGGTATTTTGACAACAAAAATTTGGCACCGTCTATGAAAAAATGCAACTAAGAGCCAAATCTTAGAGAAAGATGCTGAGAGGGACGAGATCAACCGGTTTGGCAAACCCGCCTAACCTTACACAAAAGAGCGCTCATACTAGGACAGGAGACCCCATCCAGGTGCACTCTATGGTACCTAGACTTTTGGAAGATCACCAAGATAATGAGGTGTGCTCGGGAAACATTCCAATGGTTGAAGGCAATCGGATTACTGGATTAGGGGGTATGGAGCACTTGGAACAAGGAGAGGTACACGCCGTCGGATTGGGGAGACAAGCGGTAAGGTAAGGAAGGCAAGTCCCACCCCAATACCAGCAAATCAGGAGCAACACTCCCTGGGACAGTCCTCGATTCCTAGAAGGAACCTTGTGGCGACTTCCTCTAGGACCTTCTGGGGTAGCTCCACTCATAGTCCCATTATCAGACTATGAATAGCTACAGATGAATTTTGAGGAGCTGAAGCACCAGAATAATGAGCTCAGGACGAACTGCTCTTTTGCATGAATTGATGCCGAACATCCAAATTCCCCACATAGGACTAACAAGTGTAGGGGGAGAGCACTGGAGACCTCAAGACAACCTTTCGAGGACCTAACGACGAGGGATAAGGATCGGGACTCCCAGGCCTAATGATAAAGTCCCAGAAAAGACAAACCTAATGGGGGATTATGACAGGAGGTCAAGGAAACCCCTTATGTATGAAGAGACGACAAAAAGCACCCACTCAAGAGCTCTTTGTGTGTCGTCTCCCTGCAAAAATGAAACGGAGAAAGAAATGCTCAAGGCATCTGACATCAAACGCCTCATAGAGGAAGTGTTGGAGCAAAAGCAAATTATGATGACGCGAAGGGAAGCACCCATAAAGGGGTTTCCTCTATCCGAAGATGTAACGACCCGACATGGGGTTTAGATTATATTGTGTGTGCTATGTTTTGGTCAAATTAATTTAGAAGGTTAAAAATATTCTAAGTGTTGTAAAAAAAAAGCGGGGGAAATTAAAGGAAATCCATGTGAGTTGAACGTTCCAAGTCAAAGAAAATGGGATTGGAGAAGAAAGTCAATGGGGAAGTTGTGGAAAAGTCAAAATTGGGCCAAAAGATTGAAGAGAAGTGAGATGGCCGGTTGTGTGTGTGAGTACGTATGTATAAATAAGCATTTTTATATAATTTAAACAAGGAGAAAAGAGGGAGTGGCAACTTTGTGAATTCTTGCAAGAGCAAGGGAAAATTGGTAAAAGGGAGAAGTATATATAAGGAAGCTTGGTGTAATTCTTCTTCATTTTCTCCTTTCTTCTCTCGAACTTTCTTCTCCTCTTGCTCCATCGGCTCCTCTTCTCCATCTCCTTCCTGTTGAAGCCAAAGAAGAGGTTAGTTGTTGAAGTAGAAGGCTGGTATTGTATGCTTGTATACCGCTATGAGACATGTGTGGTGAGGCATGGTATCATGAGGTGTGAAATATTATGTTGATGTCATGAGATATTTATTCTATTTCGTCTTGATTATGCATGCCTCTAAATATTTGTGCTCACGTTATTTTGTTTCATATACTTGCTGAGCCTTGTGGCTTATACTGTTTCTTGCGCCATTCCAGGTAAAGATAAAGGGGAAGTTGAGGAATGTGACTGATCTAGCTACTAGTAATGGATCGTGCTAGGTATGTGTACAAATGTCTTCCCAACCTGAAGATCCTTGGGGGTTGTGTTGAGGACAAAAGCTGAGTGTTATTTTGTAATTCCCTTTTTGCCTTTTTTTTTTTTATATTTTGTGTTGTATGGGCGATTAAGCCCAAAGTGAGCATTGTGACTACTTGGTGTTATGGGATTGTGTTCATGTGCCTTATTAGTGATGACTTTCTCATGGATCTTCCTTACTAGAGGGAGCTCTAGGAGGCAGGCCATTACAGAAGAAGTCCAAAGGCAGCCAGTACAACCAAGGTTCAAGTTGCCACAGCTCTCGATGTACTTAGGGAAGGAAGCCCTTAGAAACACCTACAACACTTCATGTCAATGGTAGTATTACATGGGTGGAATGAGGTTACCAGGTGTAAGGCATTCCCACTCTCCCTGGCGGGATAAGCTCAACAGTGGTTCACTGAATTACTAGCAGAACACGTCTGATTATTTGAACAGTTAAAGAAAGAATTCTTGGAGGCATTTTCCGCTTACGTCCCGAAGAAGAAGAGTGCTATGTACTTGATGAGCCTATAGTAGAGGCCTAATGAATCTTTGAAGCAATATATCGAGTGGTTTAGAGCCATAACACAGGAAGTAAGGGACCTCCCGGTACGGTTGGCGTAATCAACCTTACTTAATGGAACTAGGTATGCCCTACTCAGAAGATCCCTAGCCTTTTCCGAGCCAGACTTAATGACCAAATTGTTTGCCCAAGCAGAACAATTTATCGTCCAAATAAAAATTTTAAAGGCATGGGAAGGTAAAAGAAGAGGAAGGCTAAATGACGTTGGGTTAGACAGAGCAATTAAGATACAGAGGAGAGAAAAGCCCCCAGAGATGCAATTTTGGAGCTTCACCCCCCTCAATAAGCTAAGAGTCGCTATCCTTTCCTCCATCACACACACAAGACTCATTAACTTTCTCCATATTCCAACCAGCCTATGGGTAGGAATATGGATGCTTTCTGCAAATTTCACGAGTCCCTGGGACATACTATAGAGTAGTGTCGGGAGTTACGTAACCAAATTAAGTAGCTAATCAGGGATGGGAAGCTTGATCGATTCATATTGGATAAGTTGAAAAATCAACAGGGTAGGGAAGACGGATCCAAGGGAGAGATAATTAGAGGAGGCCCCCTCATCCTAAGAATGATGCCCTAAGTAGAAGGGAAAACCAACAGCCCCAGTAGAGGGAAGGGAAAAGAAACAATCAAAGAAGAGAAGAAGTAGGGCCAAGCCCAAGAGAGAGTGATAATGAGCCCGTTATGGAAAGGATACATGTGATCTCAAGGGGAGAAAATTTGGCAGGCAATTCTTTTTTTGTCGGAAAGGCATATGCGCACCAGGCATTGCACGTGGACTCGGTGGCAAGAGTTCAAGAAAACGACGATCCTATCATTTTCACACCTGAAGACCAAAGGGATATGCTGCTCCCTCATGATGATCCTTTGGTTATCTCTGTTGTTATTGCCAAGCACCCCATTGAGAGAATACTGGTGGATAACAGAAGCTTTGTCAACCTACTATACTGAAATTGCTTCGAGAAGATGCATATTGACCATGACCGACTAAAGACAGTCACTTCCTCTTTGTATAACTTCATGGGAGAAGTAGTACCCATGGTTGGGTCAGTTCAGTTACCCATTACACTCGGGGACAACCCCCAAGGATCACCCGACAGGTTAATTTCATGGTAGTCAAGACTTTCTTCCCTACCTACAACGTGATCTTGGGACGTTCCCTCATTAATGCTATGAGAGTCATCATTTCCATGGGGTACCTATCGATGAAATTCCCCACGCCACAGGAGGTAGGCCAGGTGAGAGGTAATCAGAAACAAGCCAGGGTATGCTATGTGAGCTCTACCAAAGATGCCAAGGGGAAGGAAAAAATAGTGACTGAAGAGAGCTTAATGATCAGCGAGCAGACTCTCAAAGTTAACAAATCCCAACCAGTGAAACACTCAAAGCCATCCCTCTGATTCCTGATAATGACAAAAGACAAGTGTAGGTAGGCACCCAATTGGAGGGCCTAGAAAAAGAAGAGATCGTTAAGTGCTAACGATCTTATGCTGATATATTTTCTTGGACACCAACTGACATGCTAGGGATCAACCCATAAATCATATCCCACCGATTGAATGTTCACTTTGAGGCCCGACCTATAAAACAAAAGAAGAGACATATTGCCCCAGAGAGATTGAAGTGCCTAGAAGAAGTAGATAAATTCCTTGAGGCGGGATTCATCAGGGAAGTCCAATACCGAGAGTGGTTAGTAAACATCGTGATGGTGAAAAAAGCTAACAAAAAATGGCGAGTATGCATCCATTTCACTGAACTCAACAAGGCCTGCTCGAAAGACTCTTTCCCACTCTGTAGAATAGACAGGCTAGTTGATGACACCTCTGGTTATGTCGTACTGAGCTTTTTGGATGCATTCTCGGGCTACCACCAGATTAGTATGTATCCACTTGACGCTGAGAAAATGACCTTTATCACAAAAAAATGGACGTACTACTGCCAAGTGATGCCTTTTGGCTTAAAGAATGCAGGGGCCACGTATTAGAGAATGGTCAACAAGGTATTCAAAGACTTGCTTGGGGAGGTAATGGAGGCCTATGTGGATGACATGGTAGTAAAAAACAAACAAGGCGAGTTGCACGCCAGACATCTAGAAAAAGTTTTTGTTGTGTTTAGAAAGAATAATATTGCTCGAAGCCTGACAAGTGCGCCTTTAGGTTGAAATCAAGAAAATTCTTGGGATACATGATTACCCACAAGGGGATAGAGGCTAACCCGGAAAAGATGCAAGCAATAATCGACATGCAGTCCCCTTCCTCAGTGAAGGAGGTTTAGAGGTTAACAGGTCGCCTGACGGCCTTGGGTAGATTCCTCTTGAAATATACCGAATGCAGCCTTCCCTTCTTCAAGGCCTTAAAGGGGGGCAGAAAATTTCAGTGGACTCCTGAGTGTGAGAAGGCCTTTTAAGAATTGAAATAATACTTAAAGAAGATTCCCCTATTGACTTGACAGGAAACCGGAGAAAAGCTATGTCTATATTTGGGAATCAGCCATCATGTAGTAAGTGCAATCCTTGTCAGATAAGGGGAGCAGGCCGATAAACCAGTCTGTTACATAAGTAAAATGTTGTAGGGGGTCGAATCATGATACCCTTACACTGAAAAAGTAGCTCTGGCATTAGTGACACTGAAAAATGAGCTATGGCATTAGTGATAACAAGAAGGAAATTGAGATCCTATTTCCAAGCGCATACTGTAACAGTACTGACAGATCAACCATTAAAGTAGGTATTGCAATGCTCGGGGAGGCTAACCAAATAGGCTATCGAACTCAGTGAGTATGATATCAGCTTCGATCCTAGAAAGGCAACAAAAGAGAAAATGTTGATAGACTTTATAGTAGAGTGCACTCACCCGCTTACAATGGAAGAAGCCCACGATAACAAGTGGATGTTGTTTATCGATTGGGCCTCAAATGCCAAAGGAAGCGGGGCAAGGGTAGTGTTGATTTACCCGAAACAGGAGATCTTGGAGTACTCACTCCACTTCACCTTCCCCAGTAAAAACAACGTAGCAGAATATGAAGCTTTATTGGCCGAAATGAAGTTGGTAGAAAAATTAAAAGTAGAAAGCTTGACAGCTCACATTGATTCTCAGTTGGTAGTGCAGTAGTTCCAAGGTATTTATGAAGTGAGGGAGCTGGTGTTTGCCCGCTATCTGCAAAAGGTGAAAGAGTCTGCCCACAGGTTTGGGCATTTTGAACTAATTCAGATTAATAGGTCCCTCAATCAGCACGCGGACGCACTGTTAAAATTAGCCTCTGCCCGAGACACTCTCGGACGCCTAATTCACATGGAAGTCCTCCAACAACCCCACGTAGGAGAAGAAGACGCCGTAGTGCATTGCGTTATGGGGACCAAAGATTGGAGAAGCCTGATACTAAAGTATTTGCTTGGTCAAGAACTTCCAGAAACCCCCATAGAAGTAAGGAGATTAAAAACTAGTGCAGCTCGTTTCATAGTAATTGATCAAGAACTCTACAAAAGAGGATACTCCATAATGCTACTGAAATGTCTGGGGCCTAGGGAATCACAACAAGCCTTGGAGTAAGTGCATGAGGGAGACTGTGGTGAACACGTCGGGCGAAGGGCACTAGATGGGAAGATCTTGTGAGTCAATTTCTTCTGGCACACATTAAGGCAAGATACGACCAAGAAGGTTCGAACCTGTGACAAGTGCTAAAAACACACTCCTTTGACAACAAGGCCTCTCGCCCCCATCCAATTGATATTCCAACCTCTACCGTTGGTGCAATAGGGGCTAGATATACTAGGCTTATTCCCAGTGGCGTCTGCTCAAAGGAAATTCTTGCTAGTGGATACAAATTATTTCACGAAGTGGGTGGAAACTTAACCGTTGGTAACCATAACTGAAAAGAAAGTGGAAGGGATGGTATGGAAGGATATCATTTGTCATTTTGGTATGCCTCGTATACTCAACACAGATCATGGAACACATTTTGACTCGGGTGCATTTAGAGCTTTTTATCACTGATGGGGGATCAATGTGAGGATGGCATCCGTTACATACTCGTAGGCGAATAGACAAGTCGAAGCAAACAACAAGACCATACTGCATGGGCTGAAGACCCGGTTGGAAAAGCCAAAAGGCAAATGGGCCGACGAACTCCCAAGCGTCTTGTGGGCATATTGCACTATTAGTTGGGTAGCTATTGGGGAAACATCTTTCAACTTGGTGTACGAGACGAATGCTCTTATCCCTGTGGGAGTGGATCTTGGCTCACCTCGGGTCATGGCCTTCATGGAGGAGAGTGATATTTTACTTTTGTGTTTAGTTTTGATGATGAAAAATATCAAATGGTTTTATTCTCTAAATCAAAACATATGATTTAGAAACAAAAATCAATTTAAAAGTGCTTTGCTAAAATGAAAACCAAATGATCTATGATCTTTTATATTAGTTGGAGATTAACACAAACAAGTTTTAAGATCTAAAATAATCTCCTAAATGATTTTACCATATTGGTTTTTGAATCATTGGATAAATGAAGCAAAATGCTTCAAAGGCAAAAGACCACGTTGTTGAGCCCAAGAAATGTTATTTTCTCTAAGTCTGGAAGATTAGTACATTCTAAGGAGACATATATGAAAAATAATTTCATTTTTGAAAAACTACCTCCCGTTATTTTGATAGCTAGTATTCATTGTTGTTAAAACGATTTTTAATTAATTTTTCAAGAAATAGAAGGTATATATTTTGGGAGTGGTAAAATTGTTAAATTCCTAATTTTTCTTATGGTTATGGATTTTGATTTTTTGGATATTTTTATTGAATCCAAATAGGGGGTACTTTCTTATTTACAATTATGTATTAAAATAAATGGAAGGTAAAATATAAATTAAATAAAATGAGGACATTTACTTAAACTAAAGAAATGTAAATATGTTGTAATGTTTTGTATCAATCAAGTGTTCTTCTACATGTTATCAATTTAGTATTAAGTTTTTCTAAAGTGAATAGTCGACTATGTGTCTATGCTCTGTCGATTATGCCTGTAAATAGTCGATTATGTGCCTATGTTCTATCGACTGTGTTTATGGATAGTCGACTATGGGTCATGATCTGTCAACTATGCCCAAGCTTCTATCAATTATATCTTGCTCTGTCGACTATTGTGTTGGTTCTATCTACTACCAAAATTGTTCTGTCGACTATCCTTGTGTATGATGATAGCAATTTTCTTCATATTTTTTGATCTGTTGACTATGGGTATGGTTTTGTCGACTATGTCTTGTTTTGTTACTTGATTCTGACGACTATCCATTATCTTCTGTCGTCTATCTCTTTTTGCAGAAAGCTTCCAACAACTAGTTTTTTCAAATCCCAACGGTCACAAACGGCTGGTTTTCGGGAAAAACTTTTGGGAAGCTTATATATACAACTCAAGGATGATCAAGAGAAGGCTAATGGATGGGAATGAAATAATTTGAACTTACTGTTATTCTCATTTTTGTCTTTACATCGACTGTGCTTCATTTTTCTCTCTTCAAGGCTTTAATCTTTATTTGTATTAATTCATTCAAGCCTTGTTTCATGTTTTGAGAGATCTTGTAATTAAGAGATTTATCTCTTAGATCATCTCTTTATTACACATCTTGTATTTCCTAGCTTGTGTAGCTAGAAGGCCCATTTGAGTGGGAGGTTTTGTAATTTTCTTAGTCACAAACTAGAGGACCTACTTGGTTTAAATAGAGAGTTTTAGTGGATTGTTTGGAAAATCCTTAGTGAGGAGCTAATGTAGTGGAGTAGGCTTGGGTTAAGCCGAACCACTATATATCTTGGTGTTCTTGTGTTTTTTAAATTCTCTTTGTTGTCAAGCACCTATCAAATCCTCGCTTGCATTAAATTTTTATTTTCTATCAAAAGGATTTCAAGATTTTCAAGCTATTTTTTAAATAACCAATTCACCCCCCTCTTGGTGTGTGCTATAGCACCTCCCGGTCTAACAGAGAGAAAGTTAGATCGCCTAAGGGAGAATCTGGACTTGCTAGAAGAATTTAGAGAAAAAACGGCGGTATAGTTGGTAGCTTATCAGAAGAGGATCTCCAGTTATTATAACGAAAGGGTTCGCCCTCGTAAACTTGAAGGAGGAGATCTGGTACTTAGAAAGACAGCTGTCACCAACGCCCTCAGGGAAGAAGGGAAGCTCAAACCGAATTGGGAAGGGTCTTATAGAATACAAAGGATGCTGGGGCCCAACACTTGCATACTGTACACATTGCAAGGAGAGATGATGGGAAAAACTTGGAATACTATGCACCTCAAAAGATACTTCCCTACTCTGACGGTTGGGGCTAATTATGAAGGATCTAAGGTATAAGACATGGAGGTGTGTTCATTGCAAAAAGCACTACCCGACTCCACTGTGAGCTAGAATTCTTTTTAATTTTTCCATGTAATAATTCCCCCATGAATAAAAGAATACAGTCCCCTGTATTCCCGTGGAGTAGGCAAAGTTATAAGCCAAACCACGTAAAATCTCTTGTGTCTTGAGCATTTGTATGTAGCTAAAATGTAATGAAGGTACAACAGCTCAAACATGGTCCCTGAAGAGGTCAAGGTCGCCCAATGGTAATCAAGTGCATATGACCACGAGCTGGAATGGGATTGCCGAGAGGTCAGACGCCTATGCCCGCAGACTCACCCGAATCCCTTGACTGAGTCTGGTGCTATACCCCTGTGCTAGACTTGACTCCTTGGTTGATCCGGAAACTAGGTCTCCCGATAAACTCAGACGCCCAAAAGGAATCCCGAACCAGACCGATGGTTGAACCTAGATTCCCTAGGGGTAGTCTAACTCTTGGAAGGGATGGAAGACAATGAAGCCGCTAGATGGTAAGTTGAAGGATGCCTTCACCAGGCGAGGCTTAAGTCGCCCAGTTACGATCTAGCACTTATGACCTAAAATAGGGTTGGGATCATCGGTTGCTCTGACGCCTATGCCTGCAAACTCACACAAATCCCTTGATTGAGTCCAGTGTTATGCCTCTAGATTATACCTGACTCCTTGGTTGATTTGGCGTCTAGGACTCCCGGTAAACTCGGACGCCCGAAAGAAATCCTAAATCGAATCACTGGCCAAACCTAGATCCCTTGAGATAGACTGGACCTCAGAATGGTGGGTAAGAAGGTGAAAGAAATGATTCCACTCCCGAAGGTCTGGTTACCTAGCCTTAATCTAGTGCCTATGACCATAAACCAACTCAGGATCATTGGATGCTCTGATGCCTATGCCTTCAGACTCACCCAGATCCCTCGATTGAGTTTGGCACTATACCCTTGTGCTAGACCTAACTCCTTGGTTGATCTGGTGCCTAGGTCTCCCGATAAACTCGGACGGCCAGAAAGAATCCCAAATCGGATCACTGGCCAAACCCAGATCCCCTGAGCTAGACCGGACCTCAGAATGGTGGGCAAGAAGGTGAAAGAAATGAATCCACTCCCAAAGGTCTGGGATCATTGGATGCTCCGACGCCTATGCCTGTAGACTTACCTAGATCCCTCAATTGAGTCTGGGGTTATGCCACTAAACTAGACCCGACTCCTTGGTTGATCTGGCGCCTAGGTCTCCCGACAAACTCAGACACCCGAAAGGAATCTTGTGTTGGATCTTTGGCCAAATTTAGATTTCCTATGGTAGACGGACTCAAGGGAAAATACTGAACACCATTGAAAGGTATCCCCTCTTAAAGGCCACACATGCCTACCCTAGGAACGTTCGTGAGGGTCTGACAATGAGGCCACCCCCAAATTTGACCAAAGTCGAAAGCTCGATGAATGTTGCATGAGTCTCATGGTCAAGGACACGAGGCCTATCCCGAATTTCATCAGGCAAAAGGGCCTCGAAAAGAGAATACAAATATAAATAGACAAAAATCAAACCACTACTACAAATAAATAAAAGCTCAAGTCAGGGGCAACTTGAATTCTCAACCAGGGGTATGAATGCAAGTAGCATAACTAATAGGCTAATGATAGAAGTAGAGCAAGATTACGTGGTTATGAAAATAAGGCAATAACATGAGGCACATTGGAACAACCACAAAGACTCCATTCATCTAAAAGGTGATAAAATAAAATACAACAACTAAAGAAATATAATAGAAACTCCAAGAAGTACACTTTGAGATGAAACTAGTAAAAATCATCGTTCCTTACAGCCCAGTTAAAAACAATACAAATCGTAAAGTCCACACTAATCATTAGATGGAGGACGATCTGCATGTCGACACTTACTTCACCCTTCTCAAACTCAAGGACATAGGCCTCCACAGACCTTGCAGGTTATTGAGGTCATCCTCTAAAGCCTTTCTTATACATTCCTCAGGCTCAGGTTTATTCGAATCATACTTTCGCCAATCGGGAGGAGTCCTGGTAGACATAGTATTGTCGAAAGTCATCTCTGGGAAGGAGTCCCCCAGACGCCTGGACTCTAGGAAACTGCAGCTGAGGTAAAAGCTGAACTTTGAGAAGCAACTAGCATAATCATCCTTGTGGTGATAACAATCCTTAGAAAGGCGGTATTGCTTCACAACATCTTTCATCACCTCTTCAATCTCTTGCCTCCTATTCTCTAACATCTTCTCCATTTCTAACTGAGCATGGGCAGTCATTTGGAGCGATGCAGCTACTTGTTCCTTAGGGTCGGCCAAGTCACTTTTCAAGCGTGACACCTCCCTTTGGGCCTCTGCCAAAGAAGATACTTTTTCTTCGTAAGCCCGGTTTCGTGCCTCTAGCTCTTCTTGCCATTTACGGGCATCGTCCTCTGCAACCTGGAGGCTAATGGAAAGGTCCTGAAGTTGAGATTGAAGGCTAACCTTGTCCGATTCAAAATGACGGATTTTCATATTTAGGACCTACTCGTCCTCCTTCCACTGGAAAGACTTTTGCGTCAGGTCATAAATCTATGCCTCTTGACAAGTAAGGCGTGTACGGTTCATGGCATTGGTCACTACCACATCTTGAGCATCCTATAAGAGAAGAAATTGGGAAAGTCAGTAGGTGAAAATTTTGGAGAAAATTAAGGCAAGGGAGACTTACGATTGTGAGATAACACTCAAACTCATCCATATCCTGTGGAGAATTCCAAAAGTACCAACCCTCATCGCACGGAAGGATGAAAGAATAAAGGAGACGAGCATCAAAACCCGGCATTTCTATCGTGTCTGTATCCAAGACCCCAGGCCGCATGTCAAAGCGCTACCTGCGAACCCAACTATTGTCATCCAATTGTATTGCCCTCTAGTGGGGAGCAGGTAGTGAAGGCAGAATGGGAGTCAAACCTCTGGAAGCAACCATTTTCTCCATATGTAGGATGCGATGATTGTTACGTTGTGGGTTGACTACAGCATAATGATACAACCCCCGACCGCTATCCTAGAATGCATTGACGGCTACCTGGTCGAAGCAGGAAGTAACCTCACCCTCTAGGGCTCTGGGAAAGCTCACTCCCGCCCCGTGTCTGTCTGCCTCATAAGTTGCACGATGGGGAGCCCTATTGTCATGGCCCATCCTCTCAGGATTAGCCCCGCTCATTGCTGCTGACGCAACCATCTAGAATGATAGGTGAAGCACTGGATCAACTCTCTCCGCTGGGGGAAAGTCTGGGAAAGACTCCGCTGGTGGATCAAGAGGAAGGAAATAGTCAGCAGGCTGAAAAGTTGCAGGGTCCACCTCTTCCTGGTGATGACTTATCTTCTTCCTCCGATGGTGATGACGTGAAGGAGCAGTAGTCTCTCCCACTCCCTTGTCCTGCTTGACGTTCTGAGCATCAAGGCAAGGGGTCTCGTTATGGGGGTCAAGAGGGGGTGATACTTCAGCTTAAGCGGCTCCATGGGTGACCCTTAGATGAAAAGACCTCATTAAGTGATGCATGGCTGCAAGGAAAAGATACGATGGGGTTAGATACCAAAAAATAACTTGAATGCAAAAATTCGAACAAGGCAGGGCTAGCAAAAAAGGAATAATTACAAGCAACTAGGAGGTCCACACCCTTTGGAGAAGGCCGCTCTTATTGAGGGATGTCCCCTCCTCTCGTTGTGGCAATAGGTGTTGGGTTGGCTGGAGATTGCGGGCGTGGCACCCTAGGCACCCTACGATGAGACGATTCACTAAGTTCGAGGACCCATCCCATCCTTACTAACCTATCTATGGTGAGGAGATCGAGGAGTTGTTTGGGACCACCCCAAGTAATAACATGGCGACTGTCCTCTAGCTCCCTAAGCTTAGGGATTAACGCACTTATCCTCAATTTTGCTACCCTTTTAGGATTAGTACGCCACTCACGTAGAGCATTCCACACCTCATTTGAAGGTTTGAGCAAAAACCACCGGGAGTCAAATGAAGCCTCTCTACGAGGGGAGTCAAAGAAAAGACGGTCCTCTCTAGATCGTTGGAGAGTGTACATATGACAACACTCTTTTACTAAGCGTAAATGAAAGAGGTCATAAAGAAAGTCTACAGTGGGATCTATGTTGTTCTCGTGACAAATGACGAAAAAACAAACTAATTGAGCCCAACCGTTAGGGTGTAACTAGCTCGGAGCTAGCCCACTACGACAGAGGAACTTGAGACCAAAGTCGTGAAGAAGGAGATGGAAACCTAGGATGGGTAACCCCTGGGAAGTTTGTATAGGCCCATTAGGGTAAGTTGATCCGATCCTTCCTATTGCTCGATATGGGATGTTACAGGTAGCTCAAAGTGGATTACTTTCTACCAACAATCAACCTTGGCATAATGTTTAGACAACCAGTCCATACCTAAGATAAGGTTGAAGTCTTTAATATCCAACACCATTAAATCTCCCTCTAATTCCTGATCATGCGCAACAATCTTGCAATCCTTATATATTGCACTATCCCTCAACCTCACATCCCCAGGTATGGACACATCAAATAATATGGAAAATAAAATTCTTGGGGTCGGAACATGACATTCAACTAGAGGAGCAATAAAGGAATGGGTGGAACCTGGATCAAATAATACAAACGAACCAATACCATGTAAGGAGAGAATACCTGAAATCGTACCATTCCCTCTTTCTACATCCGCTGCCATCAATGCAAATACTCTCCCCTGAACATGGGGTCTATCAGTAACAGATGGACGTTGGGCCTGAGGAAATACTGGTTGGGGAGCCATTCCTTACATCCTAAGCACCCCAATTCTCTTATTCAACCTCTGACCTGGACCTCTTGGCCTGGGCCCTCCATACTGGGACGACATAATACATGTGTTGGCTTTGTGGCCTTTCTAGCCACATCAGAAAAAAAAAATCACATCTCAAGTTGGAATCACTCCTGGATTCTGAGGGCAATCCCTACGAATGTGTCCTACCTAACTGTAGAGATAGCAAATTCCTCTTGCAAAGCGACAAGGGTCTCTATGCCTTTTACCACACGTCTTGCAATGCAGGATTTTTGCTATGTTTCTCGTCAAACCTACCTCCCACATTCTCTTTTTATCACTCTCGTGGCCCTAAGAAGAACTCACTCTCTGCACAATGGTGGGAAAATCTGTAACTCTGGCCCGTGCCAGCGCATGCCGAATATCCATTCGTAGCCTTCTCTAAAATTTGATAGCTTTCTTAGCCTCAGTGGATACTAACTCTAGATCTAGCTAACAAAGTGAACTCTGCCTCATACTAGGCCATAGACTTGTTCCTCTGTACCAATTCAATAAACTCATACGTCTTTTGTTCTCTGACCCAGCAGGGGTAATAATTCTCATTGAATGCATCTTGAAACTCCACCCAAGATGGCTCCCTGCCAATAACCCTATGTCTGACAGTTCCCACCATCTTCCCATGTCACCCCTCAATAAGAAAGTGGCCAACTAGACTCTCTACACATCAATGCACCCCATAGTCCACAGATGCTTCTCTACTAACAACATCCAATTTTCTACTATTAAAACATCCACCCTTCCATAAAATTCAAGAGGTCGGAGAGCTATGAAATTCTTCAATAGCTAGCTCTTTGCATTACCATCTACCCCTTGAGCCTCCTAATTTGAAGTCTGACCTTTGTTGTTCCCATTTGGATCACCCTCTGTCTCCTATTAGGCCTGACCTTGCCTTAACTGATTGGCAGTGAGCATATCCACTACCCTCAATATACCATCCAGGGTCACCCACATCTCATTCATTTATTGGTGCAAATATCCGATAGACTCATTCAGAGTGTTAGGCATAAGTGTAGGAGTGGCCTAACCACACCCTCGGCCTTGGGTCGATAGTTTTCCTCTATGAGCACTCATTTTTCCTGCACAACCCACAACCTTTAGAATACAAATTCTTAACTCGCATTAGGCTTTCAAACATGACCCTAACTCTACCCTATATTCCTATGTGTACAGATATTCCTATGTGTACAGAGACTCCTCTTATCCCAACCTTGCTATGATACCAAAACTGTGAGGGCCCAATCTTGGAAATCCCACAAGCATGGGAGCTCCAAGAGGGAGTCCCCGCAAAATGGATACAGATACAATTTATAATTTAAAATATATAAGCATTCCCAAAGTTACTCAGATAACAACATGAGTCAAAATAAACATTTACATCATCATCTATATAATATACGCTTGGCTTAACCAATCGTACATTTTTCCAAAATAAAATGGAGCAATGGAACTCTAGATACAAAATAAGACTCTTTTTCTTCATGCCCTCGAAATGAACCCCCAAGGACCTTTCGATTGGGAAAGCCCTGTACACATGTCTAAACCCCAAGATACTCAAGCTCTTCTCGACTTGGCCCCTTCCTTGGCCTTACCTTTATTTGGAATGGTGCAAAAGAAGTAAAGTGAGCCATAAGCCTCAACAAGTATTATAATAAAGCAATTGAATAGCATCATGAATTAAAGGCATGAAGAATAGACAATAAAGTATAGTAGAATTTCCCATACATCAATTACATAACCCCTAATCACGCCCTACCATAATATATATACATTAATGCATTATTATACCATGCCATCACTTTGTGAACCATTGTTCACCACTCTGGTTTTATCCCAAGCGAGCATTATGAGCCTAAGCTCCCACGATCAGGCAAACATCTACCGAGCTTGTTTTCGATATCCTTTTCCCCTCGCAACATAGCTGTGGCGCAAATATAATAGGTGCGCTAATATACATATATCATGTGCATGCACTCAACCACAACATATATTATTTTGAGCATGCTCACCTATTAATCTTCCAACATCTCATTTATGGACATTCACTTCACCGTACACATGGATAAACCTCTAAATAGGCACCATTCACAATATAAAAGCCAATGAACGTATACATGGGTATTCGTTTTACTAAGCACATAACTCATCTTCCACATCAACAAGAACCAACCATGATATTGAACCAACAAACGAACCCATTATTAATTAATATGATGGTTTGGGGGGTAAAATAGAGCCATTAAAGGATGTATTGAATAGTGGTAGGGTAGAACGGTTGACAACTTGGCCACATCTGTCGACCGCCAGGCGCTTGCTCCAGGAAAGGTCAACAGCTTCGCCCCTAACTGTCAACCGCCAGAGGCCATTCCTCCCAAACTGTTAATAAATTGGGCATGGTCGATTGATAGCCAGAATGTAACTCACCCGATCACCCCCTGAACAACACACAACGGTCGATAGACCAAGCAACGATCCCTTGACAGAATGCAAAATCCCCTGACAGTCGATAGACAAGAAGGAATGGTCAACAGACAGCAACGAAAATGACATGCTTGAAGCTAAACTACATGTAAGCTACACCAAACTCTTGCATGCAACTTAACTCTAACAATAAACACGTCATTCCCTTGAAAAGAAGGGGTGAGCCCACTTTCCTAAAATAATAGGGTTTCATGAACAACACCACAAAAATGGATGATCTATGAACATTGAACCAAAGAAAGGGATCAAGGTTTGCATCAGAAGGAAATATGAGGAGTAGAAACTTGTATATGAAAAGAAGAAGGACAAAAAGAACTTGTCTTTTAAAAGGAAAAGAGGAAGAAGAACTTGCCTTAGAGATTTGGATGGCTGACCGAAAATGCAACTTGCTGAACTATAATCCTTCCTTCTTGAAACTCCCAAAAATCAAAGGAAGAAGAAGAAAGAAAGAAGAAGAATCAGGTGAGAAAAAATAGAAGAGAAGAAGGAAGAAGAAAGAAAAAGTATGGAGGATGGGGAAAAGTGGCCTGCACTCCAAGCTCACCTACTCCCACCTAGTAGTTGTCGTTGCCGCCTTCGCTGCCACCATTGACAATCACCCCCACAGCTATTGCTTCCATTGATTACGCGACACCAACGTTCATCGTCTGTCATTACTTGTCCATTGCTCGCAAATTAACCTTGTCACAATAGTTAATTTGCTTGTTTCGCACCACCGTCGAATGCCTCGCTATCAGACGTTGCCATCGCCATTGATCAACAACCCACTTAGCTTCATCGATCACCTTTGCTGATAATGACATTAACCGACCATTTCGTCTTCTTCGTCATTTTCATCATTAATCTCTACTATTCGATCGATCGCCAATAACCGCCTTACTTTTACTTACCATCGATTGTTGGCCTTGCTCTGATTATGCCTCCTGTAATACCCAAAAATTTTGGGTTAATTGGGAAATAGTATTTTATTAGACAAATGGGATACGGGGAAAATAAGTATCAGAATAGCCCGATAAATTTACCGAATTGACTGCAAGGAGTGCCCTGGAGCCGAGATGCCTAAAGAAAATGATATGGAATTGTTGAGTATTTTGAGGTATGATTTATGGCATCGAAAGAAATTGGATCAGAAATGGTTTTCAGCATAGCTAAAATACAGTTGTGATTTGGGCTGAAAAATGAATAATTGTAGGGGACTTTCGGGAAGTCAATGGAATCCTGAGGAGGTTCATATTTGGTGTGTAGAGCAACCCTTCAGTGGTTTTTGGAAGAAATAAAAGGGTTTACGGCCAAAACAAAGATTCGGGCCTAAGTGTAATTTTTTGAATTTGTTGGAGGGAGGTCAAAAGGATGATTTTTCAGAATCTTCAGGGATGAAATGGAAGTTTTAGGACTTGAGGGTCTCAATGACAATTATGGAAAGTTTAGGGGCTTTGTGAAAGAGGGTCAAAGTATAAAAGAGAAAATAGTTAGGGCAAAAGTGTAATTTCTCAAACTTGAGGGAGCAACCTTCCATGGATGACCAGCCTTTTCTAGTCACCGACTAGCCATTTTAGACCATGGGGAATTTAAGGAACGGGTCGAAGATGCTCTAGGGTCCGATTTGGGTCGACACTGACTGCGAGAATGGTCGGATTTGAAGATATCCAACTAAAAGTTTGGCCAAATTTTGGAAACTCTGCAAGTCATCATTGTGGTCAATTTTTTAAGAAATTAGGTCGATCCAAGGGCTGTAGAAGCCTCAGAGGCGTCGGTTTGGCAAGCCTTGAACGTTTGGAAGCTCGAGAACGCCTATAAATAGAGGTGGCTGAAAGCTTTGAAAAAATTAAATTCTTAGATCTATGAGTTCGCGGAGAAATTGACAGAAGCAGATAAGGGGCTTTTATTCCCCATGTCCACAGCATCAATTCTGAAAATTTTGAGTGATTTTGGTTAAGAGTTGAGGGAGATCCGAAACCTCGTTGGAAAAATGAGTTTCGCTGGAAAACGAGCTTGAGCAGTCGAAAAACAACTCTAATCGAGGTGTTTGAAACTCTTATCCTGTAGAGAGCGAAAAGAGGAAGGCGTACGTTCAAACAAGGGGCAAAACGAAGTTTGGATGAAGGAGATATGGCCCAAAACTAGAACATAACGTAGTTGCCAACGAGCTGAAGGAGGAAGAAGACCGGTGCTTGTGATACACGCGCCAGTAATAGGTGCGCGTGAGGCAGCCTTGCACCGGCGCGTGAGTGGTTGGAAAATCTTGGAAAAAATTTCTAGAATCCTAGAAAATCAAGATCTATGTGTTTGTGCAAAAAGTTTTGGATTTGGCCTTTCCGGTTTCTCGATTTTGGCGCCGACCAGTCTTATTTTACATGCAAACAAAGCATTGAGGTAAGTTCTGAAATTTTCTCTTGAAACTCTTAGCATATTATGAATTGTTGGGGAGAAAGATTTGAGAAATCAGTTAAGGAGGTATTTATTTGGAATATTAAAGAGGAAAATGAGAGAAAAATAGAGAAAATGCAAGAAAATTAAGAAAAATAGGTTTTGATGCTTATTTAAATGAATATGATGATTAGGGTACTTTGAGGTTTAAAGTGAAATGACTTGTTCAAATTTTGAGGTTGACACGTTTTTCGAGGTACCCTGAATTTTGTCAAATGTGAGAGTTCTTATACTTAAACTTGGTTTTTATTCTATCTTAAACTTGATTTGATCCACACAAAGGTTTTGTTGCATGTGAACGGTTTTAATTAGTGATGGTTGGTTTCATATGGGTTTGTCCCGAAATATTTTATGCATGTGCATTGAATTTTGTGCGATAAATTATGTACATGAAATGTTATTTCATATGATGCCTCGAATCATGGTTTGTGGCATTGGCATGTTTTGTTGGGATGTCAACCTGGGATGTTGCCTCGATAGTGTAGCCGTAATTCCCCAAGGGTGTTTATCGAAAAAACGTACAGGGGTGTCTCGTGTTGTGTGTTGGGATGACTACCTGGGGTTTCGTGCTGGGCTGGGTGGCCAAGGAAGTTACACTAGGGTGACTGGTTGTACATATGGGATAGGATGTCAACTTATGATGTGGCGCTTGAGTGATAACATTAGAGAAGCATGCCAAGGGAAAATACCCATTTGTGACGGGGGCTGAGAATGGACACCACCCTTACAAGTCGACAAGTGGCGGGGTTGTAACACTCAGCCTTCTCAGGGCGTTAGGTAACATAAGATTCCGGGGATATATTTTTTTTCAAACAACGGAAACCCAACACATAAACCGATCCCCGAAAATCCCGTTACACCTTTTTAGTATATTAACTTAGAAACATTAATAAACTAAGACAGGTAAATTAGGCTAAATGCGGAAACTAGATCGAAACCTCAATAGACATAATCAGAACCACTTTATTTATAACATAAAGTCAAACCAACGCTTACATGACGTCCTCAAAATAAACAACGTAATTGAAAGCAACATATTATAAGCTATCCACTAATCGTCGTCACTCCTTGGCAATTCTCTTTCCCTTCGCACCGCTGCCTTCACCTGGAACGTTTGAATATTCTCGAGACAAAGTCCATATTAGATGATGAATCATCTAAGTGAGAGTTCAAAACACGTTTTCATGAATGAATGCAAGACATGAAATAAACCAACACTTCCCAGTAAGCCTTAGCCCAAGAGAATCCTACAGCGCTTAACCCTACCTGTAATACCCTTAGATATCGTAAATAATAAATCAAAATTTTAGTATTTTAAGACCCTAAAGAAATTATTAGAATTTTAAGTGTTTATCAGTAGGGTAAGTATAAATTTATTTTTAGTTGTATGTAATTAATTTATTTAGTTTAAATCATAGTATAAAATATATAGTATAATTAAAATATACTTATGTACCAGAAATTATATATATAGTATGTATTGGGATTTTTTTACTGTTATATGTATATATGTATATTATAGATAGAGGTATATGTATAAGTATGTAAATAGGTATAGGTGTATATGTATATGTATGTATATGTATATAAAAAAAAAAAAGCAAAAAATCTGGAGCAGGCGCGCGACCATGCTCTGGCCGCGCCTGCAACCAAGAAATCAGAGGTGAGGGGGGGCATTAATGTCCCAAAGGACGTCGGAGTGGCCTTCTAGGACGCGTGGCGCTCGTGATGGGACAACTCGCGGCGAGTTTCGGCTATGAATAACTGCATTCGAGCAGCCTCCTTCATCCGAAAATTTCACTTCTTAGATCAGGCATTTGGGGCAGTGTTGGGAGGATTTGAGAGTGGGGTTTTGGTCCTTGCGTCATGGGCAAGCTTTCTGGAAAGTTTTGTGGCCAATGGAGAAGAGGAAGAGGTGGATTGAAGTCTCATCGAAAAATCGCGAGTCGCCATAGCCACGCCTTCAATTGCAAATTTGAGGTAATTTTGTTGTGTTTTTCGCAAATCTAAGGCTGTTTTTGGGTTCGGGGGGTCGATTATGTGAGGGAAGGAAGCTTTTTTTGAAGTTTTAGGGCCCAGTAGCATCACCGGCAGCGAGAGGGCTGCCGGAGAAGACACAGCAGGCGGGCGTGTGCAGCCACACACCGTGAGTAGAAAGAAGACACGTGGCTTACACTCGCCTGCCAAGAAGAAAAAAAAAATAAAATAAAGAAAAATAAAAATAAAATAGATAAAATTTTGCAAAAATTTCCATTAAATCTAGAATTTTGTTTATGTCTTATTTTGTGAAAAATATTCTGGAAAATGCTAAATTAATTATTTACTTAAGTAGTTTTACTATTATGGAAATAAGGAAAAAATAGGAATTTCAGTTGGAAAATTTTAAGAAAATTCTAGAATGTTAGAAATATTATTTAAAGAATATTAGTAAAGAGAAATTGAGTTATATGAAAGTTTGGATATTTATTATGTAATTTTGAATAAATAAGGCTTAGAAATAAAGAGAAATTGTAGAAATTATGAGAAAATAGTAAATTAATATTCTGAAAATAAATTTAATGTTTTAGTAATCCTTGGGGCAAGAGGATTGGGAAATATCCCACTCGACACGGTTATCGAGGTCGACACGCTTTTCGAGGCAACTTAGTTGTAAGTGTACTATTACAAGTTTAGTACGGTTATAAATGTTTATCTTCGGAAATGCTTTCATCATATTGACATGCTCTGATATGTATCCATCACGTAGACTACATTCATAACATGACTATGAAATGCATAAATACACGTTGATATCATTGATCACACGCATAAAGGCCGTAGGGAGTACGAACTGGCACCGTTACTTTACCATACACCCCGGCTTCGAAAGAGGTGGCCGCAAAAATGGTAGGTAGCATGTGGGGTGTAGTTGACACCTACGATGGATAAGATATTGCATGCACACATGATAAAACATATGTACCCTTACTTAGATGGTTCATCATCTAATATGGGTTTTTGCCCCTGGAATATTCAACGTTCTAGTCAGAACTTGCAGTGATGGCACGGAAGCCGATGATGTGTAGTGACACGAGTCGTCAAGGAATAAGCAAGTGTACCATGTTATGTTGTAGTATGGATATTTTGAGTATTATGTACGCTTTAAATTATCTTTAGAAACTTATGTATCAACTTTGTAATAAGTGCCATGTTCAGTTATCTATGTATTAAATGTTATGATCAGGTTCGATTTTAGCTTCCGCTTATATGATTCAGTTAAATCTAGTGTATGTATTGTTACGCCTAGCATTAGATAGGCCTAAGGGAATTTCAGGAATATTGTAATTTAGAATAAAAAAAATAAAAAAAAATAAGTCCCAAATTTCCTAGGTTATAACATGCCCTGAGTAAGTGGGGTGTTACACTACCACGGGGAAAGAACAATCTCTCTTAAAGCCATGCCTACCATACCGACACACCGACACGACGCGATTCTAGCTTAAGAGGGGCAAGATCAACGCATCTCCCCAACATCTTGGGAACAATCATTACCAACTCCCAGCCTAGGAGGGTCACATCAACGCAAGAACCCGATTCACCACATTTATGTCGGAGATTACGTTCCCAGTCTAAGCATCCAGGAACCACCACACAATCCCAACTCAAAACCTCACATAGACCACCTAGTCATCCTAGTACAACTTTCCTGACCAAACGGCTCTGCACGGAAACCAAGACGGTTATCTCGGCATGCTCACCAGCACAAGATACCCCTATTATTTCGTCACACCCTTGGAGAATTATGGTTACACTATCCAGACAACATTTTAGGCTGACATTCCACATGAACAACACAATATGGACCACCTAGTCATCCTAGTGCAACTTCCTTGACCAAACGGTCCAACATGAAAACCAAGACAGTTATCCCGACATGCACACTAGTATAAGATACCCCTATTATTCCGTCACGCTCTTGGAGAATTATGGCTACACTATCCAGACAACATTTTAGGCTGACATTTCATATGAACAATCATAAAATGCATGACAATGCCACTTTTCACAATTCAATGCATCATATAAACAACATTTTATAAAATGCAATGCATCAGTACAAAACGTTTAGGGATGAACCTCCCTCATAAAACTAACCGTCACCGGTTACCGTTTGTATGCAACAAAAACCATTTTGCATGAAATCTCAACAGATTTAGGTAACACAAACACCAAGTTTTAGGGTAGAAACACCCACAGTAAAATAAGTTTTGGGGGCTAACACTCACAACTTAAAACCAAGTTTTCAGGTAGAACACTCACCTTGAATGTATTCGAGATATCTCGATCCACGTGAACAACCTCGATTTGTGTGCCAAATCATAAACACCCGAACTTATACTCAACCTCAAGTCACGATACTTCCTAAACACCATATTTAATTAAAGAGCATCAAAATCTATTTTTCCTCAATTTTTCATAATTTTCACCTCGATAATTCAAAAATAATTATCTCCTCAAACATTTTTTCAAAATTTTCCACATGATAAATCCTCAAATAATTCAAGGAAAATTCTAAAGCTAAGTTTTGATTTTACCCCTATCAGACGCACCCTCACGCGCTTAGCACGTGGCTGCGCATGAAGTGTAGCGTGTGCAGCTCACACGCCACCTTCCCCGATTTTCAACCACTGGCGACAGCTCTGATTCCAGATCTGAGTATACCCCCTTGATGCCCTTGCTTAGTTGATCTCAATGGCACCTTTGGATGCCCGAAATGTCACCTAAAAGAGCCCCAAATGGCTGGTTGCAGGTCGACGAAGGCGAACCGCCTCAAGCTTTCTGGCGAGCTTTGAACAGCCTTCAAACATGCTCCAATCTGCACCAAATTCTCCAGAATCCTTCTCATTGATGCAAGGACCAAAATCCCTTAAACACTCTCTCAAAATCACACCAAAACGCGGCCAATTTGTGTGCTAAAATTTGGCCAAACCCTTACCCCTTTTATAGCAAAATTCGACCACTTCTCGGCCAATCACTGGGCAGAAATTGGCCCCCACAAAACCCCATGCCGTATACTACCTCTCCCAGGTCTCCCTCAGCTGTCCCATCACCTGAAACGGTGACCACGTGCGGTGGAAGGCGACGGCCGACTTCCCTGTGCGTTCACACTGCATTTCTATTTATTACACTTTACCCTCTTTAATTTCTTCCAATCTCATTTTGGCCTTTTCCATAATACCCCTGATCTTTCCAACAATACCAATAAGGCCCACAAGTTTTGTACTCTTCATTTCATCCATGAAATTCCTAAAAAATTACCCTTTTGACCTTTCTCGGGCAAAATTAGAAAATTACACTTTGGCCCGGTTGTTTGATTTGACCCCAAGTCCCTTCGTTTCAACCCGAAATCACTCAAGGGTTGTTCTACATATAAAATTTAGGTCCGCAAGATGCTTCATTGACTCTCTAGATGTTTCCTACGTCAATTCAATTTTTCAACCCTATCGACAGTTGTATCGAAAATTGTTCCCGATCCAACTTCTTTTAATACCTAAAATCACATGTCAAATCACTCGTCAGTATTATTCCATTTTCCTTAACTATCTAGGGTCTAGGGTACTCCCTTCGACTGATTCGATCGCTTAAAATTGCGATAGTGTACCCTACAACATCATTTTTTCAAAAATTCCATTTTTGCCCTTCATAAAATGCCATTTATACCTTTAAGGACTTCTCAGGTATTACAGAGGCTGAGAGTGTACACCACCCCAGACTGGCTTAAGTGGCGGGGCTGCGAGTGGACACTACCCTAAAAGCCTTGAGCGGTAGTATTGCTTCCGAGGTGGACGTGAATTCCCATGATGGTGTTGATCATCATGTGGCCAACATTTGTGTTGATGTGATCTGTTATGCTTCTGAGTGGGAACATAATGATGAAGAGGTGATTCTCGGGTTCATGCATTGATGTTGCCCCCTCTTAAGTTAGGATGGTGTTATGCAAATGCGTTGATATGATTGTGTTGCCTTTAGAGATATTGTATTTTCTCCAGTTAGGGTTAAGTGCTGTGTGTGATTCTCTTGGATCAGAATTTGTCTTTATATTCAGTTGTTTCATGTCTTGCATACATTCATGAAAATATTTTGAACTCTCACTTAGATGATTCATCATCTTATGTTGGACTTTGTCCCTGGAATATTCTAACGTTCCAAGTGGAAGCAGCAATGATAAAGGGAAATGAATTGTCGAGGATTGACAACAACTTGTAGGTGGATCATAGCATGTCTTTTTGGATTATTATGTATTTTATTTAGATGATATGATGTTAAACGATGGTACGATTTTGGATGTTATGGATGAGATGATTTCGATTATGTACCGTATCAAGTTTCGATCTAGCTTTCATATTTATGATGATATTACCTGTCTTAGCTTGATGATTCTAAGTTTGATAAGGTAATACGGGATTGTCGAGGAACGATTTATGTTTTGTATTTATGGAAAAAAAATATATCCCCAAAATCCTTGAGTTATTTATTCATATAACGCCCCTCGGGAGGAGCGGGGTGTTGCACCTCCCATCTACTCTTGCCGACCATCCACAAGCCATTATCGTCTTTGGTTGTTTTCCCCTTTCCATCGATTGCCTGAAGCTCTGCCAATACTGAGCTCCGCTATTGTAAATGACCACTACTTTAGGCAAAACCCATATTAGATCCAGATCTAGTTTGACCCAACCCATTGGTCCACTCCATACCCGCTTCAAATCTGATCAGCCATATCTAACCAATCTATCAAGATCTAACCCAGATCTGACCCATCAGACCAGATTCGAACGATTAGATCTGTCTAGCTTAGATTTGCTTCCTAGATCCAATAAAGATATGTTGAGGCTAAATCAAAGTATTAGATTTTCACTATGACAAGTTAAGATGCATGCAATTTTAGACTGATGGATTTAGATGAAGGTGGAGTCCTCAAGAGGATTTACATTAGTGAATGTGGAGTCATTAAAGTCAATAAAGATATGTTGAGCCTGATCTCGTTGCCTATACTTTAAGTGCGGTTGAAGATATCCACCATAGTAAACTTTGTGTGGATTTGGTTGGTATTCCCTATGGTGAAGATTTGGTTAGTATTCGTTAGGGAGATTAATTCTCTGTGATTTTTTTGAAAGAAAGAATTCTAGATAATTCCATATGTGGATTTCAAATCAAAGTGGAGATTTGTGATAATTATGATTCAAAATCACATTCATTTGTGATTGTGTTTTCTAATTTGACCGTGATTAAGATTTCAACTTTGACTATGACTAGGATGTTGTCAAATTCAATTGAATTTGGCAAGGATTTATCTCATCAAAAGAAATATCTTCTTGGCTTACCTTATTAGAAGGAATATTTTCATGAATCATCTTCTGATCATAATAGAATTTCTTGTGTTCATGTGTAGATGATTTTAGATCTATAAATATGTACCAAATGTGTGAGATCCAAATTTTCTCGAATTTTTTTTTATACAAGCTCTGATACCGAATATTTAATAACAACAGAGGCCAATATAAATATTTATATCACCATTCATTAAACATTCAAATTAGGGATTAATCGCCCATATATCTCAAAATAAGTAGGGCAACAAAATCTAAATATAAAATTAAACATTCTTTTTCTACCCTCAACCCAAACCCTCACGGATCTTTTAGTCGGGATTGCTCTATACACATAACTATGATCAAGCTACACTAGTTTGCCCTCATCCAAGCTTCCCCCTTACCTAGAATGATGCAAAGCAAATATGAGCCATAAGGCGCAGCAAGTATAATATACAATAAACAGGATAAATAAAAAATGAATCAATAAGGGAATTATCCACTTACATTAAAAACCCCCAATACGAGGGGTGCATCATAATAGCTTATAACAAAAGGAGATTTACTCATTTTTATTTGACACATCCATGACATATTATTCCCCATCATGTACCCATACCATGTTATACCACATCATGCCCATACTATGATATATGCATCCATGCCATAACTCATAACACCATTCAATTTATGCTTATGCTCATTTACTCACATACGGTCCTTAGGGCTCAGACGTAACACACCAGCACCCAAGGCCTCAAAATACATGTAACATACATAATTTCAATTAAATCTTTAACCTGTGGACCGAGTTCCACTTATCAAGCTCATAGCCATAGCTCGCTCTCATCAAGCGCTCATCCATCCAACTCTGAGTAACAATACCATATCATTAACTTATGGACC
Organism: Diospyros kaki; assembly: GCA_036245055.1. NCBI lineage: Eukaryota > Viridiplantae > Streptophyta > Magnoliopsida > Ericales > Ebenaceae > Diospyros > Diospyros kaki. Next base: position 24,537,490 of record BSEG01000003.1, on the reverse strand, counting down.
ATCGTCCACCCACACACTGGTTTTTCACCAAGCGAGCATTATGAGATGAAGCTCCCTTGTGCTAAGCAAGTGCCCATTGAGCTTGGTTTTGAATATCCTTTTCCCCCATGCGAACATAGTCATCGTGCAAAATAATAAGTGCGCTAAATAGTTATCATGCACATACATCAACTTGCAAATATATATATATATATATATATATATAAATTCGTGCATGACCACACGCTCCCCATATCACTTAGCTCATGGACGAACATTTCGCTACACATGTCACCCTAATGATGGTCCACAATCACATGAGATCAAAGTATATATGTGTTACTACCAACATGACTAAAACAATTCCAAGTATGCATATACTCACACATGGATGAATAATAACTCGACTTCATGCTCACAAAGGCAATTTCAATGCATAAATAAATTCTTGCGTGATTATATGCAATGTACTACTTCATAACCATGATTGTATTTTATTCTACTCCCGAAAGATGACCAATCAACATTAGAATTAATGAATGAATTCAATAATAGATAATACTGATGTTTGGGGGAAATACCAAAGCTGAATAGGAAGAATCAGTCAATAACAGGGGCTGAACGGTCGACAAATACATCTCAACAATCAATCATCAGTACTTGGTTTCATGAAACGGTCGACAGTCTCGTCCCAATGATCGAGAGCTAGCGCCCATGCATCCAAAGGTCAACAATTCTGACAAGGTCAGTCGACTGACAGAACTTGAAAACGATAACGACAATGTGAGAAACCCAAAAATACATGCAAAATAATACTAAAATCTTGCATAAACTACACCCGAATCAAGAAATGCATCATTCCTTAATAAATATAGGGTGAATTGAAACCCTATTGAGACTTTTGAATAAAATAAATCAAGTATTTAATGAAAATTAACAAGATTAAACATGGTAAAATGTGCAAGAATCATCATCTCAATCATAGGAAGAATAACCGACAAAAAAAATAATTAATTAGGAAAAATTCCATAAAATTTCTAGATTATGATTGGTAACTTCAAGGGCCTATTCCGTGTTCATAACTCAGTCAAATCTCATAAAAATGTGGCTAAATTGAAGCTCAGAATATCTAGTTCCTGAAGTAACAAACAGATTCAAAATCATAAATAACCATAAGAAGTTATTCCCCAAAAACAACAGCAAGACAAAAACTCGTAATAGTAAGATTTCCAGATTTTAAGCAGAAATTAATAGGGATGTTATGGGCTCAAAACACAACCAAATAATTTAAGTAATATGTTAAAACGAATCTTATGAAGTCTAGTTTATGGAACAAAAAGAATATTTTCAATCGAATATAGCAACAAAAAGTTATACCCCAAAAACTAAAGTAAGTTTGGATTACACGAAAACATTAAATTTTTAGATTTCAAGCTATGGTTCACAGGGCTATTACAAGCTCAAAACTTAGTCAAATAACCCCAATAATATGTTCGAATAAAGCTTAGGATGTCTAGTTTTCAGAACAATAAACATAATTCAATTTGGATATAACCACAAGAAGTTATAGGCTAAGGAACACGACAAGGTTAGTGAATTCGAAATAAGAATTTTAGAGCATAAACTTGGGAATAAGCCTTCTAAGATGGAACGAAGGTTGAAAAAAACTTACTTTAAAAAGAAAGAAGAGAAAGAGAACTTGCCTTGAATGATTTCTACAAAGGGAAGAACGCAACCCGCTGATGGAGCAGAAGAACTGAACAGCAGTAAACAGCGGAATAGGGTCGCTGAAACAAAGAAGTAGAAGCCCGCCCTTCTTGAAGCCTTCGAAGATCAGGGAAAGAAAGGAGAGAAAAGAGGAAAAAGATAAAGAGATGAAATGATTGTACCAAAGCCCTAGACTATGGGCTGTTTCTCCCCTTTTGTTTTCTTGCTTGCACCCATGGAGGAAAAAAGGGCTTAAGAGAACAAAGAAAAAAAAAAAAAAGAAATCCTTGCCCGATTTTCGCCACTTTCCTCTTTTCTTTTCTTTTACCTTTTATACCCCCTATTTTATACACACACATATATATAATAACCTATTTATACATTTCAATAAAAACATGTAAAATATATCTATATATATATATATATACACGTGTGCGCGCCGGGTAGCTCGTACTCCCCCACAATTTTATTTTAGTTGTTCAACCCCTTTAGTGATTCCTTCTTCATTTGACTTTTCAACCATTAGCTACAACCTCATTTCTTACTTTTCCACTATCATTTTTCATCCCTATTGCTTTGATTTTTTCTCATCTTAATATTTTATTTATTTATTTTACTTTTCAATCTACATCAAATTTTATTTATTTTGACTCTTCAAACATAACACAATTAATTATTCATTACTTTATATATCAGACAGCTTAGAAGACGAACCCAACAGAAAATGATCGACAGATTGAAAGAGAACGAACTACCATTCACGACCAATCGAAAGCTCCTTGTCATTGGTCGACAACCTGTTGTGCTTTCTTGTCATTGCCTTCCCCTCCCCCCCCCCCGTTTCTTTTCTTTGACTTTTTAAGCACCCCTTTACTTCACACTTCTTTTATTTTGACTTCCCACCCATAACTTATATATATGTATATATATATATATCCTCAACACCTCTATCCAACAATTACAAAATATAACACACCTCAAAAAAATGACATAACGCCATAGACCTATTAATGAGTCATTACAAAATGCAATAGAATTAGTGCAGCAATATCACTTTTGTGATATTAGTGATATTTTATTCTTTTTGTCCGTGATTTTCCTTGATTTCAATTTTTTCACATTAAATTATGTGTTCGTGTGTGTGATTGATGCATTGATTGTGATTTGTTTTCGATCTAATTTCATAACACATATTAACATAAGTTTATCCAAAATACAATGCATAACGTACAAAAAGAATAAAAAGTACTTGTTCCACTTTATTTAATTTGGAAGCACAACATTCTTCAGAGAAGCAAAATCATCTACCATTGATTTCAAGCTAAACTATATGGTGATTTCTTTTCAATGTGAATGACCATACTATTAGCAAGAAACTGTCTTCCATCTTGTTACACAATATAGTTTTTAACATTCATCAACAAAAGGCTCATTCCATAGTTGCAACAGATTCTAGAATAGTAAGAATAATCCATGAATCTATAAATCAAATAATAAGTCATTGGTTTTTCAGTCTCTAGAGTCTTTTGCGTAACTTACCAACTATAGACAAACCTTGCAGCTTTGAATGATTAGATTTATCAAGTTCATACTGTTGCGATTCAAATCTCAATATAATTTCATCTTGTTCAATGAAATCAAAAGGATACTATTTCTCTACAAAAGCACAAACATAACCAACTTCAAAGAAACTGAAACCATTTTTGCATCCAATACTGAACTAAGTATCATGAGTTCTACAATGTGTTCATTAGAGCTGCTATTAACTCTTGTAGCTGAATTGCACAATTTGAATATATATGTCAACTTAATAATAGTGCTTCACTGTGACATGGTCTTTTTGGTGACGAGCTCAACCAATTACATAATGAGCATCCATTTTAGGAGCATCAAATCTCATGCTCTTGGGCACACAATTTCACCTTTTTCAAATAAATTAATTAAGCCAACCATCTTCATTTAATCTCTGAATGAGTGCCTTTGTTGTTAAAACCAAATGCATAGCATTTAAGATATCCTCAAAGACTTTTGCTACAAAGTTTAGCAAAGAATATCAGTAACCCATATAGATATCCCTTTCATCAAATGTAAGATCAGAATATAAGTTCAAAATACGTACGCGCAATAGAGGTTGCATAGACATTCCCTTCTTGTAAGTAGTTGCTTCTCCATGAATATGTTAGAGAACCGAGTAGGTTGCACCAAACATTCTGATAAGGCTGCAAATAGAACAGAAATGAGAACCCCAACGAGGGTATCCCCAGCTCATTCCAACTGATGCTCAATCGCGGAAGCTTTCAAGTAATACGTAACCCCCAAACCCCCTTGTCTCAAACCATAATCGTCTTTTCTCACCCTTGCCCTCTTTTCCTTGCGCCCCCCCTCCCCCCCCCCCCCCCCCCCCCAACCAACCCACGCCCACACCACAGAAAATAATAATAATAATATCTGTTTTCTATCCATTGTGAGGGAGCCCCATGAGATGTGTCGATTTTTTGAAGCTGCTTGCTGCCATTAATTTGCTCTAGAAAACTACAATGAGTGTTCCTCTGCTGGTACAAGCCAAAGGACTTGGACTTCTCTTTTTCAAATTTATGCGCAGCAAAGAGACAAGAAGTGCTAAATATATAATCAATTAGATTAAAACAAGGTTGAAGTTAACTCAATTAAACGACGAACACATAATACTTACAATGAGTGTTCCTCTGCTGGTACAAGCCAAAGGACTTAGACTTCTCTTTTTCAAATTGATGCGCAGCAAAGAGACAAGAAGTGCTAAATATATAATCAATTAGATTAAAACAAGGTTGAAATTAACTCAATTAAACGACGAACACATAATACTCAACAGGTTAGCTAATTTATAATCAAATACCCAAATGGGTACATTTTTTTCTAGACCCTTTTTTGGGTCTAAATCCTAATTATTAATTAATATCATCACACAACACTTGGTGTTAGCCAGACGGCTCCTAAACTCCGATACAATTATAAATCCACTAAACATTTATTATAACCTATAATTAATCATTTTATATATAGTTGTGACAAAATTCAAGTCGAATGGGTTGTTGCCCTAATTTTGTATAACAAACCAAGTGAGCCCTTTCTTGTGCCCAAATCTCTTGACATCCTCTTGCACTTGCTGCCTGAAATCTCTAAAGCTAAACCTTCTATACACTGAAGGCTTTATGCAGCTCTCTATCACAGTGTCGTAGGATGGACAAAAGAAATACGCCGTGGAGAACCTCTCCACTTGCTTGTTGGCCACTACCCTGTGCTCCACGCTCCTGTACACTCCATTGCTCCATGCCTACATTTATAATTAATTTCAGTCAAATTCATCGAGCAACATTATTTTTTGTGTAAAAATACTTTCTAAGACAATGTTAGTTTGTCCAGCATAGTGGGACGAAACACCCGGTGAAAAAGTCGGGGTGTTTAGGCCACCTGGCGATGCAAAAAATCATTTTCAAATTCTCTTCTTACTTGGAATAAGTCCCCGATGTTTACAATTAGGGCTTGGGGGTCGGGTTTGACGGCGATCCACCTTCCATCTTTCACTAGCTGCAACCCTCCAACCTGGTCCTGATAGACTATTGTGAGGAAGTCGCTGTCGGTATGCGGCATCAGGCCGAAGACCTCGGAGTAGTGTGGACAAGGAGGGTATCTGTTCATCCGGAGGTAGCAAGTGCTCGGCAGGCAATTCGATCTGAAAAACTCCGACCAGTGACCCATCTTCTCGGCTAGAATTTCGGCCAGCTCTAAAGCCAAGTCCGACACTTTGGTGGCAAACTGTTCCATTGCCGGGCTGCATATACATACATACATATATATATATACACACACATAATGCAAACAAGATTTTTGTTCAAATTAAAAGCAGAAGCAAACAAACAAGCAAGAGTAAAACAATACTCGATACCTTATTATTATTTTGCGAATCCATTGTTTATAGTAGCAATAAATGGGATTGAATAATATAATCGGGGTAAAATAATAATAATAATATATTATAATATGAGAGAGAAGGGGTACCCCATTAATTAATTAAAGGGCACGATATATAGATAATAATACTCTTGCCTGCTGGTAGCTCACCCCACTCCCGACCTTGTGACAGGCAATTCATGCATGCAAATTAATTCTCGTACATGGAAGTTCTCAATGTACCCCTAATTAATGAAGATGCAGGTTCGTTCCAAGAAATTTTTATCCAACAAAATATTATTAAAAAAAAGATAGTAATAATATATTATATAAATACGAATCACAATAAATACCTAACCATTTTTGAATTATTTGAATTCAATCCATGAGTCCAGTTAAATTTATATCAGTGTTGTCAGTTAAACGTTATATGACAAAAGAAGAAACCCGAATATTTATATATGTGTGTATTTTCTTGAATATTTCAAGTACGGGAAAGCATGAATGGTAAGTGTTTGGAGAGCGAGAGAGAGAACCTGAGGCTGGCAAGACCGGCCAAGCCAGAAATATCAGCCAAAGGAACATGGAAAGCTTCAGACCAGGAGAGCTGCCGGAGGCAGGTGGCGGAAGGAGTTCCCCACCGGTAACTTCCGGCGGAGAAATTCATGTACTTGTCGTTCACCTTCTCGTAGAAGGGCCTCTTGAAGAGCTTCCGCTGCTCGCACCTCATTTTCTCCAAGATTTCACGGCAAATTCCGTGTCTTACAACCTGGAAGAATCCCCATTCTCGGGAGGCCTTGGCTATCTCTCTCTTGCACTCTTCTCTCTCCATTTCTCCGAGCTTCAACCGGCTCAGGTCGATCACCGGCAGCTCGCATGTCTCCACCCAGTCAACCTCGACGGCGATCGTGTCAACGTTGTCGATGAGGGTTTTGTATGCCTTTTGAAAGGGTGGTTCAGATGACACGTCCATGCTTAAAGGCTGAAAGATAAGAAGAGAAAATTTAGGGCTAATATATGTGTATATATAATTGAAAGTTTTTTTCTTTTTGGCATGACCATGAATTAGAAACCAAGATTGGATGGCAAAAGATGGAAGGAAAAGGCCTTTAGAATTTGGCGTTTTGGGGAGTCATTTGTCGATAAGCAGGAGACAATGAAAAGCATGTCTTGCCATATTTCTTGTTTGTTGTCCCGGAAAATGCTTCAGCCTCTGCTTGGGTTTACACCTCTCGGGGGTCCCCCCCCCCCCCCCCAGCACAAAGGAGGAGGTTAAACAGGGCCCCAACTTTCCCTCAATTTTGATCCCCAAGACACTGCTTCAAACATGACGGAGGCGTCCATAGGAGCCGCCAGGTTGCCACTCGGGATAACCCCTGAGGGGCTGCCTCTGCTTTCAATACCTTAATGGGGAGAGAGAGAGAGAGAGAGAGAGAGATTGAACTCTTCTAGAGGAATCAGACAAAGCATGTTAAATTTTTATGCACCAAATTCTTGTAAAAAGAAATCCACCAATGTAGGCAGAAAGAAAATGATACTGTATTACAATCTTTTTTAAAGATATCAACAAGAATAAGTAAAAATACTATTCTGATAATTATTAACGGCATTAATAATGTTTAGGGATATTACTTATTAATGTATAAACCAGATTATTTTGCAAAAATATATATAAAATATTTGTATGAATACCGTTATCCTACTATTCTCCAAAATAGATTTTTTTTTTTCTTTCAATATATTAATATTGATGTGTGGTGAGTGGACACCCTTTTTATATGAATATTGAGGCACCACGTTACTCATCGTACTATGTCCCCTCTTAAACGAGTAATCAATTGCCAGCTTTTAGTTGTGAAAATTTCTTTTTACAGAATTTGTACCTAACTATAATACCTTGATTTCATGTATAGCATAGACATTTAGAATGAGTTAATCATCTCTTTCCAGCAGAAAATAAAATAAAAAAAAATGATCTCCACATATAAATTCCTCCATATACTAATAATTTATTAACCATGTAATCAACCAAGAATTAGTGATATTTGGTCTGAAAACTTGGACCTAATCGTATACTTGGGCATTCAATCAATATATAAATGATCAAGAAATACTATATTTATCAAAGTTTTTCTTATTCTTACTCAAATATTGTGTGATAAAACCACACAATAATAGAATGTAGTTGACTAGAGTGAGAATAGCAATTCCCTATTTCTTTGTGATACGAATAAAAACCGTGTGTACCAAGATATATAGATAGATAAACTTCTTGCATGGCAATCCATTGAAACGAATATGTTTTGGGTTTAATTTGCATACTAAGGAAGGAACTGATCTCGTGGCAAATTAAGAAAATAGTTTCGATCACTTCAAGAAAGCAATTAATATTAATTATATTATCTGAAAAGCTTAGCTATCTCTGGGAGAAACTCTATACAAAAGTAAAAAGGGTAGCAGAGAGATTTCATCAAGGGTTCGATGTATAAACACCATAGACAGGCCGGGTGTTGTGCGTGATTTATAGACTATTACAGTGAGAACATGCACACACTATATATATTGTACTTATTAGAGAAAATAAGGATAGTAGATATTAATTTGTACGAAAGGATTTGGAGAGAATATTTGATCTGAACGCGAGTGAAAAGATTTAGTCCTTACCTTGGAGAACGAAGAGTAGCGGGAGAGTATGGCTAGATTTTGTGTCATGAGACTTGGGCTTCTTTTGTGAAAGAGAATTTGCAAGAGAGGTCATATATAATTAATTAGATTATTGGAGTTGGCCCCGGGGCCAAGAGATTTTTGTACATATATATTAATGGAGCATAACTTTGGTTTGGGTGGTGGAATTGCAATTAGTTATTGGATTGTTGTTGTTGTTTATTATTATTAGTGAGAGGAAAATGGGGATTGAGAGTCTATGCCCAAGAGAAGAACACGCGTTTCACCATTCCATCAGACAAATCCCATGCCCCTGCTTTTAGAACCATTTCAAACAGTACTTCTGAAATAACACCACTTCTGTTATCTTCCTTCCCCCCCAAAGCCCAAATTTCCAGCAAAAATTAAATTTCTTGCCGACAATATATACAAACATTCTTTTCAATGACAAAATATGTGTGTGTGTGTGTGTGTGTGTCTGGCAAGTGATTTTTTCTAAATGATCTCTAATCATCTAAAATAATTGTCAATTAGGCTAGTCGCATCAAGTAATACTATTTTAACCAAATCTTGTTAATGGATTATTAATATATGAGACTAGATTAATTTTAACACAGTATATTATATTTTTAAGGTGTTGCTGATGCTATGAATCGAAGTGGGAAATGAAAAAGAAATTAAAAGATTGGGAATATATGTAAATATATATATATATATATACATAGAGAGAGAGAGAGAGAGAGAGAGAGAGATAGAATCCAAAGCTAGCTAGCTATCATTCACCTGGTGCAGATTGATCCAGCAGGTCTACCCCCTGATATATGGCAACACTTTCAATCTAACCCATTTCATTTGGTTCTCATGCTTCCAAGTCTCTCTCTCTCTCTCTCTCTCTGTACTGTAAATGTAATGAGAATATAATATATATATATATATGTATATAGAAGCAGACCACATGATGGAACAAATGTGTGGAAACCAGGCAGGCTGCAGGCAGGCGGGAAGGGCAGCTAGCTACTTGCATATATGTATGTCCATGCATGTCGGCAAGTCCAGCGCTCACGTGCTTGCGCTTCTTCTGGATCTCAGTACAATTCCACGAGAATATATATATATATATATATTTACGCCCTCTTCATCTACAGACTACAATATTAATCTCTTTCTCAGTTCGCCTCACCCACGAGAGATTTTAATTACGCCTTGCATGTGCATTGCTTTCATGGAAAAGGACATCCCCTGCCATCGCCACTCCTCTCCAAAACCATTTATCTATGTTTCATCTTCTTAGGCATACAATAATATTACAGATCAAATTTATGAGGCATTGGTGACGATATTTGTGACGATTTGTGCACCCAACTTTATAATCGACTCCCCAAAATGATCATTCTACTCAGATTTTGTTGACTCGTCAATTCAGTCAAAAAAAAAAATCAACAACTCTTTTTTATTTATATATTATATATTATATTAAAAAAATATAAAATATAATACATTAATACATAAATTATATAGTATTTTAAGTGATCTAAACAACCAGAATGGGTGGTTGAATGGTATTCCGGAAAAAAGAAAAAAAATTGGGTCCATGAAGGTAGACTTTTGTTGCAGGAATGCCGTCAATTTTACATATCAACTCCAACAGAGAAAAAGGAAAAATCACGCAGTTCCATCAACGGTCACCCGTCATTCACAATACAAAGATTCCCTACTGTAATTCAAAACTAGACACATTTGCTATTGCCCACTTCTAGCGTTGTACTCTCCATCTAACTTAATTCAGTTTACCTCCCAATCCCATTACCACAATTATAAGTCAAAAATCTTTTTAACACTTTATTTTTGGGCAAAATTTAAAAAAGATTGATAAAGAGTTAGATAAATTCGATATATATATATATAGTCAACTTTAACATTAGAAAATTACGAGAGCTAAATTATATAAAAAGTAAATTTTTGTCAAAATAAGATAAGAAAAAGATCTTATGATTACTTACCCTTTTTTAATTTTAATTTTCAAAGATTCCCTTTTAACACTTAATTGTGTAAGTTAACTATAAAAGTTATTCAGAATAAAAATTTTAAAACAATATTTTGTGGTGGCAAGAAAAGCCCCGTCATTGACAGTACTCCTAGATCAACCTAGACTAGATGTATGCATCACGTCATCAAGTATAATTTTTAAAAGGAGAAAAAATTAAAACTGTGATTTGGTAAAATAATTATATATTTGTAATCATGTGAATAAGAGGAAGGCATATATATATATATATATATAGAAATGGAGGGGAGGGGACAGGCGCGATTGGAATGCATCAAATGTAGCCTTTTGTTGTCACGTCGCATAGCGAATGCGACCCCGTGTAATATCAGGCTTTTGTTGGTGGAAGTGGAAGGCCGACGATGACGATAGCCATGGGATGGATGGATGGATGGATGGGAGAGAGGCCGTGTTTCTTTGGCTTTGTGATGTTTTTATCTTTAATTATTAATAATAATTAAATTGATTGGAGGGATCATATGGGATATGGGGTGGCCCCCCAATTTAATATGGAAAGTCAGCATGTGATGTTTCTCCACGGCAGCAACACTTTGTGGCTGTTGCGACCCCTTCTGTTCACTTATTGTCCGACGAAGTATCTCCACCTCTTCAACTGTCGTCACTCCACAGTACTACTATACACCTAATTGATACTCTAATATTGCTTTAAAACCAATTGCTACAAGGCACATATGCATGGTTGATGTTTTTCATCCCCAATTATTTTAATTTTTTTTATTTAAAAGAAAGGGGAGAACTAAAGATATTTTTGTGGGACTAATTAATATATATATTATCTATTATCAGTGACGGGGGATGGCGATGGGGGATGAATGGAATGGAATGGAATGGAAGGGGAGGGGTTTGTCCCCAAATTATTAACGAAATGAAAGCCAATCATCATGATCTAAGGCCATTTCCATTCAAGATTCCTCCCCCTTTTCATTTCAATTTCAATTTGTTGATGTTGTGTGGCGTTGGTGTCCTGACACGTGGCTCACCGCCGTCCATTATCCTCTCACTCCCCGTTCAACACAACCGATCAATAAGCCACTGAAAATCTGTGAATCCGCGCGCTACCCTTCTGGTAGTTGAAAATTTTCAAAAATAGATTTTTTTTTTTTATCCTATCTCCTAGATTGATTCTTTTCACCTTTCCTTAGGTGCAAAAGGTGAAATTCCTCACTTTTAAGACTTTTCACACTGTTGAAATTGTTCTATGCACGTGAGAGAGATTAATCACAGTATACAGCGACCCTCAAGGTATGAGAAAAAGTGCATAGTGCTCACAAGAAGTCATCCCCACAAGAGGATGAAACTCCTACACTGCGACTGTCATGACTTGAACCTGCATTCTCATGTGTAATTTTCTATCCTGTGAACCATCCGTGCTACACTTGTGGGGGCCTTTTATCCTTTTCTTAGTCTTCCTTGTGCTTGATTTAGTTTTAATTTATAATATTGCACTATTTCTCTCATAAATCAATTTGAAACAACCCACCAAATCCAGATATTTCTAAGTTCAAGCAAAGCAACACCGTTTTGAAAGATAGGGAAGGAAAATTAAGGAGCGACATTAATGGTTGTTGGTTGTGTTCTATTGCTGCGTTTCTTGTTTTAATTAGTTGGCATCAGCTAACTAATTAGGAGAAAGATAAGTTGATAAGATAAGATAAGTTGACAAATATGTTTTAATTAGGTATTCATTATGGGAAGTTAGCTTCTTACATTATATTTTAATAGCAAAATCTAAAGGGGTCAAATGTTGTTACATAATTAAAATTAAATAAAAGAAAAATACCATTATTAAAATATTTTTAAAATCTATTAAGATATAATTCATAAAATGAGACTCCACCCATAATTCATAAAATGATTTACTTAAAAAAATAAAGTTTAAAATATTTTTAATTTGTTTATAAAGTTTTGACCTAATAATAAGGTAGATGCCTAAAAATGTAGAGATTTAGGGTTTAAATCATCCTATATGCCTTAAAAAAAAATTATTCATGTAATTGTTGATTGAAATCAGAGATGGCAAACGGGCCGGCTCGGCCCACCACCAAGTGGCCCGGGGGCCAAACGGACCGGGCCAAATTGACCTGCTTAAAAACGGGCCAACAGATTGCTGGCCCTAGCCCCTACACGGGCCAAGCGGGCCAAACGAACCCGCCCAGAATTTTTTTTTTTTTTTTCTGTTTGATACTATTTTTGGCCATTTAACCCATTTTAAATAATTAACACAAAACTTTAGACTTTAACTAGGCAAATAAATGAATAATTAACACAAAACTTAACTTACCTGTTTAGGCTTTAGCTAGGCAACAGAGGAGCGCGGCGTGAGCAACAGAGGGGTGCGACTGTGAGCGAGAGAGAGGCACGACAGTGAGCGAGAGAGGACGAGGGGCAAGGATGGCGAGCGGGGGCGAAGGCGAGTGAGGGCGAGAGCGAGGGCGAGAGTCGAGACAGAGGGCGAGCACGGGCGAGAGCAAGGGCGAGGGCGAGGGCGAGGGCGAGACAGAGGGCGAGCGCGAGGGGCGCGGGCGAGAGCGAGGGCGAGCGAAGGGCGCGGGCGAGGGGCAGACAGAGGGTGAGGGCGAGAGGCGAGGCTGAGAGGAGAGGGGGGTTTTTTGGCCGATCCATGGGCCAAGCGGCCGGCCCGGCACCGGGCTAGGGCCAGCATTTTGCTGGCCTATTTAAGTCCGGGCCAAATGGTGGCGGGCCGGGCTGGCTCGCTTGGCCCGCTGATCGGCCACAAAACCCCCCCTCTCCTCTCAGCCTCGCCTCTTGCCCTCACCCTCTGTCTGCCCCTCGCCCGTGCCCTTCGCTCTCGCCCTCGCTCGCCCTCTGTCTCGCCCTCGTCCTCGTCTCGCTCTCGCCCTCGCCGGCGCCCCTCGCTCTAGCCTTCGCTCACCCTCACCTTCGCCCTCACTCTCGCCCGCGCTCGCCCTCTGTCTCGACTCTTGCCCTCGCCCTCGCCCGCGCCCCTCGCCCTCGCCCGCGCCCCTCGCTCTCGCCCTCACCCCTTGCCCTCTCTCACTCACTGTCGCGCCCCTCTCTCGCTCATGGCCGCGCCCCTTTCTCGCTCACGCCGCTCCCCTCTGTTGCCTGGCTAAAGCCTAAACAGGTAAGTTAAGTTTTGTGTTAATTATTCATTTATTTGCCTAGTTAAAACCTAAAGTTTTGTGTTAATTATTTAAAATAGGCTAAATGGCCAAAAATAGTATCAAACAGAAAAAAAAAAAAAAATTCTGGGTGGGCCCGTTTGGCCCGTGTAAGGCCGAGCTAGGGCCAGCAATCTGCTGGCCCGTTTTTAAGAGGGCCAATTTGGCCTGGCCCGTTTGGCCCGCAGGCCACTTGGTGGCGGGCCCACCTGGCCCGTTTGCCATCTCTAATTGAAATGTACTTGTATAAAAAAATAATCCCTAATTCCTTTTTTAGTGATGGAATGAAAAATCATGGAACAATTTTCCTTCTTTCTTTATTTTTTTGGTGTCTAGTCATAAAAAGATGTAGGTAAATGAGATGTTTTTATTATAAAAATTTTTCTGACTTTCTTCAATATAAATCATAAAATGATTTACCTAAAAGGTTTATTAAGATATGTTCTAGGTAAATTAGGATTAGAATCCTTGTATGTATAATATATTCTAGGTCAATTTTTGGAGTACCCTCTATAATTTAAATTTATTATTTTAAATTCTTGTAATTTATTAGCCTTTTAATCAACATCTTTGAATATATTAAACTTGTTCTTATAAAACCTTGTAGTTATGAACTTCTATGTATCAGGATGCCCTGATTTGTCACCTCTTCCTTTGTGTAGATCTCTGCATCTCTTCTTCTAAATAATTTTAAATATATTTTCTCTTCTTTAAAAGTCTAAACACTATAAAAAAAAAAAAGAAGAAAAAAGGATTTTAGAGAAGAAATTTTTTCATCACTATTAGAGACAGATTTAGAGATAAAATTAAAAAAAAAAAAAGTGTTCAGAGATGGGTTATTTCGTCTCTAATTTTTTTTTTTTTTACTTAGAGATATAAATTTTTTCATCTCTGTGCGTTTTTCCCCAAACAGAGAGAGAACTTTTCCATCTCTGAAGGTGACTCGAAGCCTAAATCAACTAGAAATAATTAACTCAAATTTCATTAATCTTTTATTGTCAAATTGTTGCATGATAAATCACAATAATTCACCAATACATACTCTTAATATCTACCACATCTTCATCTTGATCGTGCAGTATAATTGTTGTGACTTGCCAAAACAAATTATTATTATTATTAAATGCATTTTCCAAAAAGAAAAAAGAACATCAAAGTCATTAATGTTGAATATTGAGTTCCAAAAAATAGAAAATGAGCTTTAACTGATTAATCTTAAAAAAATCAGAAAATCACAGTAAATGAAAGCATAATTGGCAAAAAGGGAAATTAGCATTAACTCTAATCATCGTATGATTGACCTTAATTAAAGCATAATAAATAAATAAATAAAACTAGCCATTAAACATATATATATATATATAATTCATCAGTTAATTATCATGTCATTGACCTTAATTAAATGAAACCAATAAAACAGACAAAAATGAACCATTAAAAATCATCAATTGTGAATATAACAATAATTTAATTATTAATATAATTAAATTGAATATATTTCAAGTTACCAAACTTTAAGTGTATGGTAAAATATATATTTTAACTTCTGTAATTAAACTTTAATTTAGATATTTAAATTTTTTGTTATTTCAAAAACACCCATAAACTTACAATTTCGAGGCAATTGTAATTTAAACTTTTTAATTATTTTACCTCAAAATTATGTAATTTTGAATCAACTACACGCATCGATAAATTTGTTAAGAACAATAAATTTAGAAGTGTAATTGAAATAACAAAAAGTTTGAGAGTGTAATTAACTCGAAATTGTATAGTTCAGGGTGTTTTTAAAATAATAAAATATTTGAGTATATAAATAAAAAATGGAATTTTATTATCTTAATTTATTAATTAAAAATACCTACTCAAATGATAATGAGCATTTTGATCTTTGTAATTTTTATTTATAATTTTTTTTGTTAGTGGATATTTTTCAGCCAGACAGGAAAGCAGAGATGAAAAATCCGTCTCTGATTAATTTAGAGACGGATTGATTCCCTCTCTATTTTGAATAAGGAGGAAATTAGAGAGGGATTAAATTCCCTCTCTAATATCAATCCATATAAATGCTATTCACATCTTCTCCATTTTGCTTCACAAAACCCTACCTGCCGCCTGCTAACCAGCGACCCACCTTGCCCTTGCGCCGCCGTCCGCCACCGCCAGCAAAGTCGACCACGAACGCCATCTCCGTCGACCGCGACCTCCATCGCCAGAGACGCCGTCTGCCGCAACCGCCACAGCCAGCGACGCCATCCGCCGCCACCGCCACCTCGACCGCCGTCGCCTTTGCGTACGACCGTCGTCGCCGTCCGCCACCACCGTGACCACGACCGCTTTCACGTGAGACCGCCGTCGCTGTCCGTCGCCGTCCGCCGCACTCGCATTCCGCCGTCGTGTGCTTCTGCTGCCGCCAGCTGCTATAGAAGTAGAATAAGAACTTAAGAACTTTCTAATCAAAATTAATTAATATAAAATTTTTAATTTTTGATATGTGCATATACATTCGTTTTAAACATTTTTAAGTAATTTTCCGTTCATCATTCTTAACAACTCATAGAACTGAGGGATGGCATTTGGCCTTTTTCCTTAAGCCAATTTTACGAGGACTAAAATCCTATATATATATATATATATTAATATATTAAAATAGGATAGTCACACAAAGCATTTTGTTAAGTAGTAATTGATGATGAATTTTTTTTCCTACAAAACTTGCATCAAATCAAAGGTAGTGATTAATTAATTATTAATTTTACTTTAATAATTATATTATAATCTTGAAAATATGATATCTTAACAAATTTATAAAAAATTATTTAAGGTAGTCAAATGTTTGAATTTTTTAATACTAATTAATATTTAAGGTATCATATTTTTAAAACTATGAAAGAAATCAAAATTTCTATTTTCAAAGTTTTGTTATCATTGAAAAACCCATGCATTAAAAAACTCATTCTTGTTGACATTTAAGAGTTTTAATTTATATTTATAAAATTTATAAATAAGTAAATATAATAAATAGAAAATAACAAACATCTTTGAGGGAATATATTATAAATTTTATAATATTTATTTATAAATAAATATAATATAATAAATAAAAAATTTTATAAGTATTTTGCCAAGTGACCATCAATTGTGAATTATTTTTTTTTCCAAAACTTGCATCTAAACAAAAGTAGTGATTAATTAATTATTAATTTTACTTTAATAATTATAAAAAAATATTATATTATTATAGTCTTGAAAATGTGATATCTTAATAAATTTATAAAAAAAAAATTTAAGGTAGTCAAATGTATGGGTTTTCTAATGCTAATTAATATTTAAGATATTACATTTTAAAGACTATGGAAGAAATCAAAATTCATATTTTTAATATTTTGTTATCATTGCAAAAATTAAATTTCAAAATCAAAAATTAACAATTTCAATAGAATAAATTAAAAATTCTATTTTATTTTTATTAATTCTTATTAATATATTAAAGTATGATTGACAATCAATGGCGACCTGCTTTTCCTCCAAAACTTGTATTAAATTAAATACAATGATTAATTAATTATTAAAGTAAAATCATTTATTATATTATATTTATTTATAAATATATTAGTATTGAAAAACCCATTATTAGTCTTGGAAATGTAATATATCTTAATTAGTATTGATAAACCTACCACAAACCCATGCATTGCATGGTAGCAATCTCGTGAAAAAACTTGCATAGTTAAATAAATCAGTAACTATGCATTAATTTTCTTTCATATTCTTGAAAATATGAACTGTTTTTTCTCCATTTTCAAGACTAATGCATGAGTTTTCCAATGCTAATTAAGATTTAAGATATCACATTTTCAAGACTAATGTATGAATTTTTCAATACTAATTAAGATTTAAAATATCACATTTTCAAGACTATGAAAAAAAATTAATACATAGTGAAAGAAAAATAAGTCAAAATTCATATTTTCAAAGTTTTGTTATCATTGCATAAATTAAATTTCAAGACAAGAAATTAAAATTTTCAAAAGAATTTTTAATTAGCATTGGAAAACTCATACTTCCTCACATTTATATTTATTTTCTTCCATGGTGTCTATTGAAAAACATATATCAGAACAAATTGATTAGTTTAATTGTTGATTTTTCATCTAAAAATGCTAAAAGAGCAAATTTAAAGTGAAATATTGTGAATTTAAAACTATCATTGTGGTAACTTTGAATGTTTTTATATAGTAAAAAAATTATTCGTATTTGTTACATATAATTTTATTTTTAAATATAAAAGGGCTCATATAAAATTTTGCTTAGGGCCCTTAAAATCTTAAAGTCGGTTATGCCGGAGAGATAGAAGAATTATAGCGTATTGATTGAAAAATCCTTATTGAGAAGTTAAGGTAGTGGCTTAGTTTTGGTTTAAGCTGAACCACTATTTATCACTTGTGTCTTTTTTGTTTTTGTCTTATAACTCCAAGCAATTTTCTTAGAAGCATTAAAATCTCATTTTTCCACAAAAATGAATTCAAGTTTTCAAGCAATTTTTTAACTAACCCAATTCACTCCCTTCTTGGGTATAAGTGCCATTGCTATACAAACCTAACAATTGGTATCAGAGTCTAACTTTTTGTTTTAAGGTCTAACAACCTAATGAGAGATCCATGGCATTCTGTGCTCCTCCACTCGGTGGCTCCATCTTCTACCTCTTCGGGCACTCTCACGAGATGTGTCTCGATTGTCCGCAGTTGTAGCACACCACTTTTCCCTGGTACCCAACTTGGGGTATCCCTTTGCTCTTTGGGTAATTTCTTCCAATGTGACCTTTTTCGCCACATCCATAACATCTCAAGACACACCTCTTCCTAGGGTGTTTCTTCTTACATTGAGGGCATTTCCCTTTGTCCTTACGTTGAGCCATAAAACCTCCTGGCTTACCACCCTTGCTTCCTTCCTCAGTCTTGATTATCTTTACCCGCGTCAAGTTCCTCTCAATGGTTAGGGCTTGGTGCAACGCTTCTTTGTAGGTATCAATGTCCTACCCGCTTAAAACTTACTGGAGACTCACTTGCAACCCTGAAACGAACTTCTGTGCCTTCTAACTCTCGTCAGTCTCATATATGGGCACGTATTTAATCAATTGAGTGAATCGGTTATCGTATTGGTTCACAGACATTTCATCAGTCTGCTTGAGCCTCATAAACTCCCAGATCCTTTCTTCCTTCCAGCTCTTGGGGAAGTATTTAGCGTTAAACTCTTCCTTGAATCCCGCCCAAGTATAGATTGGTGCATCCTCATCTTCTTCCTCGCGTTCTTGTTGAGACCTTATCATAGAACGCTCGGTAGACTGCCACCACCGTCCCGCTTCTTCCTCTAATGTGTAGGTTACACACTTTACTTTCTCTTCCTCGCTGCACTGGAGGTGTTGAAGTAGTTTCTCCGTCTGCTCGAGCCAATACTCGGCTGAGCTAGGATCATCGCAAATTCTGCCCTTGAACACAGGGGGCCTTAAATGTCGGTATCGTTCCAATGTTGTGGTCGTGTGCCGAGTAGGCTCTTCTCAACTCATGTAGGTTAGCATATTCTCTAGGAATCGTTCCATTCGCTCGAACCGATCCTCGCTAAAGCTCGATTCCCCAACATACCTCCTGTTTCCTCCCAAGTGATTCCTATGATTACCCTGATCTCTAGGATTATTTTCCTCCCTTTTCCCATTTCCATCGTGGGCTGCATCTCGGAGTCTTCATGTATTCACCATCTGGAGTGAATCACAGAAATGAGTTATGCACAAGACAAGATCATTTCTTTACAAGAGGGACAGTTTTATTTCTTAACAGTATCCCACAAAACATAACAACTTAGCACAACCGAAAAGAAAATAAGCATAACATCTTATTATATTATATATTTCTTCTTCCTTCAGTTGCTTCTTCGGCCTCTTCCAACTTAGTCCTTTGGCCTCCAGATTCACGACTCCTTATAACCCTCATCATCCTCAGACTCCACTGGGGGTCCTTTGTCATCCTTCTGAGCCTCCTGAGACTCTTCATCGGAACTGATGTTGATGACGTCATCTCCTGCCTCGGAATCCGCAGTGCCATCTTCCTGATCTTCCTCGTCCATAGCTTCCCTGTACAATTCTGCATGTTGATCCCACTTCCTTGTGCAAAATTCGTGTAAGGATTCGAACGCCCAATCCTGCCATAAGCATTGAGAAAAATTCTTCCACTCCTCTACCATCTGGTTGATGAGGAAGTCGATCTGGTACTCCGGAAGATCTATTAATTGTCGGTAACTTGGAGGTACATCATCTATGATTTCCTCCATCGCATTCAAAAACACAACCATATCTTCTTCTTGCGGGTTTCCACGAGCCTCGATCCTATGCATTCAGTGTGACAATAGCATTTGATCCACCATTGCTTGCTAATAACACAAATTTTACTCAGAAACCTCGAACATGTGTTTCCTAAAGTTTCCATATTGCTTCCTATTAAGTTTTGAATGTTTCTTAGAATCCATAACTCTATTCTAAATTCTCGTTCAACAGTTCTAACCATGCTAAGTTCAACAACCTAGCCTAACCATCCTAGGGTTTTAACATAGGGCTCTGATACCAATTGTAACACCCCGCCTTACACGGGCGCGTTAATATAAGGGAATTCGCGGGAAATCTTTTTTTTTTAAAGTCTATCACGTGCGATGCAACAAGAACAATCCTCATATGCAGATAAAACACTTGACACATAAGATGGCCGGCATTCGCGATGATTTCAAGAAAAATCTTCACATGCAGATAAAAATCCCGAGAATCCTAGTCTTGCTCGTTTAACTAACAAGATCAATAATCTCAAACTAATCGAGACATATTATAACACAGCAGAATAATTAACATCAAAATAACTTGGCCTTCCACGAGTTTCATACAAAGTGTTCTCACACCGAAATAAGGATTACAAAACGACCAAAAGATAATAGCACCATCATACAACTGTTCATACATATACCAAAATAAATACTAACGCCTTCAAAATGATACAATGACTATCATACTAAGCACCATTGCCCCTCAATTGGCCACGTCCTCGCCCTTGCAGTAGTTCCTGGCTGGAACGTTGAATGTTCCAAGGATATAACCCAGATTAGATGATAAAACATCTAAGTGATGGCATGAAACAGTTTACAGAATGCATGAAAGACATACGAGCATGGCATATACAGACAACAACGACATGCAATACGTCTAACTTAAGAAATCTCCTTGATATACTCAACCTTCTGTGGAAAATCCATTTCATACACCGTTGGGGTTGACCTTGCCGCGACATACTTAATCCTCGAGTGCCCTACCGTGTGACTCGTTCACCTGAATTAACCTTGCCCCATTCTCAAGAAGACCCCATCCCGTTCCCACAGACATAACAATGACACGAAAAAATAATGCCCCGATGATATGAAAATCACATGCCATGCACCGACTCTTTTGCAATTAAAAATAGTTGATACAATATACCACATGTTCAACATGAAAATAATGCCATAAGTACATAAGTAAATGCTTATGCATAGTATCCCAAGTTCCAGAGGGTATAACCGCTCACTTAAACTAGTTCAAACACGTGTAACCTAAGCTTGGGAGGGTAAAATCGCTCACCTGAACCCATTGCACACACTCTAATACACTTTCAAGACAAAGGTGAGACTAGAATCAAATCACTTACCTCAATTCAGAAAAGTCCAGTTTTCGCCTCGAAAAATGTGTCGTGTCTCGAAAAATGTGTAATCCTTCCTTCCAACAATCCAATCGTCTCCTATTTACCATTAAGACCTTAGAAATCAATACTTATATTTTTTCTCAATTTTCTCTATTTTACTCTATTTTTAAACCTTTCTTACCTTCGAAAATTCATAAAAAAATACCTTAAACCTAATTTCACCAAATCTTTTTCCAAGAAAAATACTAAAATAATTTTAGAAAAATTATAGAATTAATTTTAAGAGAAAACCCTACCTCACGTGCCTTCACGCACCACCCAAGGCCTCGACGAGTGAAGCCCACGCGCAGCCAGTCTGGTTGTCTTCTCTAGAGATGGCGGGTCTCCGGCGACCTCCTTTGGCCAAAACAACTATGGGGTCTTGAAGAGCTTGATAAGGTGACCTCGATGGCACCTCTAGATGGTCGAAAATGTCATTGAAAAGGGCTTTAAAAGCCAGTTGCAGGTCGCAGTTCGGCGAGCCTGATTTTTCGACGAGTGCACTAAAACTCGATGATTTCTATGCCAAACGACCCCAAAATCTCCAGAATTTATTCCCACAACCCAAAGAAAAAAAGCCCCTTATCCCCAAGGCTCGATTCTAGCAAAAATGAGAGTAATTTCGGTCATTTTTGTTTTTGAAACCCTCAACCTCAACCCCTTTTTATACTCGTTCTCGACCCGAATTTTCACCAAATCTCGATTGATCTTATCCCTTAAGCCCCAAATCTAGCTTCCAAATCGATCATCTAGCCCTAAATCATGAGATTTAGCCTTCGAAAATCTCGGCCAAATCGGTGGTCACGTCCGCTATTAAAATCGGTCATTTTGCTACATTTTCTGGCCAATAGCAACTCCCAAATGCTTTATCATCACCTAGAGGCTATCCCCGAGCCTCCAGGCGACCTTCTTGATGCCTAGGGCGGCTGGCCAGTGGCCACATTGTGGCTGGTCGGTTTCCCACCTTGAAATTTCAGTTTTTGCACTTTTACCCCCAAAGTAATTTCCAACTTCATTTTTCCCCTTTCCTTGATACCCCTAAATTTCTTGTTAATTCCTTGACTGCCCACAAGTTCTAAAATTCTTATTTCCCTCAAGAATTTCTAAAAAAATAGTCATTTCGACCTCTCTTGTATAGTTTACGTAATCTGCACTTTTGCTCGGATGCCCCAAATCACGTGTTTTCGACCTCAAACCTTTGCGAATCTTTTGGTTTTGTCAAATATCACCCTTTTGTGCAATTTTACCTTAATTGACTTGTTTTGAATTAGTCCATCGCCTTTCATTTATGTTTTGGATATTACACTTTGGCCCAAAACTTTGCTAAATTCTATTTTGACCCATACTTTTTGAAAACACTCTTAATATTAAATATCGGGTATTACATTTATGGTTTTAAGGAATTTTAAGAGGAAATATTAATTTATTTTATTTTAAAGTGGCAAGTATTGGTAAAAAATGGGGGTATGAGTGATATTGATGACATGGGGTGTGAGTGTTAAATTTCAGAACTTGTGGGGTTTAGGTGCAATTTTTGGAAACTATTGTGGGATTTATTTAAAATTAATTGTGTGCATAATAATAAGTGAGGGATGAGGTAGAGCAGATGGCACGTGCGCATAGGAGGCTGAGGCAAGTTGCGTGTTCGAGCCTCAAGTGTGCACAAAAGTTGATTTTTGCTAGAATTATTTCCAGCTAATTGACGCTAAAACAACATCATTTTGGGAGGAAGGCCATGCGCACGCCATGTGCGCGGCCAAGCGCAACCTTGTCGCACCACACAGGGTCTTGCGTGGCCCTTGTAGTGCCATACAACTGCCACTTGCTACCACTTGTCACCATATGCTACTGCCACATGTCCGAAATGCCACCTTATTGTTTTTTCTAACCTATATAAACCCCTTGAAGCTTAAATTAGCTTATGAAATGATATGAGGCAATTGAGGATGTCAAGAAGGAATAAAAGTAAGTGATTAAAGTTTATGGTTGGGTTGGAATTAGTAGTCTAATACCTTTTTTTTTTGTGATAATTCTTATACCAATTATGCCTAATGTTGCTAGAGGAGCTTTGAACCATGATATTGGTGAAATCAAGCACTTAGAGATACTTCAAGGAAATATCTAAGGCAAGTTCATGCTCATTTACTTTCCATTTCGCAAATTCTTATCTTATTTTCCTTTCTTTGCAAGTTCTCTTCTTTTTACCTTATGAGACCTATTCCCTCTTTTATAAATCCTGTGATTGTGATTTTAGGTTAAATAAAAGATTTCTTAGAGTTTTATTATTAAAAGATGATGGGGTATATATCGCCCCTATCTTTTTGAAATGGTGCCGAACCGATGTAAGACTAGGTACTTAGAGAGATGGAGAGGCTTGATGTGGTTGTGTTCACGTGATTGTCTTATATGGCAGTGGCAGTCAACTAATTTGCCTCCGTCTAATCTTCAATATTATCCAATATTCTGGACTAAACAATAATGTGAGTAACGATGGGCGTTACCCTCAATCCTGAAAGGGAGGTGGTACAAATACTTACACCATACATGGGTTCATATCTTAACCCCAGAATCATATAAAATATCAACATGTTAACCCATAAATATTGGGCTAAAGCCTAATGCCATAAATGTGTTGGGAACATACAAATATGGGTTTAACGATGTGTAGCATTATTTGTGTGTCTAAGGGTGTGGGGTACAAAGCTACTAGTTGTCGACCATAGATTCGTAACAGTCGATGGTTGGATGTATGGGCGCCAGCTATCAACTGTTATGATAAACTGTAGACGATCCAAGGAAGCTGGTACTACTAGTCACCTGTAAGAGAACATATGGACGGTTGCATAAAATATGTGGAAACGTGAGTTTGTTCCTACATGATGGTATTGTCCCCTCGGCCTCTGAGTGAGGGCATTGGTATTGCTGTGCTGGTGACATCCAGGCAGGGTAAGCGTGTGCTACCATGCCAAAGAAGGCGACGTATGGTTGATGAATATTATGGTCCTTGATGTTGTATATAATATTGTTAAGCATATTAACATATGTGTGCCTAGGGGCCATTTGTATTCCATGAGCATAAGCATGTGTTATACATCAAATAAACCATAACATGGGATATACAACATGAAAAGCACTACAAATGTGAACGTGTATAGCGGTACGCACTGTATTATATGAACTGGGCCCAAATGGCCATCTGCATAATTATAAGTATATGCCATACAAACTTGGAACCTGACATGGGTATATAACGTAAAGTATAACAGTTATGTGCATGATAATTTGAAACATGACGTGGGAACGTATGTTGAAGGCCTTGTTGTGGCTAGTCGTGGGTAATTCCTTCTCATTTCAATTTCCTATGGTGCCCATTTACTTCATATATATTTGGTGAGCCTTATGGGTCACAATGCTTTAATATAATTCCAAGTTGAGGAAGGGGAAGTACGAGGACAAGTTTAGTGGTGTCAGATCCTTGTTGGTAGCCATTAAAGAAAAGGTTAATATGAAATTTGAAATTCAAAAAATATTTAGGCTTTCTCAAACAATAAAAAAACATGTCTCACCTTTAATTCAAAATAAATTTACTTTTTGTATGAGTAAGAGAAAACATGTTTAAAAATAATTCTTATTTAATTCAAAATTTAAAGAAGAAATTTAAATTTAATTCAAAATAAATTTACTTTTTGCATAAGTAAGAGAAAACATTTCTAAAACCATTTCTTTTTAATTCAAAATAAATTTACTTTTTGTATGAAAAAGAGAAAACATGTTTAAAAGTAATTCTCCTTTAATTCAAAATAAATATACTTTTTGCATAAGTAAGAAAGACATTTATCAATAAATGAATTCAAACATAAACTTTTGAGAGATAAATGATCAAAACAAGGAAACATGTCTAAAGATAATCCACCTTTAATTCAAAATAAATTTACTCTTTGTACCCACTTTTAATTCAAAATAAATTTACTTTTTATATGAGAAATAAATATATTTATATCATAAAAATATTTTTGTTATTATCAAAATCGTATTTATTTACCCTTGAGCTTAATACATAGTTAAAGAGTTAATATCAAAAGCTCATCTTTTCACACCTCTCATGATATTAAATGTTTTTATTATTGTAAATTAGGTCACATTACATTTTGTTGTCCTTTTAAAAGGAAATCATCTAGTGGTCCTAAAATGAAATAGATTCCTATATAATATTTCTCATACTAAACCCCAAGGATCCAAGCATGTTTTGATATCGAAAAATTCTCATTTTAAGAAGAATATGCATAAGGATAAAAAGAAAACAAACTTCAAACAAAAATCATTTGTTTCACATCGTAGCTTTTGGTATCATTTTATAATCAAAGGTTTTGTAAGAAACTATCCAAAGATTTCTAAACAAGTATGGGTTCCTAATGGAACTCTCCATACTAATAATGGCAAACCCAAAGTGGTTTGGGCACCAAAAACTTGTGGATAGTTATTTTTACAGGTATGCTTGATATCCAAATGGGATTTCAAAGTCAAATCATTTCGGATGAGTCAAGCATGAATGAAAGGGGGATGAAGAAGAGATTCAACCCCAAATGATGAATTATCATCTAAGAGTAAGAAAGATTTTGTTAATTCAAATCTCTGTAGTATATTTCTATCCTCTCTATGTTTATAAGTTTTGATCATTTTGAATTATGAGTTTGCTTTTATGATTGTGTTGAAAATTTCTATCCATAATTATATTGGGGAAAATAAAATTTGTTAATATGTGCTAGAAAATGTTGTCTTAATAGAAAGTATTAAGCACAACCCAATTGGCTTAAGTCAATTGTGTGATAAGGGACACAGTGTAACGGTCGGGGTCCATATAGCAACGTATTGTCTGGTTCAGGTCGCAACCAATCCTAGATTTTATCGCTCTGGGATTTAATCCCAAAACATGCGTCACTATGTTTTACACCATCCACACTTATATGCCCAGTTCTCCCCATTTGCATGGCTGAGGTGGGATTCGCCTAAGGTGCCTACATGCACCCCCCTTAAGGATTCAGTGTCCTCACTGAGATTTACCCCATCACTGCACTCAAAGGCTTGAGGATCGGCTCTAATACCATTCTGTAATGGTCGAGGTCCACATAGCAACGCATTGTCCGGTTCAGGTTACGACCAATCCTTGGTTTTATCGCTATGAGATTTAATCCCAAAATGCGCGTCACTATGTAGAACACCCTCCACATTTATATACCCAGTTCTTTCCCTTTGCATGGTCGATGTGGGATTTTCTTAAGGTGCCTACACAAAAATTGTAAGAGCTCACTCTCGAATATTCTCGCTAGCATAGAATATTCAAAAAGAGGTCGTCACAGTGATAATATAGAACAAGACCATATTAAAACAAATAATTCATTTCATTACTAGTAGCAAAAACTTGAGTAAGATTCGGTTACATTTCCAATACCTCATAAATCTAGGCTCGAAGGCCATACAAAATAAATAAGAGACTCTAGTGTGAATTAACAAAATAAAAATCATTTCATTAAGGATCTTCAAGTTAGGATGCATCTTTGTACACCACTATCCCTAGGCCTTAGTCCCATTAGACTTGCCCCCAATAACAGTCTTTCCTTTACCTGGAATGGCAAAATAACAATCTTTCCTTTCCAGCCTGGTGAGTCGGTCCTTTGGCATTAGATTAGTTGGAGGCGGTAGATTCTCCCCTTGCATTGAGGCCTCTAGATTGGCACCAGCCTGGCTACGAGTCACGTCTCTTCGGGGAGCCATGTAGTTAGTTATGGCAAGGTGCGAAAGTCATTGACACTTGTGAAAAGACCGAGGTCCGAGGTGAGGAAGGGAAGTCTGAAACGCGAGGCAGGGAAAGAAGAGGCTGGCAAGTATGGACGTCGACCCCACAGTGGGCACCAAATGATGATGGTTTTTGGGACCGACCACCACGTGCCACCTCTACGAATGGACCTTGGGAATAGTACCTCGGGCTTGGCGATGTCGGAACTCGGTGATAGAACTTGCAAGACAATGGAGTGACGGGGCTAGGGTCCCCCAGGGTGGACTCTGACGCTGAAATTAGTAGAGTAAATGCAGGTAGTAATAAATGTAAGAGCTGGAGAGCTTGATCATACCTGGTGAGGACCTCTATTTTTTAAAGACGATCCTGTTATGGGCTACTCGAGATAGATGGGCACGACTCTTGAGGACCCTAGTCAAGTTGGAACGGGTCTTGCGGTCCGGTCCAAATTTTTTGGACTTCGCTCCAGATTGTTGATTTGCCACGTGTCAGTCTTTCGGGCAATCCACGTGGCGAGCGAGACTACTAGCGCGTAGGTGTATTCTTGTAATTTTAGGTGGTGTCATATCACAATCCATGCCAACTTGAAAGATTTTATCTCATCCCTTAGATCGCTTCCCATTTTCAAGAATAATCCTCCACCCTTGGATCATCTTGGTCTTCCATTCCAAAATTAGCCATTTTCCTCATTTATTTAATTTGACTAATTTCACCCCATCACACTTGAGAGACATATATCATGTCCTTCCCATTTAATTTAATGGGACCATTTTCCATTTTTTTTTGGATTTTCTTTTAATCCAACACAATTATACATCTCATTAAATGCAAGAATGATCATTTATCATTTCTTTTTGCATTTATTTAATCCTGTTTTATCTTGGACCACACATTGCCATGTGTCACTCTAAGACACCATACTTGGCTTCTAAGATTTAATTTAAGCCATCTATGTGGCATCACCATATTAATTCACCAATTTAGGAAAAAATTAATTATTTTCTCTCATAATTGAATATTCTCTATTTTCTCCATTTTTCATAATTTAATTTCTTTATGGAATTTTCACTCCAAATTACTAAAATGCCCTTTGTGAATTATTAATCCTAATTATCTCCACATAAATACAAAAATGAGAAATTAATTCACTTTCATACTTAATTTCTCCTAGGTATTATTTCCAATCTACCAAATTACTCTTTATTGGACTTCACTATTCAAATTACCAAAATGCCCCTCTCATAGGGCACCATTATTCTCAAAGATCCATCACCTTCTTAAGGGCATTTTTGGAAGTTTCTCACTTCCTTTCTCATTCTCTTAACACCAGAAACCCTGGGTGTTACATTCCACCCCCCTTAAAAGAATTTCATCCTTGAAATTCACTTTACCTTACTCTTTTGTCCAAAACAATCACATTCTCAGGCTACTCATCAAATTCCCATGCTCGAGAATCTCATAGCCTAACCAGTTCTCACCTTTACCTCGGGCTATTCCCACCTCAAGGCTTCGCTTAGGCTTTTGGTCCTTTGACTCTCGAGGACATTCATCAACCGAATACTGCGTTGGCCTCCCGCACAAATTGCATCACTGGCGCTGGTCATGCCTACTGCAATGATATCCATCTCCTGATGGATTTGCTCCGCCTCAAAATACCACTTTGCAGTCCACTTCCCATTTTCCCATCAACCGAAACAAACGCGAGCTAACATTGCATCACTGATCAGTTTACCACGATTTTAGGTCGATCACACATGGCAACGTTTTCCACTGCCAATCACATATGGCCACCATTTTACGCTGGTCCAACCAGCAACGTCTTAGCACTGATCATCTGTTACAATGCCACTTTTAGTGCCCATAAGGCACTCTGACACCCATTCCACCATGGCATTTTGTCGACACCACTCATACCCATCCATAACTTGAGTCGATCATCATGGCAACATCTCATTACCGATCGACTAACCATGCTAGCACTACATGGGAAGCAACCATTTGGCCCATCCAGCCAAATTCGACCATTCAATACATGGTCTACTACCTTGACTAGCCGACCTTCCTTTATCGTTATGATTAAGCATAATCAACATACTCATACACCATGCTTGGCAATTTCACATTTTCACCATAGGTGCGCTACTTGAGTCCACCTCGAGTTTGGCGATGCACGCACCATTACATTCTCACCTCGAGCTTAACCATTCTCGGGCCACAACCTTCTCCCAACCAGGAGTTCTTGGCATAATCACACAGAGATACTTAGGCCTTTCTTATTGGTTGATACTACTAGCTAGTAGGGGTCTCATATCCATACCAAGGAACTCTTCACTAAGCCACCCCCTTCAATTCTTCACCCAATTTCAGTTTTCACAATCATGTCCCATGCTAGGCCTTACCTTGGCTGTTAAACCCTACCACGAGTCAAGGATCCTACTATTGCGCTTAAGGGTGTGGAACCATTAACCGGCCCTCATCATCACCCATGGTGCGTGGCACAAGTGATTGGCTCTTTACCATCTGCACAATCACTTATTGCATCGCACCTATAGGATGACTTGTGCCTTTGGTCCCATACCATAACAAGCTAACATGGTTACACCCCCACCCTTGTAACGGTCTTTTAGCAAAATTCACCCACCCACCTTCAATTTCATTAGGACTTTTCAAATCCCACCATTTCTCAACAAAGCCTTATACTCTAGAGGCACAAAACTTTTCGGCCATCTTAAGTCACGTTCATTCTCAATTCGCAATAGACACCTAACTTGAACAATGCATAATGGTTCCCCTTGTCCTCCTCATCAAGAACAATACCATGAAAACAACGAATTTTCCTTCCACGGTCGTTGCATCTCAACTCTCACAGGTCAACTTAACGCACACAACCTTAATCTTGGATTAGCTTTTCTCTACCACTTTGCCATTTCTCGAATGGCTTACTAATCCCTGAAAGACTCTGGCTTCTCTCGGATTCTTCTTATACCTTTTGCTTCAATCAGCTCAGATCACTTGGTGAGCGACCACATTGGCTCTAGTGCCACAACAGCCCCACCAGTTGATTTCCTTTCACAACCTCTGACTTTAGTCACGAGGTAAATTTCCCATCAGTTGCCCATGCACCAGACAACCCCCTAGCCATATCAATCATAACTATTAGGTGATTTGATCACCTAAACACCATTCTTGGGAACTAATCTTATCCCATAAGCTCTTTCTTCGAGCTCTCGTCACCCATTGGAGACATCTTAAATTCCCCATCAACTTTCATCTAACCAACTCGATTAGCTCTAGCCGGATTGCCTGACTCAACACCAACACAACCTTCCTCCAGGCACTACACTTGTAATCACCAACTATCGCTTCGATTTAAACTCCACCCACTGGAAATCACCCCTGCCACTCCTGTGGAACTCACACTTCCACTCGATGCTGTAGGACTCACCTTCCTACTCAGGCACTTTCCATCATGCTGGCTTTCCCCGAGTGATTCATCCTGTTAGAGTTATAGTGCCTTAGGAAATTCATCTAGTGTTGTTGCCCCATGCTCAACTTTTCTTGGGAGAACATCTCAAGTTCTACCCAGGCCACATTTCAACACTACCATCTATAGCCCTCGATTCGCAACAACACTCCTTGAATCGGCACAATTCTGCCCCGTCCAACCATCTTCTATAATCTTAGATCTCTTTCTCAAAAATCCATCTGGTCTAGCCACCAGGACCCGTTGAACCTTTATATTAAAGGCATACATAACAATCAACAAGGTTTTACATCACAGTCCTGGAGCCTCACGCTCCCATCATTGCCATCAAGTGCTATAACCTGGCAGCTGATCCTGTGCCATCAACTGGAAACTCATCCAGTGTTACATGAGGATACTTCCTCATTTTTGCATCGACACATTCAGGACTAACTCTAGACTGTGCAATTGTGAGCCTTCACGGATTTTGAACCATGCCTTAGCCATGTGTTCAGCCTGCCACAACTCACATCACAAGATTAGAGATCCCTTTACTTGAAACCTTCGCATGTTTTAGTATTCCCATCTCATGGTTGGCTTTCATCTCTTCAGTGTCGCCCTCCATGACAGATACTTAACATTTTAGAGCCATTTACCGACTCCACCAAGCAACCCATCTTCCCGCATTACTGCAAGGTCACACTGGGTCCATCATCCCAATTTACCAGATCGATTTCGATCAAACTTAACCACAACCGCGTTAGCATCCTTTAGCAAGGAGCATTGCCACGTATCTTGTTATCACACCATAAGATATCACCCAATCAATTGACAAACCTTCTAACTGCCATGACAAACTAAAGGCATTACCACGATACTTCAACCCTAACGGAAATTTAGGTCTAGCCCAGCCATAACCTACAGCACACCCTAGGTCTTCGGGGTCTAATCATCTCCACCGCAAATGAATTACTCCACATAGAGGGTTGTAATCCCTCCTGTGAACTAACCGTCAATATCTAATGATCCCTAACATTAGACCCGTCACTGGTAGGCATTAACCATAGCATTATTCCCACTCTAGACCCGTTTCTTTTCCACGGGTTTCTTTCTCAAACATCTCAAGACGCTACTACACCTGAACATTCAGCAAACCGTTTCGTCACCGAACTTGGGTGTAATGCCCCAATAACTTTTATTACTTGCAGCTGAGTTGTGGGACTAACAAAAGCTTTCATCACCCTTACCGTGCATCTCATAGATCTTCAACCCCTGACCATCTGCATAATCATTGTGTTGCCCTATGCTTTAGGCGAGCCAACACCTAGTCATTATTATCGTGTCGCTCCCATACACTGGCCCAACACTGGTTCCCCATCGTGTTTCCCTGTTCTTTGAAGAGTCAACACCTAGTCATCAATACCGTGTTGCTCCCTTACACTGACCCAACAATAGTTCCCAACAGCATGGCTCAGGTCCATCACTTATTTGCTTCGCACCCGTAGTATGACTCCAGGTCTTCTGGTCCCACCTTTGATATCGAACTCGGCGTGGCTACCCCACTAAGCTTCCTACTCGGCTACTAATCCATCAGAACATTATGACGTTCCGCGATTCCTACATAGGGCTACTCTAGATGTCTTATCCTTTGTAGGAGGTTATCGATCTCACCTGACCAAATTTCCTAAGGTGCTGCTCCAAATCTTCGGCATCTGATCATCACTTGCAGTTCACTAAGTTGCTCCGGCCCATGGTCCACTTGCCCTCATCGCAAGACAACTCATTAGTCCTCTGCCACACGGTCCATAGCATCAAATCCGTCACTACGAGCCTTGCACTCGTAGCATTATGCTACTATAAAGCCTCCGTGAGCTATGATGACTCCACCACCCTTGACCAAAAACAACCTCAAGCTCACACTATGAGCCTCGCTCCTCAAGACTCAACATCTCTTACCACCTAAGAGAATCTCAAACCACTCCAACTCTTGAGCCCTCATGATCTTACCCCACAAGATCATACCTCACGGCTTCCAATCAACATTTGAAAGTTCGAACTTCCCATAACAATGGATCCAAGTCCATCATGATTCACTTTGCCCCCCAGCTCATTCCAGAGCTTGACAATCAACGATCTCTCAATCTACAACCAACATGTTGAGCCTACCTCAAGTTTTGGTACCCATAACCTAGGGCACCTACCATTACCCCCCAAGTAAATCGAGACCTCTCGTCTTTCCTTGCACACCCGCATATGCATTTAGTCACTATGCCTAGCTTGGCCTTCCAGCATGCCTCACTCAGGTTCCTATGACTTGGCATTACAACTCATTGCCCTCAGCCCACACACCTGTTCATACCCCTTATTGGGTGACCTCCTTGTCTCCCCCAACAAGTATCTCGTGACCTTAGGCGTCATCCCTGACCTTAAGCATCACAATGAGTGTCTAATCACCTCTCATCTCCTGACCTTAGACGTCCCACCTGACCCTAACCGTCACCATGAGAGTTTAATTGGCCCCTCATCCATCATTCACATCAATGATCACTTGGCCTTTCACCACCAGGACTTCTAATCCAATGGCTCTCACACGCATATCAACACATGCCCAACTCCTTTATCCCTAATCTGGATTCCCCTAGATTCCAACTCGACCCACTAGGGATTTTGCATCTCATACCAATACCCACTAGGGTCTATTTACCACACACTTATCCTTTCTTAGGATAAATCTCGTTTCCTCACGAAACTAACTAAGGTTCACCCATACCCTAGGCACACCTCCTTCAGGATCGCCATAACAATACGATCACCTCATACCATATACATTTATCATGCATACCTCACACCCAACTCCCCCCCCGGGAGTCCTTTCAAAAGCTACTAACGTCATGCCTATCCTGGCCATGACATGCATATGCATTACATGCACACTTCTTTCCTGTAGCTTGTCACACAACCCATTGACGACTTCTTTCCTTGAGCTTCGAGCTAATTTCCACTTTAGCTTACTTTATCTCAAGAACACAACCCTTATCACACCACCTCTAAGGGAACAACTCCATTCCCTCATACATGCTTGACCATCTCCCCAACATAGGGATGCTCCACTAATCCCTACCCGGATCAGTTATACCTCGAGCTCTCCTTGCCCCATCATGATTCTTATCATGACTTAGCTTCGCGTCCCCATACGAGCCTTAACACTTCAGTCACAAGGAACTCTTATCCTTGGAATGCTTCATATTCTCCCAAATATCCACATTCAGGTTCTCGACACCAACACTCATACTTGGGCTTTTGATTCTTCTTTGCTCGACTCATATACCTCCTACGGAATATCATCTCAACCCATGATATTTTCCTATTCCTATAACAGGAATGTCCGAGCACACCATTCACACCATCACGAGCCTTAATGCCTCGACCTAACTCCTAGGGTCCTTGGACATGTGGTCCTACTCCCAAGGTCATTGAATCAACCTTCAACCACATTAGTCTAAGCATTCTCCATTCGATGCTCTGATACCAACTGTGATGCCCTATTCCCACTTACGGGTGCCACTCGTGAACAATCAACTAAACTACTCACATGTCCGGCCATTTTTGAAGGGTGGACTATGTTTTGACATGAAACGCCCTAAGTGGGAACTAAGCTTCATCCTTCCCTTCCCTCAATCCCAATATCAACTAGCAGACTTAGGCTTTAACCATCCCACAGCTAGTTTGATTAATTTCCATTAAATTTGCTCAATCATCATTTTTTTATTTTTAATTCTTGTTCTTTCCAAGAAATCCACCGAGCTTCATATAATTTAACATTCCAAACATGCCATTGGTTTTTCCAAAATTTAAGGAAAAATTCAAAATTTTCATTTTCCAAAAATTCGGCATTTATCTCCAAAATGCCTAAAAAATCCCTTTATTTTTGAAAATTCCTCCGGGGCCTATAATCAACCAAGAAATGCCCCAAAATTCCAAAATTTATATTTTTTTTTAAAAACAATTGGTCGACGGGGCTTGCTAGCACGCCCAAGGCCCGTATGGGGCCCTACGGTGCACTAGTCGTAGCCCGCGTGCCTGCTGTCCACTGTGGCCCTCTACGGGCCATCTGGTGACCTTGGCTGCTGCTGCTGCTGCCTTCTTCACTCTTTTACCCCTATTTTTTTTTCTTGGGCTTCCTAACCCAAAATTTTCAGAATTTCATTACCCACCTTTAACATCCCAAAAGCTTCATTCCACAAAAAAAAAAAAAAAAAAATACTCATTTTCTTTTTCCATAAAACTTGCACAACAAAGGAAAAAATATTGCTTCTTATACACCCACTCATGGTGCTTATTACAACATAAATCAATACAATCAAAAATAAGCTTTCATAAGCCATACAATGGTCTTGAATCTTCATTCTCATGCATCCACATGCTATCTCATCTTTATCTTGACTTTCTCATGCCTTGACAACCTATATTTGAGGGTAAAAACCTCATGAGATATTAAGCTCAGTAAGGGTGTAATGATAATAAGCATGAACATGAATATAAAATGTGATGCCAATGCATGCAATGCAACAAAGTTAGGGCTTTCATATCCTCACAACCACCTTGGTTTGAGGCTTGAACCTACCCTACCCTACATAACCTCATGGCCATAGGTCCTTGAACACAAACAACATGCCAATGCACACATAAAAATTCATGAACCATACTTACAACCTTGTTAGCCACCATCCCATGGGACTATCCCTTACCTTTTTTCTGTTAAGAGCTTTACCAACTTTGCTTTCAAGACTTTTTCATGCTTCCAATCCCTTAAAAATAAAGCTTTTGATCATTAATTACTCTCTTGAAGACTTGAAAATAAAGGAGTAAGAAGACTCTTCTTTCTTTTGTTCTTGTTACATAGCATAAATCAATACAAAAGAAAGCTTACCACTTTTGATTCTTTTCTTCTTCCTCTCTTTCTTTCTTTCTCTCCATTGGAAGACTTCTCCTTCCAAGCTCTTCAAAGGGGAAAAATTTGAGCATAAAGCTCTCTTTACCCTTTTATACTCCTCTTGTCTTGATATCTCAATTTCAAGACTTTATCTTAGCCCTTGATTTCCCCTTTACTTTTAGAGAGAAAATCCCAATCACACAAGAAAGCACATTCCATGTGCTTTTGCCTTCTTTAATCTCATCCATTGGATTTCATTTACTTTCCAAGAGAAGATCTCAACCATTGGAACAAGCACAATCTAAGTGCTTTGCTAGGATTTAATCCTATCCTTCCATCTTCTTAACCCATGATCTCCACCATCCAAAATCAATTTAAAAAAGATTTCTTAAATGAGTTGGCAATCCATGCCAACTTGAAGGATTTTATTTCATCCCTTAGATCACTTCTCATTTTCAAGAATAATCCTCCACCCTTGGATCATCTTGGTCTTCCATTCCAAAATTAGTCATTTTCCTTATTTATTTAATTCCCCATCACACTTGAGAGACATATATAATTTCTTTCCCATTTAATTTAATGGGACCATTTTTCATCATTAATGCTTGACCATTTTTCATTTCTTTTGGGATTTTCTTTTAATCCAACACAATCGTACCTCTCATTAAATGCAAGAATGACCATTTATCATTTCTTTTTACATTTATTTAATCCTCTTTTATCTTGGACCACACATTGTTATATGTCACCCTAAGACACCATACTTGGCTTCCAAGATTTAATTTAAGCCATCCATGTGGCATCACCACATGAATTCACCAATTTAGGAAAAAATCAATTATTTTCACTCATAATTGAATATTCTCTATTTTTCCCATTTTTTCATAATTTAATTCCTTTATAAAATTTTCACTCGAAATTACTAAAATGCCCTTTGTGAATTATTAATCCCATTTATCTCCACATAAATACAAAAATGAGAAATTAATTCACTTTCATACTTAATCCCTCTTAGGAATTATTTCCAATCTAACAAATTACCCTTTATTGGATTCACTATCCAAATTACCAAAATGCCCCTCTCATAGGGCACCATTATTCTCAAAGATCCATCACCTTCTTAAGGGCATTTTTAGAAGTTTCTCACTTCCTTTCTCATTCTCTTAACACCATTAACCCTACAACGCACAAACAGCCCGCACACCAGCCGTCACACCCCAATTGCTGCCTTTGTCAGGTGTCTCTCGAGCCTTCGACGATCAGCCCCATGGCCCTCAATCCTGTAACTGTCGTCGCGCACTGCCATATTTACACCGATCGATGATTGCCCTCCAAATCGCAATTACTATCGTTGACCCAAGCCGCCGTCGCCACTTAGATCGACGTCACCACCAGCCACAGTCGCCAGATTGGGCCTGTCACTGCCCGGATCTGACCTTCCATCGATTGTCGTCTGCTCAAACCCCCATCACTGTTGGCCTCCCGCCGGCCACGCCACTTGCCAGCGCCACCATCGGTTGCTCTCGACCGTTGCGCAACCACCGCTCTTCCAGCCATTGCCCTGCCGATCTCCAGATTTAACTAGATCCGACCCATACCCGATCTGATTAAATCCACTCTGTACCTAGATCCATCATGCCAAGAATCCGGTCTCTATGCGGTGCTTGTAGAGTTTTGAGAAGACAATGTACCCCACTGTGCATCTTTGCCCCTTACTTCAGCTATGAGGAATGATCTATTCATTTTGCTGCCATCCATTACGTTTTTTATGCCAGAAATGCCTCAATCCTCCTAGCCCATCTTCCGGCAAGTGACCGGCTTGGAGCTGCTATTACACTTTTATTTGAAGCTCAAGCTCGGCTTTAAGATCTTGTTTATAGCTGTGTCTCCCATATACTTGTCTTCCAACAATAGGTTGGTGATCTGCAAACTTATCTAGCTTCATTGCAGGAATTTGCAAACTCTTTTGCATATTCTCAACCTGTTCCAAATTGGCCTCACCCATAACCTAATCCAGATCCTATTCTAGAACCTGATATGAGCTTTGCCGATATTTTTGGACCTATCTCACAATGATCATTACTCATGGATAATCCAAACCCAATCGGGAGCTCTGAATTTTCCATCATCCCTGAAAATGCCTCACTTCCTAGTTTCCCAGAGACTACTTCTCTACCTTATCCCGCTGATACTAACAGTAGCCAGTGGTCACTCCGAGACAACGTCGATGAGTTTGGACCCATCGTGTTCGACAATCATCGTCAGCACTGAGCATCGACAACATTTCAAGCTAACAATGTGGGTGAATCAGTTTCTATGGTTTGACTTCTTTCTCTTATTTTTTTTTTTTTTTGTATTATCTCCTGGTTTGATCTCTTGTCAATTTATTAAACATATGGAATGAATGTTATGTTTTGGGCACTTTAATGTCTATGATCTATATCCATTGTATAACACCTATTACGATGCTCCCTAAGAGATCCTAACATTATCCTCGCTATTCACAAAGTACACTAGTATATCATTAATAAATACAATTACTAACGCAACTTTAATGTTGCTATTACATCGATCAAATCATAATGTAATATCAATCATGACTTAATTGCCTTTTTCGGGATGCCTCAATCCCTAATCTTTTCGTTGATCGTGCATCCATCTTAGAAAATATCTCAGCCTTTTGCAGTTGTTTAACAATTCATCAAATTGCAGTAAAAAGATATCATCTCATTCGAAGCCTGAAAATCTACATCCTCAGTCAAGCTACACTTAAGTAAACATCTAATAACCTCAAGCTATTAATAGCAAATTCAGATTTATTTATCAAGAATCAATTCCTATACATCTTCCAAGAATACATCCTGGCACATTTGTCATCACTTGTCTATCTCAAAACATGACCCAAGATTTCTCACAACTATTGGGACAGTAATCCATAGCCATACTATCAGCTAGTGGCACACCTCGCACCCCAGTTTATTGGAACTTAGACCCCATACAAGGTACAAACCCTATTGTGTTGTTCTAGATCTTTAGCATCTGATCGTCTCCCATACCATTTGCTATGACGCTTTGGTCGACAGGTCTCTCATACCTTATCACAAGCCATCCATCAGCCCTTTTGCAGTGGGTC
The DNA here is from genome assembly GCA_036245055.1 of Diospyros kaki. Classification (NCBI taxonomy): domain Eukaryota; kingdom Viridiplantae; phylum Streptophyta; class Magnoliopsida; order Ericales; family Ebenaceae; genus Diospyros; species Diospyros kaki. The sequence goes on along the minus strand of BSEG01000003.1, from coordinate 24,498,928 downwards.
CCTAGATCTAGACCTATTCACTATGAACACCAAACTAGTAGTGTTGTCACACTGCAATGGTTCCTTGTCCTGTCTCTGCAAGTCACTTTGGTTGCACCATTGTTGCTTCTTTAACTGGTGTAAATCACACACCATTACTTGACCACCTTCGACCTCTCGCTCGACCCAGTCCTTTGGATCCTTAATCTATACGTCTCTTTTCTAGAGTCACTAAATGAACCTCAAAAATATTTATCATCCGATCTTATCTCAACAGCTAAGCTATCTCACATCAGACAACTTTCATGATTCAATAATCCTTGATGACTACCAGTTATCCCATCATTCATCGCAATGATCTCAACTAATGACTTCAAATCAACAGTCTCTAAATCTCATAGATCCATAATCATGATTACCAAATCATCCTTACGTCTGAACCATATTATCGGACGTATCTTTTATAGCTTAGGTCATTTCGACCAGCTGTCCTATCACTTAAGAAGGTTAGAATCCTCAAATCACTAACCTCTAAGACTTTAATTGACAATCCCCAAATCTATAGGTAGGGATTTCATTCTACGAACCATCAGTTTCTTTTCCCCCTTAGTCTCCACTTGGGGGTTCTACTAATTGGCTCTATCTGCATCAAATCCCTCAAGTCTCCAAGTTGCTATCCCCTAATTTTCCAAATAGGGTAAGCTCTGAAAACCCTCAACTGCAATAATGGTAAATCTCCAAGTTAGACTTCTTCCTAAGTCTCCAAATAAAATTTCACTCTGACACGAACTATATCGGAGTCCCATAAGTCGATACTAAACTAAACATACATGACTCCTTCACGTGAGTCATTTTCCTTAAGGTAACTTTATCTCAATTCCTACTTCACCTTATCTCATTATCCATCATCAAAATCAAACGTCAAAATTTTCAAATTATATTCTCTAAAAGCATTAATCGAACCATCTTAGGTTTATTATTTCCTAGGATCCATGATCTATACTAAATTATTCCTAACTCAATCATTCTCAATTTCAACTACTACCCCTGAGTCTCCAATCGAGGTTTTTTTTTTTTTTTTACTAGTTTGCTCTGATACCAACTGTAACACCCCACTTTCTTGAGCATGTTCTATTTAAAACTACGACTAAACCAAATAATTACTCCTATCCATCCCTTTTGTCGGCCATGGATCATTCTAAGCCAAACCCAGAGGTCCCTTAGCCCTTTTCCTCGAGTTTCTCGTGGCTGAAAGTGGTGATGGAATGGGTGGTCGGAAGCTTGGTCGATCGTGGCTGCCCAAACTTTTTTGAAATTGTACTTTCACCCCTCTCAATTTTTGAAATGCATTTTTGACCCTTTCCACAAGGCCCCTGAGTTTTCAAAAACTTTTGTTGTGACCCTCACATTCTAAACTTCTCGTTTGACCCCAGAAGTTTCAGAAATAATGTCGTTTCGACCTCCCTCGAGAATTTTCAAAAATTACACTTTGGCCTAGAATTATGCTCTGATTGCGAAATCCCCTTGTTTCATCCTGAGGCCACTTAAGGGTTGCCCCTTATGTAATATTTGACTTTTTTTTTAAGGTTTAGTTGTTTTTTCATAAGTCTCTTACGACAATTTGGTTTTTCAGCTTGAATCGAAGTTGAAGCGAAAACTGTCTCGATTCCAATTTCTTTTAATACGATAAATCCTATCTCAGAACACTCATCGAGACCATATCATTTTGCTTAGACATTTACATTCCGAGACATTCCCTGTCGTTGATTCAGTACTTATAACTATAAAAATTATACTTAAACCCCTAATCTTTTGATAATTTCACCTATAGCCCAGGTTAAAATTACTCTTGAGCCCTTTTAAAAATTTGGGATATTACACCTTGTCCCGTGCCAAGTGCTCTAAGGTACCTTTTTTACGCTCGCAAAATAATTGGTGTGCTAAGATTTATAATAGTAAATGCATCGTAATGGAATCATGATGAAAGAACACAATATCCGCGTGTTAATAATATCACATGCATTCACAACACATATATTTATGTATGAATTTGCCAATCTCATTCCATAACTGATGATCATGCTTATATTTTCTGACAATCTCACAGTATTATCACATTCCCATGCACATCATTTATTCAAAATGAAACACAGTGATTGTAATGCCCCACTTGTAACGCCCCACTTTTTACAAATATATAATGAAGCTAAATACAAGCTAATATCCCACAAGGGCGTTATGGAAATCCTTACCAACGGAAGTGAAGGATCGAACCTAATAGCTAGCAAAGCTAGATAAAAGGATTCCCAACAATAAAACCTCTAATATGAGTACACCATAACACATGACTTCCAAAATTCATCAAATATCTCTTACCACGATCACAACACATAGTAATCACGACTTACAATTTCAACAACATAATAAGTGTTGGAAATGTATGCCCTAAAGACACGTTTTATTTAATTTATGGTAATGATGTTTCTTTTAGTTAGTTTATTGCACATATATCATTTGCATTTAATTGTTGGAAAAGTGTCCATGCTATTAAGTAAGTGATTCATGTGATGGGTCGTTCTTCACAGTTAGGCATGAATCATGGGTACTTAATAAGTAAGAAAAATATTACTCTTGATCTTTTGATAGAACTGGGCATTCTATCATGATAAGATCATTGTGCAATAGATCCTAATGGAGGATGGCTTGCCTTAGCCAGTAAACAGTCCGTTTACTCTTATTGTACAAGCGCATTTGGAATGCGTAGAGTGGACCTGTGATAGAAGCTAATGACAAAGTACTGATTATCATGGAGCTGGTCTATCACTGCTACTACGTGGACGAGTACTCTAATACTTGAGTATTAGTTGGTGGTCTAGTGAGCCTAGAACTATATTCTTAGATTCACTGTAGGTGAGGTCTATCAAAGATCAGCAACCTTGTGAGTTGGGAGTGTGGTTTCTAATTAGCTAAGACAGACTGATACAAGATAGTTTCTGTGATTCACCCCCTTGTGATTGTCTAAGAATAATCAAATAATCCAGGGCCCTGGGAACGTGACTTAAGAGTGTGTGCTTCTGGGTAGCTCCCAGTGATAAGCAAGTACATTCGACTAGTCACGGATTATTGGACTAGTGATTTAAGGATGGTAGAAGTCATTTAGAGAGGTGTTAGTACATTATTCCTTTCTAAATGATGGGTGTTACACAGAAGGGTATTATCGTCATTACACTAGTAGGTCAAAGACATCGCACATGCAAAATTATTCGTGGGGTCAGTGTTACCATATGGTGATAGTTGGAACACTTAGAATGACAAAATATAGCTACTAGGTAGCAGGGATATTTTGGTCATTTTAATAGCCATGAATAATTTGTCTTTTGGTCCCCGGGGTAGCTCAATATAACTCATGTATTTTTAATACATTTGGCCTATTGGGTGAATTACATGAGAGAGAATTATTTTATTCAGAATGGTCAATTGGGCTAGAATAAAATAATAAGTTCATTGGTTTTAATTAATTAATTGGGCTAACCCAATTAGAAAATTAATTAATTGGACTTGGCCCACTAGGGTTTTAACCCTAGGTCGTTTTTTGTTGGTTTTTTCACCTAAGTCGTTTTTCTCTTTGTCACCAAGAGAGGTCACGAGCTTTAGAGTCATACCTTGGAAGATCAAGAGATCTGATGCGAAGGAGCCGACGAATAGCAGGACAGCCGTTATCTCCACCACGCGAAGAAGCCGTCGCGCCTCCTCCTTCTGTCGCTCCATTCCGACCGGTAATCCGCAGGAAAAGTAAGCTTTCTAGATTCTAATCATTACGAGGATAGATTTTATTTTAAAATCGCTTCCGTTGCATGCTTTGATCCTCGTTGACGGTCCTTCAATAAGTAAATCCAAGCTTTACGTAACCCCTGTTCATACAGTTGTGATACACAACTCTCAAAACAAACCCAAAGATTATATAAGATCCATAGAACATGAGTAACTGGAAGTTAAACTAAACTTTGGCCTCCTCGTAGCCCTTTTCTCTTGCTTGTCTTTGGATACCTGACACGCTGAGATACTTGGGACATTGAATATCTCAGGGGTATGAAACACCCGAATTAGATTATTACATCTAAATGAGTGGTACAAGGAAAGAAACTATGCATGCAAGAGCAATATGCATTTATGCTAGGAAATATGGAGAAATAAGTATAAATCTCCCAAGATCATGTCAATATAAAACCTCCCCGAGTCACCATCATCCTTGCCAAGACTCGTGTTGAACATCTCAGCCTCACCTCTAGGCTAAGCCCCACCTCTAGGCACATGATTGTGGTCCAACCCCTCATGCCTCACCTCTAGGCATGGCCCCACCGCTGGGCACGGGATTGCCCCCCCAATCATCATGATGTTCCACCAACAAGATGTTAATCGTCATGTTCAAATTCCAGTCCCACCAACTAGACACAAAATACAACACCAAGATGCGTATATGTAGGCGAGATATGCCCAAAGTAAGGAAATATGAGATGTAACCTCTCGGCCCCCTTACACAGGCACGAGATACCCTCCTTACTTTCCATGTATGAACCCCTCGGCCCCTTTACACAAGCTCGAGGTAGCCCCCTTACACAGGCCCACGTGGTCAGCCCCTTTACACAAGCCCACATGGTAGTTCACAGACGACAAGCCACCAACTAGCCACAGTCATAAAATGACAAGATGTATGACAAAGCAAAAGAAATATGATCACAAGCCACGCACGAAAGCTGTAATGGTCAAACTCAATGCAACAAAGTAGAAAGGATATGCTCGAACAAAGGGAACATAAGACGTAAGCAACAAACCATCCACAACTGAAACCAAGAGTGATTAAGGGAAAGAAAGAAGCATACACAAGAACCACTCACCTTCGGCTTCACCAGAAAGTACCATTTTCACGCAAATCGATAATATTTACTGTCAAAACACGAGTTTTCATAAGGAAAATGCCAAATATTTTTATACAGAGTTGTAGGGAATTAAAAGAAGAGTATGTCATAAAAATTTCATGGAAAACTAAGGCTCCATGAGCCCTCACGCTCCCTAGGAAGGGGCCCCACACGTTGCCCCTCTTGGCGCATGAAGCTCACGCACTGCCCCTATTTTCGAACAGCTTCTGATCTCCTTCGTATTTCGACCATAACTTAGTCGTTTTAACTCCGATTCGACCTCTATTTTTTCCTATAGCTTCCCTTTTCTATGCTCTACAAGATTATAAAAAAAACACCAGACTTACCTCGCTGATTTCCAACTGTTTTGGCCCAAATTCTGTCGAGGTGCGATTTCCTGTCGAACCTTTGTATCTCCTTCGTTTCTCCACCAAATTCGTTCTCGTTTTTTGCAGAACCCCCCTCTCTCTTTTAAGAACAGAATCCTTACTTAAAAACCTCTCAAAATGACTTCCTTCCTCTCCTTTTGGAATGGCCAAATTCTTCCCCTAATGGCCTTATTTATAGAAATGCTCAGTTAATCTCGTTTCGCCACGTGTCGCCCTTAATTGTTACTCATCATTACTCTTCTTTCCCTTTGCCATGTGTCACCACAAGATTTGGCCACTTGGCCTTGAGATTTGAGCCTCATAATTATTTCTACATGTGTCCTAATCCCATGGTGCCAAGTTTCTTAAGATCATCATTACTTAGATTTTAGAGATATGGTTGCATTATGCTTTCACCACTTGGCTCAATAGGATGGTGACACTTGTCCTTAAGATATGAGTCGCCATCATTACTTTCATCTTATGGTGCCATGTGTCCCATATAATCATTTCCATCCATCTATTCTTATCAAATGGTGCCATGTGTCCCATATAATCATGAGGCCTCATTATTTCCTTCCATGTATGGCCAATAAAAGCTTGCTACATGTCCCAACCTTGGAGGCTAAGTAATCTTGGGGGCTAAGCAAAGACTTGGAGAAGACTTGGGCTTGGACTTCGAAATGATCCAAAACTACATTTGATTGAAGTTTGATATCTAAGGATATTTTGAAGTTCATATCTTTTACACTAATTCCCAAGACTTTTGGTCAATTGTACTTTTACTCGAACTTCAATAATTACGACTTTACCCCTAGCTCAAAAAATAATCTTTTGTCTCAGGCTTCAATAATCCCTTGAAATGACCTATTTCCTCAAGTATCGAAACCCTATAGTCTTAGGCATTACATCTGATTTGATTCTGGAAAAAAATCTCGGGTATTACACCACTTTTCCCAAGCACGCGTTAACTCGGATTTTCGGGGATATTTTTTTTTTTCTCAACATACACTCAGCGTAAATTAAACCCCAACAATCCCGATCTCCTGTCTCAGTGTATCAACTTAAAGAATAAGCTGAGACAAGTAATATCATCACATCAACGAAAGTCATATCGAAACATTAAATTTCACATAACTAAATTTACTTTATTCATAATGTAGAAATCGAACCATCATTTGACATGACATCTTCAAAACAAAATACATAGAGACTCATCTCTCAACAGCAACTACTAAACACCTCAAACATAGATAAAATATACCCTAAATATCACCAACGTAAATGATGGCTACATCTCGTAACTCCTTTTCCTTTAGCGTCGCTGCTTTCACCTGGAAGGTTTGAATATTCCAGGGACATAGTCCAAGTTAGATACTGAATCATCTAAGTGAGAGATCAAAAATATTTTCATGAACATATGCAAGACCATGAAACAAAATCGACATATCCTGATATGTCCCAGCCCAAGAGAATCCTGATGAATCACATGATCAATCTATGTTCAAATATGAGGAATGTAGTTTTGATGATGAAAAACATCTTTTTTTAAAATAAATCTTATATCAAAAACTTTTTGTCATTAAGGAAAAAAAAACATCTTTAAATCTATATTCAAAAGATTGTATGTGTCGTTAATCAAAATTGGTTCCAAATGAAGCAAAACAAAACATCTTTAAATCAATATTCAAAAGATTGTATGTGCTGTTAGTCAAAATTGGTTCCAAATTAAGCAAAATCTTTAAAATCAGTAAGGTCATCTCTTTAAATCTATATTCAAAAGATCGTATGTGTTGTTAGTAAAAATTGGTTCCAAATGAAGCGAAATCTTTAAAATCAGTAAGGTCATCTTTCTGCTGGTCAAAGTGACTTGTCGACCGATTTTCAAATTTTTGCCCAACTATCGACCGATGCTTATGCATCTATCGACCAGCATAATGGTTGTCTTTCAAATGACAACCATTTGTGGACAGATTGTTTGTTATCTGTTGACCGGCCCTTTGTATTGATCTTCATCTGTTGATAGATGCTTATCATCTGTCAACTGACAATATGTTTTTTCTAAAGTATGGCTTCATCTGTCGACAGATACATCATCATCTGTCGATCAATCTTATGTTTTCTCATGCATCTGTCGACTAATGCTCTTACATCTGTCAACCGGCAGAATGCCAATCCTTGGTGCTTTGATGGTGGGTAAGCCATCTGTCGACTAATGCTTATGCATTTGTTAACCGACAAAACGCTTGCTCAAGGAAGTGTCGACAGTGTCAAATGAACTGTTGACCGATTTTTGAATTTCTAATAATCTATCGACCGATGTCTTTCATCTGTCAACCGTTTGCTTCGTAAAAACATATAACAGGTTGTTCATCCTTTGCACTCAAGTGCTCTCTCCATTTACAACGGATTGATTCAAACATGGGCTTTCAAAAGAATATAAATACAGGTCATAAGAAGATTTCAAACTACCCAAGCGATCCATCTATAAGCTCCCAAGTGCTAAAATCATTATTGTACTTCATTAGTAAATTCGTTCTCTCTTCAAGGCGTTGTATTCATTTTGTGTAATTCTTTCTCATGCCTTGTCTTCATTCTTGAGAGAATTTGTAACTGAGAATATTGTTTCTCAGACCCTCTCTTATCTTATAACAATTTGTATTTTCCTAGTTTGTCTTGTTAGAGGGCCTATCTGGTGTGATAGGAGAGTTATAGTGTTTTGCTTGAAAATCCTTAATGAGGAGCTAAGATAGTGGATTAGGCTTGCTTAAGCTGAACCACTATATATCGTTTGTGTCTCTCAACTACGCTTACTTTTCATATCTTACATTGTGCTTTGCAATTATCTCATTCACCTCTAATGTGCATCAAAATTCTTATTCTCATTTAGAAAGAAAAGTTTTCATTTTTACATCAAATTTTTAAATAACCCAAATCACCCCCCTCTTGGGTATTGTTGCCATAGCTACTCGATTCTATCAAATCCCGCATAGCACTTAAACCTAACCGGGAAAAATACAATCTCTCTAAAGATAACACAACCACGTTAACACATTGGCATAACACAATCCTGTTTAAAAGGGACAACCTCAACCCATGAACCCGGGTATCACCCCTATATCATATTAGGTACTACGCCCCACTCAAAAGCATTCCAAATCTCAACAAAACCCTGGCCACAAGATGACTAACACTATCCCCATAATCAACATCCACCTGGGCAATAATGTTATTTCTCAAAGGAAACTAGAGTGGTGTCCACTCTCAGCCCTGTCACTTGAGCCAACATCTGGGGTGGTGTCCACTCTCAGCCCCGCCACTTGAGTATCATAGGGTGAAATCCGTCTCAGCCCTATCCCAAGTGGGTCACATAACATTAATCCTTGGCATGCATCCCGAGTGCTGTCACTCAAGTGCCACACATAGGTTGACAACCCACATTCCACATGAACAACACACAAACATGTCAATGCCACATACCATGATTCAATGCATCATGAAAACAACATTTCAATGTACACAATTTATCGCACAAAATTCAATGCACATATATAAACATTTTGGGACGAACCTCCAACATGAAAATAACCTACCGCAGGTCAAATCATGTGCATAAACAAATCAAGTATAGGGTCAAACCACCCAAAATAAACCAAGTTGAAGTAGAAACTTTCACAAGAAAATCAAATTTTTGGTATAACTACTCACAATAAATCGAGTTATAGGGATAAACACTCACCTTGAAAGTATCTCATACCACCTCAATTCTCGTGCCAACCTCAATTTTCGTATCATTCCTCAAGTAATCGTACTAATGCTTATACTCGAGCATCAACGGTCCCTTGACGTCATATTTATTTAAAATAATATCAATATCTATTTTTCCATAATTTCTCCTTATTTTCTCCCTATTTTTTCTCAATAATTTCACACTAAATAATTCCTCAAACATTTTCTCAATTTTCTCACTACCACAATTCATAAAACAATTTCTGAGAAAAATCATTCATCTTAACTTAGCCTCTCAAGCTTCATCGATATGCATGCCTTAACCTCGAAATGCATGCTCGAATAATTTTTTGGCCTCATGCATGCTTCTCAAGCCCCAAATTAATTCTTTAGAATTTTTAAAGGCTTCCTCCTATTTTTCCTATATTTTTCCTTCTTTTCTTTTTCTTTTCTTTTCATTATTTTTCTTTCTTCTTCTTCTTCCCTGCCTCTTGCTCGTTAACAACACCTCCACATCCATCACTATCCTCACCAACCTCCATCGACCTCACTAGCCGCCACCAGCCATCTCTCCACCGATCTCCATTCTCTCTCTCATTTCCTCTCTTAGCCCAAGCTCTCAAACTTGCTTGGAATGATTTTGAGAATAATCCCATGGCTCTATTTATAGGCTTGGATTCCAAAGTGATCCAAAGCTCTATTTGAATGATTTTGAAGATCCACAATTACAACCTTTACTAACTTTATCTTTTTCCTCACCATACCCACCATAGCTCACATCACCTCACCATATCACCATATCTCACCATACCTCACATCACTTCACCCTACCCACCATACCTCACTTCACCATACCTCACATCACCATACCCTCTCAATTAATCTTAATTAATTTCATAATCCCATTTTAGACTTTGCACAATTGCTATTACACCCTCAAATACTGAATTAATAATCACCGAGATACTTAAAATCTAAAATTAATAATTTTAAGTTACTTGATAAGTACGATTTAGTCTCAGTGTCCTCACAAGACCTTTGTTTCATCCCGAAACCACTTCAGGTTTGATCTTTACGCAAAACTAAAGCCCCCCCAGGATTCCATTGACATCTCGAAAGTCCCCTATGATAATTCAATTTTTCAGCTTGAATCGCAGTTGTACCGAAATAGTCTCAGTTCTGATTTCTTTTAATACCATAAATCCTGTAATGCCCCACTTTTCCAAATACCATTATGATATCAAATACAAGCTAACTTCACCTACAGGCGTTATGGAAACCCTTACCAACGGAAGCATTGGATCGAACCTGTAAGCTTAACCAAAGCTAAATAAAATGGGTTTCCACTAGATTCCTCTATATGTACAAGAAATGCATACAACCTTCAATACATCACAGTAGATACAGATGTAGGACACCCACACACACCCTGTACAACCTTGAGTGTCCTAGCTGTTATTTACAATACATCACTTGGTTTTAAGGGTACATAATAAAACCAAAATCCCAAAGCCAGCGAAACTCCACCTCCTTGCCTATGCTCGCACTGGAACCTGTATCACCTGGTACAACTCATATACCTGGAACAGTAGATGTTCCAGGGGTATAAAACACCCGAGTTAGATATTACATCTAAGTGAGTGGTAAGAAAGAAAGAGACAGTGCATGCAAGGGTAATAAGCAGCTCTGCCAAGAGACATGTAGAAATAAGAACAAAATCTCCCAAGATCACAGCTCACCGTAAGAGCACGAGATCCCCTGTGATACACCAACAAATAGCCACAAATACAAATACCGAGATGTATGTGCAATAGGCAAGCTTCGTTGAAACGAAACAAACACATAAGATACAACCTCTCGGCCCCCTTACACAGGCACGAGATATCCTCCTTACTTTCCATGTATGAATCCCTCGGCCCCCTTACACAAGCTCAAGGTAGCCCCCTTACACAAGCCCACGTGGTCAGCCCCCTTACACAGGCCCCCGTGGTAATTCACACACAACAAGCCACAGCCACCAAATGACAAGATCTATGACAAAGTAGAAGAAATATGATCACAAGCCACCGAGTCACCATCATCCTTGCCGGCACTTGTGTGAAACATCTCAGCCTCACCTTTAGGCTAAGCCCCACCTCTAGGCACGTGATCATGGTCCAATCCATCAGCCTCACCTCTAGGCACAACCCCACCTCTGGGCACGGGATTGCCCCCCCAATGATCGTGATGTTCCCAACAAGCGGCCAACCATCATATATAAGTTCCCGATTCACCAAACAACATGTTGAAGACAAAGTAGAAGGAGTATGTACAAACTAAGGAATATCAAGTAGGTACGGCCTCACCTGTAGTCACGGTGCACAAACCAAGGAAAACATGATGTGCAATCCACAAGCTATGAGCAAGAGTAGTCATGTTTGATCCCATCGACGAATCACAACAACAAACTCCGTGATCAAGCAAAATAGGAAAGAAATGCTCGAAAATAGGGAAACATGAGATGTAAGCATCAAACCATCCACAAGTGGGAACCAAGAGTGATAAATAGGAATAAGAATCACTCACAAATGAGACTGAGAATGATCAAGAGGAAGCATGCACAAGAACCACTCACCTTGACTGTTTTTCCCTTTGATAGCACCGTTTATAGCCCGATTTCGTGCACTAGGGCTGTTTCTGCAGAAATCATGGATTTAAGTAAACCAAACCTTGAATATTTTTATACAAGGTTGTAGGTAATTAAAATAGGAGAACAACGGTGAAAATTTCAGGCTAAACGGAGGTTGGATGCGCCCTCACGTGCCCCCGGAAGGGTGGCCACGCGCTGCCCTCTTCTCTATTTTGTAACCCAAAATTAAAACGGCTATATCTTGCTAATTTTTTATCCAATTTTCTCTCTGTTTGAACCTAAGATAAGAAATCATTAGCTTTATCCCAACATGTTTCCTTTCTGTTTTGGCGATTTTCCAGCCAGGTCTCTCTTCCCTTTCTTCTTTTCTTTTTCTTTTCTTTTTCTTTGATTTTTCTTGCACTTACTTTCTTTATTTTCTCCTTAGCTTCTCGTGGTCTTAACTCCTTCCCTTTATATATCCTTTAAATGCCCAAATCCTCAAGATTATACTTGGCCTCCAAGTTGCTCATTTTCCATCCTAGTAATCATCACACTTTGAAATTTTTGCAATCTTCTCAAGCAAGCCTCCACTTCTTCCAATCCTAAGCTTCCAAGTACACCTTCACATGGCCTTCAAGATAAGCTCCATCATCTTCTTCTTTTGCAAGCCAATCCTAGTCTTACAAGTTAAGTCTTTCAAGTCAAGTCTTCCAAGTTAGACTTTTAGGGTAAAACAATCATTACAACCAATCTTCCTATTCAAGCTTCTCCTTTCTCCAAATCCCTAACCTCCCAAATCTCACATTCACGTGAATTCTAAGATAAGAAATCATTATGGCCATTATCCCTTCCTTTCCAAGCTAATCTCATTCTTCCAAGCTAAGCCACCTTATGACTTTTGGGATAAAGCTCATCATTACAAAGACTTTAGGGTAAAGTTCATCATTCCTTCATAAGACTTTAGGGAAAATTCTGAACCAATCCCATCTCTCCAACACATGGCTTCTAGGATAAGGATTCATTATTCCAAGCTATCCCTTTTGTTGGAGACAAGCTATCTCTTTTTTTTTTTTACAAGTTATGATATTTGCTTTTGGGTCTTGCAACATTCAACCTTTACATTAAATTTTGGGGTATTACAAATCCTATCTTGGAACATTTGTCAATTCCATATCATTTTCCTTAGATATCAAGGTTCCAAGGCACTCCCTACGATCGATTCAATGACTTATTTTTACTATCAAGCCAATTTTTGATATTTTAATCTCACTTAAATTACGTGGCAACCTTATGTCGAAATGGGGTATTACAGTGATTTTGTAAGGCTATTGAACTTATATATGTATACCAGCATAGTTTCACCTATTCAGATATAGTAGTTTCTATTCGAATATATAAATATATATATGGGACATTTATATGGGCATTCAAATAAAGTATGGGGAATTTGGATATGGCTATACTACCATGTGAGTAGCATTCAGATGTGTTAAGGAGATGTTCGAAAGTATACATATATATATATATAAGTTTGAGAGGAGTATTCGAAGTGTGCACGAGGCATTCGAAAGTGGTTATGTAATTAAATAGACATTCAGATGGTTGGGGGTATTCGAATGGGTATATATATATATATTTATAAACTATGAGGGTCATTTGGATGGGACTAGGGCATTCAGATGTGTGGCTTAATAAGCTAAGGCATTCGAATGGGTATATGAGACATTTGTATGAATTGGAATAATTTGAATGAATTTACAACATTTTCAAAGGGCATTCGAATGCTACAGTGCTGCATTCGGATGAAGATGTTGATTTTTAAGCAAGACATCTGGTTGAGGCAAAGAGACATTCGGATGAGGAGTTAGACTCATTCAGATAGGAGGAAACAACATTCGGATGCAAGACACATTCATTGAGGAATGACATTCGAGTGGGTATTGTTGCATTCGGATGTTAGACACAACTTAATGGAATATACATCCAGATCACACTTCACTCATCTGAATGTTAGACAGACCCTTAGGGCTATTTAGATGTGCTACAATGAACATAGATACGACATATATATAACACAACTTCTTCGGATACAACGATGAACAAAATCTCTTATCTCGTCTAATCCAAAAATATACCATTCCAAAAAGAAATCTGGGTGATACAAACCCCATTTGAGACCTTAATAAGACATACAAAACATCTAGCAAAGAGGTTTAAATAAATCCACAGCGAAAGAACACGCACAACGAATATATATATATATATATAATACCAAACAATGAAATAAATGAGGGGGAGCTAATAGGAAAACTTGCAAGAAAATAAGAAGAGTGTGAGGAATCTTGCATGAAAATAAAAAAATGGTGCAAGAAGGAGAACTTGCCTGATGACTTTGCGGTGTAGAAGAATCACCTCTCTTCTTGAAACTTCTATCAGCCAAGATGAAGACACAGAGACGAAGTCTGAGGAAAGGAGAAATATATGGAAAAAGTTGAAGGAGAGGATCATACGTAGAAAGAGCACAGGAGGGTTGCAATTGCAGATGGAGCCTGAAAAGGGAAAAATGCACTGTCTGCACTTGCAACTTGGTCGAAATGACCTAAATACCCTTCTCTTCCAACGATGGCCCAAGGATGACCAAGGGTATTATTGACATTTTCTGTTTTTTTAATTTATTATGATTTTCTTTAACAATTTTAAAAACCTATTTCTCAATTTGGTTCCAGCCCATGCCGTGGCCCAATCCATGGCCCAATACACTAACCCAATAATCTCATTTGCATCAAACCCATTCATAATAAAAGCACATGAACTCATTCTATTCTTAAAATTAATGTTATTGAAATTTCTATGCTGCCCAAAATTCAAATAGGAATACAACTTGAATATCACATGTCCTAGACCCATTAACAGGTCGTTACACATAGAGTATGCTTTAATGCCAAATCATGTAAAGTATCTTGTCTCAAAACAAATGAAATAAAGATTATAGAAAATAGGATAGAAAATGAATACATTATTTACTTAGACTTATCCTTGTCTTGTATAGAAAAATGTTTAGTATCAACCTGTAACGACCCATTAGTGGGTCTAAAGCAACCATTAATATTTTATTATGGGTATTATATTTTGGATTTAATTAAATTGAATGTTGGAGATAATTTATTTGGCCAATGAGTTAAAAATTTAATGGAAAGAAGTATTATGTTGAAAAGCCAAAGTGATTAGGATTTATTTTAGGTGTAATTCTTAAGGCAAAATTTATGAGATTAGTGTGGGTTAAATATTCAAAGCATGTGTGTGTAAATTATAGTTGTTGTGCCAGAGAAATTGGGGGGAGAAATTAAAATATTTTTAAAAAAGCAAAGGAAATTAACAGCAGTGTGCCGCAAGCTCGCGGCACAGTGCCGCAAGCTAGCAGCATGTGCCTTAGGTAGCGGCACAGTACCACAAGCTAGCGGCGAGCTCGAACGTGCATGCGGCACAATGCCACAAGCTAGCGGCAAGCTCGAACGTGCACACGGCACAATGCCACAAGCTCGCGGCACAGTGCCGCAAGCTAGCGGCATCTGCCTTAGGTAGCGGCACAGTGCCACAAGCTAGCGGCGAGCTCGAACGTGCATGCGGCACAACGCCACAAGCTAGCGGCAAGCTCGAACATGCACGCGGCACAACGCCACAAGTTAGCGGCACAGTGCTGCAAGCTAGCGGCAAGCTTGAATGTGCTCGCAGTACAATGCCGCAAGCTAGCGGCAAGTTCGAATTGTGCTTGCGGCTAGAATGTGCTCGCGGCAAAGAGATAGGCTCGCAGCGCATTTCTCATACCTCAAAGCCTTCACGGCAACCTCTGGCAATGTGTGCCTTCTGGGGAAACCAAGGGCTCCATCCAGGAGAGGCCACGTGTCAACACCAGGTGCCCTTGAAAATCGCGCCCTATAAATACCCAACTAGAAGACAATGAACGGGACTTCCAACTTCGGTAAAACTGGTCACTTTGAATGCACTTTTACTATTTTCGTGAATAGTCATTGGGATTCGAGACTGACTTTGGCATTGGAGGGTCTTTGCGGGAAAGATTCCCACAAGCCCTCTAACACATTTTTTGAGCATCAACAAGGTCAAATCCTTGCGGCGAACCTAGCGGCGAAGGTAAAGTCTTGCGGCGAACCTAGCGGCGAAGGTAAAACCTAGCGGCGAAGCTTGTGGCAAAGCTAGCGGCGAAGCTTGTGGCGAACCTAGCGGCGAAACTTATGGAAAAACCCTGTGGCAAAGGCTTGTGGCAAAGGCTAGTGGCAAGAGCTTGTAGCCAAGGCTAGTGGCAAAGGCTAGTGGCAAGAGCTTGTGGCAAAGGCTAGTGGCAACGGCTTGTGGCAAAGGCTAGTGGCAAGAGCTTGTGGCGAAGGCTAGTGGCAAGAGCTTGTGGTCAAGGCTAGTGGCAAAGGCTAGTGGCAAGAGCTTATGGCAAAGGCTAGTGGCAAGAGCTTGTGGCAAGGGCTTGTGGCAAAGGCTAGTGGCAAGAGCTTGTGGCCAAGGCTAGTGGCAAAGGCTAGTGGCAAGAGCTTGTGGCAAAGGCTAGTAGCAAGAACTTGTGGCCAAGGCTAGTGCCAAGGGCTTGTGGCAAGGGCTAGTGGCAAGAGCTTGTGGCCAAGGCTAGTGGCAAAGGCTAGTGGCAAGAGCTTGTGGCAAAGGCTAGTGGCAAGAGCTTGTGGCAAGGGATTGTGGCAAAGGCTAGTGGCAAGAGCTTGTGGCCAAGGCTAGTGGCAAGAGCTTGTGGCCAAGGCTAGTGGCAAGAGCTTGTGGCAAAGGCTAGTGGCAAGAGCTTGTGGCCAAGGCTAGTGATAAGGGCTAGTGACAAGGGCTTGTGGCAAAGGCTAGTGGCAAGGGCTTGTGGCAAGGGCTTGTGGCAAAGACTAGTGGCAAGAGCTTGTGGCAAAGGCTAGTGGCAAGAACTTGTGGCTAAGGCTAGTGGCAAGAGCTTGTGGCAAAGGCTAGTGGCAAGAGCTTATGGCCAAGGCTAGTGGCAAGGGCTTGTGGCAAGGGCTAGTGGCAAGAGCTTGTGGCCAAGGCTAGAGGCAAAGGCTAGTGGCAAGAGCTTGTGGCAAAGGCTAATGGCAAGAGCTTGTGGCAAAGGCTAGTGGCAAGAGCTTGTGGCCAAGGCTAGTGGCAAGGGCTTGTGGCAAAGGCTAGTGGAAAGAGCTTGTGGCAAAGGCTAGTGGCAAAGGCTAGCGACGAAGACTTGAGATGAATCCTTGTGACGAGCATCCTAACAGCAAACTCCCTCGTGACAACATCTCTAACGGCAACCCAACTTCACCCGACATCAAGCTCGAGTGGACTCCACACATCACAAATTTTAATTGTTGTGTTTTGGCAACAACAATAGTGAAAAGTTAGAGTTTCTAAGGTGTTGAATAAACCAACACATGGGTTTGGGCCAAGGGTTGGAAGGCCCAATAAAAGTAGAGGTTGAAAAAATAAATAAAATGGGTTGAGGATTTAATGAAGTAGGTTTGGGCCAATGTGAAAAAGCCCAAGGCAAATGATAGTTAAAGTTTAAATAAACCCATTTTTTAATGGATTGGGCCTGAGCCATGTGTAGATTGTGTATTTAATTAATTTCAAATGGAATGAATTGTAAAATGACAATCAAGGGTTTAATGAATGCATTTGAGGAGAGAAAAAGTAAAGGGCAATTGTGGAAAATGAAATGTGAAGAATAAAGAAAGATAAATGAAATTTAAATGAGTGGCAAATGTCTAAAAGGGGCATGGATAATTGTGGCTTGTGTGTACAAGTGAAGGGCAAACTAGTCAAATAGCAAGGGGGTGGTTGGAGTTGGACGTGCAACCCATTCCTCCCCCATGCATCTCTTTTATTCTTGCTTTATTCTTCTCATTCTCTCCAATTTCTTACTCCTGATGGTCTCTCCTTCCTCTTCTCCATCTTCTTTTTCATCATCTTCTTCTTTATCTCTTGGCTAGGAGCTTCAAGGGTGGATTTTCAAATTTGGGGGAAAGCTTCTTCTCTTTGGTCTCTCACCATCAAAAAGGCATGTTCTTCTTGTATCTATTTTTGTTATGCAAGATCTTTAATCTTTTCTTTTAGTTGAGCGTTTCGTTGCTACCATTTTGGTTGTTGTTTTGTGGAACTAGTATTTGTCTTGGAAAGAGGGTTTTACCCCATTTGATTATATCTCGTGTGATTCTTGGAGTTTTGGTAAATCAAGTCTATGGTCTAAATGAGGTCTTCATTCACCTCATCTTTTCAAAGGAATGTCGTATTTTTGGGTTAGGATTTGAGTAATATAAGTTTTGGTGCATTCTGTTTGTCCATTTTCATTTCTGGGTATCAGGAGTCGACTATTTTAAGTCAAAATTAACTCTGTATATCAAGCTCTCAGTTGGATCAACTAAGTTGATATAGAAGTCAACTTTTTCCTTTAAAAGTCGACTTTCCAATTTCAAAAGTTGACTTTCAATTTTAGTTTGCTCATGTTATACTCTTTTGGGTATAACTTTCTATGGTTATATCCAATTTGAGATCTTCTTTTTATGTTGTAAATTAGACTCGATAAGCTTCGTTTTGATATAGAATTTGGATTATTTGGACGAGTATTGATCCTATAAATTCCCTGTTGAAATACCCATTTAAAATCAGGGATTTCTATTTCAATCTAACAACGCTGCAGTTTTTGGAACATAACTTCCTGTGGTGTTATCCAAATTGAAATTTGTTTTTTTTCCATAATCTAGACTTCTTAAGATTTATTTTGACATATTTCTTGGATCATTCGGTTATATTTTGAGGTCGTAGCAGGCCTGCCAATCTTTGCTTAGAATATGGAATTCTTCCATTTTGGGTGGTCCGCCTTGCTTCAGTTTTTGAGAGATAAATAAATTATTTTGGGACATGGTTGGAGTATGATGAGATCCATTGATGGGCTAAATGATAATACTTCTAGATGTAATTCCTTTAGAGGAGTCTTCTTGAGCATTATAGATGCATTTTGTTTTCATTAGCCAAGTAGGGCTTATTATCTGTTATACCCTAATGGGATAGGTTCTAGATGGTCGATATTGGGTTGGTTGTGTCACTTTGCTTGTGGTTGTGTTGCATTGCATTATGTTACTCTATTGCTTCACACAATGATGATGGGACGTGGGTTGCATTCATTGGGGGGTCATGTTTTGTATGTGTTGGGAACGTAAGCATTGGCATCACACAGTTGGCCTATTGAGTGCTGATTTGTGTATGTTAGGTGAGCATATGCATTTAGAGCATTCGCTTGTGTGAATTCCTACGTGGGCATAGCATGGCTTGATGCTTGGCTTATGGGGGCTTTGCTATCATGTTAATGCTAGAAAAGCCATTGCATTTCTTAAGTGTTTCATTGCATGGAGAGGTAGTGGGTAATGATGGAAAGGAAGTGCAATTCCGTTGATATGTGATATGAGATTTTAATATAGAAGCCAAGGGCTCAACGTGATGGGATTGTGAGTGCTAGGGCACGTGATGATGATGGTGGTGGATATGACATTGGTGGATGTGACACGAGAGCCTTGGGCTCATGTTATTGACTTGGTAGCCTGTCCTTGACTGCTGGTAGGTTTGTATATAGGGTCTTGGGCAACAGTGTATGCATCTTATATGGGTCCCAAGGACCATATGTGTGTATCTATGCATTTATCTTATGGCTGGGTATTGTGTTATATAATCACATGGCATGGTTTGTGATATGGCATGGATTGTGTGTCATTTATGTATATAAGATTGGCATGTGTTTAAATATATGATATGATATGCATGATATTCTGGGGACGTCTAGCCGTAACCATTTCCCATTCTTTCTATATACTTATTGAGCCTTGTGACTCACCCTTGCTTTCCATCATTCCAAGTAAAGACAAAGATAAGGCTGAGGGCGAGTCTAGCAGGGGCTTATTTTGTTTTATTAGATGTGTACAAAGCTCACCTAAAGAAAGGTCTTAGAAAATTTTTAGATTAGCTTGATAACCAAGGAGGTCATGTATATATATTACATCATGGGATGAAAATGTAAAGTGAACGCAGCTAAGCTACAAGAGATCAATATACAGTTACAAGGTCTATTAGATAAGAGTTGTATCCATCTAAGGGTGTCCATTGGGGTGTTATGGTGTTAATTGTGGAAAAGAAATATGGGGATTTAATAGTGTATATGGATTATGCTATTTTGAGTAAAATGGTGATTATTAAGAGTAAGAGCCCAGTGGATGGGTTGTAACTAGTTGTAAGGGATTGCAACATTCTTGAAATGGAAGTAACATTAAGATTGAGGAGAAATTAGCTATATATATACATACATATCTGAATGATTAGAGTTGCACGATGGAGGAATGTATGCACCCACTTATGGTAAACCATAATAGACAATTTTGAGTAGGGTATGTAATACCCAGTATGCTATGCACCCTAGAACCACTAGGGCGTATTGAAGAGTCAAGAGGTGGAGGAATGGCAGGGAATGGAAAAACATTTTGGGGAATGAGTCTATAAGGAAAAGGATGTGTAATACTCGAGAATTTGTGAAGGGCTCAAGAGTAATTTATCTTTTGGTGAAAATAAAATTTTCAGAAGATTAGGGCTATAATGTAATTTTTGGTATAGTTGTGAGTGACCGAATTGATTGCAGGGAGTACCCAGGAGCCGAGAAGCTTAAGGAAAATGATATGGCATTGTCGAACATCTTAAGGTATGATTTATGGAACTGAAAGAAATTGGATTAGAAACGATTTTTGGTACAGATAAAATACAAGTATGATTTAGGCTGAAAAATTAAATTTTCGTATGAGACTTCTGGGAAGTCAACGGAACCCCAAGGAGGTTCATATTTAGTATGTAGAATAACCCTTTAGTGGTTTCAATAAGAAATAAAAGGGTTTACGGTCAAAATGTACATTCGGGCCTAAGTGCAATTTCTTAATTCTGCTCGAGGGAGGACGAAAGGACGTTATTCCCAAATTTTTGTGATGAAATGGAAAGTGTAGAGCTTATGGGTCGTAATGGCACTATTAGGAAGCTCAAGGCTTCAAAGAAAGGACCAAAGTGAAATTGAAAATTTGTAAAAGGGCTGAAGTGCAATTTTTGCAAACTTGAGGATGAGGAGACTACCATGGCCGACCAACTTGTTGGCCACCGAATGCCACTTTTGGCCATGGGAGGCTCGAGGAAAGTGGTCAAGGATGCACTTGGGTCGGGCGTAGGCCGACATTAGCCACGATGGTGACTAATTTAGCGTGATTTATGGTCATTTCTTGGCCAAAATTTTGATGCATTGACTCCATGTTTGGTGGTCGAATAATGGTATTTTTGGACTAATCTGGGGCAAGTAGGAGCCTCAGGGAGGTTAGATTGGCTAGGCATGAGCATTTGAAGACTCGAAATCGGCTATAAATAGAGGTTTTTGAATATGGTCAAGAAAAGGCAAAAATTAAACTGTCAAATTCTAGAGTTCAAGGAAAAATTGAGGGAAATGGATAAGGGAATTTTGTTCCCCATATCCAGAGCGTCATTTCTAGAGAATTTGAGTAATTTTCGTTGAGAGTTGAGAGAGATACGGAGCTTTATCTAAAAAATGGGCTTCATAGGAAAATGGGTTTGAACAGTCAAAAAATGTCTCTGATCTAGCAATTTGAAGCTATAATCCTATAGAGAATGAAGAAAGGAAGGCGTAGGTTCAAACAAGAGGCGAAACAGAGCTCAAATGAAAGAGAAATCGCCAAAAAACCAGGGTTGTTCAGAAACTGTCGAAAGCTGGCCGAGGAAGAAGACCAATTTGTGGAAGAGAAATAGAGGGTGCGTGAGGGCGCATCCCTTGCTAAAAAATCTAAAAAAAATCTCCAAAAGTAAAAAAAAAACAAAAAAGAGAGGTCTGTGTTCAAAGTTTTAGTGTTTGCCTTTCGGGTTTCTTGGTTTTCACAACGACCAGCCTCGTTTGCTTGCAATCAAAGCTTCGGGGTAAGTTCTGGAATTTTCTTTTAAAGTTTTTATAATATTATGAATTGTTGTGGAAAAAGATTTGAGAAAATAGTTAAGGAAGTATTTATTTGAAATATTAAAGAGGAAAATGAGAGAAATATGATTTATAGGATCGTTGTGCTCGAGGTTAAGTGATTTGTGAGATTTTTGAGACTTGGCACAAAAATCGAAGTCAATCACGCAAATCGAGGTGACGCACTTTTTTGAGGTGTTCTGATCTTCGTGCAAAAGGTGAGTGGTTTTTCCCAAAAGCTTATACATGTTATATTTTGCCTATGTTAAGCATGATAGTCATGAAAGTGTCTAAGTTATATGTATTTTATGCACATCTTGTCATATCTGTACATATATTGTTGCATCGATAGTTATGATATTTCATTTGGCATGATATTATTGGCATATCGATACTTGAGTCGAGATAGGATGTCACCCTAATAGTGTAGCCATAATTCCCAAAGGATAATTGATGGAACAAAGTTAGGATTATCCTGAGAGCATGTTGGGATTCTACATAGAGTTTCGTGTCGGGTTAGTGAGCCAGGGAAGTTACACTAGGGCATATGTTGTTAATGTATTTACATCATGCATTCATGCATCTGTTTTTAAACCCTCACTAAAAGATTCATCTTCTAATTGGGTTATACCCTTAGAACATTCAAACATTCCAGATAGGACTTGCACCTTAGACATGGAAGTGATTGAGACGTGATGGCACGTGGTGACGTATCTGATGGATTCAGTATATGGTTCCAGTATTTTGCTTCATCATGAAAAGACATATGTTTTAATCTCATACTCTTTTGATGATTAGTACTATGTAGGAGTGTTATGTATTCGAGTGATGTTTTGAGGAACCGATCATATAATATTGTTCAATATTATTAAGGTATCATTTGTTTGTATTTGAAGTATTCAGTTATTATTTTTGAAAGATAAGTCTCCATGTATTTTGTATTTGAAGATATACTATGGTACAGATTCTTATGTTATGATTTAAGCAAATTCGGTTATGTACCATATCAAGTTTCGATCATTGCTTCCGCATTTATGATGATTACCTATCTTAGCTTATTGATTCCTATTTTTGTATGCTAAGAAGGTAAACGGGATTGTCAGGGAATGATTTATATTGAGTTTATGTTAAAAAATATATATATCCCCAAAATTCCATGAGTTATTTAACGCCGAAAAAGCGGGGCGTTATAGGATGCATGTGGCAAATAAAAGTTGAACACTTAAACATTATTAGGGAAATAGTACCCTTTAGAAGGTAGATTAAGGGTAATTCCAATGAGATGCATGACAAATTTTGGAGTCCAGGAAGAACTTAGCTCTCAATAAGTGTATAAGTTTTTATGCATTCAGGTTGCAAAAATATATGCCAAATTTGTAGCACGTTATTACTTATTAAACTTTTGAAGTTAGAGAAAAGTGTATCGTGTAAAGAAATGTATGTGGGTATTCTAGAACAAAAAGAGCATATGCAAACTATAGCGACCCATTAGTGGATCTAGGGCATTTATTTAAATTAGTATTATATTTTGAAAATTATTTTAAGGGTGGATTATGGGGAGAATTAATGGAAATATTATATTTATTGTTATTTTGGGGAAAAAATAAATTGTAAGTGAATTAACACATGTTGTAATGACCCATTTAATTTAAATTTATGTGTAAGGAATTAATTAGAAAAAAAAATAAATTAAAATTAATGTATTTTTGGTCGAGGGTGTTTTAGCAATTATTCAGAAATATTGGGGGTTAAGTGTAATTTTGAAAATTGGGTTGAATCACCTTAAATATAAGTTGCGCGCAATATTAATCAAGGGAGCTTGTAGGCGAGATGGTCGTGCACACAAGGGGGGAAAGGGAGGTCGCGGGATCAAACCTACGGCCTTGTAAGGAAAAGGCTGGGTTCTTTTAAACCCAACCAAGCACCAAACGACGTCATTTCAAGGCGCTAGATGGCACCCATGCACGCGCGTACGACCAAGCGTTGCTACGCGCCACACAGCTGCTAGCCGCGATCACCTATCACCTTTCGCCCTGCCACGTGTCCCAAGCCCTTTTTTGCCCCATAAATTGATGATTTCCTACTGCCACGATGTTTTTACAACCTTCATTTTTCTTGGCCTATATATATGGGATGAATGTTTGAGTGAAAAGAGAGAATTTTGGAGATATTGGGAAGATTTTGGTGGCATAGGGACTTGGGCTGTGACATTAGCGACCCTGGTATGCTGCAAGAGTTAAGGAAAAATATCTTAAGGCAAGTTCATGCTTTTATTTTTGCAAGTTATTTTCCTTTTCTAGTAAATTATTTCACGTTCCCTCTATTTTGCAAGCTCTTTAGCACTCTATTGCCTTTACTTATATGATGCCTTGATTTCTTGAGACTGGGTTAAGTAAACCCTCAATTATGGAAGGATTGTCTTGCATGTGGCCTATGTGGTTACTTTGGTAATCTTTCATGGTTCTCATTTATACCTATTGAGTCTCAAATAGGGTTTTAAATCGCCCTATCTTCCTTTGGGAATGATGCTTTATTGAAAACATGTAAGGGTTTGATGTTGTCTTGCATGGGTTATGTTCTCTCATGTATGTTGCCTTGGGTAATTGTATGTCAGCTACATATGATAAGTCATTATAATATGCATAGTTGTGATGATGCATGGAGCATGTACATGAAAAGAGTTTTAAAATGTGTAAAGGCTTCATGATGCGCTCGACGAATAGGTTTCACAGGATATATCCGTAGAGAAAGCTTTGGCTCAGAGATGGGGTCCCATGGTTTGATATGGACTTTGGTCCCAGGGTTTTGGACTTCGTTCCCATAGTTATTGTTTTAAAAGATTGCATGTGAGCATGAATGCATGTTTCATCTTGTTATCATTTAGAGTGATGTAAGAGGTGTGGCGTGAGAGCCTTAAATGTCATTCATGATTTTGTTTTCCTCTCGATACCCATAATTCTTATGCTCACTTTCTTTCAGTTATACTTGTGGGGCCTTGTGACTCATATTTGTTTGCATCATTCCAGGTAAGGGTAAGGCTAAAGAAGTGGGCGAGTCAAGTGAAATTGGAGCCATGGAGTAGAAGTGTGTACAGAGCCATCTCAACCGGAAGGTGTTAAGAGGGTGTTTTTAAGATGTGTAATACTAAGTTATGTACTGTTTATGTTCTAGGTTGTACCCCTAAGGGCATACGGTGGGTATGTTGACCCTAATATGTATATGTCTATGAGTAATAATGTATGAGTATGGCTTCCGTTGATAATGGTAAGGAATATGCGTGACGTTTCTAATTGGGTTTTGCATATATACCATCTTTTTTTACGGACCCTTCTCAAATTCCTCGAATGTGGGGTCTCCAGTGATGGGGATATTATAATTATCAGAGCTTGTCTAAACGAAAAATTGAGAGAAATTAAGGGCGTTACAATTAGTGGTATCAAAGCAAGGTTTGGGATGAGTCTTTATACACATAGGAATGTCAGGTAAAGTTAAGGGTATTTCTAGCAAATAGATGTGAGACTAAGTAAGAATTTGAATCTAAATATTTTAGTTGTGCAGGAAGATGAGTGCTCATTGAGGAAGGCCACCGACCCGAAGTTATGGTCGTAGCCAACCTGCACCTGTGCCCGAGACTTCAGGGGAGTCTAGTGGAAGGTTGCGATAAGAGATGGATAAGGTGCACGAAGCTTTAGCAAGGATATGGAGAACAGTTGATATGCTTGCTACCAACCAGTTGAGGCACGATCAAGGGCAAGATCAAGTACAACGGGAGGCCGAAAATAATAATGGTCAAGTCTCC
Source organism: Diospyros kaki (assembly GCA_036245055.1). Lineage (NCBI taxonomy): Eukaryota > Viridiplantae > Streptophyta > Magnoliopsida > Ericales > Ebenaceae > Diospyros > Diospyros kaki. The sequence continues at coordinate 24,473,496 of BSEG01000003.1, read as the reverse complement.
AATCCAATGGTTCAAGGGATGGAGAGCAATGCAGGAGGCCAACTGCTAAAGAATTTTATGGCGCTTCGACCTCCTAAATACTATGGAGGTGTAGATGTTTTGGCCGTAGAAAACTAGATGTTGTCCGTAGAAAAGCATCTTTGAATTATGGGATGCAGTGATGCACAAAAAGTGCAATTTGCCACATTTCTTTCGAGAGGGGATGCCAAAAGATGGTGGGAAGCAACCTGTCAGAGGTACACTAGTAGGGAACCATTATGGGCAGAGTTTCAAGAAGCGTTTAATGAGCAATTCTTCCCTGAATGGGTTTGAGAGTAGAAGACATATGAGTTTATTGAGCTAGTTCAAGGAAGTAAGTTAGTGGCTCAGTATGAAACTGAGTTCATTTCCTTAGCTAGATTTGCTCCAGAATTAATGTCAACAGAAGCAAAGAAAGCGGCAAAATTTCAGAGAGATCTACTGTAACACCCGGTGTTGCGAGTGTTAAAGAATGATAAAGCATAAATAGCATGTTAGGTATTTTGAATTGTTTGAATATAGGTTGGAGACCTAATAGAACCCCAATGGGTGCCAGGTAGCATAGTCTCCAACCTATATTCAAACAATTCAAAATACCTGAAAACGATCAAATGTGGAAATTTGGAAATAAATAAATAGGAGTGGAGATTTATGAGAATTTTCAAAATTACCCTTAAGGAGAAAAAGGGATAAACGGATCTAAAGGTGCCTTAGGAAGGGATGATTTAGTAAAATGGATAATATTTCCATTAAGAGGCAAGTTTAGATCCGTTTTTATGAAAACTAGCCATCTTGATCAAAGCACATTATACAAATAGTTATGAAAATTTGTACTCAAAAGATTGTATGAGCCGTTAGTTAAAATTAATCCAAAATGAGGCAAGTTTTTCAAAAGCAGTAAGGTCATCTGTCAATTGGTCAAAGTGACCTGTCGACTGATAGAATGGTTGTCCTTGAAATGACATCCATCTGTCGACAGATCGCTAATCATTTGTCGACCGGCCTTTTGCCTTGACCTACATCTGTCGATCGATGCTTATGCATATGTCGACTGACAGTATGCTTGCTCTTAAGAATGGGCCTCATCTGTCAATAGACACCTCATCATCTGTCGATTGGCCTTATAATTTTTATGTATCTGTCGACCGATGCTCTTTCATTTGTCAATAGGCAGAATGTCAAACCTTGTTGCTTCGATAGTGTGGAAGCCATCTGTCGACTGATGATTATGCATCTGTCGATCGATAGAATACTTACACAAGGAACTGTCGACAATTGCAAAGGAACTATCGAATGATATTTGAATTTTTACTAATCTGTCGATCGATGCCTTGTATTTGTCGACCATTTGTTTCGCAAAAACACATAACGGCTAGTTTGTCCACTACTCTCAAGTACTCTCTCCACTAACAACGGCTTGATTCTTGCATGGTCCTTCAAGAGACTATAAATACAAGTCAAAGGGAGATTTCAAAGACAACAAAAGTGATCAATCTACAAGCTTCCAAGTGCTCATCATTTATCGTGCTTTATTGATGCCTTAAATCTCTTTGTTTCAAGGCTTATGTTTATTTGTGTAGAATTATATTTCTAACCTTGTTCTAGTTCTTAATTACATTGTAACTAAGAGGGCATACTCTTAGAGATTCATTTCTTGTATCACTATTTGTGTTCCTAACCCATATAGCTAGAGGACCTACTTGTACCTAAGTAGGAGGTTGTATTTTTACCTAGCTTGGCTAGAGGGCTTGCTTACCTAAGCAAGAGGATTGTATTTTCCTAGTTTGGTGCTAAAGGGCTTATCTAGTGTGATAGGAGGGTTATAGTAATTTGCTTGAAAATTCTTAGTGAGAAGCTAAGGTAATGGACTAGGCTTGTTCAAGCCGAACCATTATACATCACTTGTGTCACTCAATTGCTCTTACTTTGCATTTCATAATTTGTGTTTTACAATCTTTCGACCATCCTTAACTTGCATCAAAGTTTTATTTTTCTTAAGCAAGAAAATTTTCAGTTTTATATCAAAATTTTAAATAACCCCAAAATTTTAAATAACTCAATTCATCCCCCTCTTGTGTATTATTGCCATAATTAATCGATTCTATCAAAGTGGGATGATAAGAATTTCGCCATGTGGTAATTGTGGCAAGAGACATAAGGAACCCTTTCATTTTGGTAATGGGATTTTCTATTTATGCGGACAAGCGGGGCATGTGCGAAGAGAATGTCCTCGTAGTCAAGATAAGGAAATGACTAACGTAGAGGTGAAGTGCTTTCGATGTGGTCAGAAGGGTCACCAAGCAAATAATTGTCCGCAACCGGCCTAGTCTCAGTATGAGGGGCAGAGATTCAGAGGACAAGGACCCTAGCTTAACTAGAGGCCAGCAACACCTAAGGTACAAGTGGTAGTCCCACAGATGACGATTTCATAACGCCCTGCTACTGCAGACAAACCCCGTGTGCAGGGAAAGGTGTTCGCCTTAACAACAGCAGATGCAGAGGATGCAAACGAGATTATTTAAGGTATTCTTTCTTTATATGGTGTCGATGTGCATGTGCTTTTTGATACCGGTTCTACTCATTCTTTTATTGCACCGCATACTATATGTCATGTTCCCCTCCCTAAAACTATATTTCCATATTACCTGGTTGTGTCTACACCTGGGGATGTGGTGTTAATGGGTAGTAAAGTAATCCAGAATTGTGAAATTAAGGTGCATGACAAGAAATGTCCTGGCAACTTAGTGGTGCTGGGTATCAGGGACTTTGATCTTATCCTAGGTATAGATTGGTTATCTCGACACTATGTTAAGGTTGATTGTCGGAGAAAGGTGATTCATTTTAAGCTACCCTAGCAACTAGTTATTGTGTATAAGGGTATTAAGCCGATGAGTTCAATCCCAATGGTCTCAATAATGAAGGCAGAAAGGTTGGTACAACACGATTGTGAGGCGTACCTTGCCTTTGTAACTACTGATGGGAATAGTAAGGCAAAATTATTGGAGCTTTCGATAGTTTGTGAGTTCCTTGACATGTTCCCAGATGAATTGACGGGATTGCCATCTTGAAGAAAGGTTGAATTTTCTATTGATCTAGTGCCAGCACCTAACCCATTTTGAAAACTCCTTATAGAATGGCCCCGAATGAATTGAAAGAGTTAAAGACTCAGCTGCAAGAATTGATTGATAAGGGGTTCATTCGCCCTAGTGCGTTGCTATGGGGTGCTTTGATATTGTTTGTATAGAAAAAGGATGGATCAATGAGGTTGTGTATCGATTATCGTTACTTGAATCAAGTGACAATAAAGAATAAATACCCACTCCCGTGTGTGGATGATTTACTAGATTAACTTCGGGGGGGCATCGGTATTCTTAAAAATTGATTTGAAGTCTAGTTATCATTATGTGTGCGTTAGAGAGGAAGATGTGTAGAAAATAGCTTTCCGAACCCGCTATGGGCATTATGAGTTTATGTTTATGCTATTCGGATTAACTAATGCCCCAACGATTTTCATGGATCTAATGAATCAGGTCTTTAAATAGTATTTACACTACTTTGCATTGTCTTCATCGATGACATTTTGATTTATTCACCAAGTCTAAATGAGCATGACGTCTACCTCAGACTAGTCTTGCAGAGACTTGGGATTTCTGCCAGACTCATTAAATGTGACTTTTGGCAGCAACAAGTGGGATTTCTAGGTCATGTAGTCTTTGGTGAGGGTATTTCAGTTCACCCCGAGAAGGTCAAGGCTATGGTTGATTGGCCGAGACCTACGACAGTGACTCGAATTCGTAGTTTCCTTGATTTGGTTGGCTATTACTGGAGATTTATAAGGGTTAGGCCCGTTTATATGCTCTTATGACTAAATTAACGTGAAAAAAGGGTGACGTTCGAGTAGGATGAGGTATATGAAACCAGTTTCTAGGAATTGAAACGAAGACTAACTACCACCCTAGTTTTAATTATCCTTAGGAGTGGGGAGAAATTTACCATATATAGTGATGCTTCTCATACAGGATTGGGATGTGTGTTGATGTAGGATGGTCGCGTGAATGCCTATGCCTTGCGATAATTAAAAAAACATGAAATGAACTAACCAACACATGATTTGGAATTGGCTGCCACGATGTTTGTCTGAGGAAAGACCAACAGTGTTTTGCAGTTATATGAAGGTGCAATCATAATTGATTGAATGAATTCGAGTCCAACAGTCTATTGATGAAAAGCTAGCCAAAGTTTTAGCTAACTTGGAGAAATTCAAGGCTGTGGGATACAGCCAGAGGGGCGACGGACTATTACTTTTTCGAGGGAAAATTTGTGTATAGAAGAACAAAGAATTAAGACAATAAATTCTAACTGAAGCTTATAAAGTCTGTTATATCATTCATCCATGCACAATAAAAATGTATTAGAATCTGCGACAACAATTTTGGTGGGATGGTATAAAGAGGGACATGGCCAAGTTTGTCTCACAATGCCTGGTGTGCCAGCAAGTGAAAGTAGAGCACCAAAAACCTAGTAGTTTGTTACACTCACTGTCGATCCCAGAATGAAATTGGGATCACATTACTATGGATTTTATCACATGGTTGCTTAGAACTTCAAAGAGGCATGATGCATTATGGGTAATAGTAGATCAATTAACGAAGTCAAGCCATTTCTTACCAATTAAGAAGACATTTCCCTTAATTCGGTTGGCTATGTTGTATATTGAGAAAGTAGTATCGCCAACAAAGACCCCCAATGTTCAAAGGAAATGAGAGAGAAGACCCTAGTATGGCTAAGTAATGGATGGAACAAACCGAGAAGCTATTCTAACATTTGCAATGCAGTGATGAAGAAAAGGTTAACTGCACCACATTCATGCTAGAGGAAGAAGCTGGGCGATGGTGGCAATCGACTCAGCGAGAGTTGCAAAGGATACCTAGGCAAGCAGAGCAAGACCCAAGGCCGAGACAAGCTCAGCCAGTAACCTCGGAAGCATTCAAGGAAGCTTTTAATACTAAGTACTTTCCTCGAAGCTGGAAGGAAGAGAAAACTTAGGAGTTTATGAAATTGAGGTAGACGAAAGAAATGTCAGTGTCTCAGTACAATGCTAAGTTTACCCAACTGATTAAGTATGTGCCTATGTATGAAGCTAACGAATGGCAAAAGGCACAAAAATTTGTGGGTGGACTAAAAGTGGATATGTAGAAAGCTCTTAGCGTGTGTTCTATTAACACTTACAATGAAGCGTTGGATAGGGCCCTGACCACAAAGACGAACCTACTGCATGTAGGAATGATAAGATCAAATGATAAGAAAAGAGATTTGAAGGGCATGGATCATAAGTCAAGAGGAAAAATTCTAAAAACGGCAAGCCGTGTCATCGATGTAACAAAGTGCACTTTGGGAAATAATGTTTCCTAAGACATATCTGTTGTTATGCATGCGGCGAAGATGGACATATGGAAAGGACTGCCCCAAGACTAAAGAGACACCTCTAACCGAGAATCAAACAAGGATTACATGTTTCACGTGCAATCAACTCAATCATTACACAAATGAATGTTTGAAAAGACAAAAGATAGAACAACCTGGGAAGGTGGATGAGACACGAGGACCTCGCACTAGATGAGTTTATTGCTTAACAAGAAAGGACGAAAAGGCCTACTTGACAATGACAAAAAGTATGTTGATTTTAATTCAAATAAGATTTTGATGCGTTTGTGTTCATGGCATATGCATTAACTTAGGGGTAAACTTGGAAAATTGGGTTTAGGGTTAAGGATTAAGGCTTAAGGTTTAGAACCCCAGAAGTCAAGACATTAAGAGCATACAGATCTTGTTAAGGAGATGAAAAACTTGGAGTTAGGATCAAGCATGGTTCGAAAATGATATAAATCATTTTGAGGATATGTGTGACCACCTGTTAGGAGCTACAATGAGAAATTATGTGAAAAACACATCATACTTGGTAAGCGTTGGGCATTTGATAAATGCAAACTAGGATAATTGACATGTGATTGAGGTATTCCAATCATTATAATTACAAGTTGTTACCATTATTAGTGGGTTGATTAGTCAAGTGCAAAAATTTTGAGGACGAAATTTCTTTAAGAGGGGGAGAATGTAATACCCGAAAATCTTGTGATATTTTGGTAAATAAATGTTTTGGTGGAAATATGAAATTTCATGGAAATTGATATCAAAATACCATAAATGGGTGACCGAATCAACTGTAGGAAGTACCTTGGAGCCTAGATATCTAAGAAAAAGGATATGAGATGAACAAGCATCTTGAGATAAGATTTATGGCATTGAAAGAACTCAGGACGGAGACAATTTTCGATACAGCTAAGTTATAGCCTGAAAAATCGAATGATGGTGAGGGACTTTCGAGAAGTCAATGGAACCCTGAAAATGTTCATATTTTGCATAAGGAACAACCCTTAAGTGGTTTCGGGATGAAACAAAAGGATTTATTATCAAAATATGCATTTAGGCCTAAGTATAATTTTTAATTTTAGTTGAAAATGGGTTGAAAATTATATTTTTTTCAAATTTGTTGGGCCAATTGAGAAGCATGGAACTTAGGGGGTTCAAGTGGTAAAATATCAAAGATTGAGGACTTGAAATGAAAGCCAAAATGGCATTTGGAGAAAGCTCGGGGTGAAAGTGCAGTTTTCCAAACTCGTAGCAACAATTAGCCTCCGACCTGCCACAGCACGTGGAGCCAAATCCGGCCATAGGATGATCGGATCTTGCCAAGGTATGGCCATCGTTGGCCTAGGAAGCATAGAGGCAAAGTAATGGCCAGTAATTTACCGAGGGATGGCCAGATTTTGCCTATAAATAGCAAGAGTTTTGGCCAAAATATTGAGCATCAAATTGCTCAAGTTTAGGAGTATTTTTTAGCTTTTGGATAGAGGGCTTTTGTTCCTTACTGTATAGGGAGAAATTCTGGAGCATTTGGTGAATTTTGGAGTCGATTTGAGGGTGTTTTAAAGCTTAGCCGGAATCTCGATCGGTAGCTAGAGCCAAGGCTTTGGCCGTTCAATCGAGGGCATTCTGCTAGTTTTTTCGAGCAAATGAGAGTACCACTTGAATCGACTTGAAGAGATTTACAAGGTGGTGTGATCGGGGAAATTTTTTTATCGCTGGCGGTGAGGGGTTTGCTTGAGAAAACAACCAGCGGGTGCAATGCACGCGCAGGTATTCACACATAAGGCTCATGGCTAACACGTGAGGGCGCATGGAATGAGGCTACGTTGAGTCTCAAAATTGAGTAATAGTACCATTGTTGAGGTCTTGCAAGGAAATCGAGATTGTACACAAGAATCAAGGTATTCTGAGTACATTCAAAGTGAGTGATTTTTCGAAACTTGATTTAGTTTCATGCAAATGGTTTTGGTATGTGAGTGCTCCTACCTAAAACTTGGTTTATTGTGGGTGGCTCGACCCTATACTTGATTTGTTTTATACAAATGGTTGACCCATGATAGGTTTGATTTCATGTAGATGGTTCGTACAAAATGTCTATTTACATGTGTATTGAAATACATGCATCGAAATGTCATTTTATGTAATGCATTGTTACATGTTGTGGATATGGCATTGACATGTGTGTTGAAAATGGGTAGTGTTTCTGGGTTACTTTTGAGTGGGAACGTAATCCTGACGTGATTGTGATGTGCCAGGTTCTTGCATTGATGTTGACCCTCCGGTAACGGAAGTGGTAACGATTATTCCTGAGATGTTAGGGAGATGCGTTGATGTTGCCCCTCTTAAGTTAGGAATGTGTTATGTTAATGTGTCGATGTGGTTATGTTGTCTTAGAACGATTACTCTTTTCCCATGGTATGGGTTAAGCGTTGTACGAGATTTTCTTAGGCTAGGACATGTCTGGATATGTCAGTTTATTCAAGGTCTTGCATATATTCATGAAAATGTTTTGAACTCTCACTTAGATGATTCAGCATCTAATTTGGACTATGTTCCTGGAATATTCAAATGTTCCGAGTGAAAGTAACGGCGTCAAGGGAAAAGAGGTTATCGAGATGTACCCGATATTTATATATTAGATCTTTTGTAGGTCTTTGACTATGTACGAGATATTCGGTTGTTAATTTGATGATGTCATGTTGAACATAGATACAATTACTCGGTTATAAAAGGAATTTTCGGTTATGTATCATTTAAGGTTTCGATCTTGTTTCCGCATTTATGATGGTATTACTTGTCTTAACTTATTGATTATTAAGTTTGATATAATGAGAAGGTAGACTGGGATAGTTGGAGAATGATTTATGATAAGTGTATGTTGAAAAAAAAAATATTCTCAAAATCCTAGGTTAACGCACGTTTGGGAAAAGTGGGGTGTTATAGCAAGAAGTCGACAAAGCTAGGTGAGATGAAAGAGTGAGGCCTATCTGGAGAAGACTACAGCACTAGCTTAAGGAAGGCTCAATCTACTGTATAAGAGAGCAATCAAACACCTAGGGGTAGAGCTCAATCCACTTTTCGAGAGAATGTGAAAATACACCAAAAAGGTCACCTCGAAAAAGTCACCCGAAAGATCTTCTGAGAGACAACGAAAAGGTCCACGGATAATTCTTTGACTCCAGGAGAGGGTCTCCAATAAAGGAAGCTTCGGATTGGTAGAAGGCTCCAAGTGAGTCTCTACTGTCTAGAAGAGTCAATATGACCCGAAAGATCTTTGGATCTGTAATATAATAAGCAGTCAGAAAGCACATGGGGTTCTCTCTTGCAAGGGCCTTCCAATGCCTAAGTCAAGTGTTGCCATGGAGATGAAGAATGCAAGTATAATGCAAATGAGTATGTAGATGGAGTTCTCTGAAGAGTGAAAAGTCTCCAGACATGTTGTGTGTGTGGTTGTCGAAAAGTCAGAGAAAATGTCTGAAGAGTTGGGAAAAGATTCCATAAAATGAGGGGTCGTGGGGTATTTATACCTCTCGAAGGATTGGGACACATGGCATATGTAATACCCCATATCTGTGTGAGGTCACCGTGTAATTTAAGTGAATTTAAAATACCGAAAAAGGAGTCTGATAGCATAATAAATTACCGAATCAACTGGAGGGAGTACCCTGGGACTTAGATGTCTAAAGAAAATGGTACATCAGCAACGAGCGTCCCGAGAAAAGAATTATGGCATCGAAAGAAATGAGATCGGGAACAGTTTTTGGTATAGCAAAAATACAGTTGCCGATTAGGTCGTAATACCGAATTGTTATACACGATGTCCAGAAAGTCAACGGAGCGTGTCAATGACTAATATTTTATGTATAGAACAACCCTTAAGTGATTTCGGGTTGAATCAAGTGGATTTAAGGTCAAAACAATCAATCGAGCCTAAGTGCAATTTTTTTAAATTTGCCCGAGGGAGGTCAAAACGGTAATTTTTTGGAAGTTTCAAGGAAGAAACAAGAAGTACTAATCTTGAGGATCTTAGTGATGGTGCTGAGAAGATCAGGGCTTGAGGATAAGGGCCAAAATGCAAAAGAAAATCTCAAGAGGGCTAAAATGTAATTTTCGAAAATCTACCAAAGCATGATAGATCTGCCCGCGATTGTTGGCCGGAAAATCCAGAGATTTGGGCAGCAAATCTTGTCAAGGCATGGCCAAGGGTAGTCTTGGAGGAGTGTGGGAGAAGATATGGCCGAAAATCGGCAACATGGGGGTCGGTTTTGGCCTATAAATACCAAGGGTTTTTGGCCGATTTTGAAGCATCAAATTGCTTGATTTTGAGGGCGAATCAAAGGAAGTCAATAAGGGGCTTTTGATCCTTGAGGCAAGATGAGCATTTCTGGAGATTTTCGGGAGTTTTCGAGCTGGTTCAAAGGGGTTTCGAAGGCTAGTCAGAAAAGCTGGGCGGACCGCCGCGCCGCGCCTAAAATCGCTCGATCGAGGCGCTTTCCGATGTGGTTTCGGCCGGGGGTCGGTGCCATCATGATCGACTGGAAGAGGGCTTCTAAGAGGTGTGATTAGGGTCGGATTCCGGTCGCCGGCCGCCAACCAGCTCGCTGAAGAAGAAAGAGCGCGTGCAATAAACGCGCGGCTTCACACGTGCATGCCACTCGCCCGCGCATGAGGGCTCAGGTATTTTTGGAATTTTTTTATTATTTTGATAAAAATAAATTAGAAATTATGGTGGAAGAAACTTTTGAAAAATGTTGGAGGAAATGGTTCTTTTGTAATTTTAAAGGGAAATAAGGCTTATGAAAATAGGAGGAAGTATAGGAAAATTTTTCATAAAATTCTAGAAGTCAGGGAATATTGTGAAGAAAAATCGAGGAAAAACCTTGAGTAGGTATTTATTTGAATTTTTGAAGAGAAATATAGAGGAAATAAGAAGAAAATTGGAGAGATAGATATTGATATGCTTTTATGAACAAATATAATGCTTAGGGTGCCTTGAAGCTTGAAGTGAAGTGACTCGTGCGAAGATTCGAGGTGGACACGCAAATCAAGGCGTATCACGCTTTTCGAGAAAATTTGACTTGCGTCTAAAGGTGAGTGGTTCTACCCGAAAAGACTTATAGTAGCTTGTGAATGGTTTACTGTGGGTGTTCATCCCTATGGCTTGGTTTTTTGTGATGGCTTGTCCAAACGATTATTTACACATCCATTGAATTTCATACGATATATTACATACATCGAAATGTTAATTTTAAGTTATGCATGTTATGATTTCTGGCATTGGCATGTTATGTGTTGTCCATGTGGGACGTGGGTTGTTAACCTGTGACGTAGCCCTGAGTGACAGCACTCGAGATGCGTATCAAGGATTAATGTTAGGTGACCCACTTAGAACGAGGCTAAGACGGACTTCACCCTACGATACTCAAGTGGCAGGGCTGAGAGTAGACACCACCGCAGGTTCCTTTGAACAATAACATTAATACCGAGGTGTCGTTGATTCCGAGGACAGTGCTGATATGATACTCTTGGGGCTAGGGTTGTGTTGGGTTTTGGGAATGCTTTTGAGTAGGAGCGTAATGCCTAACAATGACAATGGGGTGATTCCCGAGTTCATATGTCGAGGTTGTCCCTCTTAAGTAGGATTGTGTTTACCATGGGTCGATATGGTCATGTCGCCTTTAGAGAGATTACATTTTCCCTGGTTAGGGCTAAGTGCTTCGTGGGATTCTCTTAGGCTGGTGCATGTCAGGATTTGTCAGTTTTATATATGATTTTGCATATATTCATGAAAATATTTTTGAACTCTCACTTAGATAATTCAGCATCTAATTTAGACTATGTCCTTGGAATATTCAAACATTCCAGGTGAAAGCAGTGGCGCCAAGGGAAAGAATGTCATCGAGATGTAGCTGCTATATTTAGTTTTTGTAGCGATGTTCAGAGGTTATGTAATATTTTGATATTTTCATGTGAAACATCGATTTGGTTATTATCTGTAAAAGGAAATTGTCAGTTATATATCATTGAGGTTTCGATCTTGCTTCCGCTGATGTGTTTGATAATACCTGTCTTAGTCTATTAATTGTTTTAAACTTCGATATGCTGAGAAGGTATAATTGGGATTGTTAGGAAATGATTTTGATGAGAGTATGTATATCGAGAGACGTATGTAGTGTGTATAATGTTGAAAGAAAAAAAAATATTTTCAAAATCTCGAGTTAACGCACGCTTGGGAAAAGTGGGGTGTTACAGCACACATGGGTAAAGGCAATTGGCACCACCCTTTAGGTGAGAGTGCCCAACCGTCCTTAGGTCAAGCTTCAAGAGAACCTACTTGAATATTTGTAACGACCCGTTCCGAGTATCAGTGAAGTGTATGAACTCGAACTAATTAATTTATTTGGATAATAATCTTAGAGAATTGTGAGGAATTATGCTTGATATTTTCAGGTGTTATGCAAAGGAAATGGAAATGTGTAGAAGTCAAAGGCTTGACTTAAGAGGAAGTGGGACCCACAATTATTTGCAAGGTATGTGTGTGATGATTATTTGAAAAGTTTGTGGCGTTTAAATTAAACCAAGGTATTATTTGCATATAAGCATTTTCCATTTAAGTTATCGTGTGCAAGGGTAGTTTTGTAATTATGAAGATATGGGATATATATATATATATAAGTGAGGAGGGCTTGTTTTGCATTGATTAAAAAGAAAATTGGAGAAGGGAGAAAGAGAGCCAAACGGGAGAGAATGAGAGAAAAGCCAAGCTGAGCTAGGGTTCTCTCTTTACCTATTTATGCTTGATTTTGTGCTTCTAAGAGAGATTGATCAAGTTGGGTTTGTTTCCCTTCTTCTTTTCTTGCTTATTTTTCTTAGTTTTTGGGTGTAGAGTGAAGTATTTCTTTTGTTGTGGTTGCTCTTCAAGTGGAATCCTAAAGGAAAAGCTTCTAAAGGCAAGTTCTAAACTCCTTTTTCTTCTCTTTGATTCCTTTAGCTTTGGTATTTTTCAAGAAAAGCTTGATTTGGAAAGCTATGTAAAAAAATTGTTGTAAATCTCTCAAACCCTTTGTTTGATTTTTTTGGTTTCACTTGGGTCTTGAAATAAAGGTTGTAGCACTTTTGGGATGAGGGATTATGGTGGAATTGGAGTTTATTGGAGTATTGGAAGGTTTGGAAGGGGTTTGAAGGGTTTGGGGGGTGTGTTACTCGTCATTTTTGGGTTCTAGAGGTTCAAGAGTCGACTCTGGGGTGTTAAGAGTCGACTCTGTATAATGGAGTTCTCAGCTAGGTTGCCTCTAGGGATGTAGGAGTCGTCTGTGCCTCGAAAGTCGACTCCTAGGGTGTCAAAAGTCGACTCCCGCAATAGACTACACTGCGCATCCTCACTATTTTAGCTATAACTTTTTGTATAGATATCCGATTGATGAACCGTTTGAAGTTTCATAAACTAGACTCAATAAGCATCGATTTGGTATATAATTTGTGGGTATTTGGACAAAAATTTTGATGATTTGAAGCCCGATGAACTAGAAGCTAGAAATTGAAATCTTTAATTCCAACCCAATAATGCTTTGGTGTTTGAGGCATAACTATTTGTGGCATTGTCCAACTTGAAATCCAATTTTTGTACAAAAAACTAGGCTTATTAAGATTTGTTTTAGAATGTATCTTGGATCATTTGAATATGTTTTGAGGCCGTAGCAATCCAGCCAATCTTAGCATGGAATATGGAGTTCTTCCGTTTAAGAAATTTGCTTTACCCCAATGTTCAGGAGATAAATAGTTTATTTTGGGGCATCATTGGAGTATGATAAGATTCACTGATAGGCAAGATTATAATGCTTTTAGATGTAATTCTTTATGAGAATAGAAAAGGTTCCCTGAGCATTGCTAATGCATTTTGTATTTGCTAGCCAAGTAGGGCTATTTCTCCCTACATTTCTTTGTGGAATGATGCTGAACCTTATCGGGGTATGTTCCAGATGGTTTCTATTTGGGGTGGTGTTATATTTTGATTTATTTATTATTACACATTGCATGGTGATGCATTGGGACATTGGGCTATGGGTTTGCATACATCTGGGATCATGTTTTGTGTTCAGTGGTGGCGTGAGCATTGGCATGACATGGTTGGCTTGTGAGAACCGACTTGTGTATTGTAGGTGAGCATGGACACATGGAGCATGTGTATGTGTGAGTTCTTATGTGGGTGTAACTTGGCCTGATGCTTGGCTTATGGGGGCCTTGACATCACGTTTATGCTGCATAAGCCATGTATTTCTTTATTTGTTGCATTGCATGTTTAGGATATGGGACTCTGAGGAATGATCTGGTGCATACCTCGGGAGTCTTTGGATGTGGAAGGTGTTTGGGCCCGGTAGGGAATGATCTGGTGTATACTCCATGGGTGTACTTTTAGACTTCGGGGAATGATCTGGTATATACCTCGGAAGTCTATAGTAGCCTATATTGGGTTTCAACATGTTTGTATGCGGGACTTGGGGGCCAATATGTGTCTTATCTTATGTGGACCCCAAGGACTATGTGTGTGCATTGATGTATTTATGTTATGATTTGGGATCATGGTACATGGCATGGTTTGATATGCGATACATATCATGGGTGGGTATATTTATGGGCGAGTCAGCTATCAGCCCTGTTATTTTTTTATATACACTTGCTGAGTCTTGTGACTCACTCTTGCTTTACATCATTCTAGGTAAGCGTGGAAAAGAAGTTGAGGGTGAGACCAAGCTTAGTTCTCCCTATGTTAGATGTTGTGTACAAAGGCACCCTAACCGGAAGATTCTTAGACGTTTTGTCTTGTTTTGAGTCCAGGAAGGATATTGTCTTGCTATGCTAGACATGGTGTTTTTGTGTGTGCGGGCATGTGAGCCCTAATGTTATCATCAAAGAATGTATATTATAAGATTTTTGCTTCTGTTGTGTATATTAGTAAAAATCTCTTTTGAGATGTTTTGTTGAAGTTTGCATCTGTATCCATTTCCGTGAGGGCGTCCTCTCGAAACTCCTGTGTTTACGGGACTTTCAGGAGTGGGTCCTTACAATTGGTATCAGAGCAAGGTTAGGATCTGTCTTTGTACACATAGGAAGAATGGGTAGAGTTAAGAATGTGTCGAGTAATCAATTATAAATCTGAAAGAGGATTTTAATTTAAGTGTGCTAACTGTGTAGGAAGGATGAGTGCACAACGAGGAGAGCCACCTACCTGGGGTCAAGGCCATGGCTGACTTGTGCAAGCACCTGCACCAAAGACTCTGGGGGAGTCGAAAGGAGACTTGAGTCAGGTGATAACAGGGGTGCAGAGGACCTCAGTAGTGGAAAAAGGGAGAGCGGATATGTTCGCCACTAATCAATTAGGGCAGAATTCAGAACAGCAGAGGGTCAGGGGTAACCTAGTTGGAGGCAATAGGGGGTACGCAGCTCAGGAGGGGATGGCCATCTCCCAGGGCCATGATGATGGTAGGAAAAGGAAACGGACAAGCAAGGATATAGTGGAAGGAATGACATGTAACTTTTGCAGTAAGATGCATAAGGGACCTTGCCGATTTAGTAAAAGGATTTGTTACCAGTGTGGTCAACCAGGACATATTAGGAAGAGTTGCCCTCAGAATCCAGGTGCGGCGCTTGTTCGAAATGTGACATGTTTTCGATGCGGACAAGAGGGCCACAAAGCTAACACTTGTTGGGCTCCCCCACCGCAGTACAAATGGCAAGGGTCTACAACTCCCATAGTCCAAGGAGCAACCCTGCAGCTGGCGTTGCCTCAGTTACCTTGTCCTTCTAATGTTGATAGGTCCCAGGTGCAACCCATGGAGGTGGAAAAGGGGAATAACCCTACTTGAGGTATGTTTTTGCTGTATAGTAATTGATGTTAGTTTCCCTTCTGATGTGGATACAATACATTCTCTTATTGTGTCATGTGTTATATGTTATATGTTCTTATTCTCAGGATTTTGTGGTGCCACCATCTATTGGGGTTACATTAAGGGGCCGAGTACAGATGAGAAATTAGTTAATTGGAGGCTAAGAAGTGCATAATAAGGAGCTACCTTGTGAATGAGGTCATGCCTCAAGCTGACGAGAGTGAAAAGAGTTCTAGGTGGTGGGGATGCGTTCATATCTATATAAGGAAGACTAGAAGGTGTTGAGTTGAGTACCATAGGTAGCACATGTGCTTATCTCCTTTTAGTTAGAGATCCGAGTGTGCGTTGATGTGGTATTGTATATATAAAGGAATGAAATAAGAGTTTTGTGTTGTCTCGACCCGAACATACTTGGTGGATACTTGTAATGTGAATCTTACAGAAATAAGAGATGTATGGAAGCAAGAAATTAGATTGTGCTCTAATGGGTTTAAAACCATTGGGGATTATATATATACATAGGATATTTAAGGAGTGAATGCAAAAATGAAGTAAGGAGGATGGTTGAGTTTGCAATCAATTGAAAAGAATTTGGGAATTTAAAAAGGGAAGGTAGAGGTAAGAAGACACAGTAGGCTGTTGACTAATGGTGACGAGCTGTCGATCAATCGCGAACGATTGCCTGTTTCCTTTATTCCGTCGACTGTTTGCTACTAGGTTGAATTCCTAAGTCTCATGCCATTGTAAGGAAGTGAAGGATTAAATGTGAATGCCTGTAAAGTTGGAATTAAGGAGATATGAGGTACGTTAGGAAGAAATTGTGGTTACTCAATAGCAAATCTAAAGCGATTAGTGATAATTTATTACGTGTGTGTTATATTCTGTATCATTAGATTGAAGTGTGGGGAATAGTTTAAAGGTGGAGAAGGGTCTAAGATGGAAATTGTTTGTGAAGTGGTCATAGGCAAGTGGCTTTAAAATGGATTAGCAAATCAAAGGTTGGGTAAGGAAAATTAATTACTACACCTTAGTAGAAATATTAAGTTAAATGGTGATTTAATGTTCAAGGTTATGGAGCATGTGTATATAAGGCTTTGAAGGACATGTATGTGTCGAATAAGACTTAGAATCCTTTAGCAGTTGAATGTAATGACTTGCGGAATATATAGGACTCATCATGGACTGATTAGTAAATTATCCATAATGAGTTGAGAGATGGCCAAGTAACCAAGGAAGCTGACTGAATGAATAGAGGTACACTCATAGGGAAGAGATGTAAGGAAAATTGGGAAAAGTTATGGGAACTTGAGGTTATGAAACACAAGTTGGATAGGCAAGAGCTATAACCGGCCAAACGAGCTCTTAAAAGTGCCACATGTGATTTGTGAGAGATGAGGTCACTATAAGTGGCGTGGCGATTTATTAGCCTGAGTGGATGTTATAGTCGCGTATTGTTGTAATTGTGGTTATAAGAAAATAAAGATAGGTGTATGGTATATAATGATGTAATGAAGTGGGAAACTTGAAAGATGAGGTGATTCAAAAAATATATATATATATATACATGTTGATGGATCCTTGCTACATGAACGGTGGAATAGTAATGGAATAATCGACTATGTCTTTGGGACGAACATACTAAGCACATTAAACTTAGCTAGTGAGGAAATCAACCTTGGTAGTAATACATTGTTTGAGATCATTGGCTGACTAAATGTGTTAAGAGTGGTTAAAAATGGTATGACAAAAGGTGCCTATAGTAATGCATTTATAATGAGACTTTAGGGGATTGTGATAGCTACCCTTGATGTGTTTTGAGTGGGTTAGAGAGAATGAAATTAGACTATTGTATTTAAAGGAAAGGCACAATTAAGCAGTTAATTGCAAATGAGCCAAAATACTTTTCAAGATTAAGTTAAGTGTAGGTGAGGTATTGTGAAAAAGATAGGAGCATGAAACAATCTTGGAATGATGTTGGATGGTAACAAAATTATTGTGATAATTTGATGATACCCTTCGATTTGATTGCTATGCTGGTAACTTTATGAACCACACAAAATGAGCATCCTAACAGTGTTTGGTGAAATTCAATATTGACTTTGTGGATAATATATTAGCATACCAAGTGAGGGAGGGAAAACCACTGAAAATTTTGAGGAGACGATATCTAAAGGGTTACCTATTAGTATTTGAGGTTGGGAAAAAGAAAAGGGGAAAGTGTTGAGAAACTGCATTATCCTTTATATGAGAGTTCAATGGCAAAGTAACGTCATAACATGAATACAGCGACTAGAGAATCACAAGAATAATGAGTCATGTGAGCCCTCAAACATCGAAGGAATCGGATAAGAATTTCGAGGACGAAATTCCCTTAAGGGGGGGGAGAAATTGTAATGACCCGTTCCGAGTATCAGTGAAGTGTATGAACTCGAACTAATTAATTTATTTGGATAATAATCTTAAAGAATTGTGAGGAATTATGCTTGATATTTTCAGGTGTTGTGCAAAGGAAATGGAAATGTGTAGAAGTCAAAGGCTTGACTTAAGAGGAAGTGGGACCCACAATTATTTGCAATGTATGTGTGTGATGATTATTTGAAAAGTTTGTGACGTTTAAATTAAACCAAGGTATTATTTGCATATAAGCATTTTCCATTTAAGTTATCGTGTGTAAGGGTAGTTTTGTAATTATGAAGATATGGGATATATATATATATATATAAGTGAGGAGGGCTTGTTTTGCATTGATTAAAAAGCAAATTGGAGAAGGGAGAAAGAGAGCCGAATGGGAGAGAATGAAAGAAAACCCAAGGTGAGCTAGGGTTCTCTCTTTTCCTATTTCTGCTTGATTTTGTGCTTCCAAGAGAGATTGATCAAGTTGGGTTGAAGTGTGGAAGACATGTCTCTTGAAGAGGCTTCACAAGCAAGTGGGCCAAGTTTTCAGGGTAAGGGTGCTTGAAGAGTCCTCAGGTGGACTACCTTAGTCTTCAAGTGGCAAGGTGTTGTTTCAAAAAATACAACAATTAAATTTTATGATGTTGGACTCATTGTTGTAAGCACTTGAGCTTGATGTCTAGTGAAATAAGGTTACCATAAGAAAAGTTGTCGCAAGAAAGCTCACCTCAAGGATGTTCTCCACAAGGATCTCGCCTCAAGGATCTTACCGTAAGGATGTTCGCCTCAAGGGTCTTGTTGCAAGGATATTCGCCTTAAGGATCTTATCGCAAGGGTATTCATCTCAAGGATCTCACTTCAAGGATGTTCGCCTCAAGACTCTTGCCACGAGAATGTTCGCCTCAAGGATTTCGTCTTAAGAATCTAGCCATAAGGATCTCACCTCAAGAATGTTCGCCTCAGGAATCTTGTCGCAAGGATGTTCGCCTCAAGGATATTCAACACGAGGATGTTTGCCTCAAGGGTCTTGCCATAAGGATATTCGTCTCAACGATCTTGCTACAAAGGTATTCACCTCAAGAATCTCTCCACAAGAATGTTTGCCTCAAGGATATTCGCTGCAAGGATGTTCGCCTCAAGCGTTTTGCCGTAAGGATATTCGTCTTAAGGATCTTGCTGTAAGGGTATTCGCCTCAAGGATATTTGTCTCAAGGATCTTACTGCAAGGATTTTGCCTTAAGAATCTTGTCGTGATAATCTTCGCCTCAAAGATATACACCTCAAGGATTTTGCCACAAGGATGTTCGTCACAAGAGAAGTCACCACAAGAATATTACCCTGTTGATACTCAAAAATGGGTTAGAAGGCTCGTAGGAATTTTTGCCTGCAATGACCCTTCGATGTCTAAGTCAATACCAGATTAAGATAATTGTTCATGAAAACAGTAAAAATGTAGTCAATGTGTCGAAATTTTATCGAATTCAAAAGTTTCTTTCATTGTCCTGTAGCTGGGTATTTATAGGGCACAATTCTTAAGGATGCTTGGTGCTGATACGTGTCGCTTGTTAAGTGAGAGTCTTGGTCTTGCTAGGAGGGGGCTCTTGCCACAAGGTCCATGGCGCCGCAAGGTCCATTGGTTGAGACAAGTCCTTTGCCACTAGGACCGCCATGCGCGAGGTGCTTGGCCATAAGCCCAGACTGTCGCAATCTCATTGCCGAAAGCCCCCCTACTGCGAGGGCCTTTGTCGCAAGGCCTATTGCCGCGAGGTCTCTTGCCATAAGGCCATTTTCCACGCACTAAGTCACCGTGAGCCACGATGTCACCAGGCTTTTTGCTGCAAAACGTTCATTGCCACAAGCCACCTTGCCGTAAGGCCCCTTGTCACTAGTCTTTGGGTGAAAGTTCTTTTGCCACGAGGTCCTCTTTTTGTGCAACTTAGAGCACACTGCCAGAAACTTCAATCCTATTTTTGCTTTAAAAATTTCTCATTTTTCTTTATCCCGACCTTTATAGTACAATACAAGGCCTTTAAACCCCTTTTCGGGAGAAGACAAAGGCTTCCTGAAGGGTATGTTATAACAAAGCTTTAAAATCTAAATAATTATATTAATAATATAAAATTAATGGCACATGTTAATATTAAGATTTGTAAAAATTATTTTAATATAAACTTTGATAAAAAAAAAGTAAATATAAATAAAAATATTAAAGATATTAATAAATAATGATGTTATAATATTTATTAATATAAATTAAGTTAATACAAGTCTACAAACCCAATATATAGCGCATACCTATAACCCTAACTTGACATCAACAAAGTTCAAAAAATAGAATAAGAATGGAATTAGGTTGAAAAATAAGCCATCTAAACTGACACAATTGTATTAATTTGAGTCGAATTTTGTTTCTCCCATAAACCAGGCCAAATACAGATATTTCTGTAAATTGGACAAAAATACAGGGACTTAAGTGTCAATTTGTTGTGGACACTAGATTGTGGAAGACGGAGAGAAATCTAACGATGCCCAAAGAAGCAGAGATTCGGAGAGGGATAGAAGGAGACTGCGATGGCACGAACTTCGGCGGCGATTGGCCGGTCCGCTGCCGCAACTGCGGTCATGCTTCTCCTCCTCGGCCTTTTCATCCAGCCGTCAGTCTCCATCTACTGCGACGAGGATGATTGCTACGATCTCCTAGGGTCCGCTTCTCTATCTCTCTGATCTTCGTCTGCCCAATGGACAATTTTCAGCTAATTGCTGATTCTAATACTTGTTTCTCTTGTGTAGGGTTTCTCAGAATGCCAATGCTTCAGAAATCAAGAAAGCCTACTACAAACTCTCCTTGAAATAGTGAGTCTCCTCGCGCATGTTTATTTGTGCAATTGGATGATGCATTCACATATCATTTTCGATGTTGTATGTGCAGTCACCCGGACAAGAATCCAGATCCGGAATCGAGGAAGTTGTTCGTTAAAATTGCAAATGCTTATGAGGTATTTTCAGTTGGATCAGCTTATTTAACTAGCCAAAGCTCGATTTCTCTCTACAAGAGGTCCATTTTTCCAAGAAGTGAACATTTTTTTTTCCTTTTTTTTTTTTTTTTGTATGTGCGGGATTTTAGTTGCAGAATTGCTAATTAAGCTACAGCCTTATTGTTCAATGTTTCCCTGTCACTTCTTAAGCTAGCTTATTTTGAGGAAGCCTGCCACGATTTTTGGTGCCAATAGTTGAAAGGAATTGTTGGCCTTTTTGCAGATTTTGAAAAATGAAGCCACAAGAGAGCAGTATGATTATGCAATTGCACATCCAGAGGAGGCAAGACAATTTCATTAACGCCATCTGCAATTTATTTTGTGTATCGATGTGTAACAAATTATACAAAACTCTTCCTCTCAGCTTCTTTTGGTTACCTAACATCTACCATTTTTCTGTACTTCCTACTAATCCGGACTCACAGTCAATCCTCAAGGGCTTTTAAACTCAACTTCTAGTATCATTCACCACTTTCTTGAAGCCACAACTTCTAGACATTTTATGTGTCATTGATTTTGGCTCATGAACTATGTTCTTTACTATTTTATTGTTGTTACAACTAAAGAAACACCTATTTTATTCACTAGCTGATCTTTTCCTTGGGAACCTTCTGGATTAGAGTGAAAGAAACAATCTGCAGCAGTATAGCAGAAAAGGGCAAGAGGATATAGGAGATAAATAGGGAGAAGGACATGTAGCAAAATAGGGAAAGATATGCAGCAGCAAAGAAGAATAGTGGTGAAGGGCACTCCAGCAAAGAGACAGAATTGAAAGTAGATAGAACAAGGAGGGGTATATATGCAGAGGAGGGAGAAGAGAACAGAGAGAGAAGTTGCAAAAATAGGAAAGAAGCACCAAAAACTTTGAGAAAAAGAGTAGAAGAACCATACAAAAAGATATAGGGAAGTGCAATGGTAAAAGGTGATGAGAAGAAGGATAAGGAGATGCAGCCAAATGAAAGAAGCTGTCTTCGAAGTTTGCTGAAATAAATCTAACTGATATGGTAAATTAAACTCCTTAAATTCTATGATATGATCTATTAATCATTCTAATGAAATTAAAATACATCAAGATAAAATCAAAGTTCCTAATCACGTAAAACTAATGATTTTATTGGTTATCTTGTGGGTCCCACTCAATCATCTTGACTACATCAATCTCCCGTTGTTTTGTAAATTTTCACTATTGAGAAGACTCTTGATAAAGGAGCTTCTGCTTGGATACGAAATTAATTTAGATTGAAAATCCAAAGCCTTTGAATGAAAGGAAACTATCTTTGGTGGAGGACATAGAAAGAAAAGAAGATGGGAGATAAATACAGAGAAAGAAGGGAAGCAGCAGAAAAAAGATGATCAGAAAAAGAGGAGAAGAGGAGTGGGGGCTCAAACTCTTCTAAATATTAAACTTTTATTCATGATCAAAATCATATTTTCAGATTACATGAATAACCCTTATTTGGATGCATGATAAGACTCATAAGACACTTTTGACCTCTTCTAAAATTAATTCTAGTTAATATGTTGATCTAATACCACTCAAGTTCTATGATCTATTAGAAGTCCTAATACAATTCAAAATTTTAAAATATAAAATCAAAGACTCCAAATAACACAAAAACTGATGATGTCATAGTTATCTTCTTGGTCCAATTATCTTGACTGCATCGCCTTGGTCATTGCTTGTCACTACTATGACAATGATTTAATTGCAATGACATTTTTCCCATTGGTGATTTTTTGGTTGACATTTCTTGCAAACATGATTGGCAATGCCTTGATGATAAAGTTGGAATTCAGTTTGAAATGTATTCTTTTTTGTTTCAAGGTCTTGCCATGTGCCTGTTTCAGTTTTTTTATCTAACCCTCAGGATTACTTCATTTGCTTTTTTCCTTAAGTTTTGGTGTTAATGTTATGTGGGCAGGAAGACTGTCATTTACAAACTTTGCTTTTGATCTTTTTGATGTTGAATCCATTACATTATACCACATATGAACATCCCCCTCACAATCTCCTTGGAGAATATAATATATTTGCTTGATGGAATTGAACTATTTTATTTGCCTATTCTCAACAATTTTAGATTGATGAATCTGTTATCATTAAGGCTAATTGTTAAATTTTCCTTCTGCTAGGTATTTTACAATACAGCTCGCTACTACCATGCATACTATGGTCACAAAACAGTGAGAACTTCCTTCTTCTCTGCCATGCCTTTGTGAATCTTTGCTTTGCAAACTATTTCATGGTAGAAGTATAGAATTTCTCATTACTGTGTTGCCTCTTTACTTATTACTTATATTCTCTGTTGCTAGGATCCTCGTGCTGTCCTTGTGGGTCTTCTTTTGATTCTCTCAGCATTTCAGTATCTCAATCAATGGACAAGGTATAAACAGGTAACTAGATAAGTCAAATATGACTTTAACATGATACTAGTGAAGTTTTCTAGCCGTGATGTATCATGGAGGATCTAAATATTGATACACCTGTATGGAGCAAGAGACCCAGTGGATTCCTGTTACCTAACTGTTGTGATTATGTCATTTGTTTCTGAATCTCATTCAGAATTTATGTGTGAAGTCAGCAATCAACAGAAGTTGCAACCTGTATTTTTTTCTTTCTTTGTTAGGTTAGGTAAATGGTCCTACCTGTGTTTTTATTAGACCATTTTTATCCCCAGAAGGTTAAGCTATTAGGAAATGAGATTAACAATACTTATCAAGAAATCAAACAATTCTTGCAACCCCATCTCCCACTTGGACTGGAGAGACAAATAGACTGACACTTGCAGACAAGAGTACACTCCAAATAGGAATAACAGGGGACAAACACAACTCATGAGACTTGAACCCATATTTCTCGGAACCAGCCATCAAAGTTCGAATTGTTCGGAAATGGGTCCAATATGTGCCAAGCTATGTAACTGTGTTACTTCAAATGCTATTGTCTTCAACTGGGAACATTCAGCGTCACTTCTGTGGCCCTGGTGGCAACCCAAGGAGGGTGGGGGTTGAATTATGTCTCACGGAAGATGTGATTTTAAAGATTCGAAACCCAATATTTAAGTACCACTTGTCTTTGTGACTTTGCTTTATATTTTTAGATATGAATGAAGATAATCAACAAATATAAAACAATGAAGTAAAGAGAAAGGGAAGAATGAGGCAAACCCATTTATAAAGTTTCAACTCATCAATCAAGCCTATGCCCTTTCTCCTCAAATCACAATTTGAGGGTTTCACTACAAACAAATTGCAATTTTGAGGGTTTCACTACAGAAACAATATCTCAAGCTTCAAAGTTGCTAGAGAAACTTACAATCCCTATAGCTTGATGGATGTTATAGAACCTTACAATCCCCTAACTTTACAGGATCTAATCAACATCCCTTGCCTCAACAAGATCCTTAGCTTGCATGCTAGCACAAATCCCTCACACACAAGGTGAGAGCATTCCCGAGTACAATAGTGCTCACACCTCTCAAGATCCATAATACAAGAAGAAACAAATGGATGGAGCAATGTAGGATTCTTCTTTTCTTCTTCTTGCTTGAGTGATCAAAGATGATGACTATATTGGAACAATTTTGAGCTCAAGAATGATGCTTTTGAAAACAAGATTGAAACAAGATGAATTTTCAAAACATCTCTTTTCTTCTCTCAAAAAGATATACCACCAATAAAGCTCAAATAGTTGCGAAAAAAACTTCACAAGAGATCAAACCAAATATTTGCACAAGAGTTTCTCCAAAGTTCTCTATGTTATTCTCAATCTCAAGAACCAATGGAGATTTATAGGGAGAAACTATCCGTTCGAGAAGATTTGGAATTGGTTTTGAAATCCAAGAAGAAGGGCTGGAAAAACCAAATTATGGGTCTTCCCAATTGGCTGAGTCAAAACTCTCAGTTGACTGAATTGGTCTATTGTTAGTTGAAAACAAGTTGCAACAAATTGAGAACCAACCCTGTTTTTGGTCTTTGCTTTATGCCCTCATTCAGTCGGATGAGTGGGCTTTCTATGTCGACTTTGTTGATCATTTGCCAACTAAATAAAGCATCCAACAGACTCTATTTTTATATTATTCTAATTAAAAGAATAAGTTTAATAAAATAAAAAATAGAATTAAAAATTAATTAATAGAGAAACCAACCCTAAAATTTGAATTCCATTCTGCCTCTGCTCAATTGTGTGAGATCTTAGTTGACTGAAAGGCTCCAGAATAGAATTTCGAGGATTCTGCCTCTTCTCAATTGATTGATCATCAACTGTACCTTATTCTAACCAAGTTAGGGTTGGTGACACATAATGTCAATTGTCTTCTAAAAGTTATATTGACAATACAAATCTATGCAAGAGAACAATGTAGCAAAATTTTATGTTGGATGTCCTGGATGCAACCCTTTAGGAAGGGAATGATGAGATAAAGTTTCAACACTATTTTCATATGGGGAAGTTTTATGAGATGGTAATGGATGAAGATATTTGATATCATCATATTTTATTACATAGTTGATATTTTGAAACCAACCTATACAACATGGAAACACAATCTCTTGTCAACTGACTTATTTGAGAAATATAGTCAGCCTAGTCTTCTACTTGTTTGAAAAATAGATATCTTAAGAACCAAAGAGTGGATTGTGAATTATCATTTAAAGTGTTATATACTTTGAAGTCAAAAGATTTTCACAACTTAAGGCATTGCACATTTTCTTTGAAAAGATCTGACTTTAAAAGCTGAAGAAGTAATGCCTTGACCAAAAAGTGATGTTGGATGATTGTCATGAATGTTTTAAAACATTTTGAGCTCAATTTGAATCAAACTGAAACTTTATTGATTCTGATTTTGCCTGCTTCATTATTGCTTATAATTGTGATGGATGGTCCACTTGAGTTCTTTGTGAGATGTCTTGCATGAGTTAAATCTATTCATCAACCCAAGTAGAGACATTAAATTCGAGTTGTTCTGTTAGTATCAAAACTTTGGGTCGTACCTTTGGGGCTAACAACTCCTTATTTATATGTTCATTAAAACAATGGAGATAACAATTGCCAATTATGGTGGAAGTTTAGCCTTTGAATTTATCATATTGTCTATTTCACATTCATCATTACCTTGAGATTAATATAGATTTGTTTAAGAACAATGGTGATATTGTTCTAATTTGGAGGAATTGACACCTGTTACTTAACCAAAACAAAAAGGGGAAAATAAAACGTCATTTGATTATTGCTAAAAAGTCAGTTTTGGTCTCCACCCATGCTTAAATCATTTTCATGTTCTTGTGCTTTTGGTAAGCACTTTGTCTAGAAAAGCATATGCTCGCACATGTCTATGCACAGATGATATGAAGGCATACACCCCTCTAACATCCTTCCCCTTAGACAGATGGTTGTTTTTTCTCAAATATATTTTTAATTTTCTTTTTTCATCATTGTAGGCTGTAGACATGGTCAAGAAGACTCCAGCTTACAAAAATCGATTACATGCTCTGGAACTTGAACGCAGTGGAGGGATGACAAAGAAGAAGAAGAGCCAAAAACAGATGAACAAGTATGAGCTTGCTTGGTATTTGATTAGTGCTTGATATTAAGCATATGTACACCAGTGATGACACAAATCATTCTTAAGATTCCTGTTGGCTTTTTTTCTTTTCCCAAATTTTATTTGAAGTTAAGATTTAGGTGAACCATGTTTCATTATAGGAATTTGGAAGAAGAGCTCAGCAAAGAACTGGACTTACAGATAAAGGGTGCTGAAAAACCTTCCATTTGGCAACTTCTTGGTGTCCGGTTCATACTTTTACCTTACACTATTGTAAAGGTTAGAATGTGAATGTCAGCTGAAAACCAACAAAACTTTCCTCTTTATTTTCAGAAACTATTCAAATAGATGGTGAACTCTGTCTGGTCTTATTCTGATTTTAGTTGTGTTCTACCATGCCTATAGAGAGAAATTGATCTCTGATTATTTCACCCCACAACAGTTACTGAACAATTTTCCCATTTCCAGCTACTGTTATGGCAGGTCTGTTGGCTCTGGAGATACCAGGTTAGACAAGCTCCATATTCTTGGGAAGATGCTTCATACCTAACTCAAAGATCCCTGGGAATTCCTTTTGATTCATGGGGATGCATAGGTATATGTCTATCCAGACATCATACTTTTGAAGATGATTTAAATTCTTGGAAAGGGAAAAGTACCTGCATATGCATGTGTGCATGTACATTATTTGTTGTTCAGTTGAACTAAGCATAATGCTTTATGTTTGGGTATATTGATGACTGCTTAAAACAAAGTTCAACAACATTCCCACCTAAGGTTGGTGAGGTAATGGTGTAGAACAGAGAAAAAGAGACCAAGAAGGGAAAAGGTATCTGAGAAGGGGGAAGAGTGAAGAGAAAAGGGAGAGAATTCCCAGGGAGAGGAAAAAGGAAAACCTTCAATATTCAGTAAAAATTAATAAATAATTTGAAAGGCTGCTAAATTTTTTACTATGAAGACATATATTCTACTATATTGGCAATTGCAACTAGAAAAGAATTTAATAATAAAACTCCAGTCATACTAGAAGACCTGAACTCTATTCATGTTGAGAATAAAATTAGTAATTACACCAATATACCGAGTGTCATCCCATGGTGATAAAAGCTTAGTTTAATGCGTTCAGTGGCATGTGTCATATGGAGTTGTGTCTACTGGCTTCTTGCTATGTCCTTCATGGGTCGGGGGCTGTGGATCAAACTTGGTTTGACCCTGCAAAGCCCTCTAGGGCCTTATTTGTGTGAAAAAGGAAAAATGGGAAAAGAAACAAAACCACACTAAAAGGAGGAACAGATACAAAACATGACAGACCAATTTATGACAATAATTAAAGGCCATCTGGCGTACTGGGTGAGGGATTCCAATCCTCCCTCATGTCACTTGTAGTCTTGTACGGTAAGCATTCCTTCTGCAATGTTTCACTGAGATAGTTCTTCTCATGGTTTTATTAGATGAAGCTAAACAAGAAGATCTTATTCGAAGACGTCTATGGAAAAAATCCAACTTGGAGAGCTACTTAGCAGAGATGCGTAAAGAATCAAAGCGCAGAAAATAGCGGTGGTGCCTTGCAGTTCCTTTCACCCTGAAACCTGACTAAAAATTCTTTATACAAAATCTATACGCACAACCCAAAGCCCTGCTTTGCTTCATGAGATGAGTTATGTGCTCCAAGGTTGCTGAGGGGGAGCAGGATACTCTTTTATCACCCTGTTTTTGGATTTTATAACAAAGCTATAGAGCTTGCAATACGATGTTTAGAGCTTGGGTTTTCTGATTATTATCCCGAATTTGATTTTGTGTACTGATGAGGATTCAGGGAAGTCTTTGTGGTAAGCATGTCAATATCCCCTATATTTATTTTTAGCTAATGGAGAAGGATAACCATGAGAATTATGTTAGCTCTAAATACATTTCAGAAGTATTAATGAGTTTATTAACATCGTGGCAACTGGCAACAATGATGAGGACTCCTCATGCTTTCTGGTTCTTGTTATTTGCGGCTGACATTCTGGATTGCTTTCAGTCCCTTATGCACAAAACAGTTGAAGTTGCTAGTGTGAAATCATCATGAATCTGGCTTTTGCGTCACCGTGCAATGGCTGCTGATTCTTGTGATGGCGGCGGCACATACAGACCCGAAGCAAGGTGAGTTAGAAGAAGAGATAATTCGTGCGAAAGATTTGCCGCCATATAATAAATTTAGGTTGCTTTCGATATTGTTCTTGACTAACAATGGCTACTTTGACAGAAGCTTAAAAGACATTTTGAGTCCATTGTTCTGAGTTTTGCATTTTGCATGATTACCAAGGTAGGATTCATGTTGGGACAACAGAATTACCTGGTGGGTGTTTAATGTGGCTCCAGTGGAGTAAAGAGGGAAGCAGAGTAACTCATTTGGAGCCAAGTGGCTCCTCTGACACTCGCATCCCAACTCTGCTCTTGGTTTCTTTTCGACTTCCAGAATGGTGCATGCATAAGATGCATACATATGGGCACTAGAAATATGCTCATTTGCAACGAAAATGATTCCTGGCCCGCTGAATGGGAAGAATTCCTCGTTCGATCCAACTTGGACCAGAAATCACGGTCCTTTTTAGCAAAGGGTCATATGTTACAAGGCATGTTTTCTTGCAGATTTGAAAAGTTGGACCATTAGCCTCATTGGGGTTATTATATATATATATATATATATATATTATTATTTGGACATCGAGTCTTCATATTTTGTGTGATATTTAACATTTAGGTCATTTATTCATTGTCCATTTTTTACTTAAATAGTGAATAATCACGAAGGATTAACTATTCATTTATTCGTTTATTTGATTTTGTTGCAACTTTTTCACTGTCGGTTAAAAATATAAAATTAGACTTTACTTTTTATGATGTTATCGTTTTTCAAAATATTAAAATAAAAATTAAAATAACGCTTAATAAAAAGGTTTTGTATATTTTATTAAATATATCTAAAAAGTATTTTATAATGACCAACCAAATTATTTGTTCATTATAAACAAATTATTTGTATTAAAAGTGAGATTACATCACTTAAAATTCAGTAAAAGAATAATAAAGATTTACGAAATTAAAATTTAAATTTAGGAGCACTACTACAAATTATTAGATTATAATTATTTATCTGATTGTTGATTGTTGGAGGTTCTTGGGCTGACGAAAGTGGTTTGGTTGATAGGTTTGATTTTTTTTCTTTTTTTTTCGTTTTTAAATAAAATTGGGTGATTAGTTGAGCAAATAAAAATATAAATATAAACATAAAAATACTATTTTGGTTCATGGTAGCAAATAGATTCTGTTTTTATGTTGCGCAAATACTAAAAATATAAAACTTCTTAACATATGTGAAAGGCGCTTCCAACTTGTACAGTCTACTCCACTTAAGGGATTAAGCTAATGAATGAAATTGATCAAGAGTAATCGATATCCTTAACTTATAATATTCTTTCAAATTTGTTCCAGCCTAAATTGTTTTGTATTAATCATTGTAACTGATTTTTGATACATCCATCAAATTTAAGTTGCTTTTGGATATTTTTTTTTATTTAATTCTCGCCTTTTGTTATGTTTTTAATGAGTAGCACAATTACTACATTTGGGTTGTGAATTAAGTAAATTTATTTCATCAAAATTAAAATACATTTTTTAAGATGCTATATATGACGATGTTTAAAAAGATAAGAAAATTTACATAGGACAAAGTGTTAGGTTATTAGAGTTATGCTAAAGGTTAATCACCCAGTCAATTCACGATTTGACTTTAAATGCCTAGTTATGATGAGAAATTTGGATCTTAAGTAAATTGTACCTCCAAGTTGCCTGAGAATAAGCAAGTCGAAATAACCTAATCATCTAAAAGACTATGCTAAAGTATCTTCTAAACTAAGATACAAATAATCTATACAAAGTAGAGTTCAAAATGAAGAAAGTCTCAAGGCATTTACCTGTTAAGCTATCTTTCAAAGGCAATTCTTATAGGATAAGCCCTTCACAAAAGGCAATCTTTATGATTTAGGGAGTAAATAAATTCAAACCTAGTATGGAGAAACATAGGATAAGCATTCTAACTCCTCTTGATGCAACATGTCCTCATCTCGATAAGCCCAATATAAGATGTTCCACACTTACCCAATAATTCTAATCCAAATCATTATTGGATTTGTGAAAATCCTCCACGATGTAAAGGAAGCCAACTAATTCTTATCGTGATCCTTATCACGAAATTCAACCCAAAAGGTATTAAAAGATCTCAATAAGTAAGTTGAAGGTATGACATTCTTTACTAATCTTTTAAACTTATAAGTTATCTTCAGAATTCTTTGTAAACTTAAGCATAGGAGTGGCATCTTCCTGGCTAAGCCCCAAATAGTTACCCTTATTTTGCTTGTGTAAGAATTTCAAAACTAAATCAGTTCAAGACGTGATCCAAATCTCATAGAAATTATTATAAATTCAATTGGTGACTAGTTCCTACATCATCAATTTGGCATCATGTTTGAGAATGCAAGTTTTCCTTAACTGTAATACCCAAAAGCCCAAAAAAGGGTAGTATGTATCGAGGATAAGGAAAAAAACATCACTAGTTGAATAACTTTTGGGCTAAATGTAGGCAAAGAACTCCCGGGTTAAGCGTGCTTGAGCTAGGGAAACTCAAGAATGGGTGACACCCTAGGAAGTTCGCGTAAGCCCATCAGGGTAAATTGTTCTGGTCTTTCCTATTGCTCGATGCGGGATGTTACAGATGGTATCAGAGCTGACATTTGGTGAAGGCAATCCGATGAAGGCGGGGAGTGGCGCCAAGGCTCGAGGGCCTGTATAAGGAGCGGCTTCTAGGATGGCAGCTCCCAAAAGGGAGAAAGTCTGGGAGCAGTTATAAGGTCACATGACGAGAACGTCATGTGCTCAATAGGGGGAGGATGTAATACCCTAAGAGTCCAGAAAATGGTAGTATGTATTGAGGATAAGTAAGGAAGGAAACAACACAAACTGAATACCTTTTGGTCTGAATGTAGGCAAAGAACTCCTGTGTTAAACATGTTTGAGCTGGGGAAGCTCAACGATGGGTGACCCATTGGGAAGTTCGCGTAGGCGCATCAGGGTAAGTTGTTCTGGTCCTTTTTATCGCTCGATGCGGGATATTACATTAACTCAACGAGATGGTAGACAACCTAGTTGATCATCTTATTATCGACAATAATAGATCTAATCCAGAAACTCAACATAAAGAAAGGTAACTAAACGATCATCTAGAAGCCATGGATCCCTTGGATTTTCTCATAAACTAAACGAGCTAAGGAAGCATGTCCAAATCCTAGTCAATCATCAAAGAGAAAGAAGCAACACTAGACATTGTAATCAACCCCGAATTAGTCAAAGTAGCAGAGTGGATGGTAGCCTTTGGAATTATATTGATGGAGACCAAATCGATAATAAAGAAGAAAGAAGAATCATTCGCGAAGTTAGAGAAGTCATGCTCGAACCAGAAATCATGAATGTAGAAAAGATTGAGATTGCCACCATATATAGATGAAACCAATAGTGATCTCAAAGCAAAAGGGTAAATGAACGGTGATGCATCACAAGCCCAAGAGTACTTAGGCCCACTTACAAGTTCAAAAACAAAGTGGGCTAGCCAAACCCAGCATTATTCCACAACATTAATTCAGTTAACTAGATCTTAATTAAGTGGAATCCCAATCAACCACTTATTAGCTAAATTAATTATGCTCTATAAATTGGCAGTCATTTATTTTACTTGTTAACCAAGTCTACATTTATCCCTATTTGCTTATTTCCTATGTAATTCTTAGTAAAGTGTGTTATCTCTTGAATTTTTCTCTATAAAAGAGAACAAAGTGGTGAATTTCCTAAAGTTCTTATATTTGGTATGGTTGCTTTTGCATTATCACCTTAGCGACAAGCTTATCAATCCTTCTTCTCCTTTCTTAGTTCTGTACTCTCTCTTCCTTTTTTTTTTTTTAATGCATTTTTTCTTATCTTACTAGTGAAATTCATCATTAAGTGTCAGAGCTCCTGGTTGTGAGTGTGAGTGTGAGTTTTGAGTAGATAGTAACCTGTGAGGAAGTGACTAAACACTTTAACCTAGTCTCTAGAACACCTTTCAATTCCTTGCAAATGGATGATGGACATGTACCAAAGAGCTTGAATTTGGAACAAGCTCAAATCCTAGGTCTGCAAAATGGTCTTGGGGAATTAAGAGAGCAAGTTGCTGAGATCCTAACGCTAATGCAATGTCAACATGGGCCAAGAACGAGAACACCCCTTGTATAACATCATGAGACTCCAAATGACTCCCAAGAAAGAGATGAGCCATCTAATGATTCAGAATCTAAAGAAGAATGAGTTCTTAGATCAAAAAGATAACAAAGGCAACAACAAGATGACCTTAAAGTGGAAATTCCTGAATTTAAAGGAAGAACTCCAAATGAATTCTTGATTGGGTACAAAGTGTGGATAGAATTTTTTATTACAAGGGCTATATAGATGAGAAAAAGTGCAAGATGGTTGCATTGAGATTGAAAGAATATGCTAGTTTATGGTAAGAAAGCCTTAAAACTCAAAGGAGACAAGTGAACCATAAGGAGTTGGAATAAAATGAAACGTTTGATGCAAAGTTATTTTGTTCCAGATGGTTACAAATAGGATCTATACTTGAAGTTGCAAAGCCTAAAGCAAAATGATCTAAGTGTGGAGGAATATATGAGAGAATTTGAGACTTTAATGTTGAGGGGCAATTCAAATGAACCATAAGAGCAAACTGTTCCAAGACTCCTTGGGGGACTAAATAAAGAAATCACTAATGTGGTGGAGTTGCAATACTTTTATTCTCTTAAAGATGTCATCAAGTTGTGACGCCCTGTCCCTACTACCGGGTGTCACTGTAACCCAGGGTTACGTCAGTAGGTCCCACTCCGGAGGCCAGCTATGCCCTAATAACAGGAGGATAAAGATAAAGTGGGCGCCCTGGGTGGGGTCCAGGCTTCGTCGCCTTCAGACATCGAGGACTCGAGGTCTAAGACTCATTTGCAGCGGAAGGATACTCGAGTCTTGAATCTGACCTGAACCTTAAACTACGATTAGGGTATATCACAACTTACTAAGTACTCATTAATAGCAACAAGTCAAACTAGGAAATACAACAGAGTTCAACACAACCGCAAAATAATTACATGCCAGACACGAGTTACTAGGCCGCATTCCCCATCATAGGTTGTCACTCTCACCATTCAGCTAGTCTTCGACGTACACCGCCTTCCCCTTGCCTGACCCCGAACTATCTGTGTGGTTAGTGGGAATGAAGGGGTGAGTCCTAGGACTCAGTAAAGGTAATATGCAATGCAGTAAATTATTAAGCATGACATCATAGATAAATATGAAGTGCAACATGCATGCAAACCCGTCCACCGCACCTATCTCAGGCTCTAGGTGGCCCCTAGTGGTTTCCTCCAAGACCCTATCTCGAGACTCTCACGGTCAGAAATCCACAGCCTCATACCTAGGCACTCCCTCAACATCTTATGCAAGCCATGGCAAAATTAATTTACATACAAAGCATATTAAACCCTTACCTCGAGATACGTGCCGCCTGGTAATTCGTACCGTTGATGCACTCAATTCCCTTAACAAAAATATTTTCAAAGCAAGGTCAACCCATAATTAAATCTATTAACTACTGAATCCACAAAGTTATTAACTAATTAACTAACTTAGACATTGTCCTTTACTAATTAATTTAATTAAATTAACTAATTAAAATAGACTTTAGCTTAATCAAATACACCACCTTACTAATCAATTCATCAATTGACTAACAACATAATAGCTTTAAAATTGAGCATACCTTACTGCTTTTGCTTCTCCTCAAATTGATGTTCACTTCTCTTGCCCTCAAATGGCTCCTAGACTTTCTATTTATACCATCCCTCACTGAGCACTTCCTTAATTTACATCATTTCATAGCATAATTGGGTAGTCCACTCTTTGGACAATATCATTGATATTCTCCCCAAGTTCCTAGGGCAATTGCATCAAAATGTGAATAAAATTAAGGTTGTGGCGGTCAAAAAAATGGAAAGCAACGCAGAAGGTAGCCCAGGCTGCCACCTGGCGTGGCCAGGAAGGCCGCGCGGCAAGGCCTCGAGCACCTCATGGTAGACATGGCCACGGTTCATGAACCGCCGGTTCCGGTTCATGAACCGCCGGTTCCGGTTCAAGAAATCTTTGAACCTGAACCGAACCGCCCAAGGGCGGTTTGGGACGGTTCGGTTCCGGTTCCGGTTCGTGCCGGTTCGGTCAACGGTTTGGACCGGTTCGGTCAACGGTTTGAGCCGGTTCGGTCAACGGTTCCGGTTCCGGTTCAAACTGAATTTTTTTAATTTTTTTTAAATATTGTTGTATTCAATTTTGGTCCTTGTTCCGTTGTTCGGTTCGGTTTGGTTTCGATTTTTAATTGTTAAATGTAATTGTAAATATAGATATTCTCAACCATATTTTTAATAAAAAACACTACTAAAAATTGAAGAAATATAAGTAATAATTTCATTAAAAATAATTAAAACAACTAAACAAGTATGTAATACAAGTAATTAATTTTTATAAATGTGAAAAATAAAAAATAAAAAATAGAAATGAAAAATAATTACAACAAACCGCCGGTTCGGAACCGGCGGTTCGGAACCAGTTCGGAACCGGTTTTGAACCGGCGGTTCGGAACTGGCGGTTCCGGTTCGCGAAACCTCGAACCGGAACCGAACCGAATTTCGCCGGTTCGGTCCGGTTCCGGTTCCGGTTCCGGTTCGGCCGGTTCCGGGTCCGGTTCCGGCCGGTCCGGTTCCGGTTCGAACCGCCGGTTCGGTTCAATTTTGGCCATGTCTACCTCATGGCACCCGAAACGGCGCCGTTTAGCGCCTGGCTGGGAATAAAAATTCCTAGCCTTTCTTTGGCGCAAGCAGGGGTTCGATCCCCCGCCCCCCACGTGCACACGAGCACTTCAACCACTTGGTCCAGCCACTCCTTGCTTCATATTACCCTCTATTTTATTTTTAAGGTGACTTTTGCTCCAATTTTCAATATCTCCATAATTACTTCCAAGTGAAATAATTAATTACCTTAATTTTTCATTTCCTCAAAACACCATAAATAAATATTTTCTCCAAAATTTTAAAATACTCCTCAACAAACTATTATTTATTTTTCAAGATTTACAAAAATTCGGGACGTTACAGTCTCCCCTCCTTATAAAATTTCGTCCTTGAAATTTTCTTTAAACATGTCACCACATTATGCACTAATTGCGATATTACTCGTGGCCTTCAAATAAGTAGGGGTATCGCCTTCGCATTTATTCTTCCATCTCCCAAGTTGCTTCTCGTTCCGAATGCTGACTCCACTGTACCTTTACCATAGGGAGAGTTCTTTGCCTTAACTAACGATCCTGGCGTCCTAGCACCCGTATAGGTCGCACTTCAAATGTCATATCAAGTTGGAGGTCAACTTTTTCAATATGTACCTCTACATCAGGATCGTATATGTGTTTCTGTAACTGAGAGACATGAAATACATCATGTAATCCGGTTAGTGGTTCTGGCAAGTCCAACCGATAAGCAACTGGTCCAACTCGATCTTTAATTCGGTACGGTCCCAAATATCGAGGTCCCAACTTTCCTTTTCGCTGATGTCTAAACGATGGACATACTAGAGTAGCTCGAATGTACACTAAGTCTCCGACAGCAAACTCCAAGGGTCGGGTCCGACGATCCGCATACTTTTTCTGTCGATCTTGGGCCACTTTCATATTTCTACGAATTACCTCTATCTGTTGCGTCGCTTTATCCACAAGATCTGTTCAAGCAAGTTGTTTCTCTCCCACTTCAAGCCAGCACACTGGAGATCGACACCGTCGTCCATACAATGCTTCATATGTTGTCATCCCTATACTTGATTGATAGCTATTGTTATAAGCAAATTCTATCAAACTCAAATATTCATCCCAACTGCCTCTTGTTGGAAATGTATGCCCTAAAGACACGTTTTATTTAATTTATGGTAATGATGTTTTCTTTTAGTCAGTTTATGGCACATATATCATTTGCATTTAATTGTTGAAAAAGTGTCCATGCTATTAAGTAAGTGATTCATGTGATGGGTCATTCTTCACAGTTAGGCATGAATCATGGGTACTTAATAAGCAAGAAAAATATTACTCTTGATCTTTTGATAGAACTGGGCATTCTATCATGATAAGATCATTATGCAATAGATCCTAATGGAGGATGGCTTGCCTTAGCCAGTAAACAGTCCGTTTACTCTAATTGTACAAGCGCATTTGGAATGCGTAGAGTGGACCTGTGATAGAAGCTAATGACAAAGTACTAATTATCATGGAGCTAGTCTATCACTGCTACTACGTGGACGAGTACTCCAATACTTGAGTATTAGTTGGTGGTCTAGTGAACCTAGAACTATATTCTTAGATTCACTGTGGGTGAGGTCTATCAAAGATAAATAACCTTGTGAGTTGGGAGTGTGGTTTCTAATTAGCTAAGACAGACTAATACAAGATAGTTTCTGTGATTCACCCCCTTGTGATTGTCCAAGAATAATCAAATAATCCAGGGCCCTGGGAACGTGACTTAAGAGTGTGTGCTTCTGGGTAGCTCCCAGTGATAAGCAAATACATTCGAGTAGTCATGGATTATTGGACTAGTGATCTAAGGATGGTAGAAGTCATTTAGAGAGGTGTTGGTACATTATTCCTTTCTAAATGATGGGTGTTACGCAGAGGGGTATTTTCCTCATTACACTAGTAGGTCAAAGACATCGCACATGCAAAATTATTCGTGGGGTCAGTGTTACCATATGGTGATAGTTGGAACACTTAGAATGACAAAATGTAGCTACTAGGTAGCAGGGATATTTTGGTCATTTTAGTAGCCATGAATAATTTGTCTTTTGGTCCCCAGGGTAGCTCGATGTAACTCATGTATTTTTTAATACATTTTGGCTTGTTCGGTGAATTACATTGAGAGAGAATTATTTAATAGTTCATTAGTTTTAATTAATTAATTGGGCTAATCCAATTAGAAAATTAATTAAAATGGACTTGGCCCACTAGGGTTTGGCCCACTAGGGTTTTAACCCTAGGGTTCTCCCTATATATATTCTCTCTCTAGTTGTTTTTTAACCTAATTTCGATTTTCTCTTCTTCACCAAAGAGAGGCCACGAGTTTGAGTCATACCTTGGAAGATCAAGAGATCTGATGCGAAGGAGCCGAATGATTGCAGGACAGCCGTCGTCACCACCACGAGAAGAAGCTGCCGCCCCTCCTCCTCCTGTCGCTCCATTCCGTCCGGTAATCCGTAGGAAAAGTAAGTCTTCTAGATTCTTATCAATACGAGGATTGTTATATGTTTAAAAACGCTTCTGTTGCATGCTTTGATCCTCGTGTATGGTCTTTCACCTCCAAAATCTCGTATACACGCCCTAAGCATGTCTTCCAAGATTTGATTTACTCATTCTGTTTGGCCATCTGTTTGGGGGTGATAAGTGGTGCTGAAATTTAGTTGGGTCCCTAGTTCTTCTTGCACAGCTTTCCAGAATTTTGACATGAACCGACTATCCCTATCTGACACAATGCTCACAGGCACCCCATGAAGGCGAACAATTTCTTGGATATAAAGTCGAGCAAGTTGTTCAGAGCCCATTGTGCTCCTTATGGGCAAGAAATGCGTTGACTTTGTTAATCGATCCACAATCACCCAAATAGCATCAGCTTTCTTTGGAGTTCGGGGTAAACCCATGATAAAGTTTGTCGTTACATGTTCCCATTTCCATTTGGGAATTTCTAGTGGTTGCAAACTCCCCGATGGCTTTTGATATTCGGCTTTTATCCGCTGACAGGTGTCACATTTTCTTACGAATTCGGCCACGTCTCTCTTCATTCTCGGCCACCAGTACACTTCTCGTATGTCACGATACATCTTGGTGGCTCCAAGGTGTACCATATATGGTGTCCGATGTGCCTCGTTCAGAATTTTCTGCCGTAACATGCTAAGGGCTGGCACATTCACTCGAATCCCGGTTGCTTTGGTTGCCCATGCCCATCTATCCATTGCTCCAAATTTCTTTCTTGAGTTGTAGCTTGTTTAATTTCGTCCCATAGATTTACTTGTAATTGCATTTGTGCCACAATTACCATTTCGCCACACGGTTTCACGTTAAGGGTCAATCCTGCAAATTCCTCAGTCAGAGTTTGTAGACAGACTGCTTGGCACACTCCCGCCATAAAACTCTTTCGGCTTAGCGCATCTGCCACTACATTTGCTTGCCCAATTCGGTACTGGATGGTACAATCATAATCCTTTAGAAGCTCCATCCACCGCCGCTGACGAAGATTTAAATCTCGTTGGGAGAAGATATACTTTAAACTCTGATGATCCACATATATCACAAATTCCTCCCCGTATAGATAATTTCGCCACAGCTTCAAGGCATGTATCACAGCTGCTAGTTCTAGGTCATGCACTGGGTAATTCTTTTCATGAGGGCATAGCTGTTAAGACCCGTAGGCAATCACCTTCCTGTGTTACATCAACACACATCCTAGCCCTATTCCCGAGGCATCTGTATATACCTCGTATCCTCCGAAGCCTTCAGGTAACCCCAAAATTGGTGTTGTTATTAGT
This sequence comes from Diospyros kaki, assembly GCA_036245055.1. Lineage (NCBI taxonomy): Eukaryota > Viridiplantae > Streptophyta > Magnoliopsida > Ericales > Ebenaceae > Diospyros > Diospyros kaki. The sequence continues at coordinate 24,434,475 of BSEG01000003.1, read as the reverse complement.
CTGAACTTTAGTTCCTGAAAGCTTCTTTCACAATGCTCATCCCAAACGAACTTGATCCCTTTCCGAGTAAGTTGAGTTAGTGGAGTAGCAATGCTCGAGAATTTTTCGATGAATTTGCAATAATATCCTGCCAATCCCAGGAAACTCCTTACCTCAGAAACAGTAATGGGTTGTGGCCACTCCTTTACTGCCTTTACTTTTGCAGGATCCACTGATATGCCTTTACCCGAGATTATACGCCCTAAGAAGGAAACTTCCTTCAACCAGAAGTCACACTTACTAAATTTTGCATACAACTTACGATCCCTTAGGGTGGACAGAGTAATCCTCAAATGTTCCTGATGAGCCTCCTCGTTTGGTGAGTATACCAATATGTCATCAATAAACACAATAATAAATTTGTCTAAATACGGCTGAAACGTCCGGTTCATCAAATCCATAAATGTCGCTGGCGCATTGGTCAAACCAAACGACATCACCAAATACTCATAATGACCATACCGTGATCGAAACGCCGTCTTAGGAATATCCTTTTCTTTTATCTTTAATTGGTAATATCCCGACCGCATGTAAGTCAATTTTAGAGAATACTCGGGCCCCTTGCAATTGGTCAAACAAGTCGTCTATCCTTGGTAGTGGATACTTGTTCTTAATAGTCACCTAATTTATTGCGCGATAATCAATACACATCCTCAAACTTCCATCCTTTTTGCACACAAATAACACAGGCGCTCCCCAAGGTGACATACTAGGGCGAATAAAACCTTTATTCAGCAAGTCTTGTAACTGAATCTTGAGCTCTCGTAGCTCAGCTGGGGCCATTCAGTAGGGTGGAATGGATATAGGGTTGAGATGGGCTTCAAGGAGTAAATCAATGGTAAATTCGATTTCTCTATCTGGAGGCAAACTAGATAAGTCTTTGGGGAACACATCTAGGTATTCTCTTACAACTTCTATAACCTCCACCCTTTTCTGGGGCTTCTCACAGGTCACCACTTGTAATGCGTAACCTAGAGCTCCTTTATCCAAACATTTTCTAGCTCCCAAAACGGGTATAATTTTTAAGGGTTGCCCTACTTGAGCTCCAATAAATTTTTCAGCTTGCCCATCAGGCCCTATCAATTTAGCTACCCTCTTTTCACAGTCTAATTGAGCTTGATATCAGAACAAGAAGTCCATGCCCAATATAACATCAAAATCCCAAATTTCTAACAAATTCAAATCCACTGGAAAAATAGTTTCTCCTATTAAAACTGGGCATTCCGGCACCACCTGGTGCGAATAAGACCAAGTCCCCATCGGAGTTTGCACGCTCATGGGAACACATGATTCCTTGGTGCTTAAATTTGCACAATCTACTGCGGCGTATGATATGAAAGAGTGTGTAGCCTCTGAGTCTATTAGTGCATGCATGCATGTATTTTGAACCAAGAGCGTACCTTCAATCACTCGAGGGTCGCTGCTGCATCTGTCTTCGTTAGGTTGAATACTCTCCTGGTGCCTTTCCTCCAGTCTGCTTCACCTGCTCGACTTTGTCATGGTGTAGGCATCGAGGGGCAATGTGCCCTGGCGCATTGCAATTAAAACATACCACTGGCTTTCTCTGAGTGCCACTAGTCGGCAGGGTGGGCATAGCCGCAGTCATTTCCGTCTTCTTCGGGCGATTCCTTGCAATGTGTCCTGCTTCTCCACAATGATAGCATACCTTCGCAGCTCTAACGGCCTTACACGGAGAATTTCGCTGGTGAAATTTGTGGCAATAGGGGCATTCTTTCGACTGCTTCTTGAATTTATTTTCCCCCAGGCGGTCGAATCGATATCCTTGCTTTGACTCCATCTTCTTTTGACTCTCGCCTGGCAATTCCTTAGCCCGGGTAATTTCCCCGTAATTCGTCAGCTTCTTTTCGATGCTTACCGTATTGGCCACCGCCTCTCGAAAGGTATTGGTCTCTGAGTAGCTCATCCCTCTACGCACCTCAAGGCGTAACCCTTGAATGAATCGTTCCATCTTATCAGCTTCAGTTAACATGTACGTTGGCATGTACTTTAGTAACTTCATGAACTCATCCTCATCCTGGGATACGGTCAGATGGGATGGCTGCTTTAACTCCATAAAGTCTCGCTTCTTCTGGAGTTGCCAATCATGAGGATAATACTTTTCATGAAAAGCCCCATTGAACTGTTCCCAACTAATTGGACGTGCTTGCTCCCCGTCCACCTTTGACCGAACATTTTGTTCTTTTAGCATCTCGGTCGTTGATCGCGACCACAATCTAGCTTGCTCAGTTAGCACGAACGTGGCGCATCTCACCCACTGGCTTTTTAGGGCACTCCATGTATTCCAGCAATTGATGGATGTCTTCTATCCAATACTCTGCTATGCTTGGGTCAGCCTCAAGTTGTCCTTTAAACGTTGGTGGTCGTAAGCCCATGAATGCTTTCAGCTATCCAATTACTTCTAAGTCCACCTGTTGGCCACTAGGTGGCTCTCTTTCCACTCGGTGGCTTTGAACCTTCTCCGAATGTTCTAACACCCTTGCCAAAGACATTGGAGCGGCATTTCCCGTCCGGGAGGCATCTAACATCTGAGTACTTTGTCGTGTCACTGGTGCCATCTGCACACCATAACTGTCCCATTTTAAATACTTATTACCAAAGTGTCACAACAAGGATTTATTAGCCTTAAAAGGAAGTCACAGTTTATTTCACACAAGTACGCAAAGTTACATAGTTAACTAAACTGGTACAAGCATACATAGCTAGTGAGTCCCCTGACATCGCTACTATCCCCAAACTAGATTGGTACAACTCAAATAAAAACACTTTCTTCATCCCCCACGGCTCGGAAGGTAGCCTCGTTAGCTAAGTACGAGAGATTATCATTGTCTCCAATACTTGAGCGAGACCTAACTGACTCTTCTTCCTGTTGCACTGGTCCCCACACCTTAGCCTCAGAAGGAAGTGCCGTAGGGAATGCACCAATCCCTGTCGGATCAATAGGTGGCACACATGGATCCCATTCCCTTACTTGTCGCTCAATTGCGCTGATGAAATTATTGTAGTTGAATCTAAGGGTCATGTCCCACATCAAATCTTCAATAAGATGTTTCCATGCGTCATTCATGTACTTTTTGGCAAATAAGACTTGCTTTTCTAGAAATCCCCATAAGTCCACTCGTATAGTATTTCGAAATACCTGGTTGACCCGACATAGGAAACTGATAATTCCTTCATCCTTATGCTGACCACCCCCCATAAAGGTAAGCAACCCCTGCTCCCACTGCAGGAAAAGAAGGTCCACAAGTGGGGTAAAAGGTTCTGGGTTCGGCATTCCGATATCTGATCCTTCTGGTTCCATGAGGGTGTTATATTCTCTACACACAAATCAAGGGTCAGATCAATAATCAATATAAATCACTTTCCCCCACAAGGCCCAAATTTAGGGATCCATACATTCCTCTGCACGCTATTCTGGGAAAAATACATTTCCTAAGCAAGCCCACATCATGCCCTACTAGGAAAACATTTTAATCTTGGTTATGACCTACCTCGCATGCATAATTTCATCACCCTCATCTCAAAACCCCTGAACCTCCCCATCCTAAAGGCACCCTCAATTGATTGAAATTCCTACTCTGATACCACCTTGTGACGCCCTGTCCCCACTACCGGGTGTCACTGTAACCCAAGGTTACGTCAGTAGGTCCCTCTTCGGAGGCTAGCTATGCCCTAACAACAGGGGGATAAAGATAAAGTGGGCACCTTGGATGGGGTCCAGGCTTTGCCACCTTCGGACATCGAGGACTCAAGGTCTAAGACTCATTTGCAGTAGAAGGACACTCGAGTCTCGAATCTAACCTGAGCCTTAAACTACAATTAGGGTATATCACAACTTACTAAGTACTCATTAATAGCAACAAGTCAAACCAGGAAATACAACAGAGTTCAACACAACCGTAAAATAATTACATGCCAGACACGAGTTACTAGGCCGCATTTCCCATCATGGGTTGTCACTCTCACTATTCAGTTGGTCTTCGGCGTACACTGCCTTCCCCTTGCCTGACCCCAAACTATCTGTGTGGTTAGTGAGAATGAAAGGGTGAGTCCTAGGACTCAGTAAAGGTAATATGCAATGCAGTAAATTATTAAGCATGACATCATAGATAAATATGAAGTGCAACATGCATGCAAGCCCATCCACCGCACCTATCTCAGGCTCTAGGTGGCCCCTAGTGATTTCCTCTAAGACTCTATCTCGAGACTCTCACGGTCAGAAATCCATAGCCTCATGCCTAGGCACTCCCTCAACATCTTATGCAAGCCATGGCAAAATTAATTTACATACAAAGCATATTAAACCCTTACCTCGAGATACGTGCTTTCTGGTAATTCGTACCGTTGACGCACTCAATTCCCTTAACAAAAATATTTTCAAAGCAAGGTCAACCCATAAATAAATCTATTAACTACTGAATCCACAAAGTTATTAACTAATTAACTAACTTAGACATTGTCCCTTCCTAATTAATTTAATTAAATTACTAATTAAAATAGACTTTAGCTTAATCAAATACACCACCTTACTAATCAATTCATCAATTGACTAACAACGTAATAGCTTTAAAATTGAGCATACCTTACTGCTTCTGCTTCTCCTCAAATTGACATTCACTTCTCCTGCCCTCAAATGGCTCCCAAACTCTCTATTTATATCATCCCTCACTAAGCACTTTCTTAATTTACATCATTTCATAGCATAATTGGGTAATCCACTCTTTGGACAATATCATTGATATTCTCCCCAAGTTCCTAGGGCAATTGTATCAAAATGTGAAGAAAATTAAGGCTGTGGCAGTCAAAAAAACGGAAAGCAACGCAGAAGGCAGCCTAGGTTGCCACCTGGCGCGCGCTGGGCGCCTCATGGTGCCCGAAACACCGTCGTTTGGCGCCTGGCTGGGAATAAAAATTCCCAGCCTTTCTTTTGCGCAAGCAAGGGTTCGATCCCCCGCCCCCCACGTTCAGCCACTTGGTCCAACCACTCCTTGCTTCATATTACCCTCCATTTTATTTTTAAGGTGACTTTTGCTCCGATTTTCAATATCTCCATAATTACTTCCAAGTGAAATAATTAATTACCTTAATTTTTCATTTCCTCAAACACCATAAATAAATATTTTCTCCAAAATTTTCAAATACTCCTCAACCAACTATTATTTATTTTTCAAGATTTACAAAAATTCGGGATGTTACACAAGTTGGCTACCAAAGTAGAGAAACAGCTTAAGGGGTCCAAGAAATCCTCTTTTAGAATAAGTAATAAGGAAGCTATTTCCAACTAAAGAAGTTATTCAAAGGGTTATTTTTCCAAAACTAAACTTAATTTGAAGTCCAAAAAGGAGAAATGAGCAAGATGACAGTTTTAAGCCTCAAAAGAAATCCACCAACATCAAATGCCTCAGGCATGGACTGAAGGATTACACATATGGTGGTGCGAGTAAAAATAATTTTTTTTTACATGTATAAGATACACATAACGAAAGTATCAAACACACACCATACATAGTTTGGATATTTAAGCAATGCGTTATCTCATCACATGAAATATAATAAATGAATACCTGAAGTCAAATGTCAAGTTGGGGTACATAAACTATTTCTATACTAAGACTGATTCCACCTCAAGTTGTAATGGTCTACTCTATCCACACCTAGCATGCAGTCTGGTATCACTCTGGTCACTCATTCTTGTGTTAGACTGGAGGATCTCGTATCACCAGCACCCGTGTCTCAATTTTCTCGAATGAAAATCACTCACTTGAAATTAATTAAAAGCAGAAACAAAAAAAGACAGAAGCTGAAGTAGGAAAAACAAATAAGCTAGCAGTCAGAATGCCTCTGTAATTCATCTTCTTCTCATCCAAATACTCAGCCCAGTCACCCCTCCACCCCTCTAATTTTTTGCCTCATGTAATGCACTCAAAATTTGCTAGGGTGGTGAAGAAGTCGACTTTAGGTTCCAAGCAGTCAACTTTGAGTTCCCGGGAGTCGACTTCCAGATCGACTATAGCTTCAAGGGAGTCAATTACTAGACTCAGGGAGTTAATTCCTGCAATAGTTAACGATCTGAATGAAACAGTCAACTCTGCCAACCACTGGCTCATTAATTATTAACGAACTGCTATCATTAACACTTAATAACACATCCAAGACACATTAGGTGTAAGATATCAATACCAAACGCAACACTATATGGTGTGTGTGACTTTCTAAGTCCACTATCCACTAGCAATCAGATAGCACCAAAACCTATTTTAGCACCAGCCAACACCTTGACCCATCACTAGAATCTCTCTATATAGGTAATAGTGAAGTCTCACTTCAAGTGAATCTATTACAATTGACGATTATCGTGTGTTATAATCTTTCTATCACCTAACGTCTCGACTGAGCGAGAGCCATAGAGTGATAAACTCATAAACTCAGTAACTATATGTATGATCTCTTCAATGTGACTAGATAACACCTCACAAAACACCTTTCTTGATAATCAATCTACCCTAGCCCGAGACTGTCTCGTCAAACTAATAGTAGATCATATAAGATGTTCACCCCATCAGTTATAACGAGGATGACAGATCCTATCCCAACACCTATCTCTATATACCAGCAATACAAAACCACATAGATGAACCTTTCTACCTCCCAATTGGATGGTTCGACGTATTAGCAAATTCTGCACACCAATATACAGAGCAACCATGCCAGTTCAAGTTTAAAGACCAACTATACTATCACAACTAGATGACATGACCATTATCCATAATGCCATATGGTCAGTCATCAATGTCACATTCAGTGCGTTGTTCCCCAACAACTACCCACATGTTTACTAGAGACATCCCAATGTCATATGACATGTGACATACCACCCTCCCATCAGTATCTCATACTGAACAAAGTAGTAAACATTGTGTTAATCCATACTCAACTAACAAGAGTCCCCATCCAAAGAATCTAAGAACTAGGAATTATTTAAGACCTGCCACTAAAGAATCCTGTCACGTAGTCTCAACATCTTGAGAATAAGATTCTCAAACAAATCTTGGGACTCATTCATATAATAAAATAGAGAGTTTATGAATGATGATAAACTTGTCTTTTATTGATATATACAAAGATACAATAAATGTATTAATTACAAACCCACTAGGCATTATCCAAATATAGCATTAGGGAACACAACATTAACATGAACATATAGCCTCGGAATGTCCCAATCAAAAAGTGATAATTCTTCAAGAAACAATGGATGATGGTAATTTTTCCCATGAAGAAGAAAACCAAGAAGAATCTAAGGGTGATACTAATATTGAGTATGCTGATGACAAAGAATTGCTTGTGATAAGAAGACTTTTGAATATGCAAATTAATTCTAATGAGGAGCAAAGTAGAATATCTTTAAAACTAGATTCACCATTCAAGGAAAGGTATGAGAGCTGATTATTGATAGTGGTAGTTACACTAATGTAGCCTCAACAACCCTTGTTGGGAAGTTGGGATTACCAACAACCTACCATCCTCACCCTTACAAGCTACAATGGTTTAATAAAGAAAGTGGGGTAAAGGTCACTAAACAAACTCTAATTTCATTTTCTATTGGAAAAACTTATCAAGATGAGGTGTTGTGTGACATTATTCCTATGAGTGCTAGACACATCCTCCTTGGTAGACCATGGCAGTTTGATAGGAAATTAGTGCATGACAATTTCAAGAACACTTATTCTTTCTCAAAGAATGGTAAGAACATCACTTTGGCATCTCTTAGCCCTTGTTAAATCCAAAAATTTATGTCCAAAGCAGAAAGTAAGAAAAGTCTTTTCAAGTCATTTCCAAACATAAGCAAGAAAACCATTTCCAAGTCAAATATGTTTTGAGAAAACCATTTCCAAACATAAGCAAGTGTTTGCTTTGTTAATGATTGAAAGGAATTTGAATATGGACTACACCATCCCTCTCCAAGTCAAATATGTTTTGGATGCATTTAAGGATGTTTTTCCTGATGAGCTACCACCTAGATTACCTCCTATAAGGGTAATTGAGCACCAAATTGATCTTGTTCCAAGAGTAGCCTTCCAAATAGGTCATCTTATAGATGCAATTTGGAAGAGGCAAGAGAACTCCAAATCTAAGTGGAGGAACTTATTGCCAAAGGGTATGTCAAAGAGTTTATGAGTCCATGTTTTGTACCTTCCCTTCATGTTCCAAAGAAGGATGGAACTATGTGTATGCATGTTGATAGCCATGTAATCAACAAGATCACAGTAAAGTACCGCTATCTCATTCCTAAGTTGGATGATCTTCTTGATAAACTCTATGGTGTTTAAATTTTCTCTAAAATAGATTTGAAGAGTGGTTATCATCAAATTCGTATGAAGGAAGGAGATGAGTGAAAGACATCCTCAAAACAAAGCATGGCCTCTACGAGTGGATGGTAATGCCTTTGGAACTTTCTAATGCACCAAATACTTTTATGAGACAAATGAATCATGTGTTGAGAAAGTTCATTGGAAAATTTGTAGTTGTATACTTTGATGATATTCTGGTTTATTGTCAAAACCAAGTTGAGCATGATGGGCATCTTTAACAAGTTTTTGAAGTGCTAAGGAAGGAAAAGCTGTATGAAAACCTCAAAAAGTATCAATTATTTTAGAACTAAGTCATATTTCTTGGTTATGTGATCTCACGTGAAGGAATTAAAGTAGATGAAGAAAATATACAAGTTATCCAAGAGTGGCCTACTCCCACCTCCATCCATGAAGTTAGAAGTTTTCATGGTCTTGTATCATTTCTACTGGAGGTTTGTAAATGGGTTTAGTAGTCTCATGGCCTCATTAATTGATTGCATCAAGGATGGAGAATTCAAATGGACAAAAGTTGCTCAAGGAAGTTTTGAGGATGTTAAAGAAAAGCTTTGTTCAACTCCCATCTTGGCACTTCTAGATTTCTTTAAAAATTTTGAAATTGAATGTGATGCTTCTAGAATTAATGTAGCTGTATTAATGCAAGAAGGCTACCCTATTGTTTACTTCAGTGAGAAACTCTTAGGTTTTTCATTGAACTATTCTATTTTTGATAAAGAATTTTATGTTCTTATTTGTGCACTTGAAACATGGCAGCATTATCTCGTTCCAATGGAGTTAGTTATTCACATTGATCATGAATCTCTAAAGCATTTAAAAGGACAAAGTAAACTTAGCAGGAGACATGCCCGTTGGGTGAAATTCCTATAACCATTTCCTTATGTTATAAAGTACAAAACTTGTTATTTTAATGTAGTGGTAGATGCATTATCAAGAAGGCATGTTTTGCTCTCTATACTCAATGCCAAGCTGTTGGGATTTGAGATGATTAAAGAGTTATATCCTACAAATCAAGATTTCTCTCCCATCTATTTATGTTGAGATGAAAAGGCTGTGAAAAAATATTACAAGCATGATGGGTTTCTTTTTAGGGCTGGAAAGTTGTCCATTTCTAAAATTTCTTTAAGAGAGCTTTTGGTTCAGGAAGTTCATGGTGGGAGTCTAACCAGTCACTTTGGCATGAATAAAACTCTAGCAATGCTTTAAGAGCATATCTACTATCCAGGAATGAGCAAATATTGCTGGAAAACATAGATTTGATTATGCGCAGCAAAATAAAAATTAATTTTACAGATATCACATTTTTTAGAAAATATGGTTTACAAAAACGAAAACTAGACGGAGGAATACTTATCAACGAAATTCAATTTCACCATTTGGTTACCCGCCATAAAATCCTCCAAGTGTAGGATACCGAGTCGGTTCACTCGAAACCACTTTGATCCAAGAGTCTCGAGAGAATAAGTAGAAATTTTTCTAAATTTTTTTTTACTAAATCTGGATTCACTCATTTCTAATTTAGGATTTATGATCCTATTTATAGAGCACCATTGAAAACTCTAGGTACCATTGGACAGGGCTTAATGTGCTAGCAAAAAGTGTGATTCAAATATTAATAATTAAATAATTATATTCATAATATAATCATTTCATTATTCTTATTTATCCATAAAAGTACCATAATTAGGAATTACACAATTACTCTTCTTTTTAAAAGTGATTTCTTATTAAGTGAGACTTTTTGGATTTATAATTAAATTGACAACGAGAATTAATCAATATGTCATTGTTAAGCTTAAGGGTATGTAAATAATATTTTGATTATAATAAAAATATTTTGATGATATAAATGTATTTTTTACCCATGCAAAAAATAAATTTATTTTGAATTAAAGGTGAGTTGTTTTTAGACATATTTCCTTATTTTGTTCCTTGTTGTTTGAAAAAATGTGTGCTGATTGGTGAAATTTTCAATCGTTAGTGACTTGTTTATAATTGTCTTTGATTGTAAGTTTGTTATTTTTACTCACTTGTGTGAGGGGATTGTATTGCTAGCAATGTGTTAGTGGTTCTTGTTTAGGCAAGGGATTGTATGTTGGTTCTAACTCCAATTAAAAGCTAGTGTTGATTCTCCCTAGTGGAACCTCAAGCAAAATGTTGAGAGTCTCAAGTGTAATGACTCGTTAGTGGGTCTAGATTATTGGTCATTATTTTTGGGTATGTGTGATATATTAGTATATTTTATTATAACTTGATTAATGTGATAAAAATGGAAATTCTCTATATGTTGAAAAGTCAAAGGCAATGAAAAAAAGAGATTATGTGTGTGAGTGTGTGTAGAAAATTCAAGAGATGAGGATGTGTATGTGTGGAATAATCTAAGCTATGACAGTTGAATAATCAAAGGTTAAAATGGTTGAAAAGTCAATGAGGGGAGTTGTGGAAGGGTTAAAAATTTAAAAGAAAAGGAAGTTTGAAATGTCAAAAGAAAATGGTTGAAAAGTCAATAAATCTCATGTAGGGATATGTTGGTAATTATGCTAAAAGGGGAGGGGTCAAATTGGCAGAGAATTGAGGGAGTAGTTGAGGTGGCGTGCAAGCCACTCCTTTCCCTCTCTTCCTCCATGCCTTCTTTTCTTCTTCTTCTTACCTTATTCTTTTCCTCTCCCAATTGCTTTTCTTCTCCTTCTTCTTCTTCTTCTTCTTGATTAGAAGTTCAAAAGGTGAGGGTTTAAGCTTCTAGCAAATTGCTTCTTCTTTGGGATTCCATTATCAAGGCAAGTTCTTTTTCCTATCTTTTACATTTAAGAGGCAAGCTTCATATCTCTTTAGTTTTGGGTGCAAGATATATTTTGTTGCTTCTCATTTGAATGCATTAAGATCATTTTTCGGTTAATGGTTATTGGTTCTTTCTCTCCTTTGAGATTTGTTCTTGAGAATTGTTTTTGGTGTTGTGGGTCTCTCATCCTTGTTCTCCTCATCTTATGGAATTTTCTTGATTCATGATAAGACTTGTCGAAACCTTCAAATAGGGTTTGCTCACCCTATAATCCTCAAGAGATGTTGTTTTATTGGTTAAAGTTTTGATTTAGGCAAGATTTTGTTAGATATAAGCCCTTAAGACCAGTTCTAGTGACACAATAGGGCTTGATCTTGTAATTCTTTAAATCTTATTTAATGGCAAGTTTTATGTTTAATTTAAATTGCAATATAATTTGAATTGAATATACAAATATCCTTTAGTATAATAAGGAGTGGATACCATTCTTAATTGTTAAGAATAATCGAGACGGATAATCCACAACACGTTATACTATAAATATGTTCCCGGCTATAGAGTTCCTAACCTGGATAATTAGTAACTCGCAAAGGCCGGCACATCGTCTTCTTCCTTGTTCGGTATAAGATATCGAAAGACAAGATTGGTGGGTCTCGTACCACTCTGTATAAGATACAGAAGGAAGACGAGTGGGTGCTCGTTATAGGAACGAGTTCACTGAACGGGACTATTAATATTGAATCACATGGGTTTTTATCTCACGGGTCAATGATTCAATATTAACTACGGATTTGCATTAGTCCTTAAACCTGAGATGACATGGATATCTATGTGTTGGTGGATTAGGATATCAACGATATTATATGGTTGTGCTAATCAGGGATAGCCGTACGTATCTATGTGCCTAGTTCAGTGGCACACGAGGTATATGTGCATCAGACATGGAATCTATCGCCTCGAGATATACGAGGAGGATATCCTATACGATCTAGTGGTCACTTGATGATTAATCCTTGGCCGAGGTAATATGACGTTGGAATTTGGATTCCGTAGAAGTTGTGTCATATTAGTCAAGTGTGATTGTTGGATTTGGTCATATGACGAGATCCAGAAATTTGACTCGTTGACCGTGATCTCATATCTCGTCGGGATATAGCATGATAGAGGAATTGTATTGCAGGGCACCATAGTGTAAGGTTCACATTCCCGCTTCACATTAAGTTGGGTAATCATGACATATTGCTAGATGTCACTCATGATTTATAAGAATTAATAATTGATTAATTCTCGTTGCCAATTTATTTGTGAACCCAGAAGTTCCACCCAATAGAAATCATTTTAAAAGAAAAAGGGGTAAATTTAGTAATTATGGAATTACTAAATTATAAGTGCAATTATTTATTAAATAAATAAGAATAATTAAATAAGTAATATGGTTATTTATTTAATTATTAAATTAGATTGGGCTTTTTGCTAGCACCTAAAGCCCAGTCCAATAGCACTTAGGGTTTTAGGGTTTTTTGTTTATAAATATAACATTAAACCCAAAATCTGATAACGATCAATCAGTTGAATCAAACGAAAATTTTAGAGAAAATTTTCGTGTCCTTTTTTTCTCTCAAGTCTATTGAAGTCTTAACGGTTTCGGGTAGACTGACTCGGCATCTCACGCGTGGGAGATGTCAAGCGGGTTATCGGCTACAAAATCAGATTTCGTTTCGAGGTAACTTTTCGTTTTTGTGTCTTTGATTTAACCGTAAGATTTGAAAAACGTGATACCAATAAAATCAGATTTTATTTTTCCGCTGCGTATGATCAGATCATGTTTTTCTAACAGATTTTGGGTGTATCTTGCTAAAATTATAATTTTTCCTTTGTTGTATGCATTCCAGGCCTCTATCGGTAGATAGTTTGCCTTGATTCGTCGACTGTTTTTGCAAAATAGCCTCTGTCAATCGTTTTTGTTCATCAACCTGTGCATATTGTACTCTTTCAGACATAACTTTCTATGGTTATATCCGATTCGGGATCGGCTTTTTACGTTGTAATATAGACTTAATAATATTCGTTTTGGTATAATAATTGAATCATTTGGAAAAATTTTGAGCCTATAGGAGCCCTATGAAGTTCATGCTTGAATATGAAAATCTCTGTTTCTTCATAATCCGACCATGTCTCGATTTTTGGAACATAACTTTCTATGGAGATATCCAAATTGTAATTCGTTTTTTGCTCCATAAACTAGACTGCTTTAGATTTTTTTTGACATAATTCTTGGATCATTTGGGTATGTTTCGAGCCCATAGTAACCCTGCCAATCATTTCCTAGAATCTAGAATTTTTCTATTTCGGGTAGTATGCCTTGCTCTGATTTTTGGGAAATAAATTCCTTGGGTTATGATTTGAGTATGGTTGAGAGCCATTAATAGGCTATGTGTTTCCTTTTTTGTTAACAAATTCCATAGAGAATTGAGAGAGTCTTATTGAGCATTTCTTGTTTCATTTTATTCATTAGCCAAATAAGGCTTGTTCCTCCCAACATTTCTTTGTGGAATGATGTTGTACCCTAAGGGGATAGGTTCCAGATATTGATATTGGGTAGGTTGTGTGATTTTGCTTGTGGTTATGTTGCATTGACCTATGTTGCTATTGTTTCATATGATGATGTTGGGTCATGGGTTACATTCATTGGGGGTCATATTTTGTATGTGTTAGGAGCTTGAGATTGACATGACACAGTTGGCCAGTTGAGTGTTGACTTGTGTATGATAGGTGAGTATATGCAAGTACAGCATTCGCATGTATGAATTACTACATGGGCGTAACATGTCCTGATACTTGGCTTATGGGGGTCTTGCCATTATGTTTATGCTACAAGTTATGTTGCAAGAGCCATTGCATTCTTTATGTGTTGCATTACATGGAGAGGTTGAGAATAAATGATGAGAAGGAAGTATTATAACACCCCGCCTTCTCAAAGGACGTGTCACTATGCTGGGGCCCATCATATACATACATATTCCCTTTTCCCTTATACATTTCTCATTTATCAAATACCGTATTTCAAAGGGAAACCCCCCTGCAAATCATTCATAATGCGGAAGCGATAATCAAAACTTGATATGATACATAATCAATTCACTTATACAATATCATAAAGAATTCGTACCATATTTTACATCATATCCTTAATGCCTCAATACATGGAGACACGTTCCTCGAGATAACATCTAGACACCCTAGGTGCAAATCATATGAAACCTTGAATACATAGCCATTACTCATCTCATCTGAAACATATCCAGATAAATAAGTTTTCGGAACCATCTACTGAATCCATCGGCCACGCCATCATGTGCCATCATATCTCAACCCGCTCCTTGCCCTATCTGCAAGTCTCAACTAGAACGTTAAATGTTCCAGGGGTATAACCCATTAGAAGATGAAACTTCTAGTGAGGGTCTAAAAAACATATATATAAATGCATAATGTAATAACATGAACAATATTTTTGCCCTTTAATGTAACTTCCCAGGCCCACCAACCCGACTAAGAATCCTAGGCAAATCTTGAACCTCTGTAGGATAAGTCTAACGTTATTCCCTTAATGCCCTAGGGGAATTATGGCTACACTCTGGGGGCGACATCTCATTCCCATACACAAATATCAATATGATAATAATATCGTGCTATGCAAATATCACGACTTTCAATGCAATATGACAAAATGAACATTGCATTCATAAATAGCATGCATATAAGCAATCTTATCATAAATATAAGTTCTTGTGAGAAAACCACTCACCCTTGCCCAAAGATCAAGACACCTCGAAAAGCGCGCACTGCCTCGATATGCGTGTCCGATCTCAATTCTCGTGCTAACTCTTAAAAGTTGCGACAATCACATCATCTCGACCTCCTCAATCATAAAAAGCATATTTAATCACTAAATATCCTCGATATTCTATATATTTCATGTTCTTCCTAATTTCCTTCATTTTTTCTTTCCGAAAATCCCAATAAATACCTCGGGACTATTTCATCAAATCTAATTCCACAATAATTCATAATATCCAATGAAATTCAAAGGAAAAATACTAAACTTACCCGAATGTTGCGTTTTCACGTAAAATAAGGCTCTTTGGTGCGAAAATCGAGACATCAGAAATCCCAAACCCATATATTTTTGCACGAACCTCCATAAAACATTTTTCTCTATTTTCTAGGATTTTTCCCAAATTTTTTGACAAAGCGACGCGCCCCCACGCACCTAGGGCGAGTGGAGCGCGTGAAGCACCGCGCGTGCCGGCCACGCACTGGTCATCTTCTCCGGCCATCTTTTTTCAGCGACAGTCAATTTCTCCACCAGCTGCAAGCCCTTTTCCAGTCGATCCATATGGCATAAATTTGAGCTTGAAAGGAGGTCCGAAAGGCCTCGGATTTGCCCACCAAAAGCTCGGCCAGATCGCCCGCCCCATTTTTCCGGTGAGCTTCGAATCACCATCAAACCAACACCAAAACGCCTCTAATTTTCCATAAATGCTCTAAACCTCATGGGCTTCAAAATCCCTTTATTTTGGACGGTCAATTCGTTCAATAACACAGCCGATTTGAAGCTCCAATCTCTCTCAAATTCGGCCTCCTTCAATACCTATTTATATGCATTTTCGATCCTTCAAACCCCCTTGGCCGCCTTACCCAACCCCTTAGGAGCATAAACCTCCCCTGGATCGACCCTTAAATGACCCTAGCTGACCACAAAACCAAGTTGCAGGCATCGCAACAAACTGGCCGAATTCTTGGTCGGATTTTCTCGATTTTCGACCACCCCGATGGTCGATATCCCCTCAAGCCTTTACAAACATTCCTCCCCGACCAAGCCTTATGCCATCCCCATGGCTGGATCGGCCGAAATCGATGACCAGCGACCTGATGGTCGGATCCCATTGGCCAAACTTTGAAAATTTATAGTTTGGCCTCTCAACTTTTGGGCTATCTCACTTTGACCATTTTCACTTAACCCCTCAACATTTAATTATTGTATTTAAGACCCTCAAGTACTAAAAAATCATTTTGACCCTCGAAGATTCCAAGAAATCATCGTTTCGGCCTCCCTCTAGTAATTTTAAAAAATTGCACTTAGGCCTGAATCTTCGTTTTGGCCCTAAACTCATTCGTTTCTTCCTGAAACCTATGAAGGGTTGTTCCTCAAGAAAAATCGAAGCCCCCTCAAGCTTCCGTTGACTTTTGGGAAGTCTCCTATAAAGATTCAATTTTGCAGCTTAATTGACAGCTATCTTTTTAGCTATACCAAAAACTGTTCCCGATTTCATTTCTTTTGACACCATAGATCATATCTCGGGGTGCTCATTAATGCCACATCATTTTTCTTTTGCATCTCAGCTCCAGGGCGCTCCCGAAAGTCGATTCAGTAATCCATACGGTAATAAATTACTCTTATACCCTCAATTTATCCTTAAATTTTATTTTTGCCCCAAGATAAATTACCCTTGAGTCCTTTAGAATTTCTCAGGTATTACAAGTATGACTTCCATTGATATGTGATATGAGATCTTGATATGCGAGTTAGGGGCTTGATGTGAAGTGATAGTGAGTGCCTTAGCACATGATGATGATAAAGGTGGATATGATACTAGTGAATGTGAGATGAGAGCCTTGGGCTCATGTTATTGATTTGGTAGCTTGTCTTTGGCTACTGGTAGGTTTGTATACAGATCTTGGGTGCCAATATGTGCATCTTTTGTGAGCCCTAAGGACCATATATGTCCATCTATACATTTATGATTATGATTTGGTATTGTTTTATATGATCACATGGCATGGTGTGTGATATGGTATGGGTTTTGTGTCATTTATGTAAATAGGAATGACGTGTGTTGTCAATGTATAGCATAATATTTTGGGGAAGTCCACCCGTATCCATTTTCTATTATTTCTATATACTTGCTGAGTCTTGTGAGTCACCTTGTTTTAACATCATTCCAGGTTAGGAGGAAAGGCAAAGTTCGAGGTTATTTCTAGTGGTGTAGATCTTTTTGGGGTAGTTATGTGTATAGAGGCGATCTTGACCGGAAAGATCTTTAGGGGTTTGGCTTTTCAAGTGCAGAAGAATATATGTTGTGTTTTATTAGATCTAAAGTGCACATTTTATCTAAGGAAGGGGTTGGACCCTACCCACTCAATCATGACCGAGTGGGTCTTCTTCTACTTGGCTTTGAGCGTCTTCTTTTGTCTTTTTTCTTGGTTCGGTCTTGAGTGGTTCCCATGCCTCAACTTCAAGCCTAATTTCCACTTTAATGCAGCTCGTATGGCTTAAAATGCAAAACATTAAAGTTGTATATAATTCTCTTAAATTTCTATAGGATTTTGAATCACCTCAATCTGAGTTTGAACGAGAGAGTTATGCCCAAAAAACTAAAGCAATGCCACACCCACTCGATCATGACCGAGTGGGTCTTCTCTACTTAGTATCGACTGATTTTATCCTTGATTTGGTCAGTATCTCTCAAAACTCAAAATGTAAAAGTTGTAGATAATTCTCTTGTCTTTCTATAAGATTTTGAATCACCTCAATCGGAGCTCAAACAAGAAAGTTATGCCCAAAAAATCAAAGTAGTGTCACACCTACTCGGTCATGACCGAGTGAGTAAAAAGAGAGGGGGGATTGGTCCCCCACCCACTCAGTTGTGACCGAGTGTGTCTTCATCCACTTGGCTTTGAGCTCCCCTTTTTTCTTTTGTCTTGGTTCAGATCCATCTTCGCTCCAATGCTTGACTATGCTCCTTAATAGTGTGGGTGCATCAATTTAGAGCCCGATTTTAGTCTTGATTCAACCAGTATTTATCAAAATTCAAAACATGAAAGTTATGGATAATTCTCTTACCTTTTCATAGGATGTTGAATCACCTCAATCGGATCTCATATGAGAGAGTTACGCTCAAAACACTAAAGTAGTGCCACACCTACTTGGTCATGACCGAGTGACTCCTCCCGACTTGGTCTCGGCTTGACCTCTTACTCCTTCGGCTTGTTTTCTTGATCTCTTGTAACCCGTTTTCCCTTTGGGATTCGTGTCCATGTCTCGTGACTCTTTTAGGTCTCGTGACTTTCGTCATCTTTCAAGTCTCGTGACTCTTTTGTAGCTTTACCTCTCTCCAAGTTTGCAGGGCATATCACATACATTACTGGAGAGTCATGAATGAATATAAACTATTATTTATTAAATACAAGGATATATCAAAATACCTATTTAGATGTCATCTAAATTTAAATTAGAGCAGATCACTAATAACATGTTGGAGGTTAAGCACCAAGTCAACTCATAATTTGGCTTTGAATGCCTAGTTAACATGAGGAATTCGAACCTTGGGCAAATTGTACTCCTAAGTTATATTGGGATAAGCAAGTCGAAAGCCTAATCCATCTAGAAGATGGAGATTGAAATATCCTTTAAACCAGGATATGGATAATTTACACAAAGCATAATTCAAGTAAAAAGAAGGTCTCAAGGCACTTATCTATTAAGCCATATTCCAAAGGCAACTCTAATAGGATAAACTCTCAACAAGAAGTAATCGCTATGATCTAGGGAATAGATAAATCCAAGTTTAGTATGAAGAAACACAAGATAGACATTCCAAATCCTTTTGATGTGACTAATCCTAATCTTTATAAGCCTAAGAGACAAGATGTTCCACACTTATCCGATAATTCTAATCCAAATCAATCTTGGACTCGCGAGACCAAGAGGAATCAACTCATCCTCCACATCATAAGTAAGGCCTACTAATTCTCATCAAGATCCTCATCACGAAACTCATCCCAAAAGATATGAAAAGACTTCGAGGAATGAGACAAAGGTATAACATTCTTCTTTACTCTTTCAAATCTACAAGATATCTCTAGAATTTTTTTGTTGGCTTAAGTATAAAAGTAATAATATCTTCTTACCTGAGCCTCAAATCAATTACTCTTGTTTTGCTTATGCAGAAATTTCAAAATTGGATTAGTTTGAGATATATGATTCTAATTTCATGGGAAGTCTTATAAATTTAATTCATGACTACATCATCACTATATAAGATCATTCTTAATGTATATAAAATATCGGTAACAAAAACCATATGCAAAATAAGAAAATATGAATGTAATATAGATAAAAATTTAAGATAATGTGTTACCGTATAAAAAAGATAAAATTAGAAATAATATTATTTTTAATAAGATTTGAGTGAAATATTGAAACAAAATTTTGAAGAGAGATGAAAAAGAACTTGGGGTAATAAATTGTTTTTTTTCTTATTCATACATGGTGGACAGTTACATTGCTTCATACTGTTTAGTAATGAGTTGATAATAGATGCAGAACCGATCCGTGAGCTAAGGCTGTGTTTGGAAAATGTGAAAAGAAGTAAAAAGGAAAGAAGGAAAAATTACAAAATCAGAAAGAACATGAAAAATAGATATATTTTCCTTCTCATTTTCTTACCTATTGTGGAACAAATTCCAATTCTCTTTTTTCTTCTCTTTTTTTTACCTTCCTCGCGTTGTTCCAAACAGAGCAGAGCCTGAGCCCCTGGCCGGTGGTGTAATCGGTTAAACCTTCCGTCACGGCGTGGCCGCCCTCTCCGGCTGTTCTGTTCACTCCACATCTCCGTCACCAATTCACAACCGAAAACACCATCTTTTTTTTTTCTTTTTCCAGGCTGCTCCAAAACCCACCTCTTTCTCTCTTCGCTTCCAGGAAGCTGCTTTTCGCTTTATCTCTTGTATCCGTACATGCAATCGACAATTAATCAATGGCCGCGTCTTCTCTTCCGGTATTTCATTTGTGTTATTCTTCTGTACAACCACTTGTTCTTTGTTTCTTGTTTTTCCTTTTAGTTTGATTTTTCGTTTCATTTGAAGGATGGGTTCTTGGTGCCACTTTCCAACAACTTAGACGAAGAAGCGTCAATTCCCAAATTACCGATTTCCCAAAGCCCTAAATCCGTCGGCCGCAATTCTGTTCCGGTCTCCGATAAGAGACTCAGCCGCAAACATATCTCGATATTGGCCTCCCGCGATGGTTCCGCCGATATTATTGTGGTATGCCTTATCTATATTACTCTTTTTGTTTTTTCCGTCGATGGGAACGCGCTGCCAGTATCCTTCTAATTAAATTCACTGGACGCGCAATAACACACAAACCGTGCACACCATGTAAGTTCACATAAATATGTTTGGTCGCCCGAAAGTTTTGAACACTGGTGGCAAAGGAGGCCATAGCCACTTACCACTTGTCTTTTTATACCCGTAAATGCCCGTATTCTGGAATTTGGTTCAAAACGAAGTATTTTGAGTCATTTGCTGATTTGATTTGGACAATCTTGGTTGATATATTGAATGGTATTGTAGGAGGGAACAAACCCCATTGTTGTTAGATCCCAGGGTCAGAGGAAGAAAGTTCTGTCTGGAGAAAAAGTGAAAATTATACATGGTGATATTATTGAGTTGATACCTGGACATCATTTTTTTAAGTATGCAAGTACGGCTGCTGAGAACAACTCATCTTCAGTCAGAAAGAAGAGGGCTCCAAATGAAAGTAGTGAACTTGTTGAAGGTGAGAGGGAAAATGTGAAAAGGAAACGGCAAGTGTCTGAAGATGAAGCTCTAGTGAGAAATTTGCAGGTATTATTCCAGCTTCAGTGTTATCATTAAAAGATTAAAAATGGAAATATGAAAAGGGACAATAGTGCAGTTCATTGGAAATATTAATACTGTTGAGTTCTTTTGTGGCATTGGATTTGTTCTCCGGTTGATCACTACTCTCTCTTCCTCTGTGTTGCACAGTCTGAGCTGTACAATGATAGCCTAGTGGAGGATAGCACTTTTGAAGCCATCCGGCAGTTTAACGTTCCTAAGGAAAAGCTACCTTTAACTTTTCAACTTCTACGTGTGCAAGGACTTCCAGCATGGGCAAATACCTCTTCTGTTTCTATTGGGGACGTGATCCAGGTAATTCTTCACTTTTAGCAGTATAGAGTATTGGAACATTAGTGAAACTAGTTGTACCCCTGGCTCCTCATAAGAAACATATTATCAATTGTGGGGAGGTCATCTATGACAACTTTAAGTTGACCTCATAACTTTGAGACCATTTACGTGAATCATTGACCAGCATTTGGTATTTAGTTAAAATGTTCTGTAGATGACTGTATATTAGTGCAAAACGTGGAATTTGCTCTCAAATACTGCCATAGGGCATGACAGGTAAAATTCATAGGGTAAAGATAGAAATTTCTATTCATTACAACACAAAGAAAGCTATTCTAACTAGTTCAAGAAATTTTTAGGATGCAAATCCTTTAAAATGACTTCTGACCTTAGGATTTCTCTACTTCTGGGAACTGTGGCACTGCAAGTACTGATTAGATATTATTTGGATTGTTATGTTGGTAATTTTCTCCTGGAAGGACTATTAAGATTTCTATATGATCCTGTATGAATTGGCATACACATTATCAAGTGTATGATCAGTATGGAAAGTAAGTGATGTATACTACTGGGTGTTCTGCTTATCACGTGTACGCTCAGTATGGAAAGTAAGTAATGAATACTACTGGGCATTTTGCTTATCTCTTTGGCAGGGCAATGTGCTTGTGGCTGTCCTTTCAAATTACATGGTGGACATGGATTGGTTATTTTCTGGTGAGCATGATTAATCAAAGTTCTATGACCTGTTTCTAATAGCTCTGACTTCTTGGTTCATGTACTCGTTTTGCATAAGAAGACAAATTTCAAGTTCAAGATAATCATACATTAATTTAATTAATTTAGCTTGTTGAGATATTAGATATCCCCTCGTGCAATCTGAATACAATTGGTGGTTCAAGGAAAAATGTATGTGTGCATGCAGCTGTTTGTGTATGTGTGTTTTCACCATCTATTTTATTGTCTTGCAGATAATAATAATTTACATTTTATGTGCATACACTTCCAGTTTACCAAAACTTGTTTTCCACTTAAATGCTCCTATGGCCTGTTCAAGGAAACAGCATATTCTGTTCGTAGTCATTATAGTTTGTTGAAATGAATATTTAGCTATGTGGATGTATTATTGATTCTCCATGGTTGATGCTGTCATTCCTCTCAACTCTGAAACCTTTATGCAACCATATAATTGCATTTCTTGGGCAACTCAGGGTACTTTCGTCTATGTTTCCCATGCTTCAGATAACTACTCAAGTGGACTTTTGATCAATATTTATTCATATACTGATCTGATTACATAGACTTAAGGAATTTCTTTAGAGAACTTGCATACTGTGACCACCCTTTTAGAAGATTTATTTTGTTGTTCTTTGATTGTGTTTTCCAAAACACAAAATACACATTACTATGGAAATACCAGAATATTGTAATAGGTGTAGTCCCTACTGTTACCCCTTCCATCAAGTTAGAATTTCTACTTGCATTTAAATGGATGTATCCCATTCTGACCTGTAGCAATATTTTTTTTTTAATCCTTTTGATGCAGCATGTCCGGCGCTTAAAAAGGTCCCTCATGTTTTGGTCATTCATGGGGAGAGTGATGCCACTGTGGAGCATATGAAGGTCTGACTGAACCATAATGTAATAATCTTAATTTTGCATTCGAAACCTCTTAGTGGGTGGATGAACTTTAACTTTGTTAATTGTTTATAGAGAATCAAGCCGAAAAATTGGATTTTGCACAAACCCCCATTACCAATTTCCTATGGGACCCATCATTCAAAAGCCATGATTCTTGTCTATCCTCGAGGTGTGAGAATTATTGTACATACAGCAAACTTGATTTATGTTGACTGGAACAACAAAAGCCAAGGTCTGTGGATGCAAGATTTCCCTTGGAAGGATCAGAATAGTTCAAGCAAAGGATCTGAATTTGAAACTGACCTGATTGATTATCTCAGCGCATTGAAGGTACTATAATGTCTGGTATGCTATTTCAATTTTGAATGCTCTAGTTAAAAGTGCAGGGAACGCCTGTTTGATTTATGTTTAAGCTTTTTTTTTGGTAAAAGTACTGGGATACAATTTATGATATATGAATTATCTGTTCATTTTTACTTGTGCTTTCTTCCTTATCTCCTTTACCGAATCCGGCAATGGTAATCTTTCTACTTATCAGGTATTCAGGTGATTGGTTTCCTGTACTAAGGGGATTTTATTTTATTCAATATGAGTTATCAGCATGGGTTCTATTGCATTCCTTGATGGCTTCTCATAAAATTAGGTCTCTGATAGATTGAACTTTTTCTTTAATGTGATTTTAATATTTTTCTTCATTTTTCTTGTGCCTGCATTATCCTCTATTAACTTTTTTCTGTTTGACTGCTCCAGATACTCGTGCTATGTTTAAAAAATTCTTTCTACCCTAGCATACTACTGTTGCATTTCTGAATTTGTAAAACAACTAGATGGTTTCTTTCAACAATTTTTTATTCTGTACTTGACTGTTATCTCTCTCCCTTTTTTTTTATATGTGTGCTGTGTGCACTCACACTCACAGGTATCATAATTATGCACAAAGTCGGCTAATCATCCATAATGTTATGCTCAATTATTTTTATTTCATCATCAAATTAAATCTGCTTGTGACAGTCACGTTTGCTTCTATTGTCATCAATGGATCCCAATCTTGGGTAATGAGTCCTGGATAATCATTATAGAAGTATTGGTATAAGGGCTGAAAAGGTTAATGATGCTTGCTCCTAACTCGCTCACTTTATAAATTTGATTAGCATTTCTCATGCTTACTATGTTTTTCTAATTGTCTGTTAATTATTTCTTTTTATTTCTGTCCTTTTTTGATTAAGCTTGATTTGTTGTTGCTTTATCTTTTTTGGATCCTCAACTTCCTCCCATCTAATCTGATGGCCATCTAATTTACTCTCTCTGTGCTAAAATAAAACAATCATTGAAACCAAATTATAATGAATTGTATATTTTATAAATAGAATCAGTTCAACTTTGGACCTCAAGTAATGGAAGTTGGCTGTCAGTGAATGTAAGGCGCAATGCTTTGCACAATGGTGATAGTTGGGATGTTAAACATGGAAGTGTTGTTTTGAGTCTAAAAGTTGCTATCATGCCAAAAATGTTCAGGATACATACAGAGGGATGACCATTTTAGTTCTCAGGGAGTACAAGAAGCAATCACTTGGTAGAACTACAATATGATTGAACAAGAATTTGGGGACCAGACATTTTTCAAAAATAATCAACTTTCCTATTCTTACATGAGCCAAACTACTGTATTGATTATCCTTCATTCCTTCAACATAAATATACTTTTGTGCTTATAGATTGCTGAGCATTATGAACCCTGGATAATCAGTTTGCCCATGCAAGCACTCCCTCTATCTGTCTAAATGTGCATGTACTGTGTGTATGCGTGTGCTGTGTTTTTGACTCAGTTAGAATTCGGCCTTTTACTAATGTATTTGCTTATTACTTATTTTGTTATTATACTCCAATTCTGGAATAGAATATTTGGACATTCAGCATATCTTTACCCATAAATTTAATGAAATTGTTCTGTTTCTTCGTCTCTAATTGTCATGTCAGTGATGTTCTGGAGAATGGCATTGATGATCTTTTTAAATGTTTGCAGTGGCCTGAATTTAATGTTAACTTACCTGCTCTTGGCAACTTCAATGTCAATGCATCCTTTTTCAAGAAGTTTGACTACAGCAGTGCAGTGGTATGGGTTTAGTTCCTTGATGTTAAGTACTTTTATTTTCTGAAATTGTATTTTGTTCATTTGATACTGGCCAGTGTGAGCAATTTACAAGTAATGCATACAAACACCAAACTATTTTTTTCTTCTTTGTTAAAAGCAGAATTATCAACCTAATTATCTCCTGAAAGTAAAGCGGGTAGTATCTGGCCTCTTTATATATGAATTGTGCTTGCCTTTTACATTACACTTGGATTTAGTGTAGTTGGTCATGATTATAAGCTTCTTGGTAATATTTACACCAACTTTGTATAAATATCGAAAAAATTTCTCCTAGTCTATAATTTTCTTGGCTTTATCAATCCTCCTAAAACCTTAATCACAGTTGAACACTAGGTTGTGGACCTTACCAAATATGTTTAATTATTGATAACATTATTTAGCTGTGATTCTTTACCTAATTTTTTTTGAATTTAGGTCAACTAATTGTTGGATGCAAGAATATTGTCTAGCATAATATATTTTGGCATGCTACATGTAAATAAAATATTGGCTGCTGCATTGCTTTATCAAGATGGATATTATTTTTCAGAGTTCAGACAACTTTTGGGAGTTATATCTTTTTATTTCATCGTGTTTGATCCTGTGATTATGTATCCACCAGTACATCTTGGTATGATATATTCATCATAATCGTTTGGCATTTTAGCCAATCAGCTATCCTCATAGAACTGCCACTGTTTTTTGGTGGGCTGTCAAGCTTGCTTCTCTGGTGGCATGCTCATTTGAGGAATGCTGCTTTAGAACTTTGGTTTTGTTCATATATTGTTGTTGCTTGATTTTGTTTCTGTTGGCAAATATTGTCCTCACATATTCTACATGTTCATTGTATGTGCTGGTATGCCACTTTGACGTCTCTGAAGCTTGTTATGCATAACTTACAGGTTAGGTTGATTGCATCTGTCCCTGGATATCATAAAGGTGCCAATTTGAAAAAGTGGGGACATATGAAGTTACGTACCATTCTCCAACAATGCATCTTTGACAAAATGTTTCAAAAGTCCCCCCTCGTTTACCAGGTAGGACCTGATCTTTCTTAGTCTGCATGGGAAACCCATCATAAATCTCTTGTATCTAGACTTTGTACAGAGAATAATATTGTAGTATATGTGCTATATTTTTATGCACAGCTCTTGTTTGTTCATTGCTGGATTTCATCATATCACCATTCTTTATACTTTTTGCTGAACATAAATTCTTTTTTGTTAAAGGAAAATGAGTAAGAGGATAAGATACAAAGGAAGATGAAAACTATGATTTCCTTTAAGGACCCCGTAGGGTGGGGTTCATTTTGCATCAGTTACAACATTGACATAAAATAGTCAATAGTCTAGGGCACAATTACACTACTTAGTGCAGAAATACTAATGTCATTGTTTAATCTTTGGGTGGTTTGAGCTTGATACTTTCGTTTGCTCATATTATTTTTTAGAGTAATGCTATTTATCTAGAATTGAAATGGATCTCTAGTTTAGTTGGCGCCTTTTCATTGAAAAATGAAAAGGTGCAAGTGTCCGTATTTACATTGCACCTTTTCATTTTCCAATGAAAATGTGCCAATTAGACTGGAGATGGATCTCTAGTCTAGATAAATAGCATTACTCTATTTTTTATGAAGATATATAGAGAGCTAGCCTAGGTAGCAATAGTTAGGTTGCTCTTTTATCATTGGCAGGGGCAGATCTAGGCCATGGGCAGCCCCCCCAATTTTTTTGAAAAATAGACTTTTTAGCCTAAAAAAATAATGAATTTCTTCCAAGCCCCCACCCACCAGCCCAACCCCAACCCCAACCCCAACCCCAAATCTATTGCCCCCTCTACTGCAGACCCTTTTCTTTTAAATAACCTGACATTTAGGTCTTATTTTTAAGAAGCCCAAGGAAAACTAAGCCCATGTGATAATAGTAAGCCACTAGGGCTTGGAAATTTTTTTTGAAGGCCCCCCAATTAAAAAATCCTAGCTCCGCCCCTGGTCACTGGAGGTCATGGGTTCAAGTTGTGGAAACTGCCTCTTTGCAAAACAATGGTAAATTTACATACAAAGACAACCCCTAATACTTGCAAAATGGAGAGCCTTGTGCACTAGAGCTGGCTGCCTTTTTATGGGACGGATAAATAACATGGGTAACCTATACCTAACGTGATTGGTGCATTTTTCCTTCACCCCTCGCTTGCTTAGGTACCTCATTATTGATTTAAAACCTAGTTTGGGTCCATGTGAACTCAAAAACATAGTGCATTAAGTACTGAAAAAATTATGAAAAAGGTACAATCATCTGTACTATTCTAAAGGTTAACCCTCATTGTCAAATATATGTACCAATAAAAACATCATGTTGACATTAACTTTTATTCCTTAATTAAAAGGCAAAAGGGTGATATTTAAAGGACGATGCTTGAGTTTTCACAGCTCTGTTATCCCATAATTTCCATATCTCATGGATTTATATTGGCCCCACAGCCATGCTGTAATTTCAGATAAAAATCACAGCGGCTGAGTCAAACATCCAAGACACCAATACTCTCAGAGTCACTGTGTTTCTGTGTGATCATGGTTGCTTTTCTCGAAGCCTAAAAGCAAACTGTACTGGCTGTGGAGTTAGAAGTTCATCAAGGGGACAGTTAGGAAAAGGAGGGATGAGTTTGAGGTCTCCATGGTGGCATCCATGTTGTTTATGGATCACCAACAAGAAGGGTCACGGACAGGGTTGTTTGCTGCAATTTGTAACATCAACAGTGATCATATTGGGTCAGATTTGGCATGACAAAGAAATGACCATGAAGGAATGGGAGGAGAGGTGTCATGACTCAATTTCACATTAGTTGAGGTCTTGGATATATTATTTAGTTCTATGAGCCTAAGAGTTAACTTTTTTGGGTGCAGACTCATGGTGTTATTAGTGGTATTGCAGTCGGCTCAGGACCACTATTTAGTGGATGTGGATGTGGGGCAAGAGATATTTGAGACTGACTCAAGTCTGATTTACAAGATATGAGATTTCTGGCATAGCAAGGACACAAGTTTGGTGAGGATGCCATAGTTGAAAGGAGAGGAGGTAGTTGTTGTCATGACCTAATATCACACTGGTATTCTTACTGGGGGAGATCTTAGGCTTATTGCTTGGCCAGTAGGTCCTATAAGTTGGAGAGAGAATTTTAACTATCACCTTTTCTTTCTTTTTCTTTTTTGGTGAGGCCCATTGGTGTTACAAGAGGAGTTTCTGATGGTGGCTTCCCTAATGGTGGCAACTGATCACATAGTATGTGTTTTTCTTATGGTAACAGTGACTGCTCCAGTGTTTTTTCAGCACCATGGTGCTGATGATTGGTTTGCGAGGTTTTTGATTGTGGTGGGTCTCTCTCTGCCTAGAGACATGAAGTCATAGATATCCATTAAATTTCTAATGCTTTCTTAGATCTTCTTACTCAGAGAACCTATTCCTCTAATTCTAAGGTTCACATGGTATAGACTGCACATGTGCAGCACTGTCAAGTTCAGCAAAAGGCACAATGCCACATGGTAGTTGATAGATTCACTGCTAGGATGGGCCCATTCATTTGTTGGCAATACATGAATAGGTTAGCTCTCTAATATCTAATTGGTGAATGCGCTTTGTTGTGGATGTTACTAATTTAATGCAGTGGCTTTAAACTTTGTCACTTGGTGGATAGGGTGCAAGGTAATTTTGTCTTCTTGCTTCAATAGTTACAATTCTTTCTATATATATATATATATATCAGAATACTTCTGTTTACCGTTTTTTTAAAATGTCAGACCAACCTTTGATTTCTGTTTTTCTTCTTCTTCTTCTTCTTTTTTTTTTTCATGATCTTTCAAGAGATGTACATGCGAGTCAATGGTTTTGTGCCACAATTTTCGATTAAAATTTCTCAATGAAAATATAGGTTATTTTAGGGTAGCTATTACAATTTAAAGTCAGATTATGCAACGATTTTTCACATGTTTTGCTTTTGGGCATGTGTATGTTTTTGCATTTGGTTATCTAATTCTTGTTAAATATTAGATTTCAGCCAAAAAAAGTCAAATATTAGAGAATAACACATACATCACATGTGAAAGCCACTTTAGTAGATGTCAAGTTGGGTCCATCAGAGGGTGTTCTGAAGCAATATATTAGAAATTGTATTACTTCGGGGTGTTATTTGAAGAAAAAAAAAATGTAGTCTATATCTTGCATCCCTCTCAGGAATTCATTCTCTGGATGCTTCCTTATGTTTACCACGTTACAGTTCTCCTCTCTTGGTTCTTTGGACGAGAAGTGGATGTCCGAGCTAGCATCATCAATGTCATCAGGTGTCTCGGAAGACAAAAAGCCTCTGGGTTTAGGGGAGCCCTTAATAGTATGGCCTACTGTAGAAGATGTGAGGTGTTCGTTAGAGGTAATATCAAGTTGTTTGTGAATGCATGGTGTTAATTGTTATTATCTTGCTAGATTTATATCATGTTCCATGAAACTTTTATGAATTGTGTTATTTTTATTAGAAAACAACCTTTCCCGGAAAGGAGAAATGTTATTTACTTACGCTATCTGGATTCTTCAATTCATGTCAAGCTTTTCTTGTCCATGTTGGCTGTCATATCTGTAGTAACCAAGCAAA
The DNA here is from genome assembly GCA_036245055.1 of Diospyros kaki. NCBI lineage: Eukaryota > Viridiplantae > Streptophyta > Magnoliopsida > Ericales > Ebenaceae > Diospyros > Diospyros kaki. The sequence continues at coordinate 24,404,870 of BSEG01000003.1, read as the reverse complement.
GACTAGTTTCATTAATTTTTATTTTCCTGCACTGTTTAACATACTTATTCTCAGGGCTACGGTGCTGGGAGTGCCATCCCAAGCCCACTAAAAAATGTGGAGAAAGAATTCTTAAAGAAGTATTGGGCGAAGTGGAAGGCAAGCCATACTGGTCGATGGTAAACTTGTTTCCTTGGTTGAACTTTTGAACCCATCAGATAAAAATTTTTGGAGTCCTTTATGATGGTACACCACATGGTTCTCATTTCTTATATCTCAATTTAGTAGTTCTCCTCCTCTTTGTTATCCTTGATGTTAACATGTTATCTAAAGGACGGTTGTTTTTGTCATCTCAAATTGTCTGACTGCTTCTATAATGATGTGAATACTATTTGGTCTTTTGAAGGCCTACCTCTTGGCTGTGAATTAGCAAATGGTAACTGGGCTCTGCTTATATGTATTTTGGTTTAGATGAATTCTAGCTCAACAATCATCTCTATTTGTGGCCATTTCCGTGCTTGACAGAAACAAAAAAGAAAATAAAATAAAGATAATGTAACTCTGTCAACACTAGAAACTTGTAATAGATGTTTCATGATGTGACTTCTAAGTTTGAAGTTTTGTGGTGGTAAGGGGAAGCATATTCCATTGGCAGCTAATTAATTTTTTTTTTCTTTGGCATTATACTGCCTTCTCAAAAATTTCCATTTCTCAGTTGTGGAATTGCTGAATTACTTCAACACCCAAATCTGTGATTTGGACTGGCAAGAAACGGTGCTTCTCAAAAATTTCCTTTTCTTGTCTATGCAGTTGCTGAAGTAGTGAAAAAACAATTGTGTTTTGAGCTGGACACGAAATGTTACTTTTTTTTAACTCTTCCAAACATTCAACTCATTCTGACGGGACCAGAAGCAATCTTTCATTTCCCCAGGTTCAGAAAATTAGCCTTGCATATACTTAAAGGAACAAGTGCATCTATACAATATTTTCACTTTAAAAAGCACTTGAGCAGCATGACTGAAAAATATTGGCATAGCCTGCATTAAGGTAATTTTAACCCTCTGCTGTCTTGCGTTCCATGTGAATGCTATTACTAAATCATGCATTTCGATTGGTAAACAAATAAGGTGTGCTCTTCTTTTGGAATCTCGAAGAATTTATTGAGCTTTTGAGTTTTGATTTGATACCTTGAATTACCTGCTCTGCTTCACCATGTAGCAGAAACACTCTCTCTTGCCAAAGCCAGCAGACAATAGGACTGACACTCTACCCAAACAGAGAGTTGGTTAATATTTTAATTGTTACTGCTATTCGGTCACTTAATTTTTCTTTTGTACCTTTAACTACATTGGTTTAAGAATATGTTGTCATTGAGCACTGCTGCCACCTTATATTACTGATATTTGTAGCTCTCGGTAATATTTTTGTACAAACTTAACAAAGGCAGAAAAGAATAGTATGTTTGTGCTAATCATATTGTTATTCTTCAATGTCCCAGTTGCGCAATGCCTCATATAAAGACATTTGCCCGTTATAATGGTCAAAACCTAGCGTAAGAGTCCATCTCAACTTCTTGTTTGTCGAAGATTAATGTTTTCCCCCATTATTTCTCCATATGGTGTTAACACTAAAACTCATAGATTTTGGTTCAACAGGTGGCTCCTGCTAACTTCAGCAAACCTAAGCAAAGCTGCCTGGGGAGCACTCCAGAAAAACAATTCACAGCTGATGATCCGTTCTTACGAGGTATTTGCATCATAATATAATTCTTCTTACTTGAACACCATTTCTTTCCAAGATAAAATTCCATTGTGATTAGTTTGTTCTCACCCCCCGTGCCAGCCATGGTATAGTCTATCTGCGGTACAACTTATCTCTGCTGTTCCACCTTTAAATTTTATTGATCTTATGGCACATTTTTGGAATCTGTTCAGCTTGGAGTTCTCTTTATACCTTCCCCTGTCAAATCTGGTTGTGGATTTTGTTGTACAGAGAACGGGGATTCGGCAGAGGTAACAGCTTCATTTCATGCTTGTTGAAATATTTATCTACCCCTTTGTTTCTTGTGTTTCTTTCTCTGTTTGGAGAGGTTGGATGTTCATATTGACCCACATTCATCAAGGAAAAAGGAAAAAATCCATGACCCCACAAATCTGATTTTCCCGTTGGCTTCAGGACAAATGTGGAAAATCATTGGACTATTCTGAAACGAAACGAACAAAGCTTGTGACTCTGGCTTGGCAAGGAAACAGTAACACCGATTCCTCTGAAGTAATCCGATTGCCAGTGCCCTACGAGCTTCCTCCAAAACCATATTCTGCCGAAGGTTAGCCATGTTTGCCAGTTGGTCATCCTCCATTTCTGCGAAACTGTCTTACCTGTTTCATCCCGTTGTGTTCTGTTCTATGCAGATGTCCCGTGGTCCTGGGACAGGCGATATCAGAAGAAGGATGTCTTTGGTCAGGTTTGGCCAAGACAAGTTCAGCTATACACCTCCCAAGATGCTTAAGCCTGCAGGGATTTAGGGCTCTAGGCAATGTAAGTAGTAAACATTAGCTTCATTCTGTTTGTTTGAATTGTTACCGTTAGCTTTTCTTCATGCATGATTGCCTCTTTGAAGCTAGGTGAAGCTTCACCGAGTGATACGGGGTGACACCGTGAGTTCTCATCCAGAAATGCCAGTTGAAGTTGATTCATGCGTTTATGGAACCATTATGTTCAGACTTGGAAAAAAGAAGAAAATAGGATGATCTTTCTTCTTCTTCGGCTAACTGGCTTGTTTTGTTGTTTGTTTGTTTTTTTCCCCTTATTTTTCTTCATATCGTAACATCATCCTCACAGGAATGCAAATGAGAAGGGTACAATTACCCTCTTTGAGAAGATAATTAGACACGAATTTTTATTTATTTATTTATTTTTGTGACTAGTAAAATTAATAATAAAATATCACAAGTGATTAATATCAATTATACGTCAAAATTCAGTATGGAAAAGACAGTATTGATATAAAAACATCAGCTGGTGGTGCATCCAACGTACAAATTAATAATAAAACATCACAAGTGATTAATATCAAATATATGTCAAAATTCAATATGAAAATGACAGCATTGATATAAAAACGTCATCTGGTGGTGCATCCAACTCACCGAATCGAATCCTTTTCATTTTCAATTGCTTTCTCTAAAGCCCATCCAATAATTGTTTTCCGTTTTCTAATAACAGGCAAACAGCTGACGGCCGGCCATCCATAATTGACCATTTGAAAATGACGTCGAAAAGCAAAGATGAAATGAAAGCCCAACTAAATAATTAATTAAATGCATATTTTATTTAATGCCGTATAGTATGGCCGGATTTCCAGAACAAACGGTCACCAATCTCCGTGCCATATCGGAAACTTCCCGTGTGGTCTATGCTTGACAGCTCAGCCGTACACGTGTCACCACCACCTCCACCCATTCATTAGGTTTCTCCGCTCCCTCCCTCCTACAAGTACACCCCCCTTCTTTTCCTTTCCTCTCCACCATTGGCAAAAGAAGAAACCAAAAGCCACCGCTGATATCTCCCCCCTTCGACTCTTCCATTCCGTCAAGGTTACAACCTTCTCCCTTCTCTCTCTCAATCGTGTTTTCCAACCTTAAATTATGTATCAGTTATTTTTATAATTTTTTATATAAAGATTGTAAATTTTAGAAAGATAATTGGCATACACTGATCCTAGCTTTTAGGTTTTGAGGGTGATGATCTGATCTTGGTTTTGTTGTTTCATTGTACAGATGCAGATCTTCGTCAAGACCCTCACCGGAAAAACCATCACCCTGGAGGTGGAGAGCTCCGACACCATCGACAACGTCAAGGCCAAGATCCAGGACAAGGAGGGTATCCCGCCCGACCAGCAGAGGCTCATCTTCGCCGGAAAGCAGCTCGAAGACGGCCGGACCCTGGCCGACTACAACATCCAGAAGGAGTCGACTCTCCACCTCGTCCTCCGTCTCCGCGGCGGCATGCAGATCTTCGTCAAGACCCTCACCGGAAAAACCATCACCCTGGAGGTGGAGAGCTCCGACACCATCGACAACGTCAAGGCCAAGATCCAGGACAAGGAGGGTATCCCGCCGGACCAGCAGAGGCTGATCTTCGCCGGAAAGCAGCTCGAAGATGGCCGAACCCTGGCCGACTACAACATCCAGAAGGAGTCGACTCTCCATCTCGTCCTCCGTCTCCGCGGCGGCATGCAGATCTTCGTCAAGACCCTCACCGGAAAAACCATCACTCTGGAGGTGGAGAGCTCCGACACCATCGACAACGTCAAGGCCAAGATCCAGGACAAGGAGGGTATCCCGCCGGACCAGCAGAGGCTGATCTTCGCCGGGAAGCAGCTGGAGGACGGCCGGACTTTGGCCGATTATAACATTCAGAAAGAGTCGACTCTCCACCTTGTGCTTCGACTCCGTGGTGGGTTTTGAGATGCTTGCTATGCTGGGTGTTTGTGCCTCTGCCGTCGTCGCGGCGTGTGGTTGATTGTTAGCTTTCTGTGGTTGTATCTGCCATGGCTGCTGCTGGTGCCTTTGTGTGGCCCAGATGCATAGAGCTTTTGGTGTAATAATCAAAATAAAATCGTGCTTTGCAATGGAAACAATGGCTTCCAATAATCGAATTGTGTGTATTTTTAAGATTATTAGATTTTTTTTATTTTTTGGCTAAATTGGTGTTTTAGCTTTTAGGAATTATAAATAATTATAATTTTAAATTGGTGAAATAATTATAAAATTATAAATAAAATATGTTGTACGGGTGGAGTCCCTTATTTTAAACTATTTGCATAATTTTTTCATGATTTAAAAATATTTTTACACATTCTTGGGATTTAATTTTTTGCATAAACACTTTTTTCAGTTATAAATAAAGTTAATTTAAAATGTATTAAATTAGATTAAGCTAATCAAACAGAAATTAACTAAAATTAAGTAATTATACTAAAATTAATTGATAATAAAATTAAAAAATCAGCCACCAAAAGAGACTCCATCGGCCAAATGGGTCGGCAGCTGAAGGTTTTGACAGCCAACAACCATCGCAAGGGTTTTTTGCTAGCAAAGATTTTTCTCCCTCTTCTCGTTGGAACCAACCCCATTTGGTCGTTGACTTTCCTCAATGCTTTTCTTTTATTTTCTAATTTTATTATTATTGGTTAAATAAAATTTTACTATGGAAAAATTGTTTTTAAGGAATACCATACCTTTTAATTAGTCCAAAAATAATTTTATTTTCATTTTTACTGGATAAAATTTTAATTTCTGAATAGCAGATACATAAAATAATTTCTTATTATTAAAAAGTTTTATTATAATTAAAATAATAATAATAATAATAATAATAATAATAATAATAATAATAATAATAATAATAATAAAGCAAAAAACACCGGGCCTTAATGGCCTTGGGTCCGCTGGGGCGTGTTTGGTAGAGGGACGAGTTCGTGTTTGCCGAATAGGCATCTCCTCAGTGCAAACTACGGAGCCATACATCTCTCTCTCTCTCTCTCTCTCTCTCTCTGGTTTGCTCGATCTCCGAAATTGGGAGTCTGCCCTTCGGCTTCGTTCAGATCAGGTACCCGACTTTGGCAGTAGTATTGTTAGTGTAATCTATTGATAAATGGTATAAATTGCTGAGGTCTTGTGATGAACACTCTTAGGTATTGCAGAGTTGTGGATTGATTTTGGTAATTCCTGTCCTAATCTTCCAAAAAAATACTGGAAGTTTGCAGATTTAATGTGCTTATTGATGCGAGTTTGTTATTGTGATTTGTGAATTAAAAGTATCTTTATGATGTTGTTTTTCTCCCCTTACTTTTGTTTCTGTCAATTAACAGCTTATGCTATGCGTCAACATATGCAAATCTATTGGCCGAATTAGCCAACTCAGTTACTTCCTTTTCTGTTAAATCTAGGGCTCAGGTTTCGTAAGTATCAGTTATTTTTATAATTTTTTATATGAAGATTGTAAATTTTACAGATACAGATCTTCATCAAGACCCTGACCGGAAAAGCCATCACTTTGGAGGTTGAGAGCTCCGACACTATAGACAACGTCAAGGCCAAGATCCAGGACAAGGAAGGCATTCCCCCGGACCAGCAGAGGTTGATCTTTGCCGGAAAACAGCTCGAAGACGGCCGGACCTTGGCCGATTCCAACATCCAGAAGGAGTCGACTCTCCACCTCGTCTTCCGTCTCCCCGGCGGCATGCAGATCTTCGTCAAGACCCTGACCGGAAAAACCATAACCCTGGAGGTGGAGTGCTCCGACGCCATCGACAACGTCAAGGCAAAGATCCAGGACAAGGAGGGTATCCGGCCGGACCAGCAGAGGCTGACCTTCGCCGGAAAGCAGCTCGAAGACGGCCGAACCTTGGCCGACTACAACATCCAAAAGGAGTCGACTCTCCACCTCGTTCTCCGTCTCCGTGGCGGCATGCAGATCTTCGTGAAGATCCTCACCGGAAAAACCATAACCCTGGAGGTGGAGTGCTCCGACGCCATCGACAACGTCAAGGCAAAGATCCAGGACAAGGAGGGTATCCGGCCGGACCAGCAGAGGCTGACCTTCGCCGGAAAGCAGCTCGAAGACGACCGAACCTTGGCCGACTACAACATCCAAAAGGAGTCGACTCTCCACCTCGTCCTCCGTCTCCGTGGCGGCATGCAGATCTTCGTGAAGATCCTCACAGGAAAAACCATAACCCTGGAGGTGGAGTGCTCTGACGCCATCGACAACGTCAAGGCAAAGATTCAGGACAAGGAGGGCATCCCGCCGGACCAGCAGAGGCTGATCTTCGCCGGGAAGCAGCTGGAGGACGGCTGGACTTTGGCCGATTACAACATTCAGAAAGAGTCAACTGTCCACCTTGTGCTTCGACTCCGCGGTGGGTTTTAAGATGCTTGTTAGAAAAATATAATAACATTTTTCTTTAACGTGCCTTGCCCTTCGTTCCCTTATTCAATATTATTAGGAAGACGCTTGTTAGAAAAATGTAATAATATTTTTCTTTAACGTGCCTTGCCCTTCATTCCCTTATTCAAGATTATTAGTGAGATGCTTGTTAGAAAAATATAATATCTGGTGTAGCGTAACTTATAGTTACGAGTATACTGTAAGTATCTAAGTACTTTTATTATTGCTTTTCAGTGGTCAACATTGAGATTACTCGTATATTAACTCAGTCTATTAACTGTATAAACAATATCTGGTTTAGTATAGCTTATTAAATACATTAGACTTTCAATTATTCTAGAGTATTCTACTTTGAGAAATACTCTCACCTTTATCCTTTAATAGATGAAGACTAATGTCTAATGGTATTATAACCACATTAGAATCATTCTTGTTGAATTTCTCAAGAATTTTGTCCACATAATATGACTCATTAAACTCATAGGACTCGGTGACTATGCCAGATCTAGTCTAAGGTGATCGAGATAACATATCAAAACTGTTTCCAACATTAGAAAACTTATTTCTGATCATATGTGTCTTGGCCAAAGACTCCCCCAATCACCAATCGACTTAGAACGCATAAGATGTTCACCCTTATCCTATGGATGATAGCTGATCCCAACAGGAAACATCTATCTCCATACACCATTGCACAAAAACCACACAAAGAGCATCCCCACCTCTTACATCGGATGGTTCCACTCAACGACAAATTTTACTAAACACCCCTACACCCTTAAATATTTGTAGGATGGTCTCCTACTTTTGTAGAGTTCATAAAGAGTCTTTAATTTCTTTTCCTTTCGAGGTATCTTATTTAAAAGTTAATTGTTCGATAAAATTGTTTTACTCCACCAAGTTGCTCAAAGATGGTGAACAACTCTCTATTTGAGCATATGTATCTTATAGCACCAGTGTCAAACCACCATTTCTTCGGATTAGACCCAACCAAGTTCACCTCAGATGCCATGGCTGACATGTTTATGTTAAACACATCTTCAATCATGGTATCCACCATGTGCCTCATGGGCCCACATCTTCCTATTTGGAAGTTTACATAAGAAATCAATATGCTTCCACATATCAATTGTATTAATAACTAGCATATCTATTTCATCCCCCTTTAGAGAATGAGCAACCTCAATCAAGAATCTCGTAAGATTCAAAATAGTGAGATAAACAACATCTTTTGATGTCACCTCTTGAAATTCAACTCGTTGAATTTTTCAGACTTTTTGCCATGGCCCGCAGGCATAACAGGCATCTGGGCTGCATGAACAAATTCTAGTGCCACATTATTAGAGGTTCCAGTAGAATTCACAGGAGTAACCATTTTTTTAAACAAAACTTATCCGTGAGGAATCTGTTTTAGGATTGTTAGAAAAATATAATAATATTTTTCTTCAACGTGCTTGTACCCTTTGCTCTTCATTTCTTAATTTAAGATTGTTAGCCAATTACAATAAAAATAACTATATTGAAAAATAATTATATTTTTAGAATTGAAATTATTGCTCAAAAATATAGTTATTGAAATACTGTATTTAAAGCTCAAAAATTTAATTACTGTAATACTATATTTAAATCAACAGAATTGAAATATTGAAATAATACAATATTGCGTAAGGAAATTAAAAGCATTATAGTATATATAGAGAGATGATAAAATTGAGGCATTTGTAGCACACAGTTTCCTTAAAACAGATTTATCGCCTCACCGAAAGTGCTAGAGGCTTATTGGCGTATGTTTCCTAGGATACAATAGTTTACAGACGAAGAAGTTAGCACAAACTTCAGAGCCTTGCAACGAACTTGAATACTGATTGAACACAATTAAAATAATTAGAAAACTTGATAATTCATTAGAATAATTCTTCAGAAAAATTCTATTGAAAAATTCTTTTGAGAATTTTCTCCTTTGATAAATTCTTTTCATAATTCTACCTTGTTGTAAAATTCTTTTGAGAATTCTATCTTTTGATTAATTTTTCTGTGATTTCTATCTCTTTGAAAAATTTCTTCTGAAGTTTCTATCTCTTGAAAAATTCTTCTGAAATTCTCTCTGGGAATTCTCTTCTCTATTTTTCCCAAAGGAAGAACCCTTTATTTATGGAGGGGAAAGAAGGAGGAGGAAGGAAAGAAGAAGAAGGAAAAGGAAGATGGCTAAGAGTGCCGTGGGAGGCTTTCCTTCCTCAAATAATATATAAATATATATATATTTAATATCTTTATAATATATTATGAAGTAGTCTCCTTTCATATATATATTAAAAATTATAATAGTAACTTGCATAGTGCCTAACATTATTACTTTCAATCAGCCACCTTACATAGAACACGCATAATACATTCTCATAATTTAGTGTGTAGTGCATTTTTTATATTTTTTTTCCTTATTCTACTTTTACAACAGTAGAAATTATGTAAACTAATACATATACCTCAAATTATTTTTTAATCAATTTTTCATTCACTCAAATATCAATTTGGACATGAAAATATCCAAAATTTTCTGACAATGCTTGCTATGCTGGGTGTTTGTGCCGCTATCATGGTGGTGGTGTGATTGATTGTTAGCTTTCTATGGTTGTGTCGCCATGACTGCTGCTGGTGTCTTTGTGTGGCCCAGATGCATAGAGCTTTTGGTGTAATAATCAAAATAAAATTGTGCATTGCAATGGAAATAATGGGCTTCCAATAATCGAATTGTGTGTATTTTTAAGATTAATTAGATTTTTTATTTTTTTTGCTTGTTATGGGTATTTTCCGCACTACTCCTTATGTGCTGGACACGACCCAGCAGGTCGCCCCAATCGCTAGAAGCCCAAGGTAAAGCTCGTCAAAACAAGGTCACACGTCACCGAGACTCAAGCTCAGACTGCAGAATCACGCGAGTTCCCAACGATGCTCCCATCTCGCTGGCCTAACTGAGTAAGCTCTCAGCAACACTTTCAGCTCATTGGCCTAGTCTTTCAGCTAGCATAACAACAAAACCGCGGAACAACCGGAAGCCGGGAGTATAATACCCGAGAAATTCTAAAGGACTCAAGGGTAATTTATCTTGGGGCAAAATTGGAATTTAAGGATAAATGAAGGGTAAAACGGTAATTTATTAACGTATAGGATGACAGAATCGACTGCCGGGAGTACCCTGGAGTCAAGATGCCAAAGGAAATTTATATGGCATTAATGAGCACCCCGAGATAGGATTTATGGTGCCGAAAGAAATCGAAACGAGAACAGTTTTCGGTACAGCTTAAAAAGCAGCTGCCAAATAGGCTGCAATACCGAATTGTCATAGACGACTTTTCGGAAGTCAACAGAAGCTTGAGGGGGCTTCGGTTTTTCATAAGGAACAACCCTTCAGAGGTTTCAGGAAGAAACGAATGGGTTTAGGGCCAAAACGAAGATTCGGGCCTAAGTGCAGTTTTTGGAAATTGCTAGTGGGAGGCCGAAACAAGGTTGTTTTGGAATTTTTGAGGGTCAAAATGATGTTTTAGGTCTTGAGGGACCTAAATGCAATAAAATAAAGTTGAGGGGTTAAGTGAAAAGGGCCAAAATGAGATAGCCCAAAAGTTGAGGGGCTAAACTGCAATTTCTCAAACTTTGGCCAATGGTAATCGAGCATGGGGTCTCTGGTCGCCGATTTCGGCCGTTCCAGCCATTGGGCAAGCACGAGGGATGGTCGGGGAGCATTGTTTGTAAAGGTAAGAGGCGTCATCGACCACTCAAGTGGTCGAATTTTGAAGACAAATCCGACCAGAAAACTGGTCGGACTGTCGCGACCTGCAAGTCGCGATTGTGGTCGCCTCGAGTCGATTCAGGGCTCATCCAAGGTAGGGTTTTTCTCTTAAGGTGATGGGTAAGACGTCCAAAGGGGATTGAGTGCTCGAGTTTGCCTATAAATAGGCATAGGAAGTGGCCGAAAATTGTAAGGTTTGGAGCTTCAAATTGGCCGAGAAAATGAACGAATTGAGCTTCTATTTTAAGGGGCTTTTGAAGCCCATGAGAGGTAGAACATATCTGGAGCATTTGAGCCATTTTTATGGCCGTTTGATAGGGTTTCGAGGGTCGCCGGAGTTCGGTGGCGGTGCGGCTGGCCGAGAGTTTTAGTCGTCGATTGACGGCCTTCCGATGCTCCTTTCAGCCTCCAAAGCATGCCAAAGTGATCGATTGAAAGAGGGCTTGAAGCTGGTGGAGTCGGATTTCATCGCCGGAAAAAGTTGGCCGGAGAAGATGACCGGCGCGTGCCGGTCACGCGCTGGTCTTCCACGCGCCTCACTCGCCCTAGTCACGTGTTGGCGCGTGGGGGCGCGTGTGAGGGTGAAAAATTCTGGAAAAATGCTTGAAAAATCAAGAAAAATATTTTATGGAGGTTTGTGCAAAAAGATTGGGATTTGGGGTTCCCGATGCCTCGGTTTTCGCACCAAAGTGCCTCGTTTTGCGTGAAAACGCAATATCCGGGTAAGTTCAGTATTTTTCCTTGAAAGTTCATAGCATATAATGAATTGATGTGAAGTTAGATTTGAGGAAATAGTCTCGGTATATTTATTGGGATTTTTAGAAGGAAAAATGAAGGAAAATGAAAGGAAATAGGAAATAAATAGAATATTGAGGATATTTAATGATTAAATATTATTTTATGATTGAGGAGATCGAGATGGTGAGATTGGTGCAACTTTTGAGAGTTGGCACGAGAATCAAGGCGGGGCACGCATATCGAGGCGATATGCGCTTTTCAAGATGTCTTTGTCTTTGGACAAAGGTGAGTGGTATTCTCACAAGAAGTTGTATTCATGATATAATTGTTGTATATGCATGTTATTATGATTGCAATATTCATTTGTCATATTGCATTGAAAGTCGTGATATTTCCATTGCACGATATTATTGTCATATTGAAACTTGTGCATGGGGATGGGATGATACCCTCAGAGTGTAGCCGTAATTCCCCTCGGGCGTTGAAGGAATAACGTTTGGCTTTTCCCGTAGACGTTCGGGATTTGCCGAGGATTCCTAGCCGGGCTGGGGATGCCTGGGAAGTTACATTATGGGTATATGTTGTTCATGTATTTGCATCATACATCATATAAATGTTTTTGGACCCTCACTAGAAGTTTTCATCTTCTAATGGGTTATGCCCCTGGAACATTCAACGTTCCAGTTGAGACTTGCAGTTAGCAAGGAGCAGGTTGAGATATGACGGCACGTGATGGCGTGGCCGATGGATTCAGCAGGAGATTTCCAGTATTTAATTTATTGAGAAATGTATCTGATGTATGCTCGAGGTTTCATATGATTTGCACTTAGGGTGTTAAATGTTATCTCGGGAGACGTGTATCAATGTATTTTTATATTTGAAGATATGATGGTAATATATGGTACGAATTCTTTACGATATTTATACAAGTTGAATTCAGGTATGTACCGTATCAGGTTTCGATTAACGCTTCCGCATTGTTAATGATTTGCTGGGGTTTCCCTTTGAAATACGACATTTGATGTATGAGGAAAGGGATTATGTATGTATCTGATGGACCCCAGCATAGTGGCACGCCCTCCGACGGGGCGGGGTGTTACAGTTGGTATCAGAGCGAAGTAAAGAAAGAGTCTTAAGAGTTACTTAAGGAAATGTCTAACTCTAGTATAGATGATATTAGAGCGAACCTAAGGAAAAGGTCGCGTGTGGCTAGATAAGTAAAGCCATCGTAAGATTTGGGTATTGACGGTTACTGGATAAGTGAGTTGTAGTGGAAGTGCATGTCTAGGCTAGTTCTGGCTAAGGAAAGACTTGGTACTTAAGTGCGTCCATTGTGACCCACCACTCTTTCCTGGGAACTTACCTGGTGTACTCTTCACGACAGACACTATTTCAGTAGACGACTACTATTCCCGGTGAATAGTAGAATGCCTGATAGAAGCTAGTACTGGAAGAATGATCTAGCTATTGGAATAAGGATCCGATGATATGATTCGAATGTAAGGATGACTCGGTAACCATGATTAGGGATCCGAGAGATTTTGGAGACTAATAATTTAAGGACGTTAGTCAAAATCATTGAAAGGAAAGATTGGATAACAGGTAGTTATCGAGGATGATCGGATCAGGAATGATTAGTCTGATGATGCATGACCTAGCTGATAAGTTAAGATCAAAGGATAAGTATTTTCGAGGTTCATTTAGTAGCCTTGGAAATAAGATATGGGATCCCACGGATAGGGACAAACGAAAGGCCAAAGATGGCCAAATGATGGCGCGTGAGTGCGTCAATTGATGAGGCAACAGTGGTGCAACCAATGAGACTCGCAAAGGCGGGATAAGGGAACCCTAGCAGGGTGACAGGACCACTGGTTGGTGTTCGCAGTGACAGATCTGGATCTAGAGACCTAGCAGAAGGCTTGTTAAGAGCTTATGATCAACGTACCGGGGAAGCTAGTTAGCTGTCTCACGGTATGGGTCAGGTGACCCAGGGTCTAAGTTGCTTAGTGTACTGCCGAGGAGACGATCAGATGCTGAATAGCTGGGACAACACAGTAGGGTCTGTACCTTGTAGGGGAGACCTAAGTCCCAATGGGTGCGAGGTGTGCCACTAGCTATGGTTGATCGAGGCAGGAAGCCTAAGGAATCAGCTCGAAATGAAATGGATTAAATATGGACTGTGTGTCCTATTTAAAGATTGCAATGGGATCATGAGATAGTCGTGTTGGGTGGCTCAAAGGAAAGCTGCCTGACGTATGAAATGGAAAGGAAAGATGCTTTCTCGTGAGCCGTGTTAGGCGCTACCTATGAGGTGAGAGAATCATCAGGCCATGATGAGGGCCTAGAATGAAAGTTCTTACAGAAGGAGTTAGACTCAGGGCAACGACGACGAATGATAGTTCTTAGAGGACTACATCGAGATCGTGCAGTTTCACCCGAGATGTACCCGAGTGAGGGTCGACGTATGACGTAGGAGTAAGCCTACCATATGATGGGGTGATGATGACAGCTGTGTGCTGGCTGACGGAAAGAGTAGTGCCTAAGAAGAACTAATTTAATGGTCGTGTGTCGATAGTCAACTGGATCTGAAGAACGAAAGGCGAGAGTCAGTTGATTCTCGGTAAATAAGATTACAGGTAGTGGAGCATGACCGGTCTAAAGGCTTGACCGATGAATAGTGAAATGGTAGTCTCGACTCGAGGTAGAGTTCGGGTACTAAAAAGGAAAGATGTGCTTAATAGGTCGTATCGACCGTAAAGGAATGATAAGGAAACCTAGTCAACAGAGGTTGTGACTACGGTTCAGTGTGCCAAACGAACCTGTTAAATCAGGTAAAATGGTCGGTAGTCAACCAGGCAAAGAGAGCTTAAGGGCACCATGATAAATGATGGATAGAAAGCCATGAAGGCAAAGGAAATCGAGTTCTTGGAAGATAAATGGAACAAGATAGTGTGATCTGATTCAGGATTTACGAGAATTGATCGGTTTGTGAATCTTGAGGAATTTCCCTGAAAAAAATGATTAAGGATCTAGAGGTTCGTAATTGGAACTTTAGAGTTTTGAAAGGAAGAAATCCAGTAAGGATGAGAGTATCGTAGGTGACATAAGTACCTGCCTGCTCTAGCTGGTAGAAAGGTTATGATTGTCGTATTAAAGATTGTGCAAATCTTGGACGTGATTGAAAGGATCAGATGATGACAGATATGTCAAGACGATAGGTTGTAGTAAGAGAAGCTGCAGGCCCAAATTGATTGAGGATCCGAGATTTTCGATTTTGAGGATTGAAACTCTCGTATGGCTAGACAGTTAGTCTAGGTAGCCTTAACGGGCAAATTAAGAGATGTATAGCTGAGTGATGTCAGCAAGTTATGGAAATAAGGAGCCTGTCGAATTATGGTACGGGCACTTACGGTCAGTGAAAAGCCGTAAGAAGAATTGAAAGATGATAGGATATATTCTCGGAAGATATATCAGGATTATTGTCAATGATAGCTTGAGGTTATAGGATGATTAGCCGTGTACGGCTTGATTGAGGATATAAACTATCAGACTTTGAAAGAGGTGATAAAATAGAATTGATATCTTTTACCTCGAATTTGATGAATAATGAAACAGCCGCAATAGGCTGAGATTTTTATGATTGATGAATGATCGAGGTTAAGAAATAAGGTATTCTGAAATCGATGTTTCGATGATAAGGATATTGAGAGGATGATCTCGGAATTGATGATTTGACCAATGTACCATTCGCATTGAAGTTGCGTTGGTAATTGTGTCTATTGATGATATGATAGTGTACTCCACGGATAGGGAGACACATGAGGAACATTGAGGATCTCAGAATTGATGATATATTGGTGTACTCCTCGGATAGGGAGATGCATGAGGAACATTGAGGATAATGTTAAGAAACATCACGATAGATGTTATGAATGAAATTGGCTTGCTAGGTAGTAAGCAGATCATGAAAGAAATGATGTGAGCATGAGGCTCTATGATGGTGAACGTGAAATCAGAATTGATTGACATAAACACCATAAGGATCAGAAGTTTCTGAAAGGTAAGATGTCCTGATAGATTTCGGGAGACGAACCAAGAGTTTTAAATTGAGGTTGGTTCGAGGAAAGGTTGAAAACCTAAGTGAATGTAACTCTGAATAGGATCGAGGATCCGTAAGATTTGGAGATTTAGGCTGGTATTGAAAAGTATCAGAAGTGACGGGAGTCGGGTCAATTACAACTCTTGGAGACGGGACAAGGAGGCTCTAGAAAGACAATAGCACCATGGGTGTGTGGCCTGTAACAGCGGATCTGAGCCCAAGGACCAAGGTATGAAGGCTAGTAAAGAGCTTATGATCAACGTACCGGGGAAGCTAGGTAGCTGTCTCGCGGTATGAGTCAGGTGACTCAGGGTCTAAGTTGCTTAGCGTACTGCCAAGGAGACGGTCAGATTCCAAAGTTTAGGTACCACCATGACTGTTAT
Source organism: Diospyros kaki (assembly GCA_036245055.1). Taxonomy (NCBI): domain Eukaryota; kingdom Viridiplantae; phylum Streptophyta; class Magnoliopsida; order Ericales; family Ebenaceae; genus Diospyros; species Diospyros kaki. The sequence continues at coordinate 24,388,933 of BSEG01000003.1, read as the reverse complement.
GGTTTGACTAAGATCCAAGTTCCAATGGACCGGAGTGTTGTGATAGGATCCCTACCTGTCTATGAAATGATTGGAAGTTTTGAGGTTGACAAACTGTTGTCAGGGGTTCGAGAGAGAACTCTCTGAAATAGTTGTGTCCATGATAGGACTCGAGAGAGAGTCGAATGAGAATGAACTGCCAGGTGCAGTAAGAGCTTGTGATAGTTCAAATGATCAAGTTGCATAATAGTGCAACAGGAGTGAATGATGGCGTGTGGATCATGCCAAGGCACAGAAAGGACTACCCGATGTATGACTTGGAACTGGAAAATGAGGTATGTGCTCTCGAGATTACGAGACACTACCAAAATGATGGGCATTGATGTGCTCACGAACCACGAGAAGCCTGAAGTATGAGTTCTCGAAGAAGAAGCTGAACGAGAGGTAGCGAACGGTGATGGAGTTCCTTAAGGACTACGACTGCACTACTTCGTATCACCAGGCGCGTGGCAGAGAGATGCCCAACGCAGGACCTGGTGGATAGCTGTGAGTGTCAGATGAAGTTGGAGGCTAGTTAGCCTGCCAACTATGATGGTAGTGCCAAATGGATCGTCTATTTTTATTGGCTAGCCTCGTTGTTTAGCTGGATTTGGTGAACAAGATACGAAGGCAAGGGTGGTTGACAAGTATACTTGTCTATGATGATGATTATGACCAGTCCAAGAAGTTATGATTTTTGAAATGCAAGAGGGCATTCTCAAAGTTTCAGGGTAGAAAGTGCGTGCCTAGAATGATGAATGATGTGTGGTCATCTGATAAGAGCCACAAAAAGGAAATGTTATGAATGAACACGGTATGCTTGTAAGCATTGCTCGTGTAAGGAATGCAAACCGAGAGGTGTTTGCCAAAGGATCAAATAGATGTTTGATTTGAGGTCTTCAGGTAATGAGCTATGTTATGTCTTAGTTACCTGACTGTCAGATGAAAATTTCGAGGACGAAATTTCTTTAAGGAGGGGTGAATATAATACCCGAGAAATTCTAAAGGACTCAAGGGTAATTTATCTTGGGGCAAAATTGGAATTTAAGGATAAATGAAGGGTAAAACGGTAATTTATTAACGTATAGGATGACAGAATCGACTGCCGGGAGTACCCTGGAGTCAAGATGCCAAAGGAAATTTATATGGCATTAATGAGCACCCCGAGATAGGATTTATGGTGCCGAAAGAAATCGAAACGAGAACAGTTTTCGGTACAGCTTAAAAGGCAGCTGCCAAATAGGCTGCAATACCGAATTGTCATAGACGACTTTTCGGAAGTCAACAGAAGCTTGAGGGGGCTTCGGTTTTTCATAAGGAACAACCCTTCAGAGGTTTCAGGAAGAAACGAATGGGTTTAGGGCCAAAACGAAGATTCGGGCCTAAGTGCAGTTTTTGGAAATTGCTAGTGGGAGGCCGAAACAAGGTTGTTTTGGAATTTTTGAGGGTCAAAATGATGTTTTAGGTCTTGAGGGACCTAAATGCAATAAAATAAAGTTGAGGGGTTAAGTGAAAAGGGCCAAAATGAGATAGCCCAAAAGTTGAGGGGCTAAACTGCAATTTCTCAAACTTTGGCCAATGGTAATCGAGCATGGGGTCTCTGGTCGCCGATTTCGGCCGTTCCAGCCATTGGGCAAGCACGAGGGATGGTCGGGGAGCATTGTTTGTAAAGGTAAGAGGCGTCATCGACCACTCAAGTGGTCGAATTTTGAAGACAAATCCGACCAGAAAACTGGTCGGACTGTCGCGACCTGCAAGTCGCGATTGTGGTCGCCTCGAGTCGATTCAGGGCTCATCCAAGGTAGGGTTTTTCTCTTAAGGTGATGGGTAAGACGTCCAAAGGGGATTGAGTGCTCGAGTTTGCCTATAAATAGGCATAGGAAGTGGCCGAAAATTGTAAGGTTTGGAGCTTCAAATTGGCCGAGAAAATGAACGAATTGAGCTTCTATTTTAAGGGGCTTTTGAAGCCCATGAGAGGTAGAACATATCTGGAGCATTTGAGCCATTTTTATGGCCGTTTGATAGGGTTTCGAGGGTCGCCGGAGTTCGGTGGCGGTGCGGCTGGCCGAGAGTTTTAGTCGTCGATTGACGGCCTTCCGATGCTCCTTTCAGCCTCCAAAGCATGCCAAAGTGATCGATTGAAAGAGGGCTTGAAGCTGGTGGAGTCGGATTTCATCGCCGGAAAAAGTTGGCCGGAGAAGATGACCGGCGCGTGCCGGTCACGCGCTGGTCTTCCACGCGCCTCACTCGCCCTAGTCACGTGTTGGCGCGTGGGGGCGCGTGTGAGGGTGAAAAATTCTGGAAAAATGCTTGAAAAATCAAGAAAAATATTTTATGGAGGTTTGTGCAAAAAGATTGGGATTTGGGGTTCCCGATGCCTCGGTTTTCGCACCAAAGTGCCTCGTTTTGCGTGAAAACGCAATATCCGGGTAAGTTCAGTATTTTTCCTTGAAAGTTCATAGCATATAATGAATTGATGTGAAGTTAGATTTGAGGAAATAGTCTCGGTATATTTATTGGGATTTTTAGAAGGAAAAATGAAGGAAAATGAAAGGAAATAGGAAATAAATAGAATATTGAGGATATTTAATGATTAAATATTATTTTATGATTGAGGAGATCGAGATGGTGAGATTGGTGCAACTTTTGAGAGTTGGCACGAGAATCAAGGCGGGGCACGCATATCGAGGCGATATGCGCTTTTCAAGATGTCTTTGTCTTTGGACAAAGGTGAGTGGTATTCTCACAAGAAGTTGTATTCATGATATAATTGTTGTATATGCATGTTATTATGATTGCAATATTCATTTGTCATATTGCATTGAAAGTCGTGATATTTCCATTGCACGATATTATTGTCATATTGAAACTTGTGCATGGGGATGGGATGATACCCTCAGAGTGTAGCCGTAATTCCCCTCGGGCGTTGAAGGAATAACGTTTGGCTTTTCCCGTAGACGTTCGGGATTTGCCGAGGATTCCTAGCCGGGCTGGGGATGCCTGGGAAGTTACATTATGGGTATATGTTGTTCATGTATTTGCATCATACATCATATAAATGTTTTTGGACCCTCACTAGAAGTTTTCATCTTCTAATGGGTTATGCCCCTGGAACATTCAACGTTCCAGTTGAGACTTGCAGTTAGCAAGGAGCAGGTTGAGATATGACGGCACGTGATGGCGTGGCCGATGGATTCAGCAGGAGATTTCCAGTATTTAATTTATTGAGAAATGTATCTGATGTATGCTCGAGGTTTCATATGATTTGCACTTAGGGTGTTAAATGTTATCTCGGGAGACGTGTATCAATGTATTTTTATATTTGAAGATATGATGGTAATATATGGTACGAATTCTTTACGATATTTATACAAGTTGAATTCAGGTATGTACCGTATCAGGTTTCGATTAACGCTTCCGCATTGTTAATGATTTGCTGGGGTTTCCCTTTGAAATACGACATTTGATGTATGAGGAAAGGGATTATGTATGTATCTGATGGACCCCAGCATAGTGGCACGCCCTCCGACGGGGCGGGGTGTTACAGGGAGCCATCTACTTTATCTAAGGCAAACCAAATCCCTGGTAATATGGATCCCACTCCTGGTTTTATGGAATCGATAATGACATCTTGTCTCCATAATATTATCCTATTATTTTAGATTTTATGTAAATTGTAAACACCCCACACTATAAATAGGGGTCAAAACCATTGTAAAAGGAAGAAGAAATGATTTACTGTTACTCTGTCGGAATACCTAGAGAACAATTGTGGAGTAGGCATCGTTTTAGCTGAACCACGTAAAAACTTCCCGTGTATGTTCTACTTTGTTTATCCTCTTTACATTTTGGCTTAGTTTCTCATTGCAGGCTTATGAATCACAGTCGACTAATTCTGAATGTCGACATTTTGGCGCTAGAATGAAGGCCTACTCTGATCGTTAGCCATGGAAAGAGGAAGGAATGCACGAAGCTCTGACGCGGTGGCTGATTTGCTAGAGAATCACTACGATCAACCGCTAGAGGTTCCATCAGTTGGAGGAACCGTTGTTTCTACAGCGGGTGCCCCTTTTCCACCACCAACCGGAAAAACTGTCGGCATACCCCCACGAGTTCCTGTCCAACCCGTCACTCTAACTACCGAAGTAGAGATGATCCAAGCCTGGAAGCAACGCCAAAAGGCATTAGAGAACATAGTTATGTAGCTCGCTGACGCGATTAGGGTCCTGACCCAAGCTCAGGCACAGGCTAACTAGAAACCACCGGTTATTTCCTCACCCTGAAGGATTTGCCAGCCACGGGAGGAAAGACCTCCACCGGGTGAAGAGGATATCAGAGATAATTATCCACCTCCAAATCGTCATTCCCTAGAGTGGGCTAGCGGACGTTCACAGGCCCAGCGATCTATGGTCCCAGACTCTACCGTTGAGGAATTGTTTCAAAGAGTCTGACAATTGGAGACGCAACAAGGAGCCCATGGCCAGAATAATGACCGTGGAGACAGGACGTGTAATGACCCATTAGAAGGCCCAGTGTTTATTCAAGATTATTTAATTAATTATTGAAGTATTTGATTTAGAAATTTTGTCAATTAATTTTTTGATGTGGCAATTTAGAGATTTTGAAGGAAAATAATAACATTTTGTTGTATTATATTTTTTGGTATATGAGATAAAAAGAGTTTTGATGCAAATTTCCTATTGAGAATATCATGTTTCGAAATAGGCTTTCATATTTCGAAACAATGCATAAGTTTTTTTTTTAGGCGCGTTAGCTTAAATGTTTGAAAGATTCCAAATGCATAAAAATTGTTTCGAAACCAAGTATCTATGTTTCAAAACACTAATCTTATATGTTTCTATATATGTTTCGAAATGGTCTTGGTCTAAGTCTCATTGTTTGCCAAATCTGCATATCATATTTCGAAACATCTTTGTTATGAATGTGTTTTTCAAATCAAGTTTTGGACTATATTTCGAAACCTTCATATCATGTTTCGAAACCTTATTTCCAGAGAGCTATGTTTCGAAACCTATGATAGTATGTTTCGAAACCTGTGTCCCTGACTGCAAAACATTCAAGCGTTTGTTTTGAATGACTTATGTTTTTGAAAGAATTTTTCAAACTATGTTTCGAAACCATTTAGCTTATTTCGAAACCTTAGTCAGTAGTAAATTCTTGCAAAACATGTTTCTGAAACATGTTTCTGAAGTATGTTTCGAAACCTATTTTTTATGTTTCGAAACATTTGTCTTTGTCAGAAGAATTTCGAAAATTTTGTCATGACTTTGCACTTTATTTTAAAAGCTATTTTAAATCTATGTTTGAAATTATGCCCATACCCAGATGTTAAATTTCAGATATGATTTAGTGGAGAATAGAACCAAATCATTTTGTTTTCTAAAGTGATGTCCTCCACTCAGTAATGTCTCTAAGTGCCAGAACAGCTGGAAAGGCTGTATGTTTCGAAACATGTTGTCTATGTTTCGAAACCCATGTGTAAAATTGTGATGTTTCGAAACCTATTAAGTATATTTCGAAACCTACTTTCTTATCTTGTATCTAACGGTTATAATTAGCCAAAAGTGTATTTGTTTAATATATATCAGCTCCTTGAAGACAAGAAGATCAATATACTCTCAAGCAAAAAAAATTTGTACACAACTACAAGAGATTTTTGCCACAAGTACATGTGAACAAAAGCCCTTCTAGTGAACTTTCAAAAGAGTTTTTCCTTCAATCATTCTTTGGTGTGCATTGTGGTACAAACAGGAGAAGCAAGTCAAAAATTCAAAGTCTCATCTCTCCAGCTCTCCTCACCTCAAGTTAAGAGGTTTGTACAACCACATTGGTAAGATATTCATTGTTATATATTCCATTGGGTTGTAAAGATAAACATTATTTATCTTGAATATTGTAAGGTTTGAGTTGAGCCTAAAACTCACTTGGTGCTAGGTTTGAGTTAAGCCCGTAAAAACTCACATTGTAAGGTTTTGGGGTGAACCAAGATAAAACCCTTAGTGTGTTGATCACTAAGTAAAAAGTGATTGTGGTTGAAAATCCTTCAAGTGGGTAAGCTTGAAGGTAGTGGAGTAGGTAAGTGTCGAACCACTATAAATCTTAAGTGTACTTCATTTCTCATTCTTACTCGTTGTTATTCTTGCTTAAGTCATTTAAAAGAATCGCTTCTAAAAATATAAAGAAGTTTCATTAGTTGCAAATCAGTGATCATTATTTCGAAACATACATTAGTAGATTTCGAAACATACCTGCCAGTAAGTATTATTTCGAAACATAGTCATCTATATTTCGAAACATACTTAACAGAAAGGTTTATTTCTTAACATACTTACTTAAGTTTCGAAACATAGAATCTTCCAAGACAAAGTTTTCAAGTTATAATAAAATTTTCTAAAATCCCAATTCACCCCTCCTCTTGGGATATACTTGCCATTATATAGAGCTAACACATTTAATTCTATTTAATTTTGGAGTTAAAAGAACTTTCCAAGGTGGCAATGTAGTAATTTTTAGTTGAGAGAATAGAATTTAAATAGCATTTAATGGCATTTATTTTATGAAAATTAAATGTAAGAGCGTGAAGGTAATTATAGAGTTTTAAATAATAATTTTCTATTATTAGGAATTATTTAATTAGAGATATTATGTAATTGGGAGAATCCATATGTGAGAAGGTTTAGATTTTAAGTCTCCAAGTTAATTAAGAATAAGGACTCCAAATTATAAAAAGAGAAGGAGATGGTCTTCTAAGGTTTTTTTCTCTATATAAAGGCACATAAGTCATAGTTTTCTTCACGCCACGTGAGGAGTAGAGAGTTAAGAAGTTATGAGTTGCAGAAGTTGCTTTGCATAGGAGATTTCTGATTGAGATCGTGTGAGTCAACAAGATTTATCGAGGCAATTATCTTTCCTGTAATCCCTTTCATTACAGGTTCATATTAGTTTCGTTTTCAGATTATTTCAGGTCTTCATTGTAGTTTTCAAATTTATATCAGTAAGCAGAGACATATATATACATATATATATATGCGTATAGTAGTGAAGTTATGAGTAAGTTCTATTATTCTTTCTCCATTTTGGATTGCAAGTTCTGTTACTCCTTCTCCATTTTGGATTGCAAGTTCTATTACTTTTTCTCTATTTTGGATTTTGAGTTGCAAGTTTGTTTCCTCTTTTTATTTCTTTTAGAGGCAAGTTCTCATATATGCATGATCTTTATAGCGATTCAATCAAATATTATTTTTGAATCATCCTTAAAGTTGTTTCATATCGATTGAGATTCGTTTTCCCAAGATTTTATTCAGGATGGTGTAGAATCATTAAGGTTTGTTATAGATTTTAGTCTCTGTTAGCGTTCATGTTCGTCAAATTTAATCGCAGATATCCGAATGAGTTTCAAGTTCTTTGCGTGTGATATCCGGTTGCTCTTTTCTTCTATCCGGATAGGTGTAGAATATCCAGATGCCTTCTTCTGTATCCAGATGCCTTCCTCCAAAGTTAAATTTCATATTCGAATAGTCTCCTGATATATCCAAATGCCACAGTGAGAGATCCTCCGGATGCCTTCCTCCAAAGTTGAATTTCATATTCGAATAGTCTCTTGATATATTCAAATGCCATAGTGAGTTGAATTTCATATTCGAATAGTCTCCTGATATATCCAAATGCCACAGTGAGAGATTCGGATGACCTGAATCATATTTGGATGTCCTAGTTTCTATCTGAATATATCCCAAGATATCTGAATAGCTTCTTATTTGAGCGTCAATGTATCCGAATGAGCCTTCTTCATATCCGGATGTCTTTCTTCATATCTGGATATCCTTCCTGATATCCAAATGGCTTTTTCAGAAATCTAATTGAACTTCCAGAATAGCTTAATTTAAGTTTTATTCAAGTAAAAATATTCGATACCTTCAAATATTGAATTTATATGGCAGAATATAACAAGTTAATCATGCCCATATCACAAATCATAATTCATAGAATCTTTGTATTCCTATATATAGATGAAAATCATATCATGTTCAGCATTATTTTATTATGACACGTTCAGCATTATTTTGTGAGATTATGTGCATACATTTTGGTATGAGCATTGAGCATGACTTTATATGGAGCACTACATATCGTGTACCAACATTTATGTGAGCATTGCATTACATTATGTGCTCCAGACAGCTTAGTCGGCAGGGATCCCATAATATCAGTTTCACTCAGTTATGAGTTACTTGAGTTGCTCGCCTGGTGATGACCAGGGGGCTAGGGGCTTTACCCACAGTATATGCTTATAGTTTTTATGTATGCAGGATTCAGATTAATCATGTATGTGTTATTAGATTATGCGGGTCTATGAGCCAAAGTTGCATACCTACATTTAGTTTACAATTTATGTGCATTACATTTTATGAATGCAAACAGACAGTGATTATACCTCTCAGTACAAGTTCAGTAAGTAATTTATCAGTATCGATGTTCTTCGATTCAGTTTCGGTTATTTTTTCTAGCTTATTACTTGCTGAGCTTTGTAGTTTACCTTGTACTCTTCACCATTCCAGGTCCTAGCAAAGGAGTACCAGATGTGAGGCCTAGTTGCAGTGTTCAGTAGTGTGTGTACGTTGAGCCGCTTAAGATAAAAGATGTCTAGAATTAGTTGATGTCTTATCAGTTTAGGTTTATTTTATATTTCAGTTGAGGGATTGTCCCTTTGACAAAGTTTATGTTTTTCAATTTATGTTGGCTCAAGAGTTTTTATTTCAGTTAACTGAGATATTCATTTATAGTATCAGATTTCAGTTTATCAGTTAGTTTTATTTTATTTCCCTGTAGCACCTCTTCTCAGGCAGTTCTAGGAGAATGGGGTGTTACAGGACGCCATTCACCAGAGAGGTGGAGCTCGAACCTCTCCCTTGTAGATTCAAAGTCCTGTGTATGCAGTAGTACAATGGAGACAGTGACCCTTATGACTACTTGGACGCGTTCAATGTCCAGATGGATTGGCAAACGACCAGCTCGTTGGTCAAGTGCAGCGTGTTTTCAGTGACCTTGAGCGATTTTCCCCAAGCCTGGTTCAGGAGCCTTCCACCTTGCAGCATTAGCAGTTGGGAAGAGTGTCAGCGGAGGTTTCTCAATCAGTATAGGGCATTGAGAAGGCAGCTCGCCCCATTGTGTCATCTCGCCACGGTATTCCAGAGGACAAATGAGTCATTGGAAGGACTACATTACCAAGTTCAAGCACAATGTGAGCAATATTGAAGATCCCTTCGATGAAAGTGTCCTGACTGTGATCTCCATAGGTCTCCGCAAGGATGAGAAGCTCTATGAGAGCATTTATAGGACCCCTGTCAAGGATTTGGGTGAATTCTATAAACGAGCTACCAAGGAGATCCAGTAGGAAAAGGCTTTTGGCTTGAAGAAGCCCGCTAGACAAAAAGAAGAGGTTGGGGGCTCTAATTAAAACAAGAAAAGGAATAACAAAAACAATGGAAAGGAAGCTCAAGGAGATTGCTCAAACAACCAAGTCTCCAAGCAAGCTTGCAAGGCGGAGAAGGAAGAGCGACCTTCACAATCAGGTCGTTTTGACAGCTACAGTGCCTTGTTAGACCCCCAAGAAAGGATCTTCGCCATGGAGAGAAGTAAGGAGGATTTCGAGAAGCCTAACCCGATAAGAACTCCCAACAAATTCAGAAACAAGGAGAAATTATGTGCATACCATAATGAGGCAGGTCATAACACCTCTGAGTGCTGGGCTTTGAGGGATGCCATCGAGGACCTGATCAGGAGAGGTCGGCTGAGGGACTATGTGATGCGACCGATCAATCAGTCTTCTTAGCAACCAACACAGCAACAGCCTTACCCAGATGATGAGTGTGCACTAGCGGTTCAAACAATCTATACAATTCATGGTGAACCTCACCTCGCTGAGACTTCCCACAGATCCCGCGAAAGGTACATACGTGAGGCCAACCACATCTTGTTGGTAGGGTTAAGCGAGCAGGCCAGACTTGCAAAGCGAGTTAGGGTGATGGCAGAGGAGATCATTTTCTCAGAGGAAGATGCCAGAAATGTACACTGGTCGCACAATGACGCCCTCGTCATTCGTGTCTGGATTAATAATGCGGAAGTCCGAAGAATAATGGTGGATACAGGCAACTCGGTGAATGTGATGTACAAAGCTTGCTTTTACCAGATGAGGGTGGGACCGGAGCAGTTGAGCTTATCCCTAGAGCCACTCTATGGGTTCAAAGGAGATGTGGTGGTCCTCGTTGGGCAGATTAATCTCTCTTTTACCATTGGAGATGCAGATCGTCAAGCCACCACATTGACGAAATTCCTTATAGTAGACTGCCCCTCAGCATACAACGTCGTGCTGGGGAGATCGACAATGAATGATTTGGATTTGGTCACTCCGACCAGGTCGTTGACTGTCAAATTCTCAACCTCCAATGGGGTAAGGTGCGTACAAGGTCTTGCAAGGCGTTGCTATGAAGATGCTGTAAAAATGGGGGCTAAAGGAAAGAAGGTGAATGTTGTTGTGAGAGGCGACTCGCGACCTGCCTGCTAGAGAGGTGTTAGCTACGATCTAGACCCTCGCGAGGTGGACTGTGACAGGACCACCGACGAAGTGGAAGAGCTCGAGGATATCTCAGTCAACGAAGTGGATGAAGAAAGATGCCTCAAACTGGGAAAGAATCTGGCTCCCAAGGTAAAGTTCCAACTCACCAATTCCCTTAAAGCTAACCTCGATCTATTTGTATGGAATCACGAGGATATGGTGGGGATAACCCCAGAGGTTATGTCGCACCGGCTCAATGCAGATCCCAGTTACAAGCCAGTGTGTTAGAAGAGAAGACCAATGACTCCTAAACGCTATGTCGCTCTTAAAGAAGAAGTGGACAAACTCTTGACAAATGAGTTTATTAGAGAAGCCCACTACCCGGTCTGGATAGCTAACCCAATCTTGGTAAAGAAGAAGAATAGGAAATGGAAGACCTGTGTCGACTTCACCAATCTGAACAAGGCTTGCCCTAAGGACAACTTTCTTCTCTCTAGAATCGATCAGCTCATGGATGCAACAGTTGGACACCAGCTCCTCAGCTTTATGGATGCTTACTCGTGCTATAACTAGATTCCCATGAACCCCGACGACGAAGAGCACACGTCGTTTATTACCGACCGGGGGCTTTATTATTACAAGGTGTTGGGCTGAAGAATGCTGAGGCGACCTACCAGAGGTTGGTAAACATGATGTTTGAGGCGCTGATCGGTAAGACCATGGAGGTCTATGTTGATGATATGCTGGTAAAGTTAGAGCAAGTAGCCGATCACATTTTTGATTTGGGAGAAATGTTTAAGGTCCTCAGAAACTATCAAATGAAGCTTAACCCGCTAAAGTATGCTTTTGGGGTGGCCTTTAGAAAATTTTTTAGGATTTATGATAAATAATAGAGGCATTGAGGCCAATCTGGAGAAAATAAGAGCCTTGCTCGATATGAGGTTATCCGTACAAAAAAAAGATGTGCAAAGCCTCAACGACCAGGTCGTTGCCCTAAGCCGATTTATTTCTAAGGTGATACATAAATGCGCCCCATTCTTCGAGCTGCTGAAAAAGACACTAGATTTCCAATGGACAGAAGAATGTGAGTTCTCTTTCCAACAGTTGAAGGAGTATATGGGATGAGCTCCGCTCCTCGCCAAGCCTAAAGATGGAGAAAAGCTGACTATATACTTGAGAGTGTCTCAACATGCTCTTAGCACAACCCTTGTTCAAGAGGATGAAGGGGTGCAACACCCCGTGTATTATGTCAGCAAGAGCCTAGTCAATGCGGAGACAAGGTACATGCCGATGGAAAAGCTTGCCTATTGCCTGGTAATGGCATCACAGAAGCTGCGACCTTGTTTTTAGGCTCATTAGATTGAAGTCCTGACCAAGTACCCGCTGAGGCAGATCTTGCAGAAGCCAGACACCTCTGGTTGCTTACTAAAGTAGGCTATAGAACTCGCCCAATTCGATATAGAGTATAAACTGAGGACAACTATAAAGGGGTAAGCTTTGACAGACTTCATTGTTGAGTTCACTAGGCCAATTGAAGAGGAAGCTGAATGCTCGGAAAGATTGTCCTAGGAGCTGTACGTGGACGAATCATCAAGCAAGCAGGAGCCTGGAGCTGGGGTCATGTTGATAAGCCCCAAAAGCTACAAGATCCTCTGTGCCCTGAGATTCGGTTTCTCAGCCACCAATAATAAAGCTAAGTACGAGGCACTGTTAACTGGACTTCGCTTGGCAAAGGAGGTACGAGCTGAGACCCTAGTAATTTTCAGCGATTCTCAGCTGATTGTTAATCAAATACAGGAAGAATATTAGGCCAGGGACACAAAAATGGTGGTATGCTTCCAAAAGGTACATGAGCTCCTAATTACTTTCGAGAAGTATGAGATACGCCAGATTCCCCGTTCTCAGAACTCTCATGCTGATGCATTAACCCGCCTAGCAACTGCCTAAGATGTGGAGTTCTTGGGGGCCATACCAGTAGAGTTCTTGGCTACCCCGAGTACAGAACATCGAGCTAAAATGATGATAATTGATGTGCCCCAAGGCTCATGGATGAATCCCATACTAGATTATCTTCAAAATGGGAAGCTGCCCGAAGATAAGTTGGAGGCACGTCAGTTGTGAGCTCAAACAGCTCGGTATTGTGTTTATGATGATAGACTATACAAGAGAGGGTTTTCAACCCCGCTTTTGAGATGCATTGATGGCACTGACTTCCAAATCGTGCTTGAAGAAATCCATGCAGGCCACTGTGATAATCATGCCGGGGTACTATCATTGACACAGAAGACATTTTGACAAGGATTTTATTAGCCCACAATAAAGCAAGATGTCGTAGAGCTAGTCAAAATGTGTGATAAGTACCAGAGATTTATCAAAGTCCCCAAGCTCCGCCAACCTATTTACAACAGATGAGTAGCCTGTGGCCTTTTGCTATATGGGCATAGATCTGATTAGGCTGCTTGCAACAGCCCGCGGATGGTGTAAGTATGCCATAATGGTAGTTGACTTCTTCATCAGGTGGGAAGAAACCAAAGAGCTTGCGCAGATCTCTAGTTCGAAGGTACAATATTTTATATAGGATAATATTGTTTGCAGGTTCAAAATTCCACGACAAATAGTCACGGACAATGGAACCCAATTCACCAGCGAGCAGTTCATCCAATTCTGTGAATCGTTAGGGATCTAGAAGAGTTTCACGGCGTGGACCACCCCTAAGCCAATGGACAGGTCGAGTCTGTTAACAAAATAATCAAACAAATCTTGAAAACGAAGCTTGAGGCTAGAAATGGGGCTGGGGTGGATAAACTACAAACAGTGCTTTGGGCCTATCGAACGACAGCTCAGAGAAGTACCGGGGAGACCCCATTTTCAATGGTGTATGGGTTTGAGGCTATGATCCCAGCAAAGGATGAGGTGACTAGCTAGCGAAGGGCCACCTTCAATTCAAATGACAATGACGAGGTGCTGATGACGAGGTGCTGGTGACGAGCTTAGACCTACTTGATTAAGCGAGAGATATAGCTCCCATAAGGGTTGTCATCGATCAACAAAGGGTAGCGCGATACTACAATAGTAAGGTCTGGATTCGATGCTATAAGGTTGAAGATCTAGTATTGGGCCTGATACTTCTCGGAGCTCGCAAGGCCAGTGACAGCACACTAAGCCCTAACTGGGAAGGCACCTTTATCATCAAGGAAGACTTGGAAAACAGAGCATATCATTTGGCAAATATGAATGGAGCTATTTTCCCACGTGCTTGGAATGCAGAGCACCTCTGTCCTTAGTTCCAATGAATGTAATTGTTCTTGCCTATGCTCTGTCTTTTTATTGCAAGTAATTTTCATAATTTTGATTGGAGTTTATGAATTTTATCCATTATCGATATTCAATTGAGTATCTCTAAAATAAGGGGTTGAGAAACTATGGTTTGCGAGCTGGAGCCCATCAACTTAGCCACTGTGCTATGGTTTACGACATAACTGAGCATTCATCTTAGTCCCTCCTCCTCAGATCATGGTTTGTGAGTTGAGAACCATTCATCTTGATCTAATGTCATGGTTTGGTACCTATTGAGCAACCACTTCCGTAAATGATTTCGAGCTAAGGGCTCGCTAGCTGGGGTCCTTTCATCTTGACTTAAGTCAAGGTTTGCGACCTACCTGGGTGTTCCCTCTCAGCTCATTTAAAACTTGTAATAAGCCATGGTATGTTAGCTAAGATCGTAGTGCGATCTATTTGAACATATAAATTGGCGGTGCAAGTCATTTAAATTTGTAAAAAAAAAAAAAAAAAACGTGGTTTGTGAGCTGAGAACCATTCATCTTGACCTAATGTCATAGTTGGTACCTACTGAGCAACCACTTCCAACAATGATTTCGAGTTAAGAGTTTGCTAGCTAGGGTCTTTTCATCTTGACTCAAGCCATGGTCTACAACCTACTTGGATGTTTCCTCTTAACTCGATAAATTTGTAAAAAACCATGGTATGTTAGCTGGGATCAACTTATGATCCACCTGGGCATATAGCTTGGCGATATATGTCAAATAAATGGGAGTCACAGTATGTCAGTTGAGATCGCAACGCGATCTACCTGGACATATATCTTGGCAAGGTTTTCATTATAACCTATATGCTATTTCGTCAGGACGTGTTAGCTGAGGTTCGTCTTGATTTACCCAAGTGGTTGTTCGCAACCAATTGGACATGTATCCTGATTGTCAATTATTACATTCATCAATCACAAGTTGTTCAGCCATGGTATGTTATCTGAAAACGTAAAGCGATCTACTTGGACATGTATCTCAGCAAGGTTTTCAATATGATTCGGATATTATTCTGTCAAGACGTGTTAACTAAGTGTTGCCTTAGTTTGCTTAAGTATGGCTGTTCGCGACTTACTAGACACATAATGATTATTGGTGTCTATTGTTGATGAATTATTTTAAGCTTGCTAGGCTGCGAGCTGGGAATTCTTTGGGTCTATCTTAACTTATGTTCGGAAGATTCATTCTCAATTTATATTCTTAAAGACTTCTTCCAGGTTATACTCCCGAGCTTATCCTGATATACAAAAGCTTCTTAGAGCTTGTTTTTTAAATTATCATGAAGATCAACTCAAGTTATATCGTGGAGATCGTTTTAAGTTAACTCGCTTAAACTCTAAGTTTGGTTAGCTTGAGTTTGTGAAAATATTCTTAAAGCGAAAGGCACATGCTCAAAAATACTCGAATTCATTGAAGAAGTATTTGTATTTAAAAAAAAAAAGAAGAAAAAAAGGCAAAAATAAGCCTAGCTAGGAGGAGCTGTTGCTGCAGCTGGCTAGTCCTCGGTGTGGGCAGATGGTGGAGCGACCTTGTTTTGACCTGGCGATGCGAAAGCCTCGGCATCCTTGGCAGCATCGGCCGCAAACCATTTCACCTCCTTGGCAGCCTCTTCACCGAAGAATGAGAAGTCCATTTCTAGATGCTTCAACCACAAGATGTAGAGAAACACTAAGCAGGTGTAGGATACGACTTCTTCGCGTGCTTGGTCTATCCAGGCTTCCACACCCGCTTTGATCTCATTGATGGTCATTGTAAGACCCCGTTTCGGCATAAGGTTGCCACATAATTTCAGTGAGATTAAAACATTGAAAAATGGGTTTAATAGTAAAATAAGTCGCCGAATCGACTGTAGGGAATGCGCCGAAGTATAATTGGCTATGAAAAATAGTATGGTCTCGATGAGTATTTTGAGATAGGATTTATGGAAGTAAAAGAAATTTGAATTGAGATGGTTTTCGGTACAGCTAAAATATAATTTCGTTTCAAGCTGAAATATCGAATTATCGTAAGAGACTTTTGGAAAGTCAACAGAACGTTGAGGGGGCTCCGATTTTTCGTAAGGATTAACCCTTTAGTGGTTGCGGGATGAATTAAGGGCCCGGTGAGGACCCGAGGGCTAAAATCGTCCTTGTCAAGTAAATTCGAAATTATTAATTATGGATTTAGAGCATCCTAATGCAAATTAATTGGACGTTCAAGGGTGTTTTTGCAATTTAAGGAATTCTCTAATGATATAAGAATGAATTTTGAGGACCAAATGTGTAATATACACATATTAAATATATATAATATAGGTGTGCGTGTGCTATGTGTGTGCCCGCGTGATGGCAATGAGGGACAAAAATGCATGCGAAATGGAGGCGCCGGAGACATCTTGCGGCTCGATGGATTTGGCTTTTCAATTGAGAGGATATGTCATGTGTGCGTGTGTGCTGAAGAAAGCTTCTGGGAAGCTTCATGATCGATCAAGTGATTTGAGGGAGAGGGATTCGTGTATAATGTAATATATATATATATATATATATGGAAACGAAGAAGAAATGAAAACAAAGAGTTGCAGAGGGAGAGCCGTGAGGCTTGGCCGACTGAAAGAATGGAAAAGAGATCAAGATAGAGAGATTAAGAGAGAGAGAGAGAGAGTGGGTTGGAGTGGTGGCCGAAACCAGCAAGGGGAAGAGGGCAGCGGCCATGGTCGCCAGCAGCAAGCTCGATCAGCCATGGCAGCGGCTTGAAGTCGCGATGGAGGAAGGCCGAGCAGCAAGCTTCCAGCAACGAAGCAGCAGTAGCAGCTGGTGAGGAAGCTCGGAGGAGGCCAAAAATGCAAAGTGGAAGGCGACCAAAATGAGTCGCATAGTCGCAGCAGCCATGGTCGCGAGCAGCGGCTGGGCACGTCAGCGTGCATGCGAGCGGGTGAAGAAGAAGAAGAAGAGGAAGAGAAGAAGGAGAAGGGAGAAGAAGAAGAAGGAAGAAGAGAAGAAGAAAAGAAATGAAAGAAGAAAAAAAGAAAAAAATGAGAAGAAGAAGAAGAAGGAGTTGCAGGTGGCTCGCTGGAAGAAGGGAATAAGAAAGGTTGAAGAAGATGAAGGAAATAAAAGAAAAAGAAAAAAAAAGGAAATAAATGGAGAAAAATCTCGAAAAGTGTGGAAAAAATTCTAGAAAAATAAGAAATGTAGATTTATGATTATTCTGGACGTTTTGGGGAGAGAAAATTGTTTGGGCACTCATTTCGAGGTCAGAGCGCGCATACCGAGGAAGACCGAGAGGCTAAGTCAAGGTAAGCAAAATTTCTTAAAAAATTTCAAAAATTAAGAAATATTATTTTATGCATTTTCATAATGAAATATTTGAGAAAATAGTTAAGAAATGTTTAGTTTGGATTTATTGAGAAAAATAGGAAGAAATAGGAAGAAAAATAAAGGACATGCAAGAAATTACGAAAAATAGGTTTTAATACTTATTTAAATAAATATGATGATTAGGATGCTTTGAGGCTTAAGTTGAAGTGACTTGTGCAAGTTTTGAGGTTGGCACGTAAATCGAGACAGTCGCACTTGAGGTTAAAAGCACGCTTCTCGAGGTTTAAGCAGACTTCAAAGGTAAGCTAATTTTCTCAAAATTTAATTTATTTATGAAAACTATTTTCTGAAACGTGCCCTATTGTTTGAAATGAAATGCCTATATGTTGAAATGATGTATCTTTCAAAGTATGTTTTGACATGTTGACATGTTATGTTACGATGTGTTTGCACGTAGGTGCATTGACATGTTATGATGAGATGCATGCATACATAAACGTTACCATCCATCATGCATTGCATATGTTTGAGAGTACGAACAAGCAACGTTGGCTCAAGCGGGTATGTATGTTATACGTCGGCTCAGGCCGGTATGAAAGTTGTTAAAGGCTTGTCGGCTCAAACGGCCAAGTGGACAGGACATTGTTGCATTTTGCACTCACGCATGCAAATTTTTAAATGAATGCTTACTTAGATGATTCATCATCTAATTTGGGCTTTGGCCCTGAAATATTCAAATGTTCCAGATGGAGATTGCAGCAAAAACGAAGATGAATGGGGCATGAAATGGCACTTGGCAAAGTGCATGATGAGATGAATGTGAAATGAATGTGAATGAAATGTATGATATGTAGCCCATGTATGTAAGTTCTGCTACTTTGTTCTCTGAACGTTTTGAAAGTCCATGATGTAAGATGTGATTTATGATTGAAGTTTAAGGAATGATAATGTATAACCCTATTTAGGGTTAATGTTGGTTAAGAGCTTATGTGATGTATTAAGTTATGTTGAGGACTTATGTCCATTAATGAATAACCTTGTATTAAGGATTAAGTTCAAGAAGCGATGCTGTAAGAGTTGATTTATGATTAATGTTAAGATGTCAGGTTCGATTTTAGCTTTCGCATTTGATATATATGATGATTCTCTTTTGGGATAAATGTATGGAAATTTTGGGATGGATAAGAGCAATGATATGAATTAGCAATAGTTTTAAAAAAAAAAAATTATTATCCTAGTTTAGTAGCACCTGAAAAGTGGGGCGTTACAATTGGTATCAGAGCTTAAGTTTATTTGGGAGCCTTAAGTGGTTCTGATACATTTGGTATCAAAGTTTAACTCTCTTTGGAGACATAAGAAAAGTTTGATTAGGAAATAAGGAACCTGGTATGGTTCGATTAATGTTTTTGGAGAATAGAATTTGAAAATTTGAAGTTTGATTTTGATGATAAGATAAGGATCTCGAAATTGGTGAAATAGGAATTGAAGTAAAGTTACCTTGAAGAAGGAAATGATAGGAAATTGAGGATTCATATGTTGATTTGAGGTTATTAGTTAAAATCATTACGATGAATGATAGGGTAACTGATAGTAAGAATGGTTGAATCATGAACGGTTCGTAGAATGAAGTCCCTACTCAGAGATTCGGGAATTGTCAATTGAAGTTTTAAGGGTTATTGATTTGAGGATCTAACCTTGTTAAGCGATAGAACAGCTGGTCGAATGATCAAGCTATGAAAGATAGGGTCCGATGATATGGTTCGATAAATGTTTAGAAAAAATATAATTTGAGGATTCTGAAAGTAGATTTTTAATGATAGGGATATTGAATTAAGAATCTTGAAATTCGGTAAGATTACCTCAAGGAAACGACTCATGGGATCTAGTTATATATGTTTTAACTTAGTGGGTAAAGTGATCAAGGTGTAATCTTAAGCCTCAAAAGGTTTTTGAGTTGAAAATTTTAGTTTATCCTCGATTATGATGTGAGAAGAGTCATTATGAAATTGATAGTATAACTTTTGTAGATGAATGTATATAAATGTTGTGACGGCCTGTGATGATCAAAAGTCTGGGTTCGACCTAGAGATGAGGCATGTAGTTTGAGGACCTAAGGGTCTAGGTCAAGGCAAAGGATATAATGACATTCGATAATTCAAGGGATATATTTAGCCAATGCTATTTAGCTAAGATGATAGGTCCAAGTCCCAATAGACTAGGGTGCGAGGTATGCCATTAGCGTGTTGAACAAGGTTGGAAAGAAATCAACCCAGAATAAGATGGACGGTTTTGTGAAGACACGATCCAAGGAAAGATGAGTAAGTAATGTCTTGAGTATGGATTGTGTCGTATTTAAAGAATTGTATATGGGTTTGTGGTCATCTTGTGAGTTGGTTATGAGACGAGGATTGAAAGGCTCGAGAGGTAGATTGACCTCGTTGTCTAGTATGGCAATGCTAAGTGAGATCATGAGCGGGTTGTGTAACACCCCGCTCCAACCGAGGGGCGTTAATATATGCGGAATAAACCATCATGAATTTCGGGGAAATATTTTTTTTCATAAATATGTAATAAAAGCGTCTGCTCGTGAATAGTGCACCAGGTAAGTTCCCAAGAAAGAGAGGTGGGTCACAAACGAACACACTTAAGTACCAAATCTTTTCTTAGCCAGAACTAGCCTAGACATGCACATTTCACCACATAACACTTAAATCCATAACTTCCCCGACAATTCCAATTACCTTCTCAGCATATCAAACTTTAAAAACATCAAGCTAAGACAGGTAATATCTTTACACAATACAAATGCAGAAGCTAGATCGAAACCTGATGTAATACATAACCGAAATCATCTTATATATAACATCAAAACTGTATCATCGTCTAACATCATCAAAATGAAGTACATATAATCTAAAATATATGCTACTATCATCTACTAGTTGCCGTCAGTCCTCAGCAATTCCTTTCCCTTTAGAACAGCCGCTACCACCTGGAACGTTAGAATATTCTAGGGACCAAAGTCCAACATAAGATGATGAATCATCAAAGTGAGAGTCCAAAACGTTTTCATGAATGTATGCAAGATATGAAATAACATAATATCATGACAAAAACCCGACCCAAGAGAAACCCACCAAGCACTTAACCCTAACCGGGGAAAATGCAATCTCTCTAAAGGCAACACAACAACATTGACACATTGGCACAATACAGTCCTGGCTTAAGAGGAAGCAACGTCAATGCATAAACTCGGGAATCACCCCGTCATCATTACGGTCCCACTCAGAAGCTTACGGAGCACAAGCCAAACTTAATCCTGGCCAAATGATGATCAACACTATCCACGTCCACCTTGGAAACAATACTACCGCGCAAGGAATCTGGGGTGGTGTCCACTCGCAGCCCCCTCTTGCCGGTCCGAAGTGGTGTACACTCGCAGCCCCGCCACTTGTCGACTCGCAAGGGTGGTGTCCACTCTCAGCCCCCGTCACAAGTGGGTATTTTTCCTTGGCACGTTTCCCTAGTGCTACCACTTCAAGTGCCACCTCATAAGTTGACATCCCAACCCAAAACAAGCCAATGATCATGTGAAACAAGAATTCATGTACATAATTTTATCACAAAAAATTCAATGCACATGCATAAACCATTTCGGGACAAATCCCTATGAAACCAACCATAACAGGTACAAAACATTCACATGCAGCAAAACATTTGCATGGATTAAATCAAGTTTAAGAGAATAACTTTGAATAAACAATTTTTGGGGTCAGAACAGCTCACAAGTCAAAACAAAGTTGTATGCAAGTAGGAAAACTCACCTTTTTGACAAAATCCAAAGTACCTCGAAAAGCGCGCACTACCTCGATTTGCGTGCCCGATCTCGTTTTTCGTGCCAACCTCAAAAGTTGCACCAACACTCAACTCTATGCCTCAAAGTACCCTAAACATCATTTAAATATCATAAATCTTATTTTTCTCATAATTTCCTTATTTTCTCTATTTTCTCCCATTTTTCTCTCTAGAAATTCCAAATAAATAGCAATCAAACTATTTTCTCCAATGTTTCTTCACCAAAAATCATTATAACCTATGAACTTCAAGATAAAATTACTGGACTTACCCGGATGGTGCGTTTGCACGCAAAACGATGCACTTTGGTGCTAGAATCGAGACGACAAAAGCTCCAAATCCAAAACTAATTGCACACACTTCGAGATCACGAAATTCTAGGAATTTAGGAATTTTTCTCACACTTTTCCATGTAGGGACGCGCCCTCACGCGCCGAAGGAAGGAAGCCCACGCGCCTGCGCGTGAAAGCCGCGCGTGTGATGCACGCGACCTTTCTTCTCCGGCGAGTTGGCTCGCCGGTCGGTGCTGGAAATTGACCTCGATCACACCACGACGAAGCCAAGGTCCAGTCGATCCTAATGGTGGTTCTTGATGCTCGAAAGGAGGTTCGGAAGGGCCTCAATCGGCTGGCCAAAGCTTCGGCCGACTCGTCCGCCTAGGGCTCCGGCGACTTCGAGATCTCGCTCATTTTCACTCCTTTGCTCACCAAAATCTCCAGATTTGCTCTACTATGTCTGAGGAGCAAAAGCCCCTTAATCAAAGCTCTCGATTTTTCCTCTAACTCGCCCGATTTGAAGCTTTTATTTTCTAAAAATTCGGCCACTTCGAGCTCCTATTTATAGGCATTTTCGACACCTCTAACGCCCCAAATCGGATAGCCCACGAACCTTAGAGCACATCCCTTCCCCAGATCGACCTCGAGGCAGCCCGTGTCGACCAAGAAAGCCCTTGCATGCGCGCGACAATCCGACCAGTTTTCTGGTCGGTTATTTCTTCAAAATCCGACCACTCGAGTGGTCTTTTCCGGCCAATCCTTTAAGCAAAAAGTCTCCCCCGACCATCCTCTTGCAAACCTCGTGGCCGAAATCCATGGTCGGCGACCGTCCGTGGGCTGGTCGGATTTCTTGGCTTCCATTTTTGCGATTTTGCAGTTTTGGCCTCCCAGATTTTGGTATTCTCATTTTGGCCCTCTTTCACTTAACCCCTAGACTTTTTGTAATTGCCATTGGGTCCCTTGAGTTTCAATCTTTCAATTTCCTCTTTGGAACTCTTTCAAAAAATGACATTTTGAATCCCCTCGAGCAACTTTGAAAAATTGTACTTAGCCCCGAATCTTCGTTTCGGCCTCAAATCCATTTATTTCTTCCAAAACTCACTGAAGGGTTGCTCTACTCGACGAATCGAAGCTTCCCTAAGCTTCCATTTCCATTTCGGGAGCCTCCTACGATCATTCGGTTTTACAGCCTATTCCACAGTTGTATTTTTGCTGTACCGAAAACTATTTCCGATTCAAATTCTTTCGATGCCATAAATCATCTCTCAATTTACTCGACACTACCATATCATTTTCTTTAGGCATCTCGACTCCAGGATACTCCCGGAAGTCGATTTAGTCAATACATCGGGCTATTCTGATACTTAATTTCCTCAAAATTTAATTTTTCTAATAAAATACTATTTCTTAAATAACCCAACGTTCTCGGGTATTACAGGTTGTGTTCGTACCTGTCTCGAGGATATGGTTGGGTTGCATAGTAAGAGTTATCCGATGTGTGAAATGGACAGGGTAGACTTAATGTATAGGTGTTACCTATATGGTGACGGGATCACCAGCATTGATGAGAACCTAGTCAGCAAAATTATGACTACGGTTTAGTGTGCCAAGTGATCTTGAAGATTCGTAATGAGACTTTAAAGTTCTTCAAGAAAAAATCTAGAAGGTTTTTGGGTAATGTCGTTAAGAAAAATAGAGATTGAATCTCTTAAGTTGTGAAAGCTATGATCCAGCAAGGATTGAAGTATCATGAGTGAGGTAAGTTCCTACGTTCTGGTTAAGTGAAGTGATTATGAATGATTGTCATTGCGATTATGTAAATCGATTGACGTACTTGAGAAAGACAAGTGATGGCAGATGTGTCAGGATGATGGGTCACAATAGAAGCAGCTATAGATCCAAATTGACTTTTTGATGATATGGGTATTGAGATGAGGGTCTTGGAATTGATGATTATATTGGGTAGTTCTCGAATAGCGTTGAGCATGAGGATAATATTAGGAACTCGTAGGGAGTATCACGATGGATGTTGAGGGCAAGAATTGCTTCCTAGGTCGTGGGAGCATGAGGCTCTGTGACGATAAACGCGAGATCAAAGTTGATTGTTGTAAGCTTAAGAAGTTTCGAAAAGTTGGATGTCCTGATAGATTTCGGGAGGCGAGTCAAAAGTTTTGGAAAGAGGTAGTCCGAACAAAGATCGGTAACCTGAATAAGCAACTTCGAAAAGGATTGAGGATCTGTGAGATTTGGAGATTTTGTTTAGGTGATAATGATGTCACAGATTGTGTGGACTAAGAGGCTAGAATAGTACGAATAAAGTTGATAGCTCTATTGTCAAGACGATTAGACAATTGGAGTCAAGGAACAAGTTTAGTTGAGTAACTAGGAGATTGTGAGTTAACAAGTGAACGTGTGCTACAATTGATTGGAAGTCAAAAGAGCTGATGGTTAAATGGGAGGAAAGAAATTAGATGATTTCCTTATGGTAAAGTATGATTATAGTCAATTGGTATGAGATGGTGCCTTAAGGATCGAGCATGATTAAAGTCGATTGATAGGAAATGTTATCACTCGAGGATTAAGTCAAGTAATTTGAGGATCAAATGGTTAATCTGATGATATAAAACATTGTTTGAGGATCACTTTAAGAAGTGTGAGGACTTATTTAGGTTATGGATATATGGATGAAAAGATATTAGTATGTCAATTAAGTAACAAATGTTATGAGCAAGTAATGCAAGGATATTAGTATTGGTAGAATTGGAAGACATTGATAGATTTCGATTGACATGAAAAGTTAGATTACAAAATGAAGATTTGGAGACAGATGGAATTTATTTCTTGAGCCTCAAGCTCCCACGACATTTGTTGGGTACAAACGTAGCTATTTTACGACGTTTGTATCACGACATTTGTTCCTCTCGGCTATTTATACGCCCAACTTGAGCGATTCCAACTGTTGGATCAAAATGGCTTATGGCATGCCCCATATCCACCGGTTGCATGACGGCTCATGGGCCCTGCGACAGTAATCATGCACTGTAATAGGGGAATGTTCACATTGAATGCATCTCACACAAGACGTGCGACATGAAACGACGTGATTTGAAGCGATTGAGCACAAGTTTGAAATGTGGATTAACAATTGGAATAGCTGGCACACGTCAGCTCCCAGTCTGAAGATCGCATTGTGAGGTGGGGGCTTGTGTTATGGGTATTTTTCGCACTACTTCTTATGGGTTGAACACAACCCAGTAGGTCACCCCAATCGCTATAAGCCCAAGGCCAAGCTCGTCAGAATAAGGTCACACGTCGCCGAGATTCGAGCTCAAACTACGGAACCAAGCGAGCTCCCAATAATGCTCTCAGCTCGTTGGCCTAATCGAGCGAGGTCTCAGCAACACTTCCAGCTAGCTGGCCTAGTCCTTCAGCTCGCATAACAACAAAATCGCAGAACAATCGGAGGCCGAGACCCACCTACTTTATTTAAGGCAAACCAGATCCCTAGTACTACGGATCCCACTTCCGATTTTATGGAATCGATAATGACATCTTGTCTCCATAATATTATTCTATTATTTTAGATTTTATATAAATTGTAAACACCCCACACTATAAATAAGGGTAAAAAATTATTGTAAAAGGTAGAAGAAATGATATACTGTTATTTTGCCGGAATACCTAGAGAACATTCATGGAGTAGGCATCGTTTTGGCCAAACCACATAAAAACTTCCCTTGTAATTTCTACTTTATTTCTCTTTTTTGCGTTTTGACTTATTTTCTCATTGCCGGCCTACAAATTACAGTCGACTAATTCTGAACGTCGACATTACTAAATTGGTATTTTAGCCTTTAAGAATTATAAATAATTATAATTTTAAATTTGTGAAATTATTATAAAATTATAAATAAAATATGTTGTACGGGTGGAGTCACTTATTTTAAGCTATTTGCATAAATTTTTCATGATTTAAAAATATTTTTACACATTCTCGGGATTTAATTTTTCACATAAACACTTTTTTCCGTTATAAATAAAGTTAATTTAAAATGTATTAAATTAGATTAAGCTAATCAAACAGAAATTAACTAAAGTTAAGTTAATTAAACTAAAATTAATTGACAATAAAATGAAAAAATCAGCCACCAAAAGAGACTCTCCATCGGCTAAATGGGTCGGCAGCTGAAGGTTTTGACAGCAAACGGGGGAACCAACAACCATCGCGAGGGTTTGCTAGCAAAGATTTTTCTCCCCCTTCTCGTTGGAACCAACCCAATTTGGTCGTTGACTTTGCTCAATGCTTTTCTTCCATTTTCTAATTTTATTATTGGTTAAATTCAATTTTACTATGGGAAAAGTGTTTTTAAGGAATACCATACCATTTAATTAGTCCAAAAATAATTTTATTTTCATTTTTACTGGATAAAATTTTAATTTCTGAATCGTAGATTCATAAAATAATTTCTTATTATTAAAAAGTTTTATTATAATTATTATTAAAATAATAATAATAATAATAATAATAATAATAATAAAGCAAAAAACACCGGGCCTTAATGGCCTTAGGTCGGCTGGGGCGTGTTTGGTAGAAGAACGAGTTCGTGTGTGCCGAATGGGCATCTCCTCAGTGCAAACTACAAAGCCATACATCTCTCTCTCTCTCTCTCTCTCTCTCTATCTTATCCTAAACCAACCAACCCCCCCCCCCCGCGTCTCTTTCTCTCTCTTTGGTTTGCTCGATCTCCGAGAGTCTGCCCTTCGGCTTCGTTCAGATCAGGTACCCGACTTTGGCAGTAGTATTGTTGGTGTAATCTATTGATAAATGGTATAAATTGCTGAGGTCTTGTGATGAACACTCTAGGTGTTGCAGAGTTGTGGATTGATTTTGGTAATTCGTGTCTAATCTGCCAAAAAAATACTGGAAGTAATTTGCGGATTAATTGTGCTTATTGATGCGAGTTTGTTATTGTGATTTGTGAATTGAAAGCATCTTTATGATGTTGTTTTTCCCCCCTTACTTTTGTTTCTGTCAATTAACAGCTTATGCTATACGTCAATATATGCAAATCTATTGGCCGAATTAGCCAACTCAGTTACTTCCTTTTCTGTTACATCTAGGGCTCAGGTTTCGTAGGTTTGGTCTATGTCTATGATCCAGTTATTTCTGTGAAACTTTTCTCTTAAGGGTTTTGAATTGATATAAAAGTGAAATATGCCCTGACTAGCCACTGAATCTTGATTTAAGATGGTCCTTAGAGGCTGGAGGTAGGGATTGAGTGAGATGTTAGGTTAGATTGGTGAAGAATGACGTTCAGTTAAAACGAGTTGGGAATTCAGTGATTAAGAGTAATGATATGCATTCTTGTATATCATTTTGTCATTGAGAATTGAGTAACCAATGTATATATTTCTATATTATTCCATAAAATTATATTTTCAAGTAGCGGTGTGCAATAAAATGATTCAAAGAAACAAATATACAGACATGGGTGCACACACAGGCACATAAAATCTGATCAAGTTTTGAAGGGAAAAGTGGAGTGGAGATGGTGAAGGAGAGGAGAAAATTTGAGAAATGTTTGTGTATTAGAGAGCCTGCCTTTCTCTCTAGATACCTATATGTCATGGCCCTAGGTTTTACTAGGGTTTAGAACGGGATTTTGGAGGAACTTGAAGAAGAAAGAATAGAATGGAGGGAGAAAACATAACAGAAAGAGGGAGAAATTGAGAAGAAAGGGGGAGGGTTCCGATGAAACAGAGAAGGAGATAAGAGTTGAGAGAGAAAACATAATGGATTCACTCAATCAATCAATAGCTACCTATTTCTATTCAACTACTTATTTATAGGCTATTTACATCTATGCAGTTATTACCAAACTAATCAACTAACAAACTCAAGTACGCACTACATAGCCTAAAGTACAACTAAGGGAAAATTCTGTTACAACCCTAGGGCTTGGCTAGGGTTTAGGAAGTAAATTGGTAAAGATCATGAGGAAGAAAGAGTAGAAAGGGAGGGAGAGAAAGAGCAGATTAGAAAGAATTGAGGGAGAAGAGAGAGCTAGGAGAATTGAGAGAGGGAAATGGAATTCAATTATCATTCAAAAGCTCCATCCTCTAACTACTACAACCTATTTATAGGCTTACAATTGAAGGTGCTAACGGTTATAACATAAATACAAAGGCAAAGGAAAACATGTAATATGTATGAATATTGTATCCTTGGGAATTCCTTGGGGTCGTAAAAGGTTTCTTGTCCCTAAGAAACTTATTCCAACCGAACCATTGTTTTTTCATCCAATGCCCATCTTCACCATCTGGTTTCTCCTTCGCCTTTTCTTGTTATTATCTCTTAATTTCCTTTTTCTTTTGCTTTTCCTTTTCTCTTTCCTTAGCAGTAACAACTATGACTTGCTGTAACACCAAGTCCAGCCATCCACCTCTTCCCTATTGTCATTGAAAATGGTTTGAATTGATCTGTCATTCCTGCAATCATATCATTTCCAATCATAGAAAGGAATCCCAACTTCTCTGTAGGCCAAAATTGGATTTTACGCTACAGCTCTCCAATTGATACCAAAGGATACAACCCTTCTCCAATATCCGAACTCCTGAACCATCTGGCAGCAGCCTCCTTTTCCATTATCTTTTGAACCGCATGGCTGTTCTCCTATTTAGTCAGCTTCAATTGTACGTCCTTAGTCTCCTGCTTCTTTCTTTGGTCCAAGTCCTCGTTAGAAAGTTGTCTTGCATCAGTGGCATGGAACATGGAACCTATCTGCAACTCCATCCCCATCTTTCATTGCTTCTTCATTAGCTTTGGTGTCAACTCCCTTAGAGCCATTGTAAACGTGTTCAGTATCAACTTCCTTAGTTATATGTGGTCCGTTACGAACTTGTAAACATGTTCAGTATCAACTTCCTTAGTTATATGTGGTCCGTTACGAACTTGCGAGCTGCTCTTATGATAACTTTCCGGTAGCTATCCAAGTACACACCACAGCCTAAACTACAACTAAGGGAAAATACAAAGAAAGGAACAATTACTACTAATGCCCTTGGGGGTTGTGACACTATAGTGGTGAGTGTGTTGAAGGGAGACTATAATGTTCTGCAACACATGTAGATAGGTTTGATGATAGTAAAAAATTGCTACTATAATTGGAGAATGAACTTGATGAAATTGTGCATGTTGGTAATAATATGAGAAAACACCGATTTGTTTTAGCAAATTCATTGGTTTTTTAGATTGAACCATGGAATATGCATGACAATTGTAAACCACACACACACAGTATTGCAAATTGAGCTGCTGGATGTGCATCCTCTTAACTCAAGAACAAAGCTTGGAAGAGCTAGCAACCAGATTTCTTCCTTTTTAAATTTAGAATAGGCATTAACATCATTGAGAGTCTTAGTTGGTAGCAATAGTATGGTGGTGTCACGGCCTCAGCTTGACAATAAGAGTTCCTCCAAATCCGATGGGGATTGTGAGCGATTTAGAGAAATAGAGAGAGAAAGAGAACTAGAAGGAGAGAGAACAGAGAATGGAAAGAGAGAAAACAGAATTCAATATTCTCATTCGCTATCTTCCATCGTGGAATGGAGCGGATATATATAGGCCGTTTGGAGGAGATATTCTCTTGTCAGAGATGGGCCCGCACCTGGTACAATTCTAACAAACTATATTCCTCTTGCCTCCCTACACATGGCCAATCCTTACTCTAGTAGCGCTAATATAGAAATAGCGAAGTAAGTAAATGCAGAAATTAAAAATGGAACTGAATTAAGGGTTGAATTCGTGACAACTCCCCCTCTGTTAGCCATTTCTTATCCTCAAGAAACGCTAAGGAGGCTGGCAGCTCGTGGGAACTGCTTGAGGAATTTCGGAAGGTATTCCCATGTGCTGTCTTCGGATGTGCTGCCATGCCATTTGACCAGTACTTGGATGAGTGGAGCCCTGTGTCTATACACTACCCTTCTGTCGACAACAACCTCTGGTTTGGTTCTTATACTGACTTCTTTGGGGAGGGCTAGTAATACAGAACTCGTTGGTTGAGCCCCCACCGACTTCTTTAGGAGTGAAACATGGAAAATAGGGTTAATTTGTAACCCTGGGGGAAGCTTCAACCGATAGGCCACCTTCCCTACCTTGGCTTCAATAGGAAATGGTCCATAATACTTGGGACTAAGCTTAGTGATCCTTCCTCGAGAGATTGACTTTAGGTGGTTATACCTCAACCTTAGATACACTTCATCCCCCTCTTCGAACTCCCTCTCACTCCTTATTCGATCATCATTTTGTTCCATCCGATTCTGGGCCGAGGCTAACTCTTGCTTCAACTATTGTGTTATCCTCCTCTTTTGTTGTAAATAATCTTCAACTGAAGCCACATTAGAGCCTCCTCCAACTGCCAGTTGAATGGGTGGTTCACTCGAAGAGAGCCTCAAAAGGGGACATTTTAATTGACGAATGGTGGTTGGTATTATACCACCATTGGGTTAGGGACAACCACTTATGCCACTCCTTAGGCTGCAGCAAGCAGACGGATCTTAGATATGTTTCAAGGCTTTGCTTCACCCTCTCAGTTTGGCCATCAGACTGAGGGTGATATGCAGTAGACAAATTCAATTTCGTTCCCAGAGACTTCATCAGCTCCTACCACATCAAGCTGGTAAAAATCTTGTCCCTATTAGAGATTATGGTCTTAGGGGCCCCGTGCAATTTAATCACCCAATCTAAAAAGATCCTAGCTACATCTTGAGCCTTGTAAGGATGAGTCAGCTCTGTGAAATGTTTCAAATTTAGTCAACCGGTCTACCACAACTAGGATGTTGTCCTTACCTTCTAACTAGGGCAGTCCCTCCACAAAGTCCATCGAGACACTAGACCAAGCCTGATTTGGGATGGACAAAGGTTGCAGTAACCCAGGGGAGGCCATTGTCTTTGATTTACACCTCTTGCATGTGTCACACCTTCGAATCGGTTCTTTAATCTCTGCCTTCATTCTTGGCCATTGGAACACTTGTTTAATCCGAAGATAAGTATTATGCTCCTCCAAATGCCCTCCTAGTGGTGACTCATGCAAGGCTTGAAAAATTCTTTCCTTAATCCTTGTGTTCTCCCTAATTACAATCCTCCCATGAAATCTCATCAACCCTTGATTTAGTGTATAGCCTTCCGTCTCCTGAGCCCCCATAGTCAATTTTTCCAATATAGCCTTGATCTTGTTGTCTCCTTCATAACTGTCGATGACTTCTTGATACCATTTGGGGCCATGATGGTCATAGCTGATAAATTTCCTTCCTCATGACATCTGGAAAGTGCATCGGCTTCCTTATTCTCCTTTCCTTTTCAGTATTGAATCATATAATCTAGGCTTATCAATTTAGTCATCCCCTTTCTTTGCAGCTGTGTTTGAAGTTTTTGTTGTAACAAAAACTTTAAGCCCTCGTGGTTTGTCTTTTTGATGAACTTATTTCCCTCCAAGTAATGTCTCCAGCCATAAGTACAGCCAAAAATTCCTTTTCATAGATGCTGAGTCCCAAGTGTTTTGGATTCAATACTTGGCTCAAGAAGGCTAGCGGTCTCCTCTCTTGAACTAGCATTGCCCTTACCTCGGTTCCACTAGTATCAGTTTTCAGAATGAAGGGTTTATTAAAATCTGGGAGCCCCAACACTGGTACTTTGCTCATAGGCCCCGTAAGGTTCTCAATGGCTTCCTTTGCTTTCGGGCCCCAATTGAAACCTCATTTCTTCAGCAAATCAATCAATGGTTTGTTGATAACTCCATAATTTTGCACAAACCTGCGGTAATACTCGGTTAATCCCAAGAATCCCCTCAAAGCTTTCACTGTTGTAGGCCTTGGCCAAGTCACCATTGCCTCCATCTTCTTTGGATCAGTGCTTACTCCCCCATTTGATATGATGTGCCCTAGGTACTCTACTTGTCTTTGGGCGAATGCGCACTTGGACTCCTTAATAAAAAGCTGGTGGTTTCTTAGGATTTCAAGGGTAAACTTAAGGTGGGATAGGTGTTGTTCAAAGGTAGGGCTCTAAACAAGTGTATCATCAAAGAATACCAATATGAATTTGCGGAGATAAGGCTCAAAAATTCTGTTCATGAGGGACTAAAAGGTGGCTGGGGCATTGGTGAGTCCAAAGGGCATCACTAAGAATTCAAAATGTGCATAATGGGTTTTGAAGGCGATTTTAGGAATATCTTTAGTTTTCATCCTAATTTGATGATATCCTACCCTAAGGTCTAGCTTAGAAAAGAATTTGGCATGGTTAAGTTCATCTAATAGGTCCTCCACCAAGGGTATGAGAAATTTGTCCTTGATGGTCATGGCATTTAGTTGTTTGTAATTGACACAAAATCACCATGTCCCATCCTTCTTTTTGACTAAAAGGATGGGAGAAGTGAATGGACTTTGGCTAGGCCTAATAAGGGATTGTTCAAGCATAGTTCTAACCATTTTCTCAATTTCATTCTTTTGGTGGGGAGGATAGTGGTATGCTCTAATGTTGACCGGTACAGCGTCTGGT
This sequence comes from Diospyros kaki, assembly GCA_036245055.1. NCBI lineage: Eukaryota > Viridiplantae > Streptophyta > Magnoliopsida > Ericales > Ebenaceae > Diospyros > Diospyros kaki. The sequence goes on along the minus strand of BSEG01000003.1, from coordinate 24,357,038 downwards.
TTTAGGTTGATATGATGGTCAAACATTCGGTTAGGGGGTAAGGTTTGGGGTTCCATAAAGAGGTCTTTATAATCCACCAACAATTTATTAAGGGAATCCAAATGGCATACCTGGTCATGCACTACTTAGGGCGTGCTTACTGTCAACCCGATCTGTCCTTGCATTGTTTGTTATCCTTAAGCTCCTTCTGCTGCCACAACTGAGAAAAGATGTGCTAGTTGGCTCCACTTGCATTTCAACACTCTTTGTAGCCTTTTTCCTGATATCATTTTACAAGCCCTCATCTTTTTTTTCCTCGGATAAGGTCATCCTCTTACCTTCTTTCTCAAAGGATACCTCCATCCTATTGAAATCGAAGCTAATGGGCTCTCTCATTTCATCCAATCCACTCCTAGGACCACATGGCACCCCCTTAACTGTAGTAATCTCAAGTCAGTTTCAAACTTCTCCCCTTGCATTTCCCAAGAAAAACCATTGTAGGCGAAGTTACTTAACACTCTTTGGCCATTGGCTACTGTCATGCTCAAGGGAGGAGTTCCCGTGAGTGGACACTTTAATTTCTTGGCCATGCTTTCATCAAGGAAGCTATGGGTGCTTCCACTATCTATTAAGATCATAAGATTGCACTCCTTAACTTGTCCTTCTACCTTGATGATCTTGTTGTTGGTCATACCTTTCAAAGCATGTAGGGATATCTCTCGGTTGTCTTCTTCTTCATCCTCTTCGACCCTTTCTTCCCCTACTTCATCCTATTCTTCTTCTACATTTTCTCAATTAATCCTAACTCTTCGTAAGACGGGTTCATTCTCCCCTCTGTGTGGAAGTCTGGAGCTAGCCTGACTGTGTTTTGTCGGGTGAACTGCTAGATTTGAGCTCCCAGCTCTTCTTGTAACCAAGTGATCAACCCTTCTAGTCTCCTCTTGAGTTCTTCCATGGAATCTTCTACCTTTCCGTACATGGCGACTATTGCTTCATGGTTTCGGTTAGCTTCAAACACCATCCTATCCATCCCATTCTGGAATTCGGCCACTGTCGATCCCAATTGTTCGAGTCGCGTCTCCATGTCCTTCATACGAGTCTGCTTCGCCATCTTCCCTAGTCACCAATTCTTTGGCCAAGAACCTCTGACTTTGATACCAAGTTGTCACGGCCTCACCCTGACAATAAGAGTTCCTCCAAATCTGGTGGGGATTGTGAGAGAATCAGAGAAATAGAGAGAGAGAGAGAATCAGAGGGAGAGAGAACAGAGAATGGAAAGAAAGAAAACAGAATTCAATATTCTCATTTGCTGCCTTCCATCGTGGAATGGAGTGGATATATATAGGCTGTTTGGAGGAGATATTCTCCTATCAGAGGTGGGCCCGCACCTGGTACAATTCTAACAAACTATATTCCTCCTGCCTCCCCTACACATGGCCAATCCTTACTCTAATAGCGCTAATACAGAAATAGCGAAGTAAGTAAATGCAGAAATTAAAAATGGAGCTGAATTAAGGGCTGAATTCGTGACAGGTGTTTCCTTTGTGATTGAAAGTTCACAGGTTCAAGTTGTGGAAACAGCCTCTTTACAAAGCAACAAGCGTATGGCTTTGTACAAAAATGATACTCTCTCAATCCTCACAAAGTGGGGAGCCTCATCCACTAGGGACACCCTTTTTATTGTAATAACTGTTTCAAGGCTTGAGGAGAAAGTGTGTCCCCAAATCTTGAACTCAACTCACATATGGAACCAGCAATTAGAAGTTTCCTATTAGATATCATAAATGTAAATGTAAAAGGGTGATATATTTTTTTTGGTGACAAAATTTGATTCTTAAATTCATAAAATCCCCCTCTACTTGTTTTAGGAAAAACTTGTTCTTTGGTTTGACTTGCTGGAAATCAGTTCCCTGGTAAATCTATTCATGTACCAAATTAGTCAACAGCCAGCCAGTGTAAAGGAGGAGGGTTGTGTTAGACCATCAACAGCTAGCTTAAAACTCATCCAACCAAATAGCATAAAGCCAATCCCACATAGTGAGATTAAGACTTGATATGTTTGTATTGTATGTTACCAAATTAGCCAAGTGGTTTTCTCCATAAATTTTATACCGGAATTCTATACATCTTTTCTTCTCTTATATTCCGACTAGTCCCTAGTGTTTGCCTTTACCATTAACCTAATATCTTAGCAAGCAGGTTATTTATGTTGTATTATGACACTTCTTCCTTGATAGGTGTTATAAGGTGACATATTCTCAATCTCTAACATCAAATTTCAATGTTATTACATACAGTTTGGTGATAAGTGCTATCTACTATGATACTTAAAAACAAGTGCATATATAACAATTTGTCCTTGTGAATATGAGCCTCTCAACCTCCAACACCCCCCCCCCCTCCCCCCAAACCCCCAAGCTCGAACAGGAATCATCCTGAAATTTTTACATGAGAAAATTTAATTTTCTGATCCAAGCAGTTAGGTTGGTCAATGTTGGCTTGAGTTAATAATATTTATAGATTCTAAATTCTTTCACGTTGATAAGAAGCTGATGACATGCTTAATTTTTATTTCAGTGCTGAACACTTGTACTTAAAGGCAAGAGTATCTGTCTGTTAGTTTGGGCCCTTGAATTTAGCAGCCAAGTTTCATGTCTGAACTCAACGCCCAAGTTCCCACTACTTTCGGTATGTACTTTATGTTTGTTTACTTTTCTATTCAATGCTCAAGTATTTGGATGTAATAATTAATTAGGTAAACTGTCCGGTAATGAAAAGCCAATTTTTGGTTAATCCCTCTGATTGTTAGGCTCCTGTTTGATGATTGTTGGACAAAGTACTCTTTTGGATGTTGGTACTGGATCTGTACTGGCAATTTTTTCTTCAATAATAACATTGATCAAAAACTCGGGACAAAAGCTAGTTAGAGTTATATATATATATGTGTGTGTATATAAGCAACATCTGGTATTTGCTGGAAATTCAAGAATCATCTGATTGAAATCGGACTTGGTATTATTTTCTTTTTCCTGTCAGCAGATCCATTCGCTGAGGCAGATGCTGAGGATTCAGGCGCTGGAGCAAAGGAGTACGTGCACATCCGTACACAGCAGCGTAATGGTAGAAAAAGCCTTACCACTGTCCAGGGTTTGAAGAAGGAATTCAGCTACAATAAGATACTCAAGGACCTTAAGAAAGAGTTCTGCTGCAATGGTACTGTTGTCCAAGACCCAGAGCTGGGCCAGGTGAGTTCTGCTCCAATGTGCTATAACATGGGTTATAGCCCCCGTACTATAATGCTAGTTAAAAGTAAAGCAGGATTATATAAATTCCAGCTCGATATGACCTTTTTTCAGTATTCATACTCTTATTTCCACTAAAACTATGTAATGGACTTAGGTTATCCAACTTCAAGGTGATCAGCGCAAGAATGTGTCGACTTTCCTTGTTCAGGTAATTCTTATTCATCACATGTTTGATCCAATGAGTTTTATGTTGGTTGTTAGTTACCTAATACAGCCTTCCTCTTTATCCGGAATTGGGACCGGGAGGAAATAGGAATCACAAGAACTGCAAAAATTGAACTGTTTCTTTGGCGGGCTTTCTGAAAAAATTTGTTAATCTTTACAGGCTGGGATTGTAAAGAAGGAACGCATAAAGATCCACGGTTTCTGAACTGCGTCTGCTTGCTCTCCGCTCTTCAAGCCTTGTGCATGTAGTCTTAAAACTCTGATGAGCTAGTTCTCTATTTCTGTTGTTAGCTGCTTCTGTCGTTGAAGTTGGAATACTATGCCAATGTCTGGTGGTCATAATTAGTTGAAACTAAAGCTTTGATCTGTGTGTGGGCTGTGGTGATCATGTATTGGTATTGTTGTTGCACTTTCATTTTTGTCCAGAATACTGTTCTTGGAGTATTACAGAGGATTACGTTTTGTTGGGTGCAATTCAAAGAATAAAAACCAAACTTCTCCAACCCTCAGCGTCACAAAATAGCATCCTGCATTCGACATGTAGGACAAAAATTATTCTTTCGATAATATTTTTACAATTAAAATAATTATGGATAGGTTGTTTTTATAATTGAAAATAATATGTATATAACTGTTGAAAGTATTTGTATATCCAAAGTGTTACAACTATAAAAGCAATTTTGTTGATATCTTTTCAGTAATCTGATTGTAAAAACTTTTTTTTTTTTTAATCATTGCTCAAACATATATAATAAGTATTTTTAGATTTAGATGATTAATTTAGCCTCTATATAATTCAATTTAATTATACTCTCAGCCTGAGATACCCATAGAGCCTCTCACTCGGTACAGTAGCGAATCGTAGAGTAGAGAGTCCTTAACCGCACCGAACCGAATATCCTTCCCTCGAAGTCATCGTGATTCGTGGACTCGGTCTTAGAAACAGAACCCTAGTCTGCAGATCCGCCAGATCGCATTCCAAAAGCCAACTGCACCTCTCTGAAAATGGCGATCTCGTCGCTCCATTTCTCTCTCCTCCTAACCCTCTCCTCTCTCGCCGCCGCCGCCACCGCCGCCGACGGCTCTGACCTCGTCGCCGAGCTTCTCGCCCTCCAATCTCAATCGGACTCCGGCGTGATCCACCTCAACGACCATCTATTCAACCGCCTCCTCACCGCCACTAAACCCCCTCGCCCCTTCTCCCTCCTCATCTTCTTCGATGCCACCCAGCTCCACAGCAAGACCGAGCTCCAACTCAAGGCCCTCCGATCCGAGTTCGCCCTCGTCGCCTCTTCCTTCATCGCCAACAATGAAGACAATCCATCGTCTCGTTCCAAGCTCTTCTTTTGCGACATCGAATTCCGGGAGTCCCAATCCACTTTTTCCGCTTTCGGCGTCAACTCCCTCCCCCACATCCGCCTCGTCCCGGCCACCGCTCGCAACGTCAAGGACGATAGCCAACAAATGGACGCCGGAGACTTCTCGCGACTCGCCGAATCCATGGCCGAATTCGTCGAATCGAAAACGAAACTCACTGTTGGACCCATCCATCGTCCCCCGCTGTTCTCCAAGAAACAGCTGATGGTGATCTTTGCAGTAGTGTTGATTTGGTTGCCATTTATGGTAAAAAAGGTGATCGCCGGCGAGACCCTATTGCACGATCGCAAGATCTGGATGGCCGGAGCTGTGTTTGTGTACTTCTTCAGTGTTTCAGGGTCTATGCATAATATAATTCGGAAGATGCCTATGTTTTTGGCCGACCGGAATGATCCATCGCGGCTAATTTTCTTCTACCAGGGCTCGGGAATGCAGCTCGGAGCTGAGGGCTTTGCAATTGGGTTTCTGTATACAATTGTTGGGCTGCTGTTGGCTTTAATGACTCATGTGCTTGTGAAGGTGAGGAATGTGACTGCGCAGCGGCTGATTATGATCGTAGCGCTGTTCGTTTCATTTTGGGCAGTTAAGAAAGTTGTTTCCTTGGATAACTGGAAGACGGGTTACGGAATTCACATGTACTGGCCTTCGAGTTGGCAGTGAGGCCAAAGATATCACTTGTTTGTCTCTAATAATAGGTAAGAGATTTCCATTAGTTGATCTGTGAGGTGGACTAGGTCCTGCCTGATTGCAGTTTGATGAATGTTTGAATTTTGATGAATTTATCAGAAAAAAAGGCTTGAATTTTCCTAAAGTATATTTTGCTGCCAGTAAATTTTGAAGGTGAAACAAATGCTGATCTTATATTGCCACGAGTCCATGGTTATTCTACTAGTATTTCTCAGCTTCTTGCTTTCTGGATGAGTTCTGAATTGCAATAGTTTTCCTCATTCCATCACTTCATTCTGTTGTTAAGTAGAAAAGCATCCTTTCCTGTCCTCTTATACTACGTATAGGTTAGTTCTCTAACACCACAACAAAATGGGAATTGAGGACAAAAGAATAATTAAAACACGCAGAAGGGGTAATGTTGACCTTTTAACAGTGCTCTTTTGTCTTTTTGATGAAGGATATTGTTCTCTTGTGCCACCATATATCAAGTGTAGGTCAAATTGTTTAATTATATAAATCCAGAATCAACTTTAAAGCGTAAAGGAATGTTGTTTCACTTTACCAAGCATTTCCTTTTCCTAGCAAGTTGTGTGATCCCCTTGGCAATAGTCTACGAACCACCAAATGCAGTTGTGGTTACAGATATAAATATGCAATAAACTGGATATGGCAATTTGAAGAAATAAAGAACACAAATATTGGAGGTATATAATATATATTATACTTTTATTAGTATTGTTCATGAAGTAGACCAAAAGACGTTTCTATGAACAGGGTGCATGAAATGAAAGAAGTTTATTGCTTAAGAGTTAGAGGAGATTAAAGAAAATTTGACAAAAAACTATTAGGTTTAGGCATAACATGAGACATAATGGCAAGAAATGATCATGGATAGAGATGATTGGTGATTTTGAAACCCATGTAGTTGACCTAATGGGATTAAGACTTGGTATTGCTGTTGTTATTGGGAATGTCCTTGAATACAATTTCCAAAAGCATTAAAAATATTAGAAAAGTGTTGGTAATTAAATATTTAGATGCCATTCATTTTATATGATAAAAAATTACTACAAATATCATTATTTCATCATAAAGATACCATTAAAAACTACAATAAAGATAATATATTTGTAATTGAACATACAAAAAAGAAATATCTTCTTTTCTTTTGGGTTGTGATTAAGCTCAAATATGTTATTATTTTTTCCTCAAGAGTTTGATTGTATTTCGAGCTTTTTCCTTAGAAAAAACTTTAAAAGCTCTATTAAAATCGTGTTACATGCACATCATCCATGAACTGTGAATTCCTGACATGTTAAAACAAAAATATAATAATAAAAAGCTAGAACATGCCATTTGATTTGCCTCGTGTTTCAAAGCACCTGATGAATTTTTGTGTCCAACACGTATCAAGCATGAGTATGACTCCTAAAATGAGGTGTCTATGCCTTCTAGGGCCTGTTTGGTATTATTGTGCTGTGTTGTGTGTTTTTGTACTGTGGTGGGAAGCAATGTTAAAAAAACAGTGTTTGGTAACTGAGTGTGATATCGTGCTCATTAATATTAACAGTAAGTGTCAAAAGTAGCTGGGGAAAACCAATCTCATTCCTCATTGTAGGGTTACAAGATTATATACAGTTGCTAAAGGCTAATCTTAGTCTTCTACCTTAGGCAGTTTCCTAATCTAGCTCCTACTGAAATTAAGAAAGATTTACAAGATACACTCAAGATAGAATCTCCTAGGTAAAGGAATAGAAAGAAAATATGGAAATACAAATCAAGCAAATAAATCCTTGAATATAAATGGGAATCTCGGTATTTTCTGACACTCCTCCTCGAGATTGTGAGTGAATGTCTTGCATTCCAATCTTGCTCAATAACCTTCGACACACAGGGCTAGGAATACCATTTGTAAGAATATGTACAAGTTGATCACCGGTAAATACAAAGGGTGTGCAAATTAGGTCACTATCTAGCTTCTCCTTTATGAAATGTTTGTCTACTTCAACATGTTTTGTCCGGTCATATTGTATCGGATTATGAACAATGCTAATAGTAGATTTATTGTCATAGTAAATGTAATACCCCTTATTGTCATAAGGTTGCCACATAAGTTAAGTGAGTTTAAAATACCGAAAATTGGCTTGATAGTAAAAATAAGTCGCCAAATCGATTGTAGGGAATGCCTTAGAACCTTGATGTCTAAAGAAAATGATATGGTATTGACGAGTATCCCGAGATAAGATTTATGGTATTAAAAAAATTAGAATCGAGACTGTTTTCGGTACAGTTGTGATTCAAACTGAAAAATTGAATCGTCGTAGAGGATTTCTGAAAAATTAACGAAACCCTGAGGGGACTCCAATTTTATGTAAGGATTAACTATGAAGTGGTTTCGGGATGAAACAAAGGTTATGTGAGGGTGTAGAGACGAAACGTACTTATCGAGTAATCTTGGAATTATTAATTTTAGATTTTAAGTATTTTGATGATTATTAATTCGATATTTGATGGTGTAATAGCAATTGTGCAAAGTCTAAAATGAGATTATGAAATTAATTAAGGGTATGGACTTTAGGTGACGTGAGGTATGATAATGTATGATGAGTTAGTAAGAGTTATGATTCTGGATTTCAAAAGTTAATTCATTCTAGTTTTGGATCACTTTGGAGTCAAGCCTATAAATAGGGCAATGGGGTTGCTCTTAAAACCATTCCATTGAGAGAGATCGAGGTGAGGGATTTGTGTTTGAGAAAAATGAGAGAAATTTGCAAAAAGAAGGAGAAACGTTGGAGCAAAATCGAGTTTGTGCACGAGAATCGAGGTGGTATAAGATTGTCAGCTCCTTGAAGCGGACAATGATTTCCGATTCACCGTAAATGATGAACAGCAAGAATTGCACAGAAAGATAGGGAGAGAGAATAGATTAAGAACGAGAGAGAGAGAGAGAGAGAGAGAGAGAGAGAAGATAATGGAATCAAATATTCTCTGATATCTTCGTACATAACCGTAGGAAAGGTTGCAGCTACATATATAGCTGGAGACCTTATCCACTGGAGGCTGTAATCGCCCATGCAAGAGAATGTACCTGCTGCTAACATTCTCCAGCTAACTAATATCAAAAAGCTACCCTTAACTATAGCTAAATGCACTACTACCCCTGTTATAATAGTTATTACATGACAATACCCCTCTTCACCAAAACTTTCTTGTCCTCAAGAATACTAAGGAGGTTTGCAGCTCGGGGAAATTGGTTGAGTAGATCTGGGAGGTATTCCCAGGTGTTATTATCTGTGTGTAGGCCCGACCAGTTGACCAACACTTGAGGAATGGGGGCTCCATGCTTGTAGATCACCCTTTTATCCAAGATTGCTCGAGGTTCTTTGGGTTGCTCTTCTTCCTGTATAAAATTAGGCAGTGTAGGGCTGATCTGTTGCTCAGCTACTGATTTCTTTAAGAGTGACACATGAAATACCGGATGGATGTTGAAATTTTCTGGGAGCTGTAGTTTGTAAGCCACACTGCCTACCTTGGCAATTATTAGGAAGGGCCCATAGTATTTGGGGTGCAACTTTGAGATAGGTCCAGGGTATAGGGACTTCAGATGTTTGGGATGTAATTTCAAATAAACTCTTTCCCCTTCTTGAAACTGCCGGTCACTTCTCTTCCTATCCGCAAATTGTTTCATTCGATTTCTTGAATTGGCCAGCTCGGTCTTAATTAGCTGTAGGGCCTGCTGCCTTTGCTGGAGATAGGTATCGAGGGCTGCCACTGAAGATGTCTCTCCCACCCCCGGAAGTAGTGGTGGTTTGTAGCCGTAAAGTGCTTCAAAAGGGGACCTTTTGATGGCACTATGGTGGCAAGAATTGTACCACCACTGAGCAGTGGCCAGCCACTTATGCCAGGATTTTGGTTGCAAAAAACATAGGCACCTCAAATACATTTCTAGGCTTTGGTTTACTCTCTCGGTCTGCCCATCAGATTCTGGGTGATAGGCTGTTGACATGTTCAACTTCACTCCCAATAGTTGCATTAACTCCTTCCAAAACAAGCTAGTAAAGATCTTGTCCCTATCCGATATTATTGCTTTGGGAACTCCATACACTGCTACTATTTGATCCATGAAGATTTTAGCAATTTCCCTGGCAGTGAATGGGTGAGACAGCCCAACAAAGTGGCTGTACTTGGTAAATCTATCAACTATTACCATGATAGAGTCCTTACCTTCTGATCTTGGAAGTCCCTCAATGAAGTCCATGGAGATGCTCTCCCAAGGCCCCTCTGGAATATTCAATGGCTGTAAGAGACCCGGATAAGCCACATTCTCTGTTTTGCACCTCTTGCATGTGTCGCAGCCCATTACAAATTCCATAACGTCCTTCTTTAAGCCCGGCCACTGAAAAAGCTGTCTCACCTTGTGATAAGTGTTGACAATACCCGAATGCCCCCCCATGGGTGAGTTATGGAGAGCTGCAATTACTTTGTTTTTGAGTTGCATGTCATTTCCTAGAACCATTCTTCCTTGATACCTGATGATATCATTTGCCAATGTATACCCTGTTCGAGCCGTAGGATTGATCACCAACTGCTGCAGTAGTTGTTTAGTTGTCACATCAGTGTCATAACTTGCACTAACTTCTCGACACCAATCTGGTATCACCACAGTAATAGCTGTCATCTGACCTTCTTCAAAACATCTCGACAAAGCATCAGCCGCCTTGTTTCCTTCCCTTTTCTATATTGGATAGAATAGTCTAACCCCATGAGTTTCGTCATTCCTTTTTGCTGCAAATGAGTATTTAATCGCTGTTGCAATAGGAATTTTAGACTCTCATGGTCGGTCTTGATCACAAAGGTGCCTCCTTCCAAATAGTGGCGCCATTTGTCCACTGCCATTAACACAGCCAACAATTCTTTTTCGTATATACTTAATCCCAAATGCTTAGGTGCCGACGCTTGGCTCAAGAATGCTAGGGGCCTGCCCTCTTGAACTAACACCGCACCTATACCACTAGCACACGCATCCGTTTCCAGCACAAAAGGTTTGCGGAAATCTGGCAGTCCCAATGTGGGAACCTTGCTGACAGCTTGCTTAAGCTCAACAAATGCTCCTTCTGCCTCTGAACTCCAATGAAACCCATCTTTCTTCAATAAATCTGTTAGGGGCCGGCTGATAACCCCATAATTTTTAACAAACCGACGATAGTAACCCGTCAATCCCAGAAATCCCCTTAGCCCTCTTATATTGGTGGGTCGCGGCCAGCCTATCATGGCTGCCACTTTGCTGGGATCAGTGCTCACTCCAGCTTTAGAGATGATGTGGCCCAAGTATTCCACTTGTTCTTGAGCAAAGGTGCATTTGGACTGCTTAATATATAATTGATTGAACCTAAGGACCTCAAAAGTGGCTCTCAAGTGGTAGATATGTTGATCAAAAGAGGGGTTGTAGATTAGGATATCGTCGAAGAATACTAAAATGAATTTGCAGAGGTAGGGTTCAAAGATTCGGTTCATTAAAGATTGAAAGGTGGCTGGGGCGTTAGTCAATCCAAAAGGCATTACAAGAAATTCATAATGCCCTTGATGAGTTTTGAAGGCTGTTTTGTGAATATCCTCAGGTTTCATTCGAATTTGATGATAGCCCGATCTAAGATCTAACTTGGTAAAAACAGTGGCATACTTAAGTTCAAGTAAATCTTCTACTATAGGTATGAGAAATTTGTCTTTGATGGTTATGGAGTTTAGTTGTCGATAATCAACACAAAATCTCCATGTTCCATCCTTCTTTTTGACAAGCAAAACAGGTGAGGCAAAAGGACTGTTGCTGGGTTGGATGAGAGATTTACTTAACATATCCTTGATCAGTAGCTCAATTTTAGACTTTTGTTTAGGGGAATAGCGGTAAGATCTTAGGTTCACTGGTTCGGCTTGATGCTTCAAGTTAATAGCATGATCAAAGACTCTTTTGGGTGGCAGGGAATGGGGCTCAACGAAGAGGTCCTTATATTCAATTAAAAGTATATTAAGGGAGTCCAATTCTGGTACCTTTCGCTGGTTGTATGTCTGGCTGCTGACCACCACACATATCTCTCCTTCTTGATTAAGGCCTTCCTCAGGAATTTCCACCGTATGAAGGGAGAAAAGTTGAGCCACCTTTGAAATTCGGCCCCTGAACATTCTTCTCAGCCGTTTGCCCGAGATGATTTTACACACTCCCATTTCTATAGTGCCCGACAGGACCTTTTTGCTACCATCTTTTTCAAAAGTCACCTCTATCTTATTGAAGTCAAAGCTGATTGGGCTAACTCCCTTCATCCAATCCACCCCTAACACTACATCACAACCTACTAACTTGAGCAGCCTAAGATCTGTTGAAAATCTTTCTCCATTCATCTCCCAGCAGAATCCCTTACAAGATGATTGACTTACCACTTTGTTGCCATTGGCAACCGTTACTGACAGGGGATGGGATATGCTTACTTCACACCCCAATCTTCTTGCCACAGCTTCATCTAAGAAACTGTGGGTACTCCCACTATGTATGAGAACCATGATCGACTGATTGTTCACTCTTCCTTTCACCTTGATAACCTTGCTATTGTTCACCCCCTTCAAAGCATGCAGAGATATTTCACCTTGGTCCTCTTTTTCATTTTCTGAAAGTTCTTCTCCTTCCTCAATTCCTTCGTCTTCCCCTTCCAACAGCAACAACTGCCTCTTACACTTGTGTCCCACAAAATACCTATCCCCACATTTGTAGCATAAACCCGCTACCCTCCTTTGTTCCATTAGCTTCCCTCCCAGGGACTGTACTGGATTGGGATTAGGTAGGGCCAGTACGCCTCTACTGTTGGACCCCCCTTCTTTGGGTGTCATCCTATTCGCCTGCCATCCTCCTGTTACCACCCCCCTCATTTGATTTTTCTGTTTTTTTATCATTGCTTCAACGATTATCTCCTGGAGCCGTGCACCTTCCGCTGCTTGCTTCACGGTCTGGGGTTGTAACATCTTTACCATGGGCCGCACCTCCTCTCCTAACCCGCTGATAAAACTCGAAACATAGTATTCCTCAGTTAACTGAGGGTTGTGCACCATCATCATTGATCTCAACTCCTCGAATTTCTGTTGGTAGGCTTGGACAGTTCCTTCCTGTTTGAACTTATTAAATTCTTCGACTACATCTCTCATGCTTTTATCTCCGAACCTCACACATAAGTCCTCCACAAACACATTCCAAGGACTTCCCTCCTTAACCGCGAGCCATGCTTGATACCAAGCATCTCCCATGTCATTCAAGTAAGCCGCCGCTAAGGTGATCTTCTGTTGGTCCGGAATTTGATATAGGGAGAAGACTCGCTCACACCGACGTGTCCACCACCTCGGGTTCTCTCCTTCGAATACTGGAATCTCGAGCTTCGGCATGGGGTAATTCGGATTGTGCTGATTACCCAGTGCTGCTTGCCTCCTTTCTCTTACATTCTCCCCCACCGTGTCTGTCTCGAACTCAAAATCCGACGTTCCGATTGGTCGCGGTTCTACCCCCACGCCTGGGAAAATGGGCTCCACCCTTTCCCTCGGAGGAAACTCGGGTGATAGCCTTATGGGTTGCTGATTTGTGAACATGCGCGCTATCAGCTGTATTTGCTCCATCAACTGATCCCGCAACAAGTTACCCTGCTCGCGACTTTCTATCCTCCAGCGTTCCATCACTTGGTCGATCCGCGAATCCACTCCAGCTCCAATAGAGGTCTCGGCGTTCCCATCCGATTTTGCATCTCTGTTATGGTCGCCGTCACTTGCTGGAGCTGCGACTCCATTTGTTTCATTCTCGTTCCGTCGGCCATGATGAAGGTTTCTTGTGAGTACCGTTGTCACCCAAGAGCTGCTCTGATACCAAGATTGTCAGCTCCTTGAAGCGGACAATGATTTCCGATTCACCGTAAATGATGAACAGCAAGAATTGCACAGAAAGATAGGGAGAGAGAATAGATTAAGAATGAGACAGAGAGAGAGAGAGAGAGAGAGAGAAAGAGAAGAGAATGGAATCAAATATTCTCTGATATCTTCGTACATAATCGTAGGAAAGGTTGCAGCTACATATATAGCTGGAGACCTTATCCACTAGAGGCTGTAACCGCCCATGCAAGAGAATGTACCTGCTGCTAACATTCTCCAGCTAACTAATATCAAAAAGCTACCCTTAACTATAGCTAAATGCACTACTACCCCTGTTACAATAGTTATTACATGACAAAGATATGTTTAAGTGAGAGTTCCTAATCGAAGAATTCTTAATCGAAGTTTTGTTTTATTGTGAGTGGTTCTACCGAAAACTTGGTTTACTATGAGTGCTCTTATTTAAAAACTTGATTTTATTTTGGATGGTTTGACCCTATACATGATTTGTTTATACAAATGATTGGACCTGTGATAGTTTGTTTGCATATGGATAGTTCATCTAAAGTGGTTATTTACATGTACATTGAATTTTGTACTCTAAATTATGTCCATGGAAATGTTGGTTTTTATATGATGCATGGTTTGTGATAGTGACATTGGCATATTTGTGTGATGTCCTTGTGGGATGTGGGTAGTCAACTTGTGTTGTGGCACTTGAGTGATAGCACTCGGGATGCATGTCAATGATTAATGCTATGTGACCTACTTGGGACGGGGCTGAGACAGACTTCATCTTATGGTACTCAAGTGGTGGGGTTGAGAGTAGACACCATCCCAGATGTTGGCTCAAGTGGTAGGGTTGAGAATGTACACCACTTTAGGTTTCTTTGATAAATAACATTATTGCCTAGGTGGACGTTGAATTCTAGGAATAGTATTGATCATCTTGTGGTCAGGGTTGTGTTGAGATCCGGAATGCTTTTGAGTGGGAGTGTAATGCCTAACATGATATAGGGGTGATACCCGAGTTCATGCTTTGAGGTTGTCCCTCTTAAGCAGGATTGTGTTATACCAATGTGTCGATGAGGTTGTGTTGTCTTTAGAGAGATTGGATTTTTCCCGGTTAGGGTTAAGTGTTATGTGAGATTCTCTTGGGCTGGGTCTTGTCGAGATATGTCGATTTTGTTTCATGGTCTTGCATATATTCATGAAAATGTATTTGAACTTTCACTTAGATGATTCAGCATCTAATTTGGGCTATGTCCCTAGAATATTCAAACGTTCTAGGTGAAAGTAACGACGCTAAAGGAAAAGAGGTTATCGAGATGTAGCTGTCATTTACGTTAGTGATCTTTAGCGTATATTTTGTCTTGTTAAAGGTGTTTAGTAGTTGTTGTTGAGAGATGAGTCTCTATGTATTTTGTTTTGAAGATGTCATGTCAAACGATGGTTCGTTTTTTACGTTATGAATAAAGTGAATTTGGTTATGTGAAATTTGAGCTTTCAATTTTGCTTCTGCTGATGTGATGATATTACTAGTCTTAACTTATTCTTTTAAGTTAATATGCTGAGATGGTATATCGGGATTGTCGAAGTTTGATTTACACCGAGTGTATGTTGAATGATTGTTGAAAAAAAAAATATCCCCGAAATCTCGAGTTAACGCACGCTTGGGAAAAACGGGGCGTTACAATAAAGTCTCATAGGTGTTGTCCACTTAATCCTCAGTTCTTCCAAGAGTATTTTGATCCAAAGTAGTTCACGTATTCCCAGGGCTATTAATCTGAACCCTACTTCAACACTTGATTGGGCTATAACATTTTGTTTCTTGCTTCTCCAAGTCACAAGATTACCCCCTAAGAATGTGAAATACCTTGATGGTGATCTTCTATCAACCACTGATCCTGCATAGTCAACATCGGTATAGACTTTAAGAGACAACTATTTCCCCTTGAATAATATACCTTTACCTGATGTCTCCTTTAAATAATGTAGGATCCTATAAATTGCTTTTAGGTGAGTTTCCTTAGGGTTATGCATGAATTAACTAGCCACACTCACTGCATAAGTAATGTCTAGTTGGGTATGCGAGAGATAAATAGGCCTTCCCACTAGCCTCTGATAAGAACCTTTATCCACAGTAGTATCTTCTAGAACATCTCTTTGCCTGTGATTAGTTTCAATTGTTGTGTCAAAACCCTACTTCCTAACATCCCAGTTTTAGTCAACAAGTCAAGTATGTATTTTTATTGAGAGATAAAGATTTCTTGCTTTTAATGAACCACCTCAATACTCAAAAAATGTTTTAATATGCCCAGCTCCTTAATCCCTAATTCCTTGATCAAGTAGCCTCTCAACATTTCCATTCCAGCCATATCATTTCTTGTTACTATGATATCATCCATATAAACAAGTAATGCAATCACTTCCCTTGTGGTCGAGTGACGTATAAATAGGGGTGATCACTTTGACTTTGTTTGTATCCCATACCCTTGTAACCGAGTGACGTATAAATAGGGTTTGATTACCTTGATTTTGTTTGTATCCCATACCAAGCATGACTTTGGTGAACTGGTCAAACCATGTCCTTGGTGACTGTTTCAGTCCATATAAAGTCATTTTCAATTTGCATATTACATTTTCTCCTGTCTTTGATCCAAACCTGGGTGGTACTTCCATATAGATCTCCTTCTCTAAGTCTCCATGTAAGAATGCATTTTTAAATTGCTGTAGTTTGCAGCCTAGATTAGCAGTTAAGGACAATAGCACCCTCACAATGTTCATTTTTGCCACCAGAGTAAATGTTTTCAGATAGTCTATTTCATATGTTTGTGTATATCTCTTAGCAACTAACCTTGATTTGTACTTTTCTAAGGATTCATCTGATTTATGTTTCACAGTTTACATCTATTTGCATCCCACTGAGTTCTTTCCCTTTGCTAACTTCACCAACTCTCAACTTTGATTCTTTTCCAGTACTTTCATGGCATTCTTCCCATTTTCATTGCCTATTGTTTCGGAAAAAGTCCTTGGTATAGGGATTGTGTTTAGGGTTGTTGACTGGGAGGAGGAGGATTCGGTGGTAGCGTGGAACAGGATGATAGAAGGATCTGTTTTGTACTCACTCCAGAAAAATGAATTGAAGCTTAACATTCATGGACTCATAGCTTCCTAAGGAGGTTATGATGATTCTCAGGGATTAAACCCGAAGGACCTGAAGGGATGGGCCTTTAACTGTGTCATCTTTCAAGTTATGGGAAGTCTAGGATAGGAAGTGGAACAGGATAATAGAAGGATCTGTTTTGTACTCACTCCAGAAAAATGAACTGAAGCTTAACATTCATGGACTCATAGCTTCCTAAGGAGGTTATGATGATTCTCAGGGATTAAACCCGAAGGACCTGAAGAGATGGGCCTTTAACTGTGTCATCTTTCAAGTTATGGGAAGTCTAGGATAGGAAGTACAACCGAGTTGATTACTAAGTAGCAAACCTCCTGTGTCTATCTCTTAGAAACGGAATTAATTATCTAGTAGTGGTGGTTCCTTTGGGTTAGTTGGTCCTTGTGTTGATTTTTGTGTGTGGGTTATTACACTTCTTGCAAGATGAGTAGTTAAACAAAGGTGGAATTCCTGTTGTTTGTTTGGATTTACTTCTTCTCGATTTACTTTAATGTAATGTATACTCTGGATTCCAGTTGGTTTGCTGCCTCGATCAATTGAAAAAAAAAAAAAAATGGAAATGAAGGAAACTAGACCAGATTGGACTAACTTCATTCTCCAACAATGACATTTTATGATGGTGACCTTCTTCACCTTTGTCTATAAATTGGTAGGCAGGCAGGCATTGGTGGTGCTCCTTCTTCTGATGTATTCCTTTCATGCCATTGCCATGCCAGGCGTTCATTTTTATCGTCTTCTTGCTTGCTTTTCATCTTTGAGGAAAATGCAGTCTGCTGGTGGATGCATTAGTACTAGCAGAGTTATCCATCTTGAAACTACTATTCTCATTTGTTCCTAAAAGAGGCGTATGAAGAATTGAGTTGTTCACATTGACCAGTCCCCCGATTGCAATATGCAGCAGCCAGCCAACCAGCCAGCTCAACCATTTGCCATTGGCTCCCAGATTGGTGCTATGATTTCTTTTTCACCCTAATTAATGGATTAAACTAGTAATAAGTCACGCTCAACTTTTGCCCCGACCACATTGCTTCGCTAGGGAATATTTAATGTAATTGTAATATCATGCCATTATGTAAACTTAGTATCACAGTTTCATTAAATATTTTCATATTAACTTACTTATACTCGAGTCATCTCACTTATTATGGGTAACTTTTGGTAGACCATTAATAATAAAATTATTATTGATTCATTCGCTTTTAAATTTTGTTTAAACATAACCCAGGCTGTGGAGAAAATCCTAAGAAATTATTGTCATTAAAATTTGGACTCATGCATGGCCGTGTACTCTCTCACACACACAAATACATAAATTTTAGTTTTTTGTTATTTAAAAATTTACATTAGAAATTTAGTAGATCTTAGAATCATAATGAAAGATTATTTGTCAATTAATATTTTTCCTCAAACAGAATATTTTACATTCTACTACTACTACTGCTAGACTCGTGAGGGTTGCAATTCCAAAGCAAGCCTCAGCCTCTTAATTATTTCCTTTAATTCCTAGCTGTCTATGTCTCGGATAACCAACCTAGAAACCTCAATCTTACCTACCAAAACGTCTCAATCTCTCTTCATGTTCGGTCAGCTCTTTTATTAATTATATCAGATTCATTAATTAAGCAAATTTCCAACGAGCTAATCCCACTGCTGTATCAGCGCTGCCTTGCAAGCAACGTCCGTCTTCATCAGACGTGACTCCAACAACGTATCTTTGTATATTTATCCTTTTTATGGATATGCGCAACGACATATACACATAAGCACATGGATGTTTCTTCAGGAACTGGGATTTTGCTGTTGCTGAGGAAGCCCATGAACCGAATCATGGCCGATCAACAGATAGAGTTTTGAAGTGGAGAAGAAGGGTTCTAATAAGGATAAAGTATTTGCATATAGATTCAATCGGCTTGCAGAAATCCCACTTGGGATTAATAAATAAGAGCAATAATGTTGAGGAATTGGATTGTCATGTGGATGGCACGAAAGACTAGATGAATTCCCTGACAGTTGGCTTGAATTGGATGGATGTCTTTCTTAAAAAATTATGCAAAGAATGTCCAAAGGACCAAAACAACTTGCCATTTTCTATTCTGAGAAAAATTTTCCGGGAAAAAAAGGAGAGGTTTTTCCCTTATGTTGAGGCACTGTGAAGACAGGAATAGGAAGAGGGGCCCGCGATTTACTCGTTCAACAGCAAGCACATTTGCACCATATTATGCCATGGCACCAACCCTCCATTGCCTCCCAAATAAAAAACCCAATAAAGAAATGAGTTTGATTTATTTATTTATTTTTTAATATTAGTACGTGTTGGAATCCATTCTATATTCCCTTTCTCCTTCAAAACCACCTCTTACCTCTCTTTTGGGAGGTTTTTGTTTGTGGTTGTCCATGTTTTGTCTTGCTCCCCCATTTTCCCCTTTGTCCTCCTCCTTCTCTCCTCTTCTTCTCCACTGAATCAATCCATCATTGGATATTTCTTTCCTGCTTTTTCTTGTTTGGCACTACTGGGTTTTCTTCAAGATCCTCTTTTGGGCAGTATCTCAATCGTCTTCAATGGTAGTTGTTGAAGAAGAAGATGATGGGGAACAATGAAATGCATAAACTAGTTGGAGGAGGAGAAGTTGCTTCTCCTTTTATCACCCCAAGTTCTCTCTAGAAAGGTAATGTTGGCTCCGCATTTTGCTGATTCTTTCATCTTTGGGGGGTTTTGGGTAACCAAATGTCTTTATGCCCTCCATATTCCATGGTTTGATACCAATACCATTGCACAGGCAAGCTGCTCTTCAAGCACATCTTATTCTGCCTTCTGTAATACTCATGTAACGCTTTTTATGTCTTGTCTCTGAGCTCACTTCTGATAGAGAAAAAGTGAAGAATTAGGGAAACCCGTCTCTGAGTATGTTTTCTTTCTAACAGGCAAAGAAACCACCTCATTCTCATTTCTGGGTGTTCTCTTTCTCTGCTCTATCATACCTTGGTGGAGGGTAGCTGATTGATTAAGCTTGTGGTTCTCGCCATGGCAACAAAAATCAAAGGGATCTATAAAGGATTCAAGTACATCTCCCAAATCTTTGGTAACTCCTCCTCTATGTATAATTTGTATGTACTTATATTTAATCTATTTTGGGGTTATTTTCCTTTACATTGTGATGATACCTGGTGCTCTTGGCCAATTGATATTTTGTGCATGTCCTTTCTTTTATAGTTGTAAAGGAGCGTGAGATGGAAATTGGGTACCCAACAGATGTTAAACATGTGGCACATATTGGGTGGGATGGCCCTTCTGGAAGTGCACCTAGTTGGGTACATCTTTTAAATTGATGTTACTTGTGTTTTCTCCAGTTTCTTCCTTTTCTTTTGGATCATTTGCCTGGAACTTGGTTAATCATATGTTTAAATGTTATTTTTGGCCGTTTGGTTGGCTGCAAAATTAGATGAATGAATTCAGAACTGCATCAGATTTCGCGGCAACATCTATTGGAAATCTTCATGAAACAAGAGGAGGTTCCAGTTTTGCAATATCCCCATGGTCATCTCAAGGTCCACTTTCATGTCTTTCTATTTTCTTTCATGTATCTCTTCGAATCTTCAAAGAATTTAAAATCGTTTATGCTTTGCAAAGAATTGAATGATTATTTAGGGTATATATATAGAGAGAGAGGGGCTTATGTGGTAGCAATTGAACAATTTGAACTACTTCTGATGTCATGGGCAGTGCTCCTAATTAGACAAAGGCAAACCCAGCCTTTTCCGGTGGTTTTATATTGAGACGAAATAATAGGCCTGTCCTCTCTGTAGGTAAATTTGGAGTTCAGTGTTGGCAAAGCCATTTTTCTCTCTTGTATGATAAGGAATCACTTTATCACAATGGAAGTCTAGAAAGCTTTGTATTCATCACCCAAAAAGAAAGGAAAGAAGAATCTATGAAGCTTCTTTCAATCCAAGAATGTTGATTAATAGGCTTTGCATACTATGGTTCTCATATTATGATTGCTGCAAAACCTTGCAGATAGTTTTAATCTCTCCGCCAATTCTGCAGTTGTGCTGTCGTTGACTTCATAACAAAGAGGAAGAGTTTCAAATGACCAAATTTCCACTAATTCTCCGCAAAAGATAATTTCATTGGCATCACGAGCTAATCACCATATATAGGAGCATCTTTTTCTTTTATTTTTCTCAAATATTCTTTGTCCGACTGATTGAAACTTGAACTCATGATTGTTGAAGATATGGTCATAAATGGAAATGATTGTCAAGCTAGAATCTATAGAATCTATGTAGCCAACCTCATCTTGAATTCATTCTTTTCTATTCTTTTGGCAAAAGAATGGATGCTTGTGAAAGACTGGAGATAGCACACTAGATTCTGGCCTTTTGTGTAATATAATCATCCTATGTTATGGTACACTTTTGCCTACTACCTTTTCAGATTCTTACGTTTGATCTATCATCTTCATGTCACAGACTTTGAATCCATGGACCAGCAGCCAGTATCTGAATTATTCAAAGAACAACCATCAACAGACCTGCCAAACATCCCAAAGAAACCAAAGAGGAAGAAAACCAAGTCAAATTCCTCCCCCAAGTCTTCCTCCTCATCGAGGTCTTCACGAGCAGCAAAATCAAAGGTGAAATTTGTCGAGATCAATGCTGACCTAAAATTTTAGAAGTGATGTAAAATTGTTGACTTGGTGATAAGATGGGAAACGTTTCAACGAGCATATCAGACGTCGTAGTGTCCTTCCTGTTCTCAGAATGTTCAATGACAACTCTTCCGAAGAAAATGCGGCTGATTGAGAGAAAACTTGTGTATATTTAGAGAGTGTGTTCTTTATGTGAGATTGACACAAGCACAGAGTTGATTCCAGAAGTTAGGCGGAGATTAGCAAGGTGTGACAAATGTAAGAAATGATCAGGGGTTGCAATCTTTTGTTCTCTGTTCTTTGTTTTTTTGCTTTTATTTTGGATTTAGCACAAATAAATAAAAATGTAGAAAATTAAATTCGTAAATGATCATGATGGAAAAGTATGCAAATTTTGCGACTTCTCAAGGATTTGGAGTTAGAATTCCTGTAGCCTACCTAGAGGGATTAAGGGCTTGGGATTGTTGTTTTCTTCGTCGGGGATTGGGAGCTGAACAGGAATGCTCAGGATGCTATGATCATGTATGAATGGCAGTGCAACACTTTTGAATGCTATAATATGCAGTTTTCCCTCTTATTACAGGTTAAAATTTAACATTCTTTGATCATTCTCTGAAATATCAAAACCTTGAAAAGGTTTCTTGTTAGAGTTGTGAAAATGCCTCCTCTCTCTCTCTGCCCAAAAAAGCAAGAGGGTGGTTATGTACAAATATGACTATGACTCCTGACTGTCGCAAAGTGGGAGCCATATCATGGAGGACTCCCTGATCAAATCAAACCTGAACTCATTTCCCATGGCATTGATGCTTTATAAAGGACTTGCCCATGTTAGGAATGCCAAAGCGCAAGCCTATGGAACCTTGGTTATGAATTCTTGTAATAGATGGGAAATCTGAGTTCTGATTAATAATTAATTAGGACTTCCATTTCATTGATCGGTCTTTTCAAGCGTGGTTATCCAAATTGCAGACGAAGCACCTCAGTTTTTCTTTTTCCAGTATCATCATCAGATGGTTGGTCAAAATCCGTTCTCCATAAACAAGCTTTTGGCGATGGAGTCTAGCCGTTTCCATTAAAACAACAACAATTAAATCAGCATGTGGCCGGCTCAAAATTTAAAAATTTCCATTGCTGTCATCTCTGTACTAAACAATATTAAACAACAAAACAGAAATTTTTACATCTTTACATAATCGAACCACCTTGATACCATCGTCATGTTGTCCTTTTTCTTCTCTTCTAAACCTGAGATCACCTCTCTCAACCCTAAATTCTCGAATCCCCAACTGTCCAAAAAGCATGGGAACCGACAAGAAGACTAGAAGGGCCCTGAAAATATGCTGCAGCGTGTCTGCGATTCTCTTGATCGCCTTTCTAGTGGCTGCAGTGGTTCTGTTCCTCACCATACTCAAGCCTAAACAGCCAAGAATCGTCACTAATGAAGTTACCCTTGAACACATAAAATGGGTGCCTCTGTTTGATGTAAATGTGACACTGGGAGTTAAAGTGACAATCGACAATCGCAACTACGCAAGCTACAAGTACGAAAACAGCTCTGCTCGCGTGAGCTACCGGGGTAATTTTGTAGCCGAGGCACCAGTTCCAGCAGACAAGATTCCAGCTCGAGGGAAGCATGAAGTAGCCACAACTGTGAAAGTAATAGGAGAGAATTTGATTTCGAATCCTTTTTTCGGGCCTGATCTTGTTTCTGGCTGCCTGAATTTCACTTCATCAACAACACTGCACGGGGAAGCCAGAGTGTTGAAGTTGTTGAAGGTAAAAGCCACCACTACCACCACCTGTGACATCTCTATATATGTAGTGGCTCAGAATGCCTCCTCTTCCTGCAGATCAAAAGTCAAGTACTGATTTTCCTTTGAACATTTCAAAGTTTTTTATTTATTTCTTGTAGGAAATCCATCAAATAAAGTGGCCTGGATGTTCTATCAGAATCTCACATCTGTAAAATGACTCCAAAATTCAATAAGAATTAATGCAAATTAGTGGTGATCTACAGTCTGAGGAAGTTACAGAAACTTTGCTTACAAAAAGGTGTGGCATGCTATTGTTTCCAGCATCAGTTTTTATAGTTTCGAACTTCTGTTCATGGTGTACATGATCTACACAGTTTGAGCTGTCAAATAAGGAGTTGCTTCAGCTTGTGTTATCAGTTTCCACAGATAGAGATAAACAGTTATGATTTTTTTCTGGAAAACAGGACAAATACAAAGTCTAATAAATCCAAACTTTTTTGTATGCATGATATAACTTCTCCAATCATAGCAATCATTTAGGCAATAATGCAACTGGAATAAACTAAGGAGCTTTTCTTTAACAATAAAAGCAGTGACATCAAAGAACAGTTGTGGGTGGAACAGTTGTGAAGCTGAGATGACAAGAATAAGGGTTAGTGCCACACAATTTGGATCCTTATCCCAGTGGATTGAGACATCTATATGAACTCAGTGGTCCAGTGATTTGCAGCAACCAAATTTTTGTCTCTTTCATGGTTGCAAGGAAAGTTATCATGTTTCTGGGACCTATTTTATTTTATGTTTTCCTGATTATAGAACTATATTTTATTTACTGGCAAAATAATGTTCATTTCTACTTAACAAAAAATAAATGGATAATATTGACTATGACCTATATATGTCTGTCCCCTGCTTATAATTGTCTGGTTGTTTGAACTCGGCGCATATTTCCTTTGCAAGGGGGGTCCTTGTGCCGTTCTTATTCTGTGTGATCCTTTATGCCAAATTAATTAATTAATTGAGCCCATCGATCATGAGCAAACACACATTCTTAATTCTTTTGCAGTGTTCTAGCTAGTTATATGTTATTGTCATTGACACAAGTTAATATGGTTTGGAATGATATCAAGCAAATAACTAATCTGATTGTTAATTACTTCAAAACTAGTGTTAAACCGTGCAGTGCACGGAATATGTAATTAAAATAGATTTATAAATTTAAAAATAAAAAATTAAACTCTTTATTTTAAATAACCATAACAGAATCGATAAATATAATTTTTTTTTCTTTTAATACTCAATCTTTTATCAAAATTTAACTTTAATTAATTATTCGCTATTCAATGTGCTAATAAAGAAGTTCTTAAATCAATATACCCCATTCAATGTGCTAAAGAATAAACAACACATTAAGTAGATTGTCACATTTTTTTGCTTGTCATTTCACAAGATTCTTGGCACTTCACATTGTCTTTGTCAATCACCTCTCCAATTATATCTTTAATAAAAAAAAAAATTATCAGTTATAAAGGCATAAATAATTGTATAATTCACTTTATACTTGCCAAATAATTCATGTTCGTTAAGTTCAACTGTACTTAAAATATTAGCAAATGACTTAAAGATAAAATTTTGTATTACAAAACTTTCACCTATAGCATCTACAACAATAATATTAAATATTAAATTTAGTTTGTACTTGTGACTTATAGTCTTATATTTCATATTGTTGTGTCTAAGTATAAAATTGGACATAAAACATAATTGTCCATCACAAATCAATATTTTGAAAGATCAAACTAATTAACACTTGATTGTTACATGAATCCTTTCACCCTATAAATTTGATGGCAAAATCTATATAAATAATTAACAACAAATTTATTAGAGAAAAAAAATATGTTCATCTATGAAAATCTATCAATGGGAATGTTATAAGTTTTTGACCTATCCTCAAAGCATAAAATCTCTCAAAGTCTCACAACTCGAACCTTTAACGTCTATATTTTAAAAAGTTACTTTAAAAAGGCTTTCATTAAATTGTACAACATTATATAAAATGAAAAATCTTCACATGAATTTTCTATTTATACACAAAAGTTATTACATTTGAACAACAAATCATTAAATATTTACATTAAATAAAATGTAGTGATTAATTAATTATTAAAGTAAAATAATTTATTATATTATATATTTATTTATAAATTATAATTATAAATATAAATTAAAACTCCAAAACGTAAGGAAGTATGAGTTTTTTAATGCAAATTAAAAATTCTCTTAAAATTTGTAATTTATGCAATATTGATAACAACATATTGAATATGGATTTTAACTTATTTTTCTTTCACAATGCATTAGTTTTCTTCCATGGTATTGAAAATATGATATATTACATCTTAATTAGTATTGAAAAATCTATGCATTATTCTTAAAAATGTGATATCTTAAATTTTAATTAGCATTGAAAAACTCATGCATTAGTCTTGCATTAAATTAAAGGTGATTAATTAATTATTAAAGTAAAACTATTTATTATATTATATATTTATTTATAAATTTATAATAAATATAAATATAAATTAAAACTCCTAAATGTCAGGAAGCATGGGTTTTCCAATGCTAATTAACAATTCTCTTAAAAAATTTTAATTTTTGATCTTAAAATTTAATTTTTGCAATAATAATAAAACTTTAAAAATATAGATTTTAATTTATTTTTCTTTAACTATGCATTAATTTTCTTCCATAGTCATGAAAATGTGATATCTTGCATCCTAATTAGTATAAAAAAACCCATGCATTAGTATTGAAAATATGATATATGAATTTTGATTTCTTCCATAATTTTGAAAATGTGATACCTTAAATATTAATTAGCATTGAAAAACCCAAGATATCATATTTTTAAGACTATAATATAATTATTAAATTAAAATTAATAATTAATTAATCACTATCTTTAATTTGACGTAAGTTTTTGAAGGAAAAAACTTCACTATTGATTGCCACTTGACAAAATACTTTGACTGACTATCTTATTTTAATATATTATATAGGATATATAAGATTTAAAGATAAGATTTTATACGAACGAACAATTTTCTATGATTTAATTAATAGTTTAAGTTGTATATTCATATTTCACATAAATAATATTTATTTTTAATTGATATAAATAATATTTATTTTTGATTGATTGAGGGATTGATTGATGAGATTATATGACAAAAAATATTTATTTTTGATTAATTAATAGTACTAAAAAACCCTTACAAATTTAATACAAATTTTAGAGACAAAAAAACAATTTGACAGATTAATTTTTGGAGGGAAAAAATATTTGTAAACTATTATAATTTATTTAATATATTATATAAAAAAGGATAAAATTTTATACAAATAGACAATTTTTTATGACTTAATTAATAGTTTAAGTTGTCTATTCATATTTATCAGAAATAAAATTTATTTTTGATTGATTGAGAGATTAATTGATGAGAATATATGACATAAAATATTTATTTTTGATTAATTAATAACATTGAAAAATCCATGTAAATTTAATACAAATTTTAGAGATAACTTTTTGGAGGGAAACTGTGTGTAGGAACTCTGTTATTTTAATATATATTAAGATAACTGTAGGAATTTAAAATATTAATTATTAATTATCTGATTAATAATAATAGTGAATAATTAATGTAATTGCATAGAAGTTGCCCAACTGATTATCCCAAAATGTGTGACTGTTAGGAAGTCTGAATGTCACGTTGAAAACTAAATAATGTCTCATTTTAATAACAGTATAAATTTAAAATATTAATTGTCTAATTATTCCAACTGATTAATAATGATAGTGAATAATTAATGTAACGGCATAGAAACTACATTCAGCAGATTAGTGATTATCTCAAAAAATTGCATATACCTTTGAAATGAAGTATTATTTTAAATAATAACAGTAAAATATTTAAATATTAATTTATTTCTTGAAAAAGTAAAAAATTAAACCAATAAAAAACAAAAGAAGAGAAAAAAAAAAAAACCAGGAACCTACTGACGAGAGAGTTATGGTTGTTTTTACTTTTCTAGTGCTTTAGTTTCATATGGAGCATACTTTTATTATGTTTTCATTTTAATAATAATAGAAATTTAAAATATTAATTATTTGATTAATAATGATAGTGAATAATTAATTTAATTGTATAGAAGTTACAATTAAATTAATTTTATTTGATTATCCCAAAATGTGTGACTGTTAGGGAATGTGAAGATCACATTAAAAAAACTAAATGATGTCTCATTTTAATAACAACATAAATTTAAATTATTAATTGTCTGATTATTCTAGCTGATTAATAATGATAGTGAATAATTAATGTAATGGCATAGAAGTTGCAGCTAATTAGTGATTATCCAAAAAAAATTGTGTATACCTTTTAAATATTAATTTATTTTTTAAAAAGAAAAGAAATAGAAGCTGATTTTAGGCAAAAAAGTTTTGTGCAGCAACTCTGCTACTTTAATATATATTAAGATTTAATTACCTAGAGACATTAACTGAGAAAATTCAAGGCTAAAGTACTAATGAAAAATATGAATTAATGTTTTTTGGGTGTGTATTTGTAGACCAATTAATAGGATTAAGGATGATAATGAACTAATAATTACTTGCACTTGCATTTACATATATGCACGAATGAATCAAAATTTTAATTCACTATGGCATCAATCAATTTCAAAACAACTTTGTTAAATGGCAATTTTTTTTCCAAAATGAAGTTTGATTGTTTAAATTATGATGCATACTACTTACTGTTATCCGGACAGTAACACAGCTAAAGAAGGGAGCTCTTGCCCAATTTCATCAATGGTGGAGCTTGAGGTCTTTTCTGGCTTTATGGTCCTAGCAAGTATAACGTTTTCCATTTGTCCCTTCCTCATCGTTTGGTCATAGAGTTTATCCATCTATTTACTTACGTAGTAGCCATGGTGTCTTTTCATAGAGAGCATTGATCTTTATCGGTGAATTTCCTCCTTATTTTGATATTCTTTTACTGTTTTACACAACTCCCTTTACAGACTATTGTCCATGTCCTTGGATTACCAAAATGATGGTTGATAGGTGTAGATGGAGTCTTTGTTGGGATAATATTGCCTCCATATTTTGTTGTATACATCTTGATCTTGCTCGCAGTTATTTGTATGCTATGCCACTCCTATGGTTGTTGAAGGCAATGGTTGGATTACTAATGTACTAAACTCCATGTTTTTTAGTAATCTTATTTGGGTGTTAGTTTGATCCAGATATGTTTTATTATTAATATTTATTATTGTTGTAAGAATTCGACAAGGGTGGATAGTAAATGTACGAAGGTTGAGGCGTGACAGAAAATGTCACCAAATATAAGTGTTGTGATATAGATACAACAATAAATTTGTAGAATGGAAACGTCATCTTCAAACCGCTTGAACCTACAAAAATAAGAAAACAGTCAGAGGGCGCGAGGAGGTCCCCGCGCAAACACTCCGATGCTTAAATTAGACATCGAGTATAATGAAAAAAACTATATTGAAATAGTATCAAAGATCTTTCCTTTCTTTAGGAATGAATAACTCCTTATTTATAGAGAAATATAAAATGATTTAAAATGTAACAGAATTACAAATAAGGCTTATCTTGATAGATGATATTTATCTTATTCTTTTTAGGGATAAAATTTCTTACGGATAATGCTTATCCAAATATTTCATAATCATTTTATAATTAGATTTTGCTATGGATAATTATCTATCATCTTCTTGGAATATTCAAAAGGATTTTTGAATGTCGGACCTATCGTGTTTGCGCGCTTTATGCTGGACCCCCCCACATATGGAAAATTTATGCCTTTTAGCCCAAAAAGACATTTTGGGCTTTTGGACTTACTTGACCCTTTAACGGGCCTTTACCTATGACACAACAATTGCTCCCCACTCTTGCCTTTGACTGCAAGGCAAAGGGAAGAGTACACTGACTATGCCTTGTCACTGTCGGGCTACTCGCGAGATATGAATCTTATACCTTCACGCTGCTAGACTACTTGTAGGATAACGACTTTATTTTTTCCTCATTACCGGGCTATGCGCAGGACAATGGGCCTTTTGTTTTTTCTCCATTATCGAGCTATATATAAGCAGGGTAACGGATTTGTTTTTCTCTTGTTGCCGGGCTATGTGCGAGGCAATGGCTTTGTTTTCTCTTTGTTACCGGGCTATGCACGGGATAATGGACTTATTGTTTTTCCCATGTTGTCGGGCTATGTGCAAGACAACGGGTCTTTTATTTTTTGCCATAATATTGCAGCTCCCCAGTTTCGTGTGTATATGCTTGTTGGAATAATTGTGGGCGACGTCTGTAATTTTGAAAAAATATCAATATTTTATTTTCGCGGTTCGGCGTAATACCTACATCTGCAATCTGAGAGAGTATTTTGTTTTCGCAATTCGACGTACTACCTACTTTCGCAATTCGAGAGAGTATTTTGTTTTCGCAGTTCAGCGTACTGCCTACATCTGCAATTAAAGAATAATAATATTTTATTTTCGCGGGTCAGCGTAACGCCTACGTTCGCAATTAAAGAATAACAATATTTTGTTTTCACGGTTCGGTGTAACGCCTACGTCCGCAATTCGAGAATAATATTTTATTTTTGCGGTTCGGTATAATGCCTACATCCGCATGTGTTCAGGGCGAGTAATTCATTTGTTAACGTTATTAACTCCCAAATATTTTAAAATTCAAATAATTGGAGCATAAAGAAATTAATTAAAATTTGGAAGAAGAAAAGCTCCCCTGCCCAAATTTGGTACAGTGGAATTGGATCCAAACCTATTCGCCCACTTGCTCATTTTTCCTTCTGACTTGTGGCTATGTGGGCCAAAATATGAGATATATGTTGGGCATATTATTTCTCTTAAAATAATAAAGATGTCCAAGACTCCAATGAACAGTGGTGATAACTCCTCTTCTATTATTAAGATAAAAATTCTATGAGAAAGGTCAATATTTTACCTCTTTTGTGAAGTAGCAATGATTTCCAAATGAATAGACAATCTGTCTCTGCAAGACATCATTCCTTTCATTGAGCTTAGACTTCCTCGATTGAACTGAACCATTGGATGTAGCAATTGAAGAAAAATGCAGAAGCAACAGACAACCACATAAGCACCCCAAGCATAGCAAGCCGCAAGGCTCGGCCCACACTCAAAAAAATAGTAAGGTGCAACCACTCGCACACTAAAAAAAACAGTAAGGCATTGCAAGGCTCTCGCAAGGGATGGCAACGGAAGCAAGCAGACACACGTGGAAGGCCTCATTGGAAGCCAGTACGCTTTCAGCTTCGATGCCACGAACGCCTTCGTCATTGGATTTTCCCTCTCATTTGCTGGTTCAAATTACAACCTTTTGCCTCTGCCTATATATCTAGCAACTCCAATGGATAATAGCTAAAACACTAGAATGATAAAATAAGGGGAATAAGCTTTAATCAAAGCAATATTAATGGAGCATCTGCCACGGCCATGTTCACCATTATTACTACTTGCTGCAGCCATTGTTCGCATTTGAACGCTACTGCCGTCTTTCGTCGCCTTGTAGCTATCGCCTCTGCCTGGGCTCGCTGTCCCTCAAGAAGCTTCTTGTATAATATATAATATATATAACATATGCGTAACCTGTTTACTCCCAGATTGCGTCTTCCAATTCCTTTTTCCTTTTCTTGAGAATGCTACACATGAAATTTTCTTCCAAGCTTCCTCTAGAAGCTTTTCTTATCATGATATAATATTATATATATATGCAATATAATAATTCTGTCAAGCTTCTCCAGCTTCACGAGAAGCTTCTCTGACCACACACACACACACACACACACACACACATATATATATACATGCATATATATCTCTCTCCATGGCTTCTTTTTCAATTATATTATTATTTTTTACATAAAACAATAATTGAAAAACAGAACAATAGCCAATGAAAAAATATTAAATGAATGAGTGCACCGTAATGAGGTTATCCGATACGTGTAATGTTTTCTTCTTCAATTGATTTGATTTGGCTTCATGTGACTTGAGATTATGTGAAAGCCATTGTAGTATTAATAGGCTTTTTGGACGTTTCCCACAGATGGCGCCAATTGTTGTGACATAGATACAACAATAAACTTGTAGAATAGAAACGTCGTCTTCAAGCCGCTTGAGCCTGCAAAAATAAGAAAACAGTCAGAGGGCGCGGGGAGGTCCCCGCACAAACACTCCGATGCTTAAATTAGACATCGAGTATAATGAAAGAAACTATATTGAAATAGTATCAAAGATCTTCCCTTCCTTCAGGAATGAATGACTCCTTATTTATAGAGAAATATAGAATGAGTTAAAATGTAACAGAATTACAGATAAGGCTTATCTTGATAGATGATATTTATCTTATCCTTTTTAGGGATAAAATTTCTTACTGATAATGCTTATCCAAATATTTCATAATCATTTTATAATTAGATTTTGCTATGGATAATTATCTATCATCTTCTTGAAATATTCAAAAGGATTTTTGAACGTCGGACCTATCGTGTTTGCGCGCTTTGTGCGGGACCCCCCATATATGGGAAATTTATGCCTTTTAGCCCAAAAAGACATTTTGGGCTTTTGGGCTTACTTGACCCTTTAACGGGCCTTTACCTATGACACAACAATAAGGATAATTTTCATCCCTCAATAAATGGTGCAAAGGTTTAGATGGCTATCCCACATGATACAACAAACTTTTCAAAACTTGTGTGCACTCACAGGTTTTGGAGATAAAATGAGTAGCATGAAAGCATAGATGAACCTAGCGACAGGAGGAATGTTTGAAATGGATGATGGTTTTTTTTTGGTCTTACAAGTGTAGATAACATGTTATTCCTCAACGATTCAAGACTGTAAACAAAAGGTTGCAAAGTGTGCCCTAACTCATGGATAGGGATGGGGGCAAATCCACAATTTTGCCTTGGGTTGACCCAATCTCATGAGTGTGAGGCCCAACTCTTGTACAACTTTCATAAACCCAAATAAACTAAATGTATATAAAAAGATAAGGAAAGCTTTCTATCCAACCAATGTGGGACAAAGACACTATAAACTATTTGAAATGCCACTTGGTTTACAACAATTCCCTATATATTTCAAATGGATTGAATTTAGAGGAATGACTGCTGCTAAGTTAAAACACTATTGAGTGTAACACCTGAAAATTGGTGTCTTTTAGACTATGAACCAGGCCTAGAAAGAATGAGATATAATTTACAGAGTCACTGGTGAAACTTATAGTTTTTGTAAATCAAGAAACATTCTTGTAAATTATGATTCTGACCAATTAGATTGCACTTCCTCAATTCTTGCTACTCATAACAATTTTGAGCAAATAGGCCACGCGCTTACCTGGTTATTTCACGAGTGCTGTAGAAATTTTGCCACAAATCTCATAGGAACTGCCTTACTCCACACTCAGATAGGTGATTACATCAAGTGTATACTGCAATTTAAGACACCACCCATAACGGATATGTAATTCATTAAGAGCTATGCTCATCCTTATTGGATATGCAGTTTAAGCACTACTTACACATCATAGGTGGGATTTAAATTATATATACTGCTATACAGTATTGACAAATAACATGTTATTGCCTTATAAACCTAATTCATGGGATCTACAATCACACAAGTTGGGTTCCTATCATTGTCAACATTTCAAGTCAACTTTAATCCCCTTCCCCTCGATATTTCTAATATTAACATCCATTTGGTGAATATAAAGTTTGTAAACTGAAGCTAAGGCAATTAGAACACATATAGATGAAATTATTGTCACTAGAGCAAATGTATCAAAATAATCAATATTTTGTTTTTGAGTAAAGTGTTTGGCTATTAATCTAGCCTTATACCTGTCAATAGAACCATCAGGATTAAATATCCTTTTAAAAATTGATTTGCAGCCAATGGGTTTTGCTCCAATAGGTAAATCAACTGATTCCCAAGTTTTATTTTGTAAAATGGAATCAATCTCATCTTTTATTGCTTTCTTTTGAAACAATTTATCATGAGAAGATATAGCATCACAATAAGTTAAAGGATCATTATCAACTAGATAAGTGTAAAAATCATCTCGAAAATAATTTTCGTTTCTTAATCTCTTACTCCTAAACTTTTCATTTATGTTTTCAGAGACATTTTTAAGAGATGGTGCATGAGTAATTCTTTCAAATTTTAAAGAAAAAATATTTTCAAAGAATTCAACATTCTTTGTTTCAACTATAGTATTACAATCAAGCATATCATTTCTCAATACGAGAAACCTATATGCAACACTATGTTTATCATAATCAATAAATATGCAATCAAATGTTTTTGACCGTATTTTTCTTTTGTTAGAATCAAAAATATAACTTTTGCAAGACACCCCCACACTTTCAAATCTTTCAAGTTAAGAGTATAACGTTTCCATAACTCATAAGGTGTCTTACTAGTTTTCTTATAAGGAATCCTATTAGATGACAAGCTGACAAAATTGCTTCCCCTTAGAGATTATGAGGTGCATTAGAACTAACAAGCATAGAATTCATCAATTTTTTTAAAGTCCTATTTTTCTTTTCTATTATGCCATTTGATTCAAGAGAATAAGGAGTAATCTCATGAATTATTCCTTTTTTCTCACAAAAGTCATTAAATAAAACATATTCACCACCTTTGTCTGACCTAACTCTTTTCATCCTTTTATTAAATTGATTCTTTATTTCTGCTTTGTATAGAAGAAACATGCTAAAGGCCTCATCTTTATTTCTCATTAAATATACTTTTGCATATATAGAACAATCATCTATAAATGTGACATAATATTTCTTGCCTCCTCTAGTCATGGTTTGTTTTAAATTCCCTAGATTATTATGAATTAAGCTTAAGAGTTCAGATTATCTTTGAGTATAAGCACACGTTTTCTTAGTTAATTTAGCCTCTACACATATCTCACATTTATTCAAACAAGAATTATTTATTTTAGTTTTGAGTCCAAGATATTGCATTTTCTTAATATATGAAATACTAACGTGTCCTAATCTGGAATGCCACATATCAATAGAATCAGGCATGTAAACAGAAGAAGTAGCATTCTCATTAATTATTTCAAAAACATTTAGCAAAAAAACTCCTTGATTACAATAGCCTTTACCCACAAAGGTGTTATTTTTAGTCATTACAAATCTTGTCAAATTCAAATGATAGTTTAACCCCAACCTTGCTTAACAAAGATACAAAGACTAGGTTAACTCTAATATTTGGAACATGAAGTACATCTATCGAGCTAGAGTTTTTCCATATATGAGTTTGAAAAGAATCTTCCATTTTCCAAGAACTAGTATAGTTCTTGAATCACTAAGATAAATTGTTTCTTTTTCTTCTCCCACCAGAAAGTAAGAGGAAAAAATACTTTTATTTGCACATATGTGCCTGGTAGTCCTAAAGTCTACCACCCAATCTTTCATATTGGCCACAATATTTTCTTGAGAAATGACTGTGGCAATAATATCATTTGCTTTAACCAAATTTGCTTTTGGTTGAGTAGGATTGTCATTTCTCACTCTCTTTCTACACTGAGGTGCATGGTGTCTTGGTTTTCCAAAACCAAAGCAAGAACCTTTCTTTTTCTTGAAATTGGGGTTATTTGCTTTAGGCTTATAATTAGTTTTATTTTTGTGTTCATGCCTTTTGTTGGGATTTTAAGGTTTAGCTTGTACTAAGTTGGCCTTGGACGTCATCTTCTTTTTCCTTGTAGATTGCAGCCCTTTGCAGTTTGTTTCTTCAATGATGATGTGTACAACTAGGTCTTTGAGTGACGGTTGTTTATGCTTGTGCTTGAGTTGGTTCCTGTAGTCATTCCATAATTAGGGTAATTTTTTAATGAGTAGACTGGCTAGAAATTCTTATTGTAACACAATGTTTTAGCTTTTAATTCCTCTAAAAGCTTGTGGTACTCGTTGATTAATTTGTACCTTGATTTCCTTGTCATTAGAGGTATTCCAAAATATCGTCAAACTGTGAAAATCGATTGCACCTCGTGATTTTTTTGGGAGAAGGGTTTGAGACGATTTGGGAAATCCTTAAATCGTGCAGTTTGTGGTTTGATAAAAGTACATTTGGTTAAAAACTGAACTGTCAAACTAGTCTAACAATATAAAAATCAAAAAAATAAATTATAAAACATTAAAACCCTAATCTAATCTTTCATTCCTCATTTCCTCTCTACCGAACCCCTAACCTAATCTTTAATTCCTTGTTTCCTCTCTACCCAGCCCCCATCGCACTGAGACCGATAAGATCCTACATTTTCTTCTAGTCTTTAGTTGTTATAGGACTTGAGGGGCTCTTAGGATCTCACAATTGGTTCGTCAAAGCTCTATGACATCGTCTCGAAGGTGTTCAAGCAGTCTAAGGAGATTGTCGCTGAGGCCTCCAAGCGCGCCAACCATATTAAGGTGGAGGCACTTAAGCGTGCCAACTAGATCAAGTCCTAGATTCCCTCCGTCTCCGCGTAGTCGTCTCTCATCGATGCTTCCCTGGAGACACCTTCCACTGTGGTGGATCTTGAGAGGTTTGGGGTCTCAGATGAGCTAAGGGATTTTGTCAAGGACATTACAATCGATACTTTCCAAGATTTTCCATTGGAAGGTAACTTATTGGGCCATATTTCTCTTTTTTTTTTTGTTATGTTTGATTTATGCGAACATGTAGCAAGAGAAATGCAACTCCGATATTGGTTTGGTGGTTGACTCCAAAATAATTAGTAATTTTGTAGCCTAATAGACTAAATATTATTATATGCCACTAGTAAGTCAGTGTTAAGTTTCTTGACCATTTTTCGTTCTTGAAACTTTCTCACATGAATTTTACTTTTTAGCATGAAACTTGCATCTTGATATTTGGATTGTTGATTTGTCTCTAGTTGTTATAGGACTTGAAAAAGAGAAGTAACAAATCATAGGAATTCCTCCCGTAGGTGTTGCATCCCTTGGGCTCTCATTTCGTTTGCATTCTTTTTCCTTGAGATTTAGGTAAATGCCTCTCTCTATAGCATCAATTATTTTAGTGTTGATGTGTTTGTGTGGTATGTGAATGTGTTTTCAATGTTGTGATTGTTAGATGGAAGAAGATAGTAGCACTAAGCCTTCATCTGTGAGAAACCTCAATCAAATGACCAATACCCTTGATTCAAGTAGTGGTTCTAAACCTTCATTGCCTCCGAAGTCTAAGGCCAAACCTGTGAAAAAGAAACCTAGGCAACTATCTAAAGTATGAGATCATTTTACCAAAAAAAAGGATGACCCTTTTGACCTTAGAGCTGTGTGCAACTATTGTGGCAAAGATTATGCAAGTGATAGTAGAAAAAATAAGACAAGTACTCTTTGGAACCATGCAAACAATTAATGTAAGTAGAATCCTTATAGATTAGAAGATAAGAAGTAGAAGATTTTACATTTTCAAAAGAATAGTGACAATGAGGATGAAAGTATTGCAGGTAGTAATCTTTTAACAGTGGGATTTAGTAAAGTAACTTGTAGGATTATATGTGACAAAATGATTGTTATTGATGAATTGTCATTTAGGTTTGTGAAGTAAAAAGGTTTTAGATTATTTTATGGTATTTCATACCCTAAGTTTGATACTCCTTCACGTGTTACAATTGCTAAGGATATAATTAGTCTTTACAATGATAAGAAGAAAAAGTTGAAATAATTTTTTGTTTAGAATTTCCAAAAAGTCTCCCTTACAATTGATATATGGACTTCTGATATCTCTTGTGATCTAATGACAAGGTTTTGATAATGACAAATCTAAGGACGAATAACATAAGATTCAACATGTTTGGAATTAATATTCAATGTATTCTATAATCAATTTCATGAAGTTGTGCAAACGAAATAAAATAGTTGGGCTATGCCATTGTTCTCATCTTAAAACAAATCAAGTTGAAAAGATCTCAAGTTTCTTAACAAGTGTGGTCGTCTAACATTGTGTTTATTTTTTTCAAGAGGTTGACTTGGTTGACTAACATCAAGCCTTGGTTGACTAACAGTGTGTTTGTTTTTTCCTTAGTCGACTAATTATAAGAATTGGTCAACTAATAGTATATATATTGTGGTCTTGGTCGACTAACTCTTTGAGTCTGTCGACAGATGGGTTCCCTTGGTCGACTAATTGCCTTCTTGTTTTTGTCTTGGTTGACTAAGTGTCATGTTGTGTTTATGACTTGGTCGACCAACCTATTTCATTTGTTGACCAATCTTATTATCTTAACAAATCTGTCGACTAAGCATTTCTCTTTTGTCGACTAAGTTTTTCACAGATTTCACAACAGCTAGTTTTTTGCTGCATTTAATGCTCGTCCAACCACCCACAACAGTCCAAATTTTGAACTTATCCACCATCATCTATAAATAGGTGGTTGAAGACGCATTAAAGGCTGCTTAACACATTGAATTAATTCAACTATCGAGCTTTCACTATTACATTGAGCTTTATATTTTTCTCTCTGTGCTTTCATTTCTGAGGCTGGTGTATCTCACTGTTCCATTCATCTTATGCCTCGATTATTCATTTAGAGAGAGCCTGTAACTAAGAGTTGTACTCTTAGACTCTTATTCTCACATTTACTGTAATTTTCCTAGCATAGGCTAGAGGCCCCATTAAATTGGGAGGATTGTACATTCCCTAGTCAAGAACTAGAGGACCTGCTCGTATTGAGTAGGGGGTTGATAGTAAAGGTATTTCAAAATCCTTAGTGGGTAGCTAAGGTAGTGGACTAGGTTTGGAAAGCCGAACCACTACAAATCGTTGTCTCTTGTGCTTTCTATTCTGCTTGTTTTGTTAGCACTTTTATCTTATTTAATTCGTTTATTCATTCACAAGATTTTATTTTTATTTCTCACCAAACAAAAGTGTCTTTATAAGGTTGATACCTCATCATGTCATTTCACGGTCTTGAGGTTTAACGGATCCGTGGTCTTAATAGACGACATCTCTATTTCACAAAAGAAATTTTTAAATATACCAATTCACCCCCCCTGATTGGTGTGTGCCATATCCTTTTAGTTCTATCAACTTCCATTCAAAATGTCAATTATATGATGCTTAAAGCTCATTTTATAGATTTTGAATGGAAAATGGAAAAAAGAATCTTGAACTTTTCTCAAATTCCAAATCATAAGGGAGAGACAATTGGTAAAGCAATTGAGGCATGATTGAAACAATGGGGTATTGAGAAGATTTTCACAATCACAGTTAACAATGCTGCTTCTAACAATGGGGCTATCACACACATGAAGAAAAGATTGTAGATTTGGAAGAGTATTATTTGTGATTGAGAATTCTTACACGTGAGGTGTTCAGCTCATATTCTAAACTTGGTAGTGGGTGATGGCTTAAAGGAATTAGACTTCTCTATTATGATTGTACATAATGTAGCTAGATATATTAGAGCTTTTCCTTCAAGATTGACAAGATTCAAAAGTTGTGTGAAGAATACTTGTAAAGAAGAAAAGGCTCTTGTGTGCTTGGATGTGCCAACAAGGTAGAATTCTACTTATTTGATGTTGGAGCATGCACTGAGATTTATTAATGCTTTTAAATTGTTAAAAGAAGAAGATTTGCTCTATTCACAATATTTTTGTGAAGAGGATAAAAATGGAAAAAGACCTATTAAGCTACCAAATTCTAAAGACTAGGAGAATTGTGAAACATTTTATAAGTTTAGAAGACTTTTTATGATGCTACCCTCAAGTTTAGTGCTTTTTTGTATGTTACTGCAAATAATTATTTTCATGAAATCTATAATATGCTTGGGAGACTAATCAAATGGAGTTCATTTTACGAATCAATCTTGAAAGATATGACTTCTAGCATGAAGATAAAATTTGACAAATATATAGGGTTAACATTGAAAAAATAGAATATGCTTATTTATGTGGCGGTTGTGCTTGATCCTAGGTACAAGATGAAATATGTGGCATTTTGTTTACACAAACTCTATCATGAAGATGAAGTTAAAACCATAATGGATTCTATCAAGAGCACTCTAGGAAAGTTGGTGCATTTTTATGCAGCAAATGATTCAAATGGACAATCAGAAGATAAATAATGTGGGACAACTTCTGAACAAAAGTTTTCAGGAGTGGATTTTGATGATGATGATTCTGTTAACATGTTTGAATCTGATTTTGAGAAAGAATGTATTGAAGATAATGCTTTTGAAATGAAAAATGAGCTTTAAAGGTACCTAGCTGAGGCTAATGAGGATAGAATAAATAAGACTTTTGATATATTGGCATGGTGGAAGGTAACTTCATCAAAGTACCATATCCTATCAGAGATTGCTCGAGATGTTCTTGTCATCCAACTGTTAATAGTAGCTTATGAGTTAGCTTTTAGCACTGGAGGTAGGGTGCTTGACTGCTTTCAAAGTTCATTGAGT
This sequence comes from Diospyros kaki, assembly GCA_036245055.1. Taxonomy (NCBI): domain Eukaryota; kingdom Viridiplantae; phylum Streptophyta; class Magnoliopsida; order Ericales; family Ebenaceae; genus Diospyros; species Diospyros kaki. Next base: position 24,317,505 of record BSEG01000003.1, on the reverse strand, counting down.
CCGTCTATGGTAGAAGCATTGATTTGTTTCCAAAATTGGTTGAGAACCACGTCTTTCCCGTTGATATGACCTTAGTATTAGAAGAGCATGCTACTTATGAATCGGTTGAATTTGGTAATTTTTTATTTACTTATCAAACATGTTTATTATTTTATTTGTATTAACTCTAACATTTTAATTTTCTAAATTTATTATTCCCCTTAATATTGCAGATAAGTCCACTATGACAATAGATATTGTAAACCTTAATTAGTGATGAAGTTAAAGTTGGAGTATGCTTGTTTGACCATGAATTATGTTGTGGATTTTTGTATTATTTTTATGTTATGGACATGTGGTTGTGTTGTAGACTTTGAACTTTTAAGTTTGCATTTCGATTCGATTATAACTTATTTTACTTTGAACTCCATGACTTTAAATAATTGGTTATGATTAGTGTTTGGATTGAGTTTTCAATTGAATTAACGCAGGGCACCCAACCTATTTCTAAAGCTCCTTACAGGATGACCCCAAATTAATTAAAAGAGTTGAAGACTCAGTTGCAAGAGTTAATTGATAAAGACTTTATCCGTCCTAGTGCATTTCCTTAGGGTGCTCTAGTACTATTTGTGTGGAAGAATGATAGATCAATGAGATTATGCATTAACTATCACCAACTAAACCAAGTGACATTGAAGAATAAATATCCACTTCGACGTGTGGATGATTTGTTGGATCAATTTTGTGGAGCTTCACTCTTTTCTAAGATTGATTTGAAGCCTAGCTACCACCAAGTGCGAGTTAGAGAAAAGGATGTTCAGAAGATAACTTTTTATACCTGTTATGGACATTTTGAATTTGTAGTCATGCCATTCGGATTGAGAAATGCCCCAGTAGTTTTCATGGACTCGATGAATCGAGTCCTCAGGGAGTATTTGAATTATTTTGTTATTGTATTCATTGATGATATCTTGATTTACTCACCGAGTTTAGAGGAGCATGAGGCACATCTCAAGACAATTTTGCAAAGACTTAGGTGTTAAGCTCAAGGGTAAGTAAATAATAAGATTTTGATGATAACAAAAATATTTTTATGATATAAATGTATTTTTTACTCATGCAAAAAGTAAATTTATTTTGAATTAAAGGTGAATTATTTTTAGACATGTTTCCTTATTTTAATCCTTTATGACTCAAAAGCTTATGTTTGAATTTTCATATCTTGATAAATGTATTTCTTAATCATGCAAAAAGTAAATTTATTTTGAATTAAATGTAAGTTGTTTTTAGACATGGTTCTTTGTTTTGTTCCTTGTTATTTGAAAAAGTTTAAAGATTTTTTGAATTTCAAACTTCATATTAACTCTTTCTTCAATGGCTAGTTTGTTTGGAATATGTATATATATATATATGGTAAGTATGGAGGCTCAAGACAGAACAAACTTGATAGAGCATTCAAACAAGAGTGAGAAGGTTCAAAGTGTTGGAAATGTGTTGGCTAGTGGAATTCTCAACCGTTGGTAACTTGTTTGTAATTGTCTTTGGTTGTAAGTTCAATATTTTTACTCACTTGTTGTGTGAGGGGATTCTATTTGCTAGCAGTGTGCTCGTGATTTTTACTGAGACAAATGATTGTATGTTAGTTTTAGCTCCAATTAAAAGTTAGTGTTGATTCTCCCTAGTGTAACCTCAAGCTAAGTCTTGAGAGTTTCAAGGTAAGTCTTAAGAGTCTCAAGGTAAGTCTTAAGAGAGAGGATTAGACTCTTTAGAGCTAAACCTCTATAAATTTCTCTTGTTCCTTATGATTGTGTGATTTTATTATTATCAATCCTATTGCAATTGCCACATATTAAGATCATAAATTTAAGATTTTTTAAAAGAGTTAAAATTATTAATTTTTGAAAAACCCAATTCACCCTTCTCTTAGGTTTCTGGGCAACATTAATGAAAAACAACTATATGCAAAATTCAGTAAGTGTGAGTTTTGGTAGAGATATGTGGGGTTTTTTGGGCACATAGTCTCTAAAGAGGGTATTTCAGTTGACCTTGAGAAGATTCAGGAGGTAGTTGATTGGTTGAGGCTTACTGATATTTCACTCTTAGTAATAAAATAGTTTTGATAATGACTATATGAAAATCAATTTCTACTATGTGGATTATATGAATGAGAAAATGCATTTTTAGTATATAAGTCTTAAAGCAAGATATGAAATATTGAGTATGGATGTTAAGAATGATTTGTTTCAAATTATACTTTTGATAATCTCAACTTGCTTGATAAGAATGATTTGTTTCAAATTATACTTTTGATAATCTCAACTTGCTTTCAAGATAATCAAAATGAGTTTTTAAAAGAATCGAGTAAGGAAGTATTAAAAATTCAAGATTTTCAAAAGGATAGTCGACTATCAGGTTCATTCTGTTGACTATGCCTTGAAATAGTAGACTATTTTGATTGTTCTGTCGACTATTCAAGCATCTATCGACTATTTTAGCATCTGTCGACTATGTCTTCTGGTCTGTCGACTATTTTTGTTCATGAAATTCAAAAATTTCTTCATATTTCAGCATCTGTCAACTATTCAAGTGTGTTTGTCGACTATTGGATTTTTGTATTAGAAATAGTCGACTATCAGTTTATGTCTATCGACTATTCTTAGTTTTACTTGTAAAAATAGTCGACTAATCATTTTCTCTATCGACTATTGTGTTTCACAGAATTTTATAACGGCTAGTTTTTGGTGTATTAAATGCTTGCCAACCATCTACAACGGTCCAAAATTCAAACATACCCACCATCAACTATAAATAGGTGGTTGAAGATGCATTAAAGGCTGCTGGAAAACCATTGAATATCTTGAACGATCGTGCCTTCACTGTTACATCAAATTTTATCTTTTTTCTCTCTGTACTCTCATTTAAGAGGCTTTGATATATACTGTTCTATTACTTTTAAGCCTCGTTTATTTATTTAAAGAGAGAAATTGTAATTAAGAGTTGTACTCTTAGATTCTCTACTTCATTGTTTGTATTTCTTCCTAGTAGTAGCTAGAGGGCCCATTAAATTGGGAGGTTGTACATTGTCTAGTCAAGGACTAGAGGGCCTGCTCATATTGAGTAGGGGGTTGATAGTGATATTGGTTTTAAAATCCTTAGTGGATAACTAAGGTAGTGGATTAAGCTTGGAAGGCTGAACCACTATAAATCTGTGTCTTCACTGCTCTTTATACTTTCTCTTTTAAGTTTGTATCCTTGCACTTTTGACTTTGTGTAATCATCAATAAGACCACATTATTATTCCTCTTCACACAAAAGTATTTTCACTATTCAAAAGAAATTTTTTTATATACCAATTCACCCCCCCTCTTGGTGTATACCACATCAGCTCAATTCTATCACTTACTACAATAACTGGGATCTGAAATTTTCTTGGACTTGCTGGCTATTACTGGAGATTTATAGAAGGCTTTACTTATCTATCTTATGTAATGACCCGTTAGTGGGTCTGGGTGATATATCTTGGAACGGAACATTTATTTTGTTAAAGTAATAATTTTTGGGGAATTGTATGTGATATTTGTAGGTGATGCGCAAAGGAAGTGGAAAAATCAAAGATTTGACTCAAGTGGTAAAGGGGCCTAAAATAAATCAAGGTATGTGATGAAATATTATTTGGTAGTGTTTAACTAATGCCTAAGTTATTATGTGAATATAAAAAATTCTCATTTGAATTATGATGCAATAAGGGCATTTAAGTAAATAAGGGGATATGAGAGTATATGTATATAAGTGGAGGCTTATTTTGCATGAGAAGAAGGAAGTGAAAGAAAAAGAAAGAGAGAAGAAATGGATGGCCATCAGGAGAGAGAGTAAGAAAGGTTAGGGTTCTCTTTTCCTTCTTTTTCTTTGATTGTTTATGCTTAAAAGGGGTTGTGAAACTAAAGATTTCTTCATCTTCTTCTTCTTGCTAGTTTCTCTTGTTGAGAGTGAGAAGTAAAGGGATCTTGGAAGCATATTATCTGTAGTAGATCGTTAAGAAGAGTTTTTTAAGGCAAGTTCCAATCCTTCATATCTCTTTAAAGCTTTTGATCATGATGTTTGGGATTTAAGCCTAAAAATCCCATGTTTTCCTAAAAGGTTACCTATGTTGAAGGTTATGTAGATATCTTTGTAAATATCTCTTGTTGTTGGATCTTGCTTCCTTGAGTTTCAAAGTAGGGTTAGTTCACCCTACAATTCTAAAAGGAATGATGTTATTGGGTTAGGGGGTTGGTTGTATGAGTGTTCTTGGATTTGGCTTTCATTTGGCATGAATCAGAAGGGGTTCTATTTTGCTACCTGTCGAATGTTTGGGAGGAAGCTGTCGACTGTTTGTAGAGCCCGTCGACTAGAGGCCTGAGGCTATCGACTGTCAACCATTTTGGGGGCAACTGTCGACTGCTTTTGTTGTTTCTTTTAAAGAGGGTTTAAGTCTCGATTTAAATTCTTCCTTATCAATTCCAAAGCATGTCTAAATGTTCTTGGGGAGTGATTATGCATTCATTGGCATGACATTGAGCAAGTTGCATGCATGTGGGTTCAGTTTGAAAGGGTAATTTGTGAGCATGTTCCCATCTATGTGTTGTCTTGTGGACGTTACATGTGTGGACCAAGGTATTAGGTAGGAGTAGATTGTGCTTAAGGGTGTATGTACTCATGAGTGTAACCCTAGGGGCAAGTTATTTGGCCCCAATGACCTCGTGACATGTCATATGGCTATGACCTTGGATGGGAGTTGATTATCCTTAAAGGTTATATGGCGTAGGAACACAACCCTCAGACTTGAGCTTTCTAGCCCCAAGTGTCAGTTGTGGTGGTGGGTGTAGGACACGGAGCATCACGATGTTGCCCATGTAATACCCAAAATTTTTTTAGTGTAATTTTTATTAGAGTTGGAGTATAATTTTTCAAAGTTGAGGGGGTTAGAGTATAACTTTTGAAACTTAAGGACTAGAAGGCAAAGGGTCAAAATGAAAGAATGAAGAAGTAGAAGGACCAAACAGTAAAATTGGGTGTGAAACTTGCAACCTGTCGACGACTGCACTGTGGCCGTTGGCAAGGGATATCAAATCGACGTTTAAGAGTAGGCTAGGGCCATTATTGGCTTAAAAGGGAGGTCTAATGCATGGAAGCAACTGGATTAGCTGATGTGTCGGCCAGAAATGCCTATAAATAGTCAGGTTTTTGGCCGAGGATTTCATTAACTTTCACTTGAAAAATTTGAGCATTTGGGGAGAAATTGAGGGATATTGATAGAGGGGTTTTGATCTCCAAGGGAAGGGGAAGATTTCTGGAGAATTTGAGAGATTTTGGTGTTGGTTTGACGTGGTTTAGAAGCTTCGCTGGAAAATTGGGCATCGTCAGAGATGAGAGGAAATTGGCTAAATCGAGGGTGTTTTGGCCAAATTTTTGAGCCACAAGTGATCCCATTGTGTTTGGGAGGAAAAATAGAGCGAAAGAGAAGAAGAAAAACCAAGGAATCGAAGCAAAACCAATGGCCAGTGACAAGAAGGTGACCAGAGAAGGCACGTGGGAACACGCATGAGGCACGTGGGTGTGGGAGCGTGCATGGGCATGAAGTAAGGGAAAAAATATAAAAAAAGGAAAAATAGAGAAAAAAATGAAAAAAAAATGGAAAAAATCCCAAAAAAATTATGGAATTAAATTTTATTAATTTTTCATGAAATTTGTTTAGAAAAAACATTAGGGTAAGAGTCTCAAGATAGGGCACAAATTTTGAGAAAGCTTAAATAGCTAGAACAAGGTGAGTGATCATTTTGAAAAATTTACATGAGATGACTTGCCTAAATTGAACATGATTTTCGTGAAAGACTACCCAAAATCTATGTGATCTATGTGCATCTTGCCATACATATGCATGTTCATGTTATGTTGCCTTGGAATTGTGATATTGTATTGGGCATGAAATTATTGGCATATCGATCATTGTGTTATCCACGTTGAACATGGTGGGATGAGATATTTCCCTAGTAGCGAGACTTGCATTTTTCCAAAGGAGTTTTGCTAGAATGACCATAAAAGTATCTCATGCCGTGTGTGTTTTGTCAAGATGACTGTCGAGGGTATTCCATGCCTGGGTTAGAATGCTAACGAAAGCTGCTCTAGTGTGTTGGTTGATTCATGTCCATGCATCATACATTCACCAAAATTTATTTTAAACCCTCACTTAAAAGATTCATCTTCTAACCTGGACTTTGTCCTTGAAATATTCAAATATTCCAATTAGAATAAGTAGGGGGAAAGAAAAGGAGATTGTTGAGATGTGATTGTACTGGTAGTCATATAATAGTCCTACACCCATGCTAGGACAAGTTGTGAGAATCTTGATAGTAAGTGGCATGTTACAATTCTTTATGTTGATTTTTCTATCGTTTTTTGTAATTTATGGTTCTTAGAAACAATATTGTATGGACTGAATTCGTTTGCAATTATAATATTCTATCAGGTTATGATTCTACTTCCACAAGTATTTAATTTACGTTACTCAGCTTAATATTTGGAATGCTAAGTAGGTATCAAGGGATTTTGGATTTTTATGGAATATGGTATTTTGGGAGAAATGGTGTTACGAGGAAAAACAATATATCCAAAAATCCCAGAATAGTGACATGCCTTGGGAGGGTTGGTTGTTACAGTTCATGTATATATTTACTCATGGATTCTTGTATGCATGGCATGGGTGTGGTTCATTGGTTTTATTCTTTTCTTTCTCGTTAGGTTGCCTGTGTGGGTTATTGTGGCTTTTTCGTATTGGCTCATGTTTTTTTTTGTTTCGTTGTTATACTTGTTGAGCCTTGTGACTCATTCTTTGCTTTGTATCATTCCAGGTAAAGACAAAGACAAGGCTGAGAGCAAATTTAGTAGGGGATGATTTTGTGTCTATAGATATGTACAGAGCTCACCTAAAGAAAAGGTATTGGGAACTTTTGTGTTGAAATGCTAGAGCTTGTTAGGCTCATGTGCCTTGAGAGTATATGTATGTTTTGAGGCTATGACATGTATTATATTTCGAGGATGAATCTTTGTTTCGATGGCATGTATATGCTTAACTGTTATGTTATGATGTTTTCAATTGAGAGCTTATGTGGTATGCTAATGGTGGTTTGGTTCAAGTTGCTATTGTATCATTCTATTAATGATCCTCTCACGGATCCTCTATCCTAGCAGGGGCTCTGGGAGGCGGGCCATTACATCTTCACCCATGACTAAGTTGACGTGAAAGGGAGTAAAGTTTGAGTGGAATGGAGCAAGTGAAAATTGTTTCTAGGACTTGAAGTGGAGGTTAACTGCAACTCTTGTTTTAGCTATTTCGAGGAGTAGAGAGAAGTTCACGATTTACAACGATGCTTCTTATATGGGATTAGGTTATGTATTGATGTAGGGTGGTCGCGTAAATGCTTATGCCTCTAGACAGTTAAAGAAATATGAGATGAATCACCCTACACATGATTTAGAATTGACAACCTTGTGTTTGCACTTAAGATTTGGAGGCACTATTTGTATGGTAAGAAGGTGGAGATTTATATCAATCATAAGAGCTTGAAGTACATTCTCTCATAGAATGAGTTAAATATGAGATAACAACGATGGGTGGAGTTGTTTAAAGATTATGATTGTGAAATCCTATACCACCCAAGGAAGGCCAACGTGGTGGTCGATGCTTTGAGTCAACGTGGAGAGTCAATTGTCGCCATGATGGTACAAGAATGGATGCTAGTGAAGCAGATGAATGAGCTTTCTATCTCTACTTCGAAGGAAAGACTCATTGTGTATTGTGCTTATATGAAGGTGTAATCAGACTTGATTAATTGATCAAATCCAAGTCCAATAGCAAAATATTGTGAAACTGACAAAAGTCTTAGCAAATGTGAAGAAATTTATTTATTTGGGATTCAGTTAGAGAGGTGATGGCTTATTGTTATATCATGGCCGAAAGCCGAATTTGTGTGCCAGCTAATGAGGAGATAAGGTAAGAGATTTTAGCTAAGGCTCATAAGGCACGTTACACCATTCATCCAAGTATAATAAAAATGTATTAGGATCTACGACGCTAGTTTTGGTGGAATGGCATGAAAAAGGATGTGGCAAAATTTGTTTTGTGTTGTTTAGTGTGACAACAAGTGAAGGCGGAACATCAGAAACTAGCTAGCTTATTGCAATCGTTGTTGATCTTGGAATGGAAATGGGATAATATATCCATGGATTTTGTTACGAGCTTGCCTAGAACATCGAAGGGTTATGATGCGATTTGGGTTATACTTGACTGGCTGATGAAATCAGCCTACTTTTTTTCTAACTAAGTAGACCTTCCCTTTGAATCGCTTGGCTAAGATGTATATTAAAGAAATCATGAGATTGCATGGTATTCCGTCCAGCATAGTATCTAATCATAATCCTAGGTGTAACACTCCAAATTTCTCGAGCGTGTTATAACTTAGGATTTCGGGAATATAAAAATTTCTCACACCACAATCGCTGTCCTACTTTTTTTCTAAGTAGACCTTCCCTTTGAATCGCTTGGCTAAGATGTATATTAAAGAAATCATGAGATTGCATGGTATTCCGTCCAGCATAGTATCTAATCATAATCCTAGGTGTAACACTCCAAATTTCTCGAGTGTGTTATAATTTAAGATTTCGAGAATATAAACATTTCTCACACCACAATCGCTGTCATACATCACACAAATTCTCAAAAACCCTAATTTTCACTTTCTCAGCTTAACAAACCCAATATTAAATAGTTAAGACAGGTGTTAAAATTTTAAATGCAGAAATTAGATCGAACCTGATATGGTCCACAACCATAATGCTTTATTTATCATAAATAAAATCGTTCAAGACGTCTACAAAATGTATTACAAGGACATCATCTCTCGTAAGTGATAACTAAACGCCTTAAACATGTCCATGACATACATAGGTTCACACATAAATAAAGATATTCTAAACATACTACAGATAGTAAATTAAGCTTATTCTTTTGCTACCTCCTTTCCCTTTGAGCCACTTGTCGAACCTAGAACGTTTGAATATTCCAGGGACATAGTCCAATTAGAAGATGAATCTTCTAGTGAGAAACTCCAAAAACAGTTTATATCAATGCATGATCAGGTATAAAATGTATGAGAAGACAATGAAAACTATTCTGAAGTGCCTTATGAACACGTCAGCCTCTTCCAATGAGAGCTTTCTCAATGGCGCACGCATAACACCTCTCGAGATGTCCCTAACCATGTCACTTCGCCCCAACCTCATAGAACTCATGCAAGCACCACATCCGTTGTTCTTTAGACTCACGGTCTTCCCCACGAGAGCTTTCTCGATAGTGCAGCATAGTGCCTCTCGGGGGATATCTGACTTTTGCCTTCGACCAACAACAAATAGGTGAAACAGTATAGCGACACGAATTTTATAAATGCAACAGTTAAAAAGCCAACAATATATATCTTTCAAAAAAATACATTTCATATGTGCAACATGATTTCACGTTAGAGAATAACAAGAGTTTACGTACAAGAACTTCACAAAACACGTCTCATGTAATAGAATTCTCTCATAAGAGAATAAAAAATAAGATTTGGGGTATAGGAGTCTCACCTTGTTGGTTTATATCTTGGACGGTACAATTTTACTGCAAACGGCCTTAGTTTCTGTAGAAAACACAAGTTTTGGTAAACCTAACCTCAAATATTTTTACATAGGGTTGAGGGGCATTAAATTAGGGAAAAAATTGGAAAAGTTGAAGAAAAATGGGGCCCTCATGCTCCCTAAAAATGTGGGCCACCCGCTTTCACATGCAGCCACTTTTCGGCGCGTGTAACTCATGCGCTGCAAGCAATTTCGGTCAGCTTCGCCTCGGTTTGGTTTTTCAACCAAACCTTTTCATTTTAACTTTGATTCAACCCCCGTTTGAACCTACGTGACCCTCTCTTCCCCCTCTACAGGATTATAAAAACAAAAGGATTTACCTTGCTTTCTTTCTGACTAATTTTGACAAACTCTGGTGAAGACCCGCAACTCTGATGAGGCTCGTTCTCCGCCGCTTCTCCGTTGCTTTCATAATTTTTTTTTTCAAACATTAGCTTCACTGCATATAAGAACTTATTTGAGATCTTCTAATTGCAATAGTCATTTCTCATTATATACGTTTATTTCATACTTTCAAACTATTTTGTATCTTTTCAAAAATGTCTCTTATATTCTTTCTTAAACTCATACATCTTCATATTAATATTTTCACATATAAACTTATCAAACACCTAAAGTTTTTTTTTTTTAAATCATTTTTATGAAAGATCTTGTATGCTTTATACACATTCTGTTGGGTTTTGAGGAACAAAACGCAATGAAAATTTTAAAAATATTCGATCAACCAAACTCTCTAGTCGATCGTGAAACCCAAAAAGAATAGATCTAGTTTATAAATATATAATCTTTTCAAAATTAAAAACAAATAAAAAAAACCAACCTTTTGGTTATACGACGCGAGAAAAGTTTGGATCTTCATGTTGTGAGGTGTCACCCACCCTTTACAAGTGATCCACACCAAAGATAAGCTTCATTAATGTCAGCAAGCATGCCTTTTCGATTTTCTTGCAACAAGGATACAAGATCTAACCCAATTTTTCATAAAAATTAGGTATTTTTCTTTTACTTTTCTCAAAAGTAATTTTTCCCATGAGAGGCAAAGGCTGTAAGAGGCCATTTATAGGTGGGAAGGCCAAACCCTAATCATACTAGGGTAAAATATAAAGTCCCAGCATGTTTTAGACATGTTAGGCTGTGGTTAGACTAACAATGGGTCGTGCGGGACTGGACCACCCACGGGCAAGCGTGTGAACGCCTTGCCACGCGCAGGCAAGCCCCAGGCCATGCCAAACACAACTCGTTGCCTTTATTCACCCTGTTTCTCATTTTTGCTCAACTTTTGACATCCCATGGATTTTTTCGCAAGTGCTAATTCGCCCCAAAGACCCATGAATTCATCCAAGCCCAAAACACTTTTTGGTCCTACTGAATTTACCATAAAAGTTCTCTTTGTTTGTGTGTGACCTTATAGGTTCATCATGAAGATGAAAAATGGCAATTTATAGAATCCTACTCCTAATCAAACTCTTTGAATAATTATAACCCGTAATTTATGTCATCACATGAAAAAATTACCATCTTACCCTTAGACTAAGATTAATGTTTAGCAATGTATCATGACCCCCATATCATAATGAAATGCAAATGGCACTTCAAATGAACCTTTTCGCGATGAGTTTCAGTGCTATTTGATCCCTCTATCATAATGCCCCGATATGGTCTAGAAATATGGTGAAATGTCAAACCTCTAATAACCAACACTATGTGTACAAATGCTAAGTCCACAACTCCTATAGTTGAATTAATAACTCTTATTAATTCTCAACTATCCGCGTTGACCAACAACTTCTTGAGTTATGACTTCATCATTCACATAGGGCATATACCTTTTAAGATTCTTACTAAGGTCAATAGATTCTATCTTGCGTACTCACCTACCTTCGTATGATTCAAATCAGACTCAATAACCACCCTATTAAAGAGCTATCTTACTAGATTCTGTACAGTGGCATCAAAGCATGATGCTCCTCATACAAGATAACTGTGATATCTTAGGAATAGAGATTACTAGCAGATATCACCACAAAGAACTCCCAATTGACTATTAGTAAGAGTTATCATTTGGGTGTTGTTGAGTTAGGTTGTTTAGTGAACTCATTCACCAATGAGTACCTACACACTTGCATTAGTGTCACCACATAAGTAGTCAATGAGATCAACTACCCTCTTTACGAGCATGCATAGTGTGTACTAGTCTTGACAAGTACTATAGAGGCCCACTCTATAGTTCTATGACCAAGAATAGTTTAAGAATGAAACATCAATCATTCGATCTCATTTGTATGATCTCATCATAACCTGAATGACATTGCTACACTCTTTGGGCTTCATCTAAATAGGAAAACGTAAAGATGAACATATTGTTAAGTATTAAAAAGAAAAATACTTTTATTAATCAAAATATGTTCGAGATTTATAAGAGACGCAACCACATTCATGCTTATTCCATCCACTACTGCATCTTGTTTGTAGTTAAGAAAAATATTTTTTTCAAATAACTTTACTACATCATAAGTTAAAAGATATTTTCATCATTTGTAAAAATCTTCAAAACACACAATTCACCCCCTTCTTGGGTAATCTTTCAAAAAATATTGATAGTTTATGTTTGGCAAATTATGCATGGAATGTTTGAGAGTCAGTGTAAAGTACACTAACTCCCATGCCACTTCTCATGTTCTTATGTTGCATGGGTTAACATTGAATTTATCTAGAAATCCACTAATCCCATTCAATTTTACATTTAAATAGTAAGATTGAAGAAGAAGTTAAAAGTTTTTTTTTTTTTTTTTTGGGGGGGGGGTTGGTTGTTGCTCTCTTGGTAGATCTTTCTTTTTCTTCTTTTTCTCAATTTGCTCATGAGATGAGCTTTATTTTCTAAAAATAAGAACAAGTTTAAGCCCACATATTCCTTTGTAGTCTTTATCTAGCACTAGAGGTGTCACAGCCTAGGCAACCACCTTTGAAAGGTTAATCCCTAGCCCAGACCTCATGCCTAGTCCCCCCCCCAGTTGACCACAATACCACACGCCATAGCCCATAGGTGGAGTGGCCCCATTGTGTAGGTCTAGGGAGTCAGCTCTAATACCATATTGTCACAGCCTAGGTAACCACTTTCAAAGGTTGATGCCTAGCCAGGACTCATACACCTAGGGCTCGACCCACTAGCTTGTACAGTACACGCCTACCACACCCACCCTATGGGTTGTGAGCAACACCCCAGTACAGTGGTCAGCCTGGTCAGCTTTGATAATACTGTACGGGCTAGGCATCAACATTTGAAAGTGGTTTCCTAGGCTATGAAAGTATGGTATTAAAGTTGACCTGGCTGGTTATGGTACGAGGGTACTGCTCACAACTGGAATGGTGTGGTAGGCATGTATTGTACAAGCCAGTGGGTCAAGTTTTGGGTGTATGAGTCCTAGTTAGGCATCAAATTTTTGAATGTGGTTGCTTAGGTTCTGACAATATGGTATCAAAGCCAACCTGCTGGACTTGCACAGTGGGGCCACTTGACTTTCGGGCAATGGCGTGTGGTACTATGGTCAACTAGGAAGGGGGAGACTGGGCATGAGGTTCGGGCTAGGCATCAACCTTTTAAAGAAAATGGTTGCCTAGGCTATGACAAAAGAAGCTTCAAGGGTTTTGGAAGCTTGCTTGGTGTGGATATCATAGCCTCTCCACACTTGAGAAGAAAAAGGTTAGCTTGTCAAGCATTTTATACTTTATACACCACTTTTTCAAGGAGGTAACATCTACTGAAAAGTTTAGTTTTGTTACATGGTTATTACATATTGATTAAACACTTAACCTTCGTATGGGTTTTATGGTTTTTTCCACTTCACACATAAGATGTGAAAAGTTTTAAAATCCAACAAACTTGTATAAGATGCCCAAAAATATGGAGGGAAAAGACTACAAGAGTATTTCATGTTGAGTTAAGGGCTCTATCTATTGTTGTGAACCTCATTTTTTACTCTTTCATACTTTAGTATGACTAGGGGAGATGGGGACTGTAACGGCCCGCCTCCCGAAGCCCTCGTGCACCATGAGGATCCATGAGAGGGTCATTATTTGAATGATATAGAACAATAACACAAACTAAAACTCACACATCATCATTAATTAAACCATAACTTCTTATCATATAACATCTCATGATCATCCTTACATAACCATTTATAACTTGAGCCCACTTGGGCTTACATAGCATACACCTAACTCAAAAACATAAAAGCATTACCCTGATCCGAACACACGACACCCAGGATCTTGTTTCGAGAGAGCTCTGCACTTGCTATCATGGCTCGATACTCTGAACCCAACCCCGTTGATCGCACCAGATATCTTAGGCGATTATCTTCCTGGAATGATGGAAAGCAAACGTGACTCACAAGACTCAGCAAACTCTAGAAAGAAATGATGTAGGTTACGGATAAAACTCTTTCCCAACACCCCATGCAATTCATGCCAATGCAATATCATACCATGCCATGTCCAATACATGCCTCAATTCTAAATGCATAGCCATAAAGTAAACTGCACATAGACGGTTCTTGCGGCCCACATCAAACACACACTGGCGCCCAAGTCTAACATACAAACCTATTAGTGGTCCACTATAGGCTATCATATAATCATTACAAACATAACATCTCCTGCCATCATACTATCTTATCATGCCGTTGCCGTGGGAGTCTAACCCTCGGTCTTGCTGTTGCTGTGGGACTCTAACCCCTGATTTTGCACTGTGAGTCGTACCCCACTTCTTTCGTGGGCATTTTCCACGATCTACGCTCCATGGTGGGTGCCATCCATCCTCATCACTTACCATGCAATGTAACAAATAGGAAATGCAATGCCTTTTATAGCATAAACATGATGACAAGGCCCCCATAAACTAAGCATTAGGCCATGCTATGTCCACATAGGAATATACACAAGCGAAATGCTCTACATGCACCAGCTCACCTAGAGTACCCAAGTTGGCTATTAGACCAACCGGGTCCTGTAAATGCTCACACATCCCTGTCACACACAATGCATATCCCACCAGTGAATGCAACCTAGTCCCCATGCAGCACACACATTATGATATGCACAAGCCAATGCGGAAATCAGGAAGTACCAGCTCATCTAGCCCGTCTAGTGCTTATCATAGCAGTTGATGACTAGCGCCCATATATCCAGCCATCAACTGCCACGACCCATGGTCGACGACTTTGTACCCCATACCCTTAAGACACACATGATCAATATTTAATTCATAACTTTTAAACTTAACTTTACATAACATTTCTCTGTAACTCTTCACGTACATAACCACATAAACATAATAATACCATTCTCATTCTTATCTCTTATCATGTTAATGAACCATTCACTTTTCTCATTAAACCCTTTAACATAACCCCATAATCCATACCGACTCTTCTAAGAACCTAACCCATCAGGTTCGGCATCTTTCCCAAGGAAAGTAGAGCAATACGAAGCTCCGTGACGGTTGAAATGAATGACACCAAGACATCACTGCTTAGCTCATTCCATTAACAATAAACCCATTAATAAAATATAAGTCACATGGTGGTTACCACGTGGATTATTATTATTATTAATGCGTGGAACCGAGTCACAGTGAGGGAGGGAATAAAATACGAGAAACCATAGAGACTTTCACGAGAAATAAAGAACATAAGAAGAGGATTAGGAGCTTGCCTCTATTTGCCCGATTCTTGCCCTTCTAAAGCTTCCGTTGTGAAATAAAACATTTTATAGAACATAATAAGAATATAATCTATTTTAATCAAATCTAACTGAGGAAAATATATAATATAACCGTGAGTAACCCATAAACTAGACATACAACACTTCCAATAATTTTATTCACATTTTTTATGAATGAATGCAAGACATGAAATAAACCAACACAACCTGCCAAGCTCCAGCGCTTAACCCTGCTACGGGAAAAGAGCAATCTCTCTAAAAGCTATGCCACCAACCGACACATCGACACGAAGCGATTCTAGCTTAAGAGGGGCAAGTCAACGCATCTCTCCAACATCTCGGGAATAATCGTTACCAACTCTCGGCCCAAGAGAGTCACATCAATACAGGAACCCAGCTCACCACATTTACATCGGAGATTACGTTCCCACTCTAAGCATCCAGGAACCACCACACAATCCAAACTCTAAAATTTCACATGGACCACCTAGTCATCCTAGTGTAACTTCCCTAACCAAACGGCTTGGCACGGAAACCAAGGTGGCTATCTCAGCATACTCACCAGCACAAGATACCCCTATTATTCCGCACACCCTTGGAGAATTATGGCGACACTATCCAGACAATATCCTAGGTTGACATCCCACATAAACAATATAATATGGACCACCTAGTCATCCTAGTGCAACTTTCCTGACCAAACGGCCCGGCACGAAAACCAATGCGGCTATCTCGACATGTACAATAGCACCAAATACCCCTATTATTCCGTCACGCCCTCGGAGAATTATGCCTGCACTATCCAGACAACATCTTAGGTTGACATTCCATACGTACACACAAAACGTAAGACAATGCCAATTCACAATTCAAAGCATCACATGAATAACATTTCATAAAATGCAATGCATAGGTACAAAATATTTAGAGACAAACCTCCCTCATAAACCAACCGTCACCAATTACTGTTTACATGCAACAAAACTATTTTGCATGAACAAGTCAAGTTTGGTAGTGAACAACTCACAGTAAACAAGTTTTGGTAGTGAACAACTTACAAGTTAAAACCAAGTTTTCAGGTAGAACACTTACAGTAAATCAAGTTTTGGGGGCGAACACTCACATCAAACATTTTTGGAATATCTCGATCCACATGCACGACCTTGATTTGCGTGCTAAATCACAAACAATTGTATTTATGCTCAACCTCAAGCCATAACACTTCCTAAACACGATATTTAATTAAGGGAGCATTAAAATTCATTTTTCTCAATTCTTGCATATTTTTCTCTATTTTCTCCCAATTTTCAGCTCAAAAATTCTAGAATAATTATTTCTTCAAACCTTTTTCCAAATTTTCCAACATGATAAATCCTAAAATAAATTAATAAAAATTCTGGAAGAAGAAATACTGAAAATGCCCTTGTCATGCGCCTAGCACGTGGGTGAGAGTGGAGTATGGAGTATGCAGCTCACGCGCCACTTTCTTCTCCAATTTTCAGCAGTCGACAACGGCTCTAATGAAAGATCTGATCCCACCCCCTTCAAGCCCTCATTCAATCGATCACAACGGCACAACTTTCAGGCCGAAAGGACACCAGAAAGGCCATCGAAAGTCAATTTATAGGCAGCCCTAGGCGGTCCGCCTCCCGCTTCTGGCCAAGCTTTGAATGGCCTCCAAACACAAAAAATCCCTGAAAAGCTCCAGAATTGATCTAACACCTCCAAGGATCAAAAGCCCCGTAGCAAATCTCCCAAAATCTCACCAAAACGCGATCGATTTGCTTGCTAAGTTTATGCCGAAAACATCGTTATTTATAGGCGATTTTCGGCCAAAATCCGACCAATTAGTGGCCAATCCTTGGCCTTCAAGCCAGCCTATGCCGTATAGCATCTCCCCTAGCTCTCCTTCGGCCGTCCCATCGCCGAAAATGGCGGCCACAGGCAGTGGTAGTACGGCGGCCGTTTTTGACTTGTGTTCACACCACTATTTTTGCTTAATTGCACTTTAACCCCCCTAGATTCTTCAAATGCCACTTTGGCCTTTTCTAAAGCATCCCTCACCTATCCAACTATATCACTAACGTCCACAAGTTTTTTACTTCTCATTTTACCCTTGAAATTGCTGAAAAACCGTTTTGACCTCCCTTGGGCTAATTTAGAAAATTACACTTAGGCCCGATTGATCGTTTTAACGTTAAATCCATTCATTTCAATCCAAAATCGCTAAAGGGTTATTTAATATGCAAAATCTAAGTCCTCAAGACACTCCCTTGACTTTCCAGATGTTCCCTACGTCCATTCGATTTTCTCAACCCGGTCAACAGTTGTACTGAAAATTGTTTCTGATCCAAGTTCTTTTGATTCCTAAAATCATATCTCGTATTACTCATCAATACCATTACATTTTTTTTTGGCTATCTAAGGTCCTGGGTACTCTCTTCGGTCAATTCAGTCTCTTAAAACTGCAATAGTGTAACCTACAACCTTATGTTTTCAAAAATTCAAGTTATACCCTTCATTAAATACCATTTATACCCTTAAAGACGTCTCGGGTATTACACAAATAACCTCAAAATCTCTTATTTTCTCCCATTTCTTCTCATTTTTTCCTTTTTCTAGTTGCTAGCCGTGACCCCTTCCTTTCTCCCTCAATTCCTCTCTGTTCGCTAGCTCGGAGAAGGCCGAATTCTGCCTTAAATTAGCAAAAATGGAAGGCAGGGGCGCAGCCAAGTGGCAGCTGCAAGGCCACGCGAGGAGACCACTGCCTTTGGGCCAAAATGACGTTGTTTCGGCCTTCCCCTGGTTGATTAAAATCAGTCTTCTTTCCCTTCGCGCTCGCAAGGCTTGATCTCGCGACCTCCAGCCAACAACCCTTGAGCGCGAATGCCTGATTCAGCTGCCACATTCAACATATATGCACCTTTAATTAATTTTAAGGTGACTTCCAGCCCATTACCGGAATTTGCATCAGTACGTAGAAACTTCCAAAATTCACACACACCACTACACCTCATTTCCCTTTATTACACTTATACCCCGAACATTATCCAAAATCCACTAATTTAATTTTCTCATTATTTTCGTAAATACTCCCAAATAATTTAATTAATTTCCTTAATTTTTCATTTCCTCAAAATAACATAAATTATTATTTTTCCTTAAATCTCCAAATACTCGATAATGACCTCAAACACCAAAATTAATAACTATTATTTATCTCCAATTTTTGGGATGTTATAGGGACTTTTCTTCTCCATTTGCAAGTTCTGTTACATCTATTATCATATTAAGATAGGCCATCCTTTCAAGTAGTACCAATCTAGCAGCACCATGCCGTCAACCAACTTTTTTCTTCCTTGTCCACATAGTGTGTTCAAATTGGTGTCGCTAAAGTTTGTTCATTCCAACCTAACTTAGCTACATCAATCACTTGAAGTACTTACCCTTGTGTTTTGGTACAAGGTGTAAAACAGGGTAGTTTGGTTCCAAAAATCTACAGTTTTTGAAGTTTATTTTATTATGTTTGGTTCATGGGTTGTATGTAGTTGGGTAGTCCAATGTTTATATGGGGTTGTATATTTGCTTTTTTTAGGAATTTATCGAGTTGGATCGAGATTTCTTTGTCCAATGTTTAGCTAGGGGAATCTATCTTGGAGTGCTTTCATAGCTTCTACATATATAGCTAGGTACTCTCCAATGTTTATATGGTCTTGTTTATTGGTTATTTTTTTAGGTTTCTGACAGATTGGATGGATGTTTCTCCATTTGTTGTTTAGCTTAGTGGATACTTAAGATTGCTTGTCATTTGGGGTGATCTCTATATGTATTATTCTTTTCCTTTTATGAATTATTACTTTCTAAAAAAAAATGGTAAATCTTACTATAAAAAAAAGCCTAATAGACTAATATATCCTGAACTTAGGGTCAATAAACGTTAACTTTTGCTTCAATTTGATCTTCAATAGGCCAGGCATATACCCTAGCATACGTGGCATTGAGGTGGTGTGGCATGTTGATGTGTCCAATAATGGACACATCAGTAAAATGCACAAGGTAAAATGATTGATGGGCTTGCTACTCATGGGGCTGCAGTGACCGATGGTCACTACCATGGTCGTTCTCACCTGTTGCCAGCGATCGCCATGATTGCAACACTTGTTTTGTACTATGGCCATGGCCATGGCCATGGATGAGATCTCGTTGATGGCCGGTGTGGATGGGTGGTCACGTTCGTCGCGGCCAATAGGAGGTTTGTTTGAGTCGCCGACGAACAAAGGGCATAGTCCTAGTGACCAATTAATGGTCATCTTCTTTGTTTTCACCGATCGATGGTTCAAACCACTGCCATGGCTGATTTCCATCATTTTTTGTCAGTCTTCATCATACACGACACCAGTACTCGATGAAGCATATAGATCAACCACCCATGGGCCTTGTCGTCTTTTACATGGGTCTCACTATGACCATTTTTTCCCCTCGTGAGCGGTCGCGTATGTCACGGTTTGTGGGTGGTGCATTGGTTTTGATGACCTCTGGTCTTCTTCGCTCTCTTCTTTTTCTTATCAGTTGGCTCTGTGGCTGCCGTTAATGAAAACAAGCTGACGGCTAAAGCCGCAGGCAATGAAAAGTAAGGAAGAAAGAGGTGACTAGTGATTGATGCTCAAAAATGCAACAAATTGTTATATTTTATTGCCCCCTAATCCATTTGATCAAGCTAAAATCTTCAGAAATGCTTATTGCAGCTCAAAAGAAGAAGAAAAGATGAAAGATATGGCTCAAAGTTCCAAAGGCATGATTTAAAGAAGAAGGAAGAGTTAGGAGATGAAGGTGTTCTGACAAAGTCAAAGCTATTCAAATGAATCACCGGAAGATATTCGAATAAGGATCAAAGCAGATGGAAGCTTCTCAGGCATTCGAATGCAACTAATCCATTCGAATGAGCTGAGAATTTTAAGAAATTCGAATAAGCATATCGTTCAGAAGATATGAAGACATATTCGAATGAAGCCTTAGATCATTCGAATGTAATGGCAGAAGGAAGAAAATCTATTCGAATGGAGGCTGAGTAATTCGAATAAGAAGTGGCGCTAATGACTCAAGATTCGAATACCTCCCATGTCATTCGGATGCAGTGAAGAACTCAAGAAAAAAATTGGAAATTCATTCGAATGAAACTACTGTTGCATTCGAATGAGTGAGAAAATCGCCGTGTAAGGAACAGTAAATTGAGAAATTCATTAGAATGGGACTTCAATTCATTCGAATGATCTGAGAAGACAAAAGAACCTCAGGACTCATTCGAATATTTCTGCTGACACATTCGAATGAGTATCCGAGCAAGGTTTGGCATGCGCAAATAAACGCGGTGGCTCTAAGGTAAATTCAACCAACTTTCTAAACCAATGGACCCCACCTCCATGAGCCGTAAGCTTAAAATGGAGTCGACATTCTTTGGAATCAGAACAGAAAAAAGAGCAGAAGTTACTTAGAAGAAAATACAAAAAGTCAGTAGCAGTAGAAAGTAAGCAGACCCTTTTGCTGGGTTGTCTGATTTTCTCTCGTTTTATTAGTTCTTGTTTGCATTTGTGAAGAACGGATGGCACTTCAGTTCTTCTTCTTGTTCTAGTTAGTTCTCAGCTTTGTTTTGCTTTTACAAGTCCATTTTCATTTCTGATTTAGCTTGTAGTACATTTCAGCAAACAATATAGTATTAGTTTTGTTCAATTCCTTAACATTTGATTCTATTTTATTTTCTTTTCTTGCAAAATTTCGCATTCATCCGTTGAGAATAGCTTTAGTCGTGCTCTTCCCATGAAGATGTGTGGCTAACTCGATTCTTGGGTTAAGGCAGAGAAGGTGCCTGTAATACCCAGGAATGATTTGAGGATATAAACGGTATTTAATGAAGGGCATAAATGGACTTTGTGAAAAATAAGACTATAGGGTACACTAACGCAACTTTGGACGATCGAATTAGTCAAAGGGAGTACCCTAGACCCTAGATAGCCAAGAAAAATGGTATAGTATCGACAAGTAATACGAGTTATGATTTTAGGCATCAAAAGAAGTTGGATCGGGAACGGTTCCCGGTACAACTAAAAAGGCAATTGTGATTTAGGCTGAAATACCGAATTATCGTACGGGGCATCCGGGAAGTCAATGGAACCCCGAGAAAGTTCATATTTGGCATATAGAGTAACCCTTCAGTAGTTTTTGGAAGAAACAAAAGGGTTTGTAGCTAAAACGAAGATTCAGGCCTAAGTGTAGTTTTTTTCGAAATTGACAGAGGGAGATCGAAACGATATTTTTTCGGAATTTTAAAGAGAGTGTTTTAGGATATTTCAAAGGGTTATAAAGGTCTTTAAAGAGAAATTCAGTTTTTGAGCCAGGGGCAAAATCATAATTTTTGTGGTTGGGGTAAAAGTGTAATTTACCTAAAAATCAGGGGCATTAGCGTAATTAGTCCATTTTTTAGGGACTAAAATACAATTAAAAATTAGCCCGGGGACCATGTTGAAAAGGGTCTAAGTGCAATTATCCAATAGTTCGGGCCAAAGTGTAATTCTTAAAACCTTTTTACTAGGGGAATTTGGGAGATTTAGGAAAATCCTCATAAATGACGTTAGAGATAAGATAAAGGCTCATGATGACTTTAAGGATAAGATTTGGATAAGATTTGATTGGATACGATTTTGTTGGATATGATTTGATTTGAATAAAGATTTGATTTGGATAAGATTTGATTCGGATAACAATGATTAAATAAAATCTTAGAAGATTTGGTAATGATTATATAATATTTTGGAAGATTTAGAATGATTGCAGAATATCTTAGAAGATTTGGTAATGATTACATAATATTTTGGAAGATTTAGAATGAATGCAGAATATCTTAAAAGATTTTGTAATGATTATATAATATCTTGGAAGATTTACAATGATTGCAGAAGATCTTAGAAAGATTTGGAATGATTGGAAAATATTTTGGAAGATTTAGAATGATTGCAGAATATTTTAAAAGATTTGGTAATGATTATATAATATTTTGGAAGATTTACAATGATTGCAGAAGATCTTTAGAAAATTTGGAATGATTGTTAAAGATTTTGGAAGATTTGAAATGATTGCAGAATATATGTTTCTTGGTGGCTAAGTTTCCAAAACCTATAAATAGGAGTTCATAGCCAAAGGTTTCTCATTTGAAATTGTGAGAAGTTCGTGCTACACAAGAGTGCTTTGGGTTTAGTGGATAGAGGGCTTTTTAAGCATACGCGAAACATCACACGCGTAGAGCATTTGGGCAGCGCGTGAGGACCTGTAAGGAGGTGATTTGGTTACAAGACTTGAGGAGTTGCCCAAAAATTAAGGTTGGGCACAAGATTCGAGGTGTTCTGAGTTTCGTTCAAGGTGAGTGTTCTACCCGAAAACTTGGTTTTAAGATGTGAGTGTTCGCCCTCAAAACTTGATTTATTATGCTTGTTCTACTTGAACATGTGGTGATTTCATGCAAAATGGTTTTGTGCATTGAAATGGTAATCGGTGACGGTTGGTTTTACGAGAAAGGTTCGTCCCTAAACGTTTTGAACTGTGCATTGCTTTTTATAAATGTTGTTTATATGATGCATTGAATTGTGAAGTGTGGCATTGTCTTGAGTTTTATGTGTACGTATGGAATGTCAGCCTCGGATGTTGTCTGGATAGTGTAGCCATAATTCTCCAAGGGCGTGACGGAATAATAGGGGTATCTGATGCTAGGTGTGCATGTCAGGATAGCCGTCTTGGTTTCCGTGCCAGACCGTTTGGTCAGGGAAGTTGCACTAGGACGACTAGGTGGTCCATACTGTGTTGTTCATGTGGGATGTCGGCCTAGGATGTCGTCTGGATAGTGTAGCCGTAATTCTCCAAGGGCGTGACGGAATAATAGGGGTATCTGATTCTGGTGGGCATGTTAGGATAGCCGCCTTGATTTCCGTGTCAGGCCGTTTGGCCAGGAAAGTTGCACTAGGATGACTAGGTGGTCCATGTGAAATTTTGGAGTTGGGATTGTATGGTGGTTCCTGGATGTTTAAGGTGGGAACGTATTCTGGTGAGATGCGTTAGCAGCCCCATTTAAGCTAGAATCGCGTCTCGTCGTCATGTCATCGAGTCGGTGTGGTGGCATAGCTTTTAGAGATATTGCTTTTTTCCCGTTGTAGGGTTAAGCGCGTGGGAATTCTCTTGAGCTAGGGCTTACCGGGTGTATTGGTTTATTTCATGTCTTGCATTATTCATGAAAAATGTGTTTTGAACTCTCACTTAGATGATTCATCATCTAATTTGGACTTTGTTCCTGGAATATTCAAACGTTCCAGGTGAAGGCAGCAGTACAAAAGGGAAAGGGATCGTCGAGGAGTGACGGCGATTAGTGGATAGTTTACATTATGTCTTATCAGTTATGTTATTTACTTTTGAAAA
Source organism: Diospyros kaki (assembly GCA_036245055.1). Taxonomy (NCBI): domain Eukaryota; kingdom Viridiplantae; phylum Streptophyta; class Magnoliopsida; order Ericales; family Ebenaceae; genus Diospyros; species Diospyros kaki. Next base: position 24,293,634 of record BSEG01000003.1, on the reverse strand, counting down.
CGTCATGTAAACGTTAGTGCAACTTTATATATAAATAAAGTGGTTTCGGTTATGACCTGTTAAGGTTTCGATCTAGCTTCCTCATTTGTGTTGGTGAACCTGTCTTGGTTTATTAATGGTTCATAGTTGATATACTGAGAAGGTGTAACGGGATCTTCGGGGAATGCTTTTTGTGATGGGTTTTTATTTGGAAAATTTTTTATCTCCGGAATCTTACATTACGTTAACGCTTCTAGAGAAATGGGGTGTTACAGTGCCCAAAGCCACTGATGAATCAATATAGCAGAACTTCAGATAACAAAGTAACCAAAGTAAAAGTAGTTTGAGAAATGTTATTAACAAAAATCTCAGGCTTGGATTGGTTCGTATGCCTAAACTAGAGTTCTCATGCCATGTATGAGAGCTGCTTAACCTGGAAACGTTCTCATACCCAAGCCCCGAGCAATTATTTTGTAAAAACGTTAGTTATACACTGATTTATAATAGCTGCTTGACGTAGAATCTCCATGCCATGTATGGAGGTTGCTTGAACCAAGAGTTATTATCATCTTAGAAGTGCATTTAACGGTTGTAAACTCAAGCCATTTGAACTGTCAGTTACATTACAGAAAGCTATATGGAAAAATCAGTTGGGTTGGGCACCAGATCTGTCTTGACCCAAGACCTCTCCATATCCAGATACAGTCATATACATTTAGCTTAATCTCACTTTATTGTTGAAAGAACTGGTGTGGTTATCTCCTTCCATGAGTAATCTCTCTGTGAGTCGACCCGGTCTTGCCCGGAAAAATAACAAATAAGTTTTCTGCTACAATCACACTCGTGCACTGGCGAGTCTAATCACCTCATTCTGATTGTGAACATAAAAAGTTGCCAAACCAGCTAAGTTAGCAAAAGAAAAATACAAAAAATAATAAATACAGAGTGAGTGGAGCAGCAACTGGCGGTGGTAAAGGCAAAAACGGTGGCGGCACAAGGTGAAAGGCAGAAACCCTTGATGATTTGGGGAAGAAGATGGGTTTTGACCTATTAAGTGTTGGGTTGACCCACTGGGTTGAATACTCGGATCTAGGTCAGGGTCGACTTAACCCATTACTTGGGGTTTCAAAAAGCAGAAGGCAAAACAATATCGTTTTGCCTTGTGCATTATAGCAATATCACGACAAAATGATATTGTTTTGCTAATCTATCCATTATTGGACATATCAACACGCCACATCAGCGCCACGTATGCTAGGACACATGCTTGTCCAATTCAAGATAAAATTGAAACAAAAGTTAATATTTGTGGAATAAATTAAAACAAATGTCAAAATAGGATAAAATTGAAATATAATCTTAACTTCAAGATATATAAGTCTATTAGACAAAAAAAAAAATAGTCAAATGATCCCCATTCTATCATATGCGAGAATGTGAATTCACATTCTCACATAAAACGGATGAAATTATGAATTTTTATTCCATTACTTAAAGATAATTTTGTAATTACCATTTTTCCCTTAACTTTTATGAAAATTTATGACATGACGGTGACAAAACCATTGTCATCATTGTCCAGTGCTATCACTATCATCCATGGTTGTTGCCACCGTCTACTTAATCAATATAATTTACTTAATTATTATATATATTTTTGGCCTAAATACTTAACTAAAATTTATTTTCCAAAATTCATTAAAGTTTTCGGATTACATAAGAATACAAAATAATAATAATAAGTTTTTTTTTATCTCTAGCAGATTAAAAGTCATATATTATTTTTTAGTTTAAGGATATTTTTGTCATTAGGATTATTCTTTTAATTCCATTCAATGAAAATTTTTGCACAGTAAACATAATAATAGAATCCCATAGAACCAAACATAATCAAGTATAATAGTGATGTAATTGGATTCTGATTCTCCTAAACTCATGCCAAGGAGCCAAACTTGACCTAACTCACTATAATAATGTTTGATGGAGTGGAATTAAGATACCATCTCTATATGCCAAGAGAATGTCTATTTTGACATATATTAATGCAAACCATACTGGCTCAATCAAGCCCAACCCAAAGAAGGTTCAAGATTTCTATCAACTTTCCAACCCAATCTCGGCCTCATATCTGTCAGCAGTGATCATCATCACCCTTGTACTTGTAACGCTCCCGTTCTATCGGCATTCAGTGTAGCATTTAATAAAGGTCTCGACGGCATTGCACTTCCTTCAGAAAGTCTCGCTGGTGCCAAATATCTCCGTCTCATCCCATTGCAACACCCATGGCCAACTTGCATGTTAGGAAACCCCTCTTTTTCTCTCTATATAAGCCAGCTTACTTACAAGTCAATGTATGTTCTTTTGAGCCCATTGATGCTTCCAACCAAATCTCTTACTCATTTCACCATCAGAATGTTTTGTAGGTGTCGCCACCTTCATCCTATTCTAGTCATCAGAACCAACTTCGACGTTACTAGAATCTCCTTGTGTAGCAACCCTTTGGGTTGGAAAGAACACAACGGAATGGACTTTTCCTAGATAGTGGGGAGTGGACAATTCTATTTCATAGGTGCAACAAAATATACTTTTTGTCCCTTTTCTCATTCCCTCTACCTAGGGTCGTAAATGATGAGTTGAATTATTCGTGAGTGATTTGGTATTTGACTCAAGAAACATTCGTTTGAATTTGTTTGTCAAAATAAAAAAGTTCAGTTTGAGTTTAATTTTGAATCTTGATTTGTAAATGATTTGAATTTGAGTTCAGTAAAACTTGACTTATTAAAACTCGTGAACATGTTCGATTGGAAATTCGTGAGGTAGACTTGATTAGAGAGTCGTAAACATGTTTGATTAAAAGTTCGATAATAAGTTATGAACAAACTCGTTTATAAATATATTAATATATTTATTTATAATTTTATAAATATATTATTTAACATAAAGTTATCAAACTTTAAATTATTATAATAATATAATTGAATTGAATAGGTTTAAAATTATTATATATATTAATTTAATCATTTAATATAATATAATATATGTATATATAATAAAACAAAATAGTAAGTTAGGTTTAGTCAAACTCCTTATAAATAATTGTTTAAATTAAAAATCCTAAAAAATGAAAAAGATTGAAAGAAGAAAGAAGCTAAGAGCAAGAGACAAAGTACGGATATTGCCCACACCCAGCACTTGTTGCTACCGTCACCGTCATCACTATCGTCGCTACAAGCCTCCATCTGAGGTTGAACTACTGCTATAACTATTTCTTGTCTCCATCTAAGGCTTAAATTAATTTTATTTTTAAATTAAATAAAATTTTATTTTGTTTATTTTTTTAATATTTTTACTTGAAAAGGGAACATAAATATTTTATTATATTTTTGACAATTATATAATTTTTTGAATTAAATATTATTTTTATAGTATAAAAAGATATTTTTGTAAATTGATTATTTTTACCATTTCATTTCATCAAAATAAAAGTGTACCAAACATAATAATGGAATAGAATGATCATTTCATTTCTATACTAAACATAGCAATGTTCCATTCCCATTCCCTTTCCCTTTTCATTTAAAATAATTTCGTCCAACCAAACAATCGAATGCAACCTAAAAGTTAAACCTTGAATTTTAAATTATTTTATGGTTTTATTGTATGTAATTAGGGATGGCAATAATAGATCAATAAAAGGTCTTATTTATTCATTGAAAATTAAAATAAATATAAAAAAATTATATCTTGAGTCACAGAGGTAAAATTTAATTGACATTTACTAAAATAAGCCTTAAATATTATGCATTTAAAGATAAAATAAGTTAAAAATTTTATATTTAAATGATATAAATATAATATATATCACATAATGGCTTGGGTTTTTAATTTTTTTATTTCTGTCTATACGAATTGAACAGTTTTTTAGTTTAAAGAAAACTTTTATTAGTAATTCCTTTTTTATAAAAAAAACATATTTAATTTTTATATTATCTAAACCATAATCTGAACCAAATCAAATCATAATTATAATTTTACGATTTGATTTAAAATTTATTTATTTTGAGACAGCCGGGATGGGAGGCCGCCTCCGTCTCCAACCCCAAACCCCAGTCCCCACCCCATTTCCCCGGGCAATGAGCAAAACAGTGGCCCCACCTCCAACTGGGGCACGGATCCTCATTCTCTAGCTAGCATGCATGCATGTAGTTGCGAAGAACAAAAAATAATTGCCTCTCAGCAAAAGAAGAAATTTAGACAATGAACCATTCTGAATATTTTTTTATTATTATTAGTCAAATTAATTAATAGAACTACGTACGTACGAAGAGTCCCAATTAACACTCATATTCATTCTTTATTAAATATATTTAAAATACAAGTTTAAATATTCTTCACATTCAGCTCTCATAAATAATTAAACTTTTATATATTTCTTATAAATCTCATTTTATTTTATAAACCCTAAATGCTCCATCCATATACATGCACTAATTAAATACAACTTTAAAAGTCTGATGTCCGTTGATGTATATATATATTATTAAAGCATTGGTTGTTATAATAATAACTACAATAAAGATGAAAGCAAAGAAGAAATGCATGTATATATAGCAGATGCATGTATGGTGCAGATAGGCAACTGGTTGAGACTGCATGTGCATTATAATTTGAAAAAAAAAATTATTCCCTATCTCTGTGTGTGTGTGTGTGTGAGAGAGAGAGAGAGGGGAGGGGGGGGTAACGTTGCATAATTTATATTGTTTTGTTGAAGTATAGGTAGCATGCAATACATTAATTACATGTCATAAACTCCAAGAAAATGTGTTAATTAAGCCATAAATACAATCTTGATGATATGAATCATATATATATATATATATATATGTGTGTGTGTGTGTGTGTGTGTGAAAAAACGTTCGTAATCCAAAGGAAATTGGAAATCGATTAGCTAGCTCGATCGTACGTAGTAGCCCCCATCTTATAATTAAGAACACTCAACTTTTGAAACTAATTTATTATTGTCATCTTTATTACTCTTCGGCACACAACGAATCCGCAAGAATGTCCAAAGTATAGGGCATCTCAACTATCATTATACGGAAGCAGACTAAACCAAGAAAGATGGATGCATGGGCCCAAATTATTAATTCACGAGCATATAGCTTCACCAAATTAATAGTTTTAGGTGCAATGGTCAGTTCGTAGAGATCTTGTCAGAAACGAATTTAAATGCATATTCTGCACTGTATGGTAAAGTAGTTTATATAAGCCCTGTACATGCGCGCGCATACACACACACAGACACATATATATTTATTTATATAGAAGATGTAACCCATCTAATAAATTAATTAAGCCTACTCGACCTTTTTACTTGGTGCATGCTTAATTAATATTTATGCACACGCGTTTGTAGGTCCATATGTTGTGTATGCACGTGTTCATGAAATTAAATAGAATGCTGTCATGGTTCCAAACTATATTTAAAGGGACATCCAATTGTATTTAATTATTACAAATATAATAAATTTGTTGGGTAGAAGCATTTACTGTTTTTTTTTTTTTTGTCAAGAGGAAATCGATATAATTTCGAATTTGTTCAGAGCATTCAATTTGTATGTCCTCTGGAGAAAACCCGTATTTAATATGAAATTCAATGGGCAAGTCATTAGGGCTATAAAACATTTTTGGATAGAGAAAAGGATTACCCTCAAATGAATGTGACAGGCTCCTCATATTAATTTCTATAGTCATGGTTGTGGACTTGGTTATGTCACTCAAACTATGGTTTTGTCTTTGCTTAAAAGCACCATATGCACCAATTAATACATGGGTCAGTTGGAAATTTTCAACTTTGAAACTGTCATCAATTTTCATCAATATTGTAATTAAGAAGCACTTCAATAGTCACTAAGAACTTTACCTTGAATAATTCAATGATGTGTTATCAATTCTAGCTAGGACACTGGTGAGTTCATACTATCAAGAAAAATAATTAATTAATTTTTCAGGACTAAGTGCATCTAGATAAATAATTTATTAGTTCTTCATGACTAAGTGCCTCTTACATTGATGAAAATTGATCATAGCCTTTTTTTTTTTTTCCTTTTTCCTTTTTTCTTTTTGGGTTTTCCTTAATACAAATAATCATGGATACCTTTTAAGATGAGGCTATGTTGAGGGACCTCAGGTTAGAGAACCTAGAGAAAGCAAGTCTCTGGGAAAAAACACCTAATGTTAAACCTCAAACAAAACCCAAACAAACTTAGAGAACCCCAAAAGAAAAGATAAGGCAAAGCTTGAGTTACCAACCAAAAGTAGCTAACAAGGCCAAAAATAAATAAATAAATAAATAAATAAATAACCACAAAGGCCATCAACTAAAGCAATAATAGGCAAACAAGACGATGAAGAACGTGAACAAGCTTCATCAACCATAAAATACCTTCCTAAAAGAAATCTCGAACAAACCATGTCTCTGAAGCTGAAGCAAGCAGACTAAGTATATTGGGTTGGAGTCATAGGATCCCATGGACTCGTCAATAGCCTAAAACCTGTGATGCCTTAAAGTAATTGACAATTGTAAGAAATCTAGAAAAGGGGTTTAAAAATGAAGTTAGTTGAGGGAGATTTGGAGTAGTGGCAAAACTAACCATTGGAGCATTGACAAACATATGGGTGCTATGGAACACATGTCTAGAGTTAGAGAAGGGAGCAATATTATAGGAGAGGTGAAAAGTTGAAGGAAATAAATAAAGGTTGGTTGATGAGCAAAAAAGCAAGGGGATGGGAAAGAAAATAGAGGATAGATCAAGGAAGGTTGGAACATTATGCCGATAACCGACCTAAAAAGTGACAAATAGTCGACAATTGATTAGAAGTCAACGATGACGAAGAAACCTTTTCTCAAGAATGACGAAGTGTTGCCCACTTCCTTTCTTTAAAAAAGAAGAAGAGTAAACTACTCATCATAGGTTGACTAAGTGCTTCTTAATTACATCGAATCATCTTTATTGTGTTGTTCTTTGTTGATTGATTATAAATTTCCTACTTGGTTGTGGATGTGGTGGTGGAATTTATATGTTGTTAATTTGTTTTCTCATTTTGCATTGCATTTGGAGTGAATTTGTTTTTAATTTGTTCAATATTTACTTATTTTGTTAAATTCTCCAATTTGCAACCCCCTAGATCATTGGTATGCAATATTGCTAATGTTTTTACTTTATTCATTTTTTTATTGGGTTGGATTATCTAGTTTGTAACCATAAAATCTTTTTGGCCTGCAATGCATGAAATTGACCAAGTTGCATTATTTTAAGAGTAATGTTATTTATCTTTAGTAAAGATGAATAGCGGTGATATAACAACACATGTGAAAGTATTTAATTGGTATTATACATCTATTTAAAGAATATAAAAAATAAAATTTGTTCGGCGCCCTCTCATCTTCTCCGAGCAAAAACTTATACATAGATTATTACATCACAACTATTCATATTTTTGCTAAAAATAAATAGCATTACTATTATTTTAATTGGTAAAAAAATCATCTTTAATTCTTGAATTATTAACTAGTAGCGAAGAACATAATTAAAATGAATGTACAAATTATTTAGGTACCTTGAGAACAAGTCATTATAATACCATAATCATTTATATATATGCAAGGCTTAATAATAGCCGTTTTTCTTTTCATATGCATATTGAAAACCCCATTTTTGGTTATGGTTGTGGAAAATGGAAAGTCCATATTATTGTTTAACCCGAGAACACTACCAATTAATTATAGATAAAAAGGATAAATATATATATATATATATAAATAAAGGGAATTAATTATAGATAAAATGGATATATATATCTAAATAAAGAGATCGAGAAGCTGATTGGAGAAAAATGAAGTTTTAGAAGAAAAAAAAAAAGTACATAGCAGCAAGAGAAGGTTGGGGAGGAGTTAAGAAGCCTTAAGTCGCTTCACCATACACCCATAGAGGGGAATTTAAGCTCCCCTCTCTCTCTCTCTCTCTCTCTCTCTCTCTCCATAAATGCTATTGCACCCTCTCTCTACGCTCAGCAGTAACTCCTCTTCGCTGCCAATCTTCCCCACCTGTTCCCCTTTTCCTTCTTCCCCTTCTCATCTCCCCCTCTCCAATTCAAAGTCCTTTTTCTCTCTCCTTCTTTCTCTATCTCCTCTTTTTCCTCATCACTTCTCTCTCTCTCTCTCATCCGCACCCCAATTACTCTCCTCTTAAATTCCTTTTCACAAGAAAGGTCTCGTTTTCCTGTAAACCACTCCTCCTTCACCCACCAAACCCATTTGTCAGAATGGTTTTCCGCCCAGAGCCACCAGCCTGAAAACCAACCAGATCTTACGAGGGTTTCTCTCCGTTACCAGTAAGTCCCTACATCTCCATATCTACCCTTTCATACTGTGTAAGCTTAATATCTTGTCTACTCTCTCTCTCTCTCTCCCTCTCTCTCTCTCTCTATATATATATATCTATAAATATAGATGTAGATATATCACTTTCATCTCTATTTGTGTTATGACTTTGTGGTTTCAATTTATTTTCTTCCCGTTATTGTTTGCAAATACAGGAGAGAGAGAGAGAGAGAGAGAGAGAGAGAGAGAGAGAGAGAGAGAAGGGGTTTGAAGTGAACCGATATCTTAGTTGGGCGTTACAGAAAACTTGAGGTTGAAATAGGGCGGTGTCAAAGGGCGGTTTCCATCGAGTCAACTCTTTACTACTGCTAATTGTTTTCCTCAAATTAGTCCTTTGGTAAATAAGGACAGATTGGATCAAAATACTTTGTCTGGAAGCCCAATAAACCCATCATGTCCTCTCCCTATTTTTACTTGTAGCCCTTTCATTAGTTTACACACACTGCCACCAAATCTATCAAAACCACTCTACAAATATATATATATATATATGGAGAGCTTTCTAAATTTATAGTTATACATGATGTTACAGCTTCTAGGGTTTTGTGGGTAGCAGAAATATGCCTCTCTGGCAGCTCCTCCGGCCGCCCGGACGTTGAAAAGCATCGGAAAGTTTGTGGGTATGATGTTACACCTTCTAGGGGTTATCTTTATGCTATGATCTTTTGACGATATACAAAATGTGTCCCTCTTTTTCCATTTTCTATTGACTAAGAGAAGTGTTAAATAATTAACCTGGGTAATTAGGATAGTTCAGGCAAAATCCTCCTCGATAGAACCGCTAAAGTTTTACTTAGAGTGAGAAAGACTGAGACCCCTTTTATATATATATATATATATATATATATATATGTGGTTTCCAAGTCCTTTCATTTACGCGTTTTCTCAGCTTGGGTTTCGCTGGCGGTGAAAATAAATCCGTGCCCCAAAAAGAATCATTTACTTCCCTATTTGTGGATTGTCAGCACAGATTTACTCCTTTTGTTTCAGTTCTTTCCTTTTCTCTTTCTCCACTGTTTCAGATTATTTGTACAGTTTATGCAGCGACTAATCTTGTGGGCTGTTCTTACTTGTGTTGATAGATCGGAAAGCCATAGGTAGGGAAGAACAAGATCTGCAAAGATGTTTCAACCAAACATGTTTGATACCCATCATTTGCTAGATATAGCCCATAAAACGCCGGAGAGTGAGTTGGAGATGCTCCGAGATGATGAGTTTGAGAGCAAATCCGGCACCGATATCATGGAAGCCGGCTCGGGCGACGAACAAGATCCTAACCAGCGCCCCAAAAAGAAGCGCTACCATCGCCACACCCAGCACCAAATCCAAGAAATGGAAGCGTAAGCATTCAAAACTCTATCTTTGTATTTGCTTTGGTAGTGTTTTTGTTTTTTTGAATTAGAAAACCATACTCGGTAAATTTATGGATACTTGTAAGTGGGTTTGATTTAATTTAGCTTTTGGATTTGTTGATTAAACAGTTTCTTCAAGGAATGCCCCCACCCGGATGACAAGCAAAGGAAAGAGCTTGGCCGTCGGCTAGGGTTAGAGCCACTGCAAGTAAAATTCTGGTTTCAGAACAAACGCACTCAAATGAAGGTGACCCTACATTTTTCTAGTTTATTTCCCTTATCAGACCTTAAAGAAAATAAAAGAAAACTTTGATGATCTTGTGAGTTAAGCTCGGTTTCAGCAGCAAATGAAGCCATTTATGCCTTGCCAAGCTTAGTTGATGGCTGCAATTTTGCCTTTCCTTAATTATGATAGGCCCAACATGAGCGCCATGAGAACACACAGCTGAGGACAGAGAATGAGAAGCTTCGTGCAGACAACATAAGGTACAAAGAAGCCCTTAGCAATGCTACTTGTCCCAACTGTGGAGGTCCAGCTGCTATTGGGGAGATGTCCTTCGACGAGCAGCATTTGCGGATTGAGAATGCTCGTCTAAGAGAAGAGGTTTGATATCGGGAAATTTTTATTGTTGTGAGAATTACTTTTACTTGATGAGTACTAATAAATCATTGTTTACAGATTGACAGGATATCTGGGATTGCTGCAAAGTATGTGGGGAAGCCCATGCTTTCATCATATACTCATGGGGCACCACAGCCGGCGCGTTCCCTTGACCTTGGGGTGGGGGCCTTTGGGGCTCAGCCTGGTTTGGTAGGAGACTTGTATGGAGCTGGTGACCTCCTAAGGTCAGTTTCCGGCCCTACTGAGGCCGACAAGCCGATGATCATCGAGCTCGCTGTTGCAGCCATGGAGGAACTCATCAGAATGGCCCAGGCTGGAGAGCCGTTGTGGACGGCAAGCCCTGACGACAATGCTGAGATCTTGAGTGAAGATGAGTACTTGAGAACCTTCCCTAGAGGAATAGGGCCCAAGCCTTTGGGGTTAAAATCTGAAGCTTCCAGGGAATCTGCAGTTGTTATCATGAACCACATTAACCTTGTGGAGATTCTAATGGATGTGGTAGGGCTGAATAATTGTTCCTTAAACTGTCTCCTTCATTGTGAGTGTCTTTTTAACATGGTGATATTAATTGATCTTATCATTTAGAATCAATGGACAAATGTTTTCTCGGGCATTGTTACAAGAGCAATGACCTTGGAGGTGCTATCAACTGGAGTTGCCGGAAACTACAATGGAGCCTTGCAAGTGGTATTTAACTTAACACACTGTACTCTTTGAAATGTTACACTTCTAAAACAATATATGATTCTACTTCTAAATGGTTGATTTTCAAAAGATTGAGCTTGATACCAAGCATATTCTTTTCTTTTCTTTTCTTTTTTTTTTCTTTTTTTTGAATGTAGATGACAGCCGAGTTCCAAGTCCCTTCGCCGCTAGTCCCAACTCGTGAAAACTACTTTGTGAGGTACTGTAAACAGCATGCCGATGGAACCTGGGCAGTGGTTGATGTTTCCTTGGACAATTTACGCCCCAGTGCGATCTCAAGGTGCAGAAGACGACCTTCCGGGTGTTTAATTCAAGAATTGCCAAATGGCTACTCAAAGGTAACAACAATTCCTCAACTTTTTGTATAGCGCACAATTAATACCATCATAGCCTGACTTAATTGTTTCACTGAATCCTGTACTGATCTTCTATACATTCATTTCCTAGGTTATATGGGTTGAACATGTCGAAGTGGATGATCGAGCAGTTCACAATATATACCGAGCCCTAGTGAATTCCGGTCTAGCATTCGGGGCAAAACGTTGGGTTGCAACGTTGGATCGGCAGTGTGAACGTCTGGCGAGTGTAATGGCTAACAACATACCGGCAGGGGATGTTGGAAGTAATACATTTTTCATTCCTAGTGCTATTATATGAATTGTATAATTAGCCTTCTGTACACATTAGGGTTTATGGGTTTCACATTTATATATACAGTCATAACAGCTCCAGAAGGGAGGAAGAGTATGCTGAAGCTGGCCGAGAGAATGGTGATGAGCTTTTGCGCTGGTGTTGGTGCCTCTACAGCTCACACGTGGACAACGTTATCAGGGAGCGGGGCTGATGATGTGAGGGTGATGACCAGAAAGAGTATGGATGATCCCGGCAGGCCTCCTGGCATCGTCCTAAACGCTGCAACCTCATTCTGGCTCCCAGTTCCTCCTAAAAGGGTGTTCGATTTTCTTCGTGATGAGAACTCTCGAAATGAGGTAATAAAACAAATTACCTACCTTTATTGTCTTTTCTTAATAGGACATCAGCCTGGTGAGGATGGCGCCTGCAATTCCAGTGCTTGAAAATTAAAATCTTGATTAACAATTATTCTCTATCCATTTCATCTTTTCATCTCTTACGCAAAAGAATGTATATAATTATAGCATGGTGATGAACTCCTTCATCTTGTCCACTGGCAAAAAACATAGAAGACATTAATTTGAACTATAATTGTTAAGCTAGACAAGACAACACATATGCTTGAAGCCATACGGTCAGAACAGTACTTATGTTTGGTCTTAAACCTTCTTAATTTATCAAAATCTACATAATGAACTTTATTCCATAATTTCGAAGGCTAAAATTAATGCTCTAATTTATCTCTTAATACATATTTTTGGTCTGATATAGTGGGATATCTTGTCAAATGGTGGCATGGTTCAAGAAATGGCACATATTGCTAATGGCCGTGATCCTGGAAATTCAGTCTCCCTACTGCGAGTTAATGTAAGTCCTATATATGCCTTTACAGTCATACTATAAGCGCACTATTGCATCAATTAACTAACATTGGAATATGCTACCATATATATGTAGAGTGCAAACTCAAGCCAAAGCAACATGCTGATACTACAAGAGAGCTGCACCGACTCAACAGGCTCTTATGTTATATATGCTCCAGTTGACGTGGTAGCAATGAATGTGGTGTTAAGTGGGGGAGACCCAGATTATGTTGCCCTACTGCCATCAGGTTTTGCTATACTCCCTGATGGGCCTATGCATCATGGAGGAGGAATTCCAGAAGTTGGAACTGGTGGATCGTTACTGACTGTGGCATTTCAGATCTTGGTTGATTCAGTTCCAACAGCGAAGCTCTCTCTTGGATCAGTGGCAACTGTTAATAACCTTATCAAGTGCACAGTTCAAAGGATTAAAATGGCTGTAGGTGGGGAGACTGCATGACTGGAAGGGAAGGCCTTGCAAAGGTTAGTCATTCTTTAAACTTATGTGTCTTTCTTGCTCCACCCCCATGGTTTCTTTTTTTCTCGTCTTTTTTAGCTAGGTCCAGCCCATGGTTTATTTTTTTGAGTAAAACATAACAGCCGATGGTTTCCATTTGGCTGAGGAAATGATGAGTTTAAGCGAGCATATACCTCACTATGATTATCGTAAAGCTGGAGGCTAGGAAGTACACACTTTATTTTGGGTGGGTATCCCATGGTTGACACGTGTCAATCATAGATACTTGAACATTTGAAGTACATACCATATATCCACGTGGCTTGCTCGAATCTTTTTAAGCTATTTTTAGTTTTGTTGTCTAATCATTTTACTATTTTTTAATATCAAATTATATTTATATTGGTATTGTTATTAGCATTACTTCTATGTTGGGCTAGTGGCATTTTTAAAGTTCTATTACGAGGCAAATTCCACCCAAATCACTTGAGCTCCACGCCATTTTCAAAGAGATCTCTTGTAGTTTATTTTTGACTTTTAAGATCCTCATGTCTTACTTTTTATTTTAAATACGCTCATTTCATGTATTTTACTTTTTTATTCTGGGCTATATTTGTAATTGTACTCCTTAGGTTGAAGGGGTGCCTTTGATAGCCCCCTTTTTTTTCTTCTTTTTTATCTATATGACTGAATCTCTATTCTTGCATCTCCACTGCCTCTTGGGTCTTGGCCTCCAGTCATACCTAACTGTTCATTATTTATTTTCGGGAAATAGTTTCTTATTTGTGTGTCTGTAACCCAATCTCATGGTCTCTGTTTGTCGCTTTGTTGGCTTATGCTTATATCTATCTTTGTATGTTTTGCTAGCCCTTAGACCTAAATTTTAATATTAGCAAAAGGTGGGGGCAGGAAAGAAGGGTTGTCAAAATAAAAACAAGGATATGCTATCCAAATTGGTTGGGGGGGGGGGGGGGGGGGAGGAAGATATATAGAAGGATTGTCTTCTGAAAAAATGAAAAGTAAAAACAAGGATAGGCTATCCAAATTTATAGGAGAACAAGTGTCTTGACTTGGTAAAATGATAAATTTGCCCTTATGTTGGTAATGTGTTGGAGCAATTTCAGGTAAAGAATTCTTACAACCTATCATTATTTTAAAAAATAAAGAATGTTGACTTTAAATGTCAAAAGTACACTACATGGGATCTTCTTTAAATAATCCAACCCATTTTGAAATCTAGAGGAAATTTATTATTTTCTATATTATGTTTATCATTATCTATATTAATAACAGATCTTAATTCTATTTAATGTGTCAGCTATATGAATTATAAATCTTCCAATCATTTATATTCATGACGATATTCTTCTGTGGTGATTCTGTTCTATGAATAGTATATAAAACAACATTAATTTTTGCCGTATCTTTGAGATGTCTTTATTCTTATTTTTTCTCTAAATTATTGCATCCCATATTTGTCTCTGCATCCATACCGGCACCTGTGTTCGTAATTGTGCTTAGGCGGAAGGTCACGGGGGAGAGTTCACATTAGTTAAGCAGTTTTTGATCAAGGGATCATCGTCAAACACTTTAGTCAATATTTGGTTTAACAACTTGTTTCAACTACACATTTCTTTCTGCAGTGTAGCAGGTTTTTCATACAATATATCCAAGCTTTTGACTGACTAATGCCCTTAATGTAAGTATGAGAACCTTTCATTAGGTATAAAAATTTGAATAATGATAGGTATAAGAATTCGAATAGTGATAAAGGGCCTGAAATAAGGGACCGAATGGCCATTTTCCCCCTTAAATGTCATTGAACATATGTATGTGCCATATAAGATGCTTAAACCCACAGTATAAGCATTTTAATTAGTCATAAAACTAGCTAGAGGCTGTGGGGCAGTGGTCAGATCAAGTTAGCTGTTTTCGATTGTGACAATATACTTGAGTCAATACTTGCTGTCAAAACGTGTTTCAGCTAGACATTGTTTCTGTGGTAGGGTAGCTAATTCATTCCATTTATCCGAGTTTTCAACCAACTAAAGTGTGGATGCAAGTACATTTCCTCTCCTGAAGAAGGGAAATGTGAATCTAAATATATCTTCCCTAACATTCTTGGGATTACCGCCCATCCCTTAACATACTTGATAAGAGAGATCTCTTGTGATAGTTGTTTCATATGCTGATCTAGGAAAAGGGCAGGATAAGAGTGCATATTCAGTGCACTCTAGCATTCTATGCACATGAATACCCTATTTTTATTCCCCTCAAATGCTGGTTCTTTTATTGCTTCACCCTTTCCGTTTAATTTCTTCAATTTCTTTGATGCAGTGAAAGTCAAGGGTTGATATAAACCAAAAGAAGGCAGTGTTTACTTAGTCTTGAGATGTAAAACAGAGCGAAGAAGTCAAGAGCGCACCTGACTGATCCTTGCCTTGTGGTGTTTGCGAAGACAGACAAGCAGCAAGAAGCATTTCACCACCCTGCAAGGGTAATGGGTTCGGGAATTGACTTTCATTAGTGATGGGAAAAAAAAAAAAAAAGTAAGCAAAGACCTAGTATAACTTAGAACTCCCAGTTCACCCTTGTTTTCTTTCAGGACTAGGCTTTACTATTTATGTATGTGGCTTTGAAGAGTTTTTAGCCTTCTGGATTGTTGTAGTTCAGCCTGTCAAACATAAAATGCTGGTTTCTTTTGAAAAACTGTAATAGCTTTTGAAACTTCGGTTATCTATTGATTGAGGCCATGCCATGGATGGTAGAAAAACACCAGCAGTTAAAAGTGGAGAAATCCAGGGAGTGAGATGTATATGCAGCAGCCACAGCCAAAGCTTGGATTTGCATAATGGTACCTCCATAAAACTCTAGTACTCCAAGGTTCAGATATGCGGATGTAATGCCGCCGCTTGTTGGTTAGTAGACATGATTACATTGCGACACATTTGAGTTTGGTTTCAAGGTTGATTTGCCTGACAAGGAAGCCAAATTAATTCTCACGTTGCGCTGGGGACTGGATAAAGCTTAAAGGGAACTGACGATTGGTGGCATGTGAATGTACTAGATAAATCAAGCTTTGGAAAAGCGAGAAACGGAAGAGGGATGCTGATTGACGGTCTAAATTTCGGGGGGTGGCATGCAAATTAAATATCCCAATCAGAGTTGGTGACCTAAGACAAGTGCCTAAGAAGATAATAGCATGCCTCACCAAAGCATGTAACGGGGCCATACAAATGGAAAATGATCTACAGTAATATTCAACAATTATTTGCTTGAAAGCGATGTTAAACCAACTAAAGTCAAAGAGGAACGAAAACATATATACATTTTCATTTTTATGAAGGGAGAGGGGGATTCAGTTTTGACAATCTACACGTGGGTGCTTCTGATAACACTCAATTATGTGCACAAATACGTGCAGAGCTGAAACCCAACACCCCCAACACGGGCAGATCTGGGGAGGACTAGCCCTCAAATTTATAGGTCGTTTCAGACCTCCTCTTTTCAAATGGACCAGATCTACAGGACAGATCTGGGGGATGTCTGAGGCTATGACGGGCTGGAGCCCGTGCCCCCCCCCCCCCCCCTTACATCCGCCCCTGCCCCCAACCCAAAAGAACAATACAAAATTAAGGTAATAATTAAATTATTAAAACTAACGGAAAAGGGAAAGAAGGAACAGAGAATCTGCTAATATTAAGCACAGACAACATATTAATTGTAGCATGACATTTACTGACATTACACGCGCAGGAATTGCAATTTAAATACGCTACCTGAATAACTCAACGCTACATGAACAACTGAGTTGTTGAGACAACAAATACACAGTAGTGCTGCCCGGAAGGGTGGTGGCTTGGGAAATTTTGTTGTGGCCCCAGGACCATGTCCGGAATGGTTGTCTACCTTTCACAAAAAGAAGTTGAAGGGGTAAAGTATGTTGAGATAACTTCTCAAATTTTATTTTGTTTGTGATTGTATCCTATCTCTTTACTTTAGGTTAGAGATAATATAAGGATAATCTAATATAGAAAAAATCTCTTCAATTGATCCCTATTTGATGATGAGTCTGATTAGGGGATCAAGATAGATTTAGAGAAATCTCAATTCCACTATAACTTGGTCTTGTAGCCTACAAATAGGCATCACTAGTTTAGTTTAGAGAGTGTGTTCCATAATTTGATAGCTAGAGTCTCAATGTGTGGTGTGACCAGTTATTTGAAACCATATGATTAGTTTGTTTGTTTTGACTAACGAATTATCTCCTTGTGGTGGAATCAAGGACTTAAGTAGTTGAACTAAACCCGTTAATTTTTTGTCACTATTTTTCTCGTTTGATTTCTGTTTATGTTCTTGATTTGAGCGATTTGATCCTAACAAAGTTAAGACTACTTGGAGGAAATTCTCACAATGTCTATAAAGCATGCTAGAAGAAAAGTGAAATTTTGAGAGATATACCCGCAAGAAAAGGGGGTTGTACCTTGTTTGTATGTAAGTTAACAGTCAAATTGGATGTTTTCCAACTTCACCTCCAGTTCAGTTTGTTCAACTAGCCATTTAGACAGCTTCTAGAAGTAGAGTTGGAGATCCTCAACATGAATTAGTCCGATTGTGCACGAGAAAAATGGAAATCGACTACAGTATCTTTCATTGAGATGGGCCACTTGAAGCCTCTTAACGAAATCAACAGAACAGGGACAATACAAGGAAAACGGACACGACATTGAAGAACAGAGGGAGGAATCCTGCTTTATCGAAATTAGAGCAACCGTGGGACAACGGAGACAAGTTTGACAAGTGTGCTAAGAAGCACCGTGAAAACGTTACAGCAATTGCAAGGTGTTTTTGAAATTAAAAAGCTTTTATTACTGAAATAAAGAAAGCCTAAGAAACTTACAATGCAAGTGATAAAATATACTAATAAAGATCCCTGGTTTGGTTAATAAATGATACACTTATGACAGACTTGTTGGCTGGCTATGGTCCAATTCATTTCTCTAAATTAATTGATGCATTCAGGTTTCCTTGCATATACTCTATGAAAAGTGCCACCACTGGCTTGTGGTGGTCCGCATCCCCCACCCACCACTACCGGCATGATCAAAATAAATAAATAAGCTGGATAAGACTCGTGCAGAAAGCTTCCATGGTGGATGCACTTGTTATCACTCCAGAAGAAAAGAAAAAGAAACTGATTTAAAATTTATTTGGAAATAAATTTTCTATTGACAGAACGAAAGTGGGTTTCCCAAACAGAGAACAGATAACTAGAAGTTAGTCAGAGTCATATATTCGGGGGAGAAAAACAAAATTCCCAGTTGACGCAGGAAAGATTAAGTTCCATCATTGTTCTGAAGCTAAACAGTTACTATTTGGAGATCACTTTATTGCATATTAGATGTTAGCAACTGCATAGACATGACCAGAAACTGCATGGTGGGTGAATGTATCATGAACATCTCAGACGGAACAACAATAAAAATGTTATATACAGTACTAACTTTTGCAGCCATAGATGAAATTAATTT
Organism: Diospyros kaki; assembly: GCA_036245055.1. Taxonomy (NCBI): domain Eukaryota; kingdom Viridiplantae; phylum Streptophyta; class Magnoliopsida; order Ericales; family Ebenaceae; genus Diospyros; species Diospyros kaki. The sequence continues at coordinate 24,275,049 of BSEG01000003.1, read as the reverse complement.
GTGCAGGAAATTTGTACCAATATTTAGTAAATGACTCAAGAGTAAATTTAGAGGGAACAAGCCGTACCTGTATCAACATAACCAAAGCAGATGGCCAGAGAAGTAGAAGAAATGAGAGATGCAGGAATGCATTAATATCCTCGGCAGACATAACACCAGAAAGTTGGCAGCGACTCGGTTTCCATCTCTGCTAATTCTACTACCTTGCGGTTTTCTTCTTCCTTATTTTCTTCAGTTTCTCCATCTCATCATCTGTATGGAGAGGTAAAGAGAAAGTTAAATGGCTGAAGGTGGTGGTTGTCATAGCCATTGTGCTTTTATTGAGCTCATGAGAAATTAAGGTGGTTAGGTTTACTAGGCTTTTCCGGTGACTTTGCATTTGCTTGGGTGGTTAGAGCTCATAAATTGTCTTAAAGGTGTAAACGTGTCGTGTCATCTTGCACCCAAGTGCAAACCCATGCACAAAAGGTCTCTTGGCCACTTGGAGGAATATTTAAGAACCAACTACATTAAGTTTGAACTAATAATAATAATAATAATAATAATAACTGAGAATGCAGCAAAACTATATTTCCTCTTTTGATCGATAATGAACTTGCAAGAAGAACAGTATATCCTATTATTTGGCAAGACTGCATTAAAAAATTTGGTACAGTAACATAATGCTAAAGAATTCTGCACACCACGAGGTAAAACCGTACCAAAAAAAAAAAAGTAACAACTAGTAGTCTGGTTCTTATCCAAGCAGCCTGTGAGTAATTAATTGTATGGCCCCAACACATTATTAGGTAGAGGTGACCAAGTCATCTGCAAATCTTTGCATATATAAACATATGCAAAGAAATAACAATAGAAAGAAAGAAAAGAAGAACTTCCTTGTAAACCTTTGGATCCAACATTTGTACAACTTCTAAAATGGAAATCTTGATGGTTGATGGTTGCAACTCAAAACTGAATCAAACAATTCATAAGACTGCCTAGTTGATGAAATTAATCTTGGATCTACAACAATTGGGGTTATTTATTTCTTGGGAAAGTTTCCAATTGAGCCAAGTCAAGATGGCTTGTCTTACAAGAACACATTGGGCAAAGTTTATGTCAAGTGGTTCAAGTTGAAATGGCTTGAAAAAGTTTAAAATGAGCAAAATCAAGATCAAGTTCATGATCAACTCAAAGCTTAATTGAGCTTGTACTAAGTTTGCTCCTCTCTCTCTCTCTCTCTCGCTCACACACACACACACACACACACACACACAAAGTTTCTATCAAATTCCCAGTGAAAATCAAATTAGACAGCAGTGAATTCAGCCATTATTAGAACAGACCATCATTTTCAGATGAGTCTAGCAGTACAAGTTGCTTTCAGGCTCACAAATAGAGAAAAATCCCAGGGATTCAGGATTGTCAGCTTAGTTTGTTTTTGCCACTATTTTCCATGCTGCATATGGATAATGAAGTTGCAGAACACAGCCTGATAATTAATCATGTTCTAAATAAAATGAATGAACAAAAACTGCCAAGCAATATGCCTTGAATTCCCAAAATTCTTAAGCATGGATGGAGAACAAGCGTGTGTTTGGCCCATCTCACCTATAGTTCCGTAAACAAAATCACTTTCATATTCCTTCTGACATGAACTTAAGCAACAAAAAGTGGTAAAATTGACAAGAGGTTAATTTAATAAGAACACAAAGTCATAGTTTTGGATTTGTTGCCAGCAATGCAACTATGCATTGCAGACTCCAAGTACACAACAAACCCAAGGTTATTGGTGACTTCAGAGTTCTTTTCTTGGTTGTGGTTGAGCCATCTGACCTACATCTCTGTAGACAAAATCCTTGTTATAGGCTCATGTTCCCTCTTGTATTAACTTAAACAACAGTAAATGATCAATCAACAGCAATGGGATAAAAAAAAAAAAAGTTATAAATTGTCACGGAAAGAGCCCTCCGAGCCTATTTTTTAAATTTTCTGCTGTTGTTATTAACTGTTGCTATTTACTGTTCTGTTGCTGTAGTTCCTTAGGCAGTAATGGCCTTCTATTTTTATTGTTGTAAGTTCTAGAAGGAGATGGTTACTGGCTATGTGCAGAGATGGTTAGAGAATCTCAACTTTATTATAGGAGTAGGGCCCGCCTGGCAGGAGAATCTCTCATCTCAGACGCTGGGGGTTTATCTGCCCACACAAACGAGAGAAACGTCATTAATGAAAATCGAAATTCCTATTGTTCTCCCCTCCAATTCTCAGTTCTCTCTAACTCTCTCTCTCTGTCTATTCTTTCTTTTGTTCTTTCCTCTGATTACTCCCACTCTTCTTTTCTCTCTGTTACTGCTTCATGTTCGGGTATTAGGTTCTCCTAATTCATAATGGAATTGGGAGATAGAATATTGTCAAACCAGGCCGTGACATAAATATATGAATAACAAAGCACCAAGTCTGTCATATGACACAATAAGCTATATATCTTAAATTTGTTAATGCAAATCTCTATCAGCAATACAACTAGGCAATGTATATGCGGTGTTCTGGGTTGCATTTGGGAGTTCTTTTTCATCCATGATTGCATTGATTTCTGGCTACTTATGAAGTAAAGTATAGACATCTTCTTGGATTATTATTCATAGCGTTTTGTGGAAAAAATATGTAGTTACCCCTCATGCAGAGGATCAGCAACTTACAAAATAGAACGTGCAGATGAAGAAACATATAAATTTACACACAGAGCCTTCCTTTTTTTTATCTGAAATAAATCAGCTTAACGGGAAGCAAGAACTGGCTTGTGCCTTATAAACAGAGGTTCCAAACAATGTCAAGCCATCAAAATTAAAAATAATGCTAGAGACTAGCAACAGAAATATCTCCAACAAGGGGATGAGATTGTAATTCTTTTCACCATTTACATTACGTGAAGGATTTAATGATAACATCCATAGCTCTCATATAAGAAAAAGTAACTCATTGGTCTCTTTACGGTTGTAGCATTTCTAACCATGTAGCTTTTTATTTCTGCCCTTTGGGATAATTAAAATTCCTTTTGGTTCTATTTCCCTGTCTATGTTTTTTGATAATGCCCTTAGTAGTAGTGTGGTGCATTTTATTCCTTTTCATTTGTAATTTCAGGTCCACCATAATTTAACAATTCAACTTATAGCAACCGTATCTTTACAGACAGTTTCCTCAAACCATACCGAGGATCATCCAAATTATGAATCGATCCACTAAATTGCTAATAATTGAACCCTATAGAGATGCATATCCCATATGTCCATCCTCTTCGTGCCATTCTCTCTTGTTTCTTCAAACTGTCCTCTTCCATTCATGTTCTCTACTTGTTTTAGAATGATATCTATTAAGTTCCACGTAAGACACAAGAAAGGCACTGATGATACAAAATCTCATCCAAGTCTTATATACCATATCTTAATGGTGCAATTATTTGCTTCACAAGTTGACACAGCATTTCTCATCCACGCGTGACACCACTTGTTTGTCTGCAGAGCGTTGACTCCAAGACTCTGCTTTTCCGTACATGATGGCCCTTTCTGAGATATCTCATTAAGCGTACAGAAGCTAGTCAAAAACAATATTTTGAGTATCTCTGGTCTATAAGTATCCATACGGGACCGGCTAAAACTAAAAGTTATCCTTCACGAAGAAAACATAAAGGCCCAAATGAAAACAGAACAAAAATTCAGATTGGCCACAATAGATTAAATAAATTCGTTCTGCAAGCAATAACAATCAAGAAGTGAGCTCTTTCTTTGTTAATTTAGTGAAAGAACATCCCTAACAGAGGAAACGACAAACCTGGAATCGGTGGCTAGTCTTCAAATTGAATTCAGCAGACGACACTACAAGTTCATACACACTCAAACCCGAGTGACCAAAACAATCTACAAGTTCATACACACTCAAAGCAGAGACAGGTATCTTTACAAACCTTGCTTCATTGACATTTCACAGCGAATAACAAACTGGCGATTGATCTCAAAGAATCACAATTCAAATTAACGTAATCCAGTAGGCGACACAACTTTCTATCGCTGCCAAAAGGCTACATTTGGAACTTGACTTGGTGGCATGAAATGAACACGAAAGGAAGGCAAAAATTTCTTGCCTTTATCCTGCTGGATGGAAAATAATAAGAATGACCAGACATTTGTCAAATAAGACAAAGAAAGAAAACTGTTTCATTACTTATACAAAACTAAACATCTGCAAGTATTTTCATCTCCCTGTTTACCTTTTCTTCGTCGCATCCGAATCCTAGAAATCCCAACAGAATCAACATGGTGGAAGGAAGAAGGTTTGAATCATCGTACAAAGAGGTCGTACAATCAAAACCCTAAATAGGAAGTGAATGAAGAGAAGATTATTATATATATATATATATATACCTCCGTCCCGCTTCTTCAGTTGCATGAGCGTACAGTACGAAGGTTTGGCCACTCTCTCTGTCTCCTTTTATTTGGTATATCAAATATTCAAAAGCAAAGATTTAATTACAAAATATAATCCGATAAATTTAGATGGTCGGGTCGGGTGATGATTAACGTGGTCAAATTTTAGTCTTCGAGTATACAAGTTCACCTATATATGGGGATCAACTTCTCATTGGGCTTTCCTTGATAGAATCAAAACTAATAAAAACAAGAGAAATCTTACTATTTCAAGAGTCATTTGGTATCAAGACACCACCCTTTATATATCCTCTGATCTGTATGAATAATTAGAGATCAAGGATTAACTTAGTCCAAGTATAAAATTTTACATATTTAGGTAGCATTTATTAAAATAAGTAAGATAAAATTATAATATTTTCATACCAAGATATAGAAAGATAAATTTGAAAAACATTCTAAAATTTTTATCAAATTGTTTATTAAATTTTTTGAAATGTTCTAAAGGACATATGCATAATGATGCGGTAGCCGATCACCTTCGTCTGCCTCAGCCTAAGCACCTACAATAGAGTCGGGGACATGCTCCCTCGGTATCACTCCAACATTTAAATCAGATTACCATAATATTTTTAACACAAAAGAGTGCGATTTTAAAGTAGAGAGAGAGAAAAGATTCGATCCCTTACTCGTTGCTCGTCCTCTTTCTTTTATCCTCCTGCTAAGGTAAGGATCCTCTTTCAAATTACCGGGATCCTTATCCCGCTCTTCGCGGAGTTGGAATCCTACCGATATAGATTCCATAATCACTTCCAAAGAGTTCGGGGTACCTCCCAATCTCCATGATCCTTGGTGGGACGGTCGATCCCGAGAAATCCGGAGAATCCTTGTCAAGTAACAAGCTAGATAATGTGGTGATACGCATTTGTCACGTGCCTCCTCCAGACTCAGGCAAGATGACGTCAGCAAAGTATCTCCTCGGTGGGCATATGGCACTACTGCCAATGGCCATACCTTCGGGGTATTAGAGTAATTATGGACTCGAGGGTATTTTCCTTTACCAATGCGTTATTTTTTCTTATCTATAAGATCCAAGATATGTTTATTTGGAAGAAATGAGAGATAAACATATCTAAAAAATGTCAAATACAAAATCACGTGACTTCTTTTAAGGATCGATAGATAAGTTTAACAACCACATTGGAAATGATAAAAGTTTTGAATGTTTTCCATATCTTATCTTTTGTAGTCTATATCTTGATTAACAAATACTATCTTAATATATGAAGTTTATGGACAATTATATATATATATAGTTTATAAAATTCAGAATCATAATGTAATATTTGTAAGTTCTCCTTAACAATAAGTAGTATCATAATGATAAAATATCAAGTTTTAACTTTATTAGGTGCATCACTACATGAAATAGCTATATACCTAACTAATTATTACTTATCTAAAATTCATACAATTTAATTTAATGGGTTTTATACGCCTTAGCATAATGGCAAGCCAAGGACCTTATCCTTAATTTTGTCTTATATTTTAAATTCAATTGTTTGTAAAAAAGAATTTCACTTATTATTAAATTATATTTATATTTGATGTAAATTGTTGATTTTTATTCTATTGCTTGTGTTTGATATGTACTTAATTGATGAAATGGAACTTGTAATGCTCCACTTTTTTCAAGCGTACATTATATATACTCTCAACATAATCATTTCTCGACAATCTCGATCATACCTTCTCAGCATATTAAATTTAATAATTAATAGATTAAGATAGACAATATCAATCACATCAGCAGAAGCATCGAAACCTCAATGATATATAACCAACAAATTCCTTCTAATACCAAATCGATGTTTCACATGAAAATATCAAAATATTACATAATCTCTGAACATTGTACTTATAAACAAAGACCTACGAAAATTAAAACATATCGACTACATCTCGATCACGTCTTTTCCTTTAGCGTCGCTACTTTCACCTAGAACGTTTAAATATTTCAAAGATTTAATCCAAATTACATGCTGAATCATCTAAGTGAGAGTTCAAAAATATTTTCATGAATATATGAAAAATCATATATAAAATCGACAAATCCTAACATGCTCCAACTCAAGAGAATTCTACATAACACTTAGCTCTATCCAGGGAAAATGCAATCTCTCTAAAGACGACTTAACCCCATCGACCCATTGAAAAACACAGTCCTACTTAAGAAGGACAATCTTGACATATGAACCCAGGTATCACCCCAATATCATAGATAGGCATTATGCTCCCACTCAAAACCATTCAAAAACTCAACGCGACCCTTGCCCCAAAAGTATCACATCAGCATTATCCCCGAAATCAACGACACCTCGGTATTAATGCTATTGCTCAAAGGAACCTGGGGTGGTGTCTACTCTCAGCCCTGCCACTTGAGCCAACAATCAAGGTGGTGTCCACTCTCAGCCTCGCCACTTGAGCTAACAAACGGGGTGGTGTCCACTCTCAGCCCCACCACTTGAGTACCGTAGGGTAAAGTCCATCTCATCCAAGTCTCAAGTGGGTCACATAGCATTAATCATCAGTACGCATCCCGAGTGCTATCATTCAAGTGTGACGCCACAGGCTAACAACCCACGTCCCACATGGACAACACACAACATACCGATGCAAAAAATCATAACATGAATAACATAAAATCAACATTTCAATATATGCAATTTACCGTATGAAATTCAATACATATGCAAGTAATCGTTTGGGCGAACCATCGCACGAAACCAACCACTCACGGTTAAAATAAATTCCTCATAGGGTTTTATCATCCAAGTAAACAAAGTTTACAACTTCTCACAATAAGCCAAGCCATAGGAATGACACTCACAATAAATCACAAGTAACAAGAATATGCCCAAAAATTGGATTGAACAACTCACATTGGGCTAAATCCAAGATTCCTTAAAATGCATGCCCGACCTCGATTCTCGTGCCAGGCACACTATAGCTTAACCTAGAGCCTCAACGATACGCTAGACATCATATGCATTCAAAGGGAAATCAATATCTTTATTTTTTTTCAATTTTCTAATAATTTTCCTCTAATTTCTTCCTACTTTTCTCTCGATAATTCCAAATAAATACCTCTAACAATCATTTTTCCAAATTTTCCTCTACAAAAATTCATAAAACAATATTTATAAGCCTCTGGAATTTTCTAAAAATTTTCAGATTTTTTTCCTATTTTCTCCATTTCCATAATTACTTTTCCTTGAGAAAATTTATTTCTCCTTGATTTCCTTCGAATTTCCTCCATTAAAATCACCAAAATTCAAAAAATAAATTCCTTATCCTTCTGTAATTTTCTCATAATTTTATAAAAGTCCCTCATATTTATTTTCTATTTACCTTTCCTTTCAAAAATCCAAAATAATTATCTCCTCAAGAAATTTCCAAGATAAAAATTTATCAAAATAAAATATTCCTTTTTCTTGAATTTATGGACATTTTTTCAGAATTTTATTTCCTTTAATTATATTTTTTTATCGAATTTAATTTATTTTTAGTATTTAAAAAATAAAAAAATTACTTCCGGTCATCTTCTCCGGTGCTAGCACACCAGAAAATTAAACCGATGACACCAAGTTGTTCATCTCCCTTAGTCGATCATAATGGTACCCTTCTTTGTCGAAAAACACCACCGAAAGTTCTCCGATTTGGCCAAAAACAGTTCGTCCAAGCCGCCCGCCACCGAACTCCGACAAACTAAATTGATCTCCGATTCGAACTCCGATTGACACGAAATTTTTTAGACTAATTTCCCATAACCTCGCGACCAAAAGCCCCTTATTAGATCCTTCGATCGATCACTCTACAACCCGATTTAAACCCTCACGCAATATGTATATATATATAGGCGGCCGAATATACATATGTGAAAACACCCCTTATACCACTCCAAAAACTCTCAAAATTTTTAGAATTGCTTCTCACAACCTGGGGAACAAAAGCCCCTTATCAAAACGCTCTAATTCCTTCCCAAACTCTCGATCTAAGCCTATGAGCTTTGATGGAAACGCTCGACCAAAACTCGGTTATTTATAGCCAAATCCGAGCCTCTCTCAACCAATCACAAGGGATAAGGTGAGCTAAAGACAACCCCCACGTCCATGCCAGGCTCGGCCATGCCCTGGTTGCTGATTTGACGGCGACAGTGGCAGACAGCCATGCCTCATGCTGCAATTTTTTTTTTTTTTTTTTGAAACATGATAAAACATAATATCTTTTATTAAAAACAACTATAACCTATACTAGACATTTTCGAGATGCTTGTCAATAATATATCATTTCTTTTAAACATCTAAGTTCTGAGGTGCTCCATGTCGACAATTCAGTTTTTAGCTCGAACCGAAGCTGTATCGGAAACTAACTCCGATCCGATTTCTTTCGATACAAAAAATCCTATCTCGGAATGTTTAACAACGACATATCATTTTCCTTTAGAATCTCAACCTCGAGACATTCCTTGTTGCTGATTCGGCAATTTATTTTACTATCAAATCTACTTTTCGGTATTTTAAACTCATCCAAATTATGTGGTGACCTTACACAAATATGGGATATTACAGAACTTGTACTCATAAAAAAAAAAAAAAAGAAAGAAAGAAATTTGATGAGCTTCAAATAAAGAATTGTTATTTCTCCTTGTGATTCAAAGTCAAACTAAACTTTAGGATTAATTGCAGCCAGACCCCTATGTTTTGGTTCATTTGTTTAAAGATCTTGTATAGTTTAATTAGAAATGATTCTACAGTTCCCTGTAGTTTAGTTTTTATGCTGAGATATCTTTAATTTCCGTCGTTACTTAAATTCTAATTAAACCGCTAATTAAGTTAAATTAAATTTAATAATAAATAAAAAAAGGACTTGAAAGAGGTAGATGTGTTCAGCTAATCGTTCTTAGGGGTGGTGCTAGAAACGATGCATTTTCCAATTGGAACCATCCTTTTTTACTCCAGAAATGAAGGCTCCAATTATTCTAACCAAAAAACACATCGTTTTTTATGCCATCACCAAAAATGACCCATCGAAGGGTTTGATTTTTAATTCTAAATTATAATCAAACCCATTGATGGCTTCAATATTTCCAATCTAGAAATCAATCGGTCGGATAGATAGAGTAGAGAAATGAGTTTTGCTAAAATGATTGAGACAAACAGATAAATTGATATGATTTTGTAACGGTGGCTGAAAACAAAGCAAAATGGTGGTTAGTGAAGGTTAGTGTTTTTAGAGACATAACAGATGGGTTGAGTTAAAGAATCAAAGAGAAGTGCGGTGGTGTTGACGGTGATGACCAATTGGAGTAAAAGGTTGACAAAGGTCATGGTGAATGGCGAGGCAATCGGCAACACTAGATGTAATTGAGATCGACGCCATGACTATTTCACAATTTCCACAAATTGCCTCTTTTTTCTTATTCTTCTTCTATTCATCTTCGTCATTGATTTTTGTTTTTTTTTCTTTTCTTTATCTCTCTTGGTTGCTATCATCCATGGTTTGTTGATTACTGCAACCATCCAATGGTTCGTCGATTATTGTCGTTTATTCCAATCCATCAACTATCCATTGCAACTTCTTTTTTTTTTTTTTCTTTTTCTTAATTTTTCTTGTGTGTATAAGTGTATGTGTTTTCTCCAATTGATGATTCGTCGATTATTGTCGTTTATTCCAATCCATCAACTATCCATTGCAACTTCTTTTTTCTTTTTTTTCTTTTTCTTAATTTTTCTTGTGTGTATAAGTGTATGTGTTTTCTCCAATTGATGACGGGCTTTTGTTGCCAATAGTGTTGATGGTTGTGATCAAGATCAACTATTGATTTTATTTTTACATTTTGTTTTTAGTTAAATTTATTTTAACTTGATTTAATTAATGGTGTTAATGACAAAAAGAAGTCCATAAGCAAAAAATGCAAAACACAAGGACTTTTACAAACATTTTCAAATCATAAAAGATATCTAACTCAATAACCCAAACCATAGAGGGCTTGGATGCAATTCACCCTAGACTTTATTAGTAATGAAAATTGTAATGTCTTTGCCAAACCTATAACTTTTCTTCTCTCTTTTATGAACGTTACTTTAGTAAGTTGGGAAGACTAGCTTAGGTGATAAGGGCTCATAATAAATATGAGGTTGTTGGTTTATACTTTACCCCTTCCTTTAGTGTGGAAAATTTCCATTATTTCCCTTGTGTAAAACAAATTATTTTGTAAAAAAAAAATATTTTATAAACATTACTTAAAGAAACATTGTGGTGTTTAGCTTGATAATCTAATAAATGCACTTGGTGTCAATTATTATATTTGTTTGACTAGTAATTAAAAAAAGAAGAGTTTTTAATAATAAAAGTACCAAAAAGAATATTAATAAAAATGTTCATTTAGTTAATATTATTTGATAATTTGTGCAAGTGAAGGGATTGCATTAGAACGATAATCCCAAAAAGATACATACACAATTCTTCGTTACTATACATGTGACATCAAAAAAGGAGTTAGACCACCTAATCCTCCATTTTGCTTACTATAGGGTAACGTGGATTAGGAGTGAATTCAAAAACTTATGTAGGGAGAGGTTGAAATTTTTTTTTTTTTTTTTGAGGTGTAGAATTACATATCACAGATTTTGAAATGAGTTACAATTTCTTTTTGACTGAATTATTATTAAAGATTATTTTTTTATATTAAAAAAATTAATTTTAATAGTAGACAGCCCTAGACTTGACTCAGGGGCAGCTCACATGTGCATCCACCCTTGGCGTGGATTCATGTTGGCTTTGGCTTCCGCTTCGGTTTCAGCTTCGGACTTGAACATTTTGATAACTTGGTTCATGCCTTCCTTCTCGTCCATAATATGCAACAAAAATTGTCTAGGGTTGTTCTTTGAAAAAGTTTTCGGTGCTTAAATCAGTATCAATTTATAAAAAGATACACATGAAAGGCACAATAATAGAACCAAGGGGAAAGGAAAAGAGTAGCAAGTAGAGGCCGAAACTAATGATTGAGTATTGCAAAACGGGGCCGGCCTAACCTTTCAAATATTGGGTTGAGGACCGGACACATTGTTGTCGGGGCAAATGGCTAGTCAACCAAGCCCTTTGGGCTAGGACCATGGATTCCTCAACCCAAGAAATGCAAGTTTTTCTAATAATTGTCTTGATACTTAGTTAATAGTTACCATTTCCGACCATGAATCTTCCTCCTTAATTTTTGGGAATGACGTTGGTCTTATTGAGATCAATAACATTATTTCTTTCTTTCTTTCCTTCTTATCATTGATAATTTTGGCGTAGGCATATGTGAAGAGATTTTTTTTCACGTTATCTTCAAGCACAGTTAATGCACCCACATCTCGTGAATGGGGCCTTGGCTTGGTCCTTTGCTGTTGACAAGTAATATAATATGAGAAATTCTAAAGTATACTCTTTTCGCACATAAACTAAGTCTACTAAAGCTACTTAAATTGTAAGATTCGACTGTTTAAAACTTTAAATCAAGAATTTCTGGTAATATAAGTGAGCAAATGAATTTTTTTTTTTTTTAATCACGAGTGGAAAATATATTTTAACAATATAACTCTTAAAATGCAATAATATAAATCAACTGCCAATATGATTCAAAAGAGAACTTACATATAACAAGATCTTAAGGCCTCTTAGATATTCAAATAATTTGGTGCTCGATAATAGTACAACAATTTTTTATGAGCACAAAAAATAAAAGAAAAAATTGTTGGTCAAGAGATATATCAATTTTTTATGCGCGCTTGTTGTGACTAATCTAACAATTAAATAAATTTTATTACTGAAAACATCATCTTTGATCTTCATCTGCTTCTTGTTGTTGTTTTACCTTTATACTTAATTTTGATGATAAAAAACAAAATTTAGTTTGTATCCCTAAGTCATGAGTCAACTTTATGATTTTCAACATGTATCAATTTCAACAAATCAATATCAAGTATTATTTTGTTCATATGAAAACTAAATTAATTTCATTCTTATACATATGGAGATTTGCAAAAATAAATATTAAGATTTAAAAAAATCTTCTAAAATGATTTTTAAAATTAGTCTTGAAATCGTTGGTCAAAATAAAACTAAAATTGTTCTAAGGTAAAATATCAACTAGAATATATTTTCAATTTAAAAAATTATCTCTTGATATTTCGATAGCTAATATCTATTGGTGATAAAATAATTTTTAATAAATTTTTCAAAAAATAGAAGGTATATATTTTGGGAGTGGTAAAATTATTAAATCTTGAATTTATACTAAAACAAAAATTCTATTTTCTTATTGTTATGAATTTTAATTTTTTAAATATTTTTATTGAATTCAAATAAGGGGTACTTTCTTATTTACATTTATGTATTAAAGTAAATGGAAGGTAAAATATAAATAACAGAAAATATGGACATTTACTTAAACTAAAGAAATGTAAATATGTTGTAATGTATACATGCTATGGATTGTATCATCAAGCTAATCAAATTTTTTCCCAAATTGTCGATCGATGCTTATACATCTGTCGACCGTTTATGTCGCAGAAACCCTCAACGGCTAGTTTTTTCACTCACCCAAAGTAGCTTTTCCACTACCAACGACAAGATTCGTGAATGGGCTATCAAGACACTATAAATACAAGTCAAATGGGTGATTCAAAAAAATCAAGAGATTACATTACAAGCTTCCAAGTGCTAAACTCATTATTGTGTTTTATTCGTATATTTAGTTTCTTTTCAAGGCCTTGTATTCATTTTGTTAAATTCATTATCAAACATTGTCTTTATTTTTTAGAGAATTTGTAATTAAGAATATTTTTTCTCAGATCCTCTCTTATCTTGTATCTTTTTATATTTTTCTTAGCTTGTTTTGCTAGAGGGCCTACATTACTTGTAAGAGGATTTTGATTCCTAACTTGTTGTGCTAGAAGACTTGTTTATTGAAGTAAGGGGTTGAAATATCTAACTTGTTGCTAGAGGGTTTGCTTATCTAAACAAGAGGTTGCAATTCCTAACTTATTGCTAGAGGGCCTATCTGGAGAGATAGGAGATTTTTAATGGATTGATTGAAAAATTCTTAATGAGAAACTGAGGTAGTGGATTAAGCTTGGTTTAAGTCGAACCACTATATATCGTTATATCTCTTCTTTGCTCATGCTTGTCCTTTCATTTATTGTTCCAAATATTTCAATAATCTTCACTTGCACTAAAATCTTATTTTTCATCGAAAGGATTTTCAAGTTCAATCAATTTTTTAAAATAACCCAATTCACCCTCTTTTCAGTATTAGTGCTATTACTATACAAATTTAATAGTTGTTTCATAATTTTATCTGTTGTTTCATAATTTCAGTTAAAGATGGCAAATGGGTGGGCCAGCCCGGCCCGGCCCGCCTCCTGCTTGGCCCACCAACCAGGTCGAATTTGGCCCCCCAGAGAGGCGGGTAGGCAATGGAAATTGGGGCCCAGCACGACCCTGTGGCCTTTAATAAATGGGCCAAAGCGGGCCAGGCAGGGTTGTGGGCACATTCCTATTCTTTCCGAAAGTCGGTACATCCCTATTCGAGAGGTGTATTAGACCTTCTCTGAGAGCCCTCATCAGAACGGCCAATCAGGTTTGTCAGCCCTCTCCTCAGGACCAAGTCTTTCTGCGAGGAATCTCTCTCCGCAATGTGGCTTATCTCCGAAAGCCGTTAGTCCTTTCTGGAAGGTGCCTCCTCTCCAAGAGACCAGCTCTCCTGTAAGCACCCCCACCCGGATATCCCAACCACTCGGACTACCCGAACGAGAGTGCCTACGGAAGGGAGAAAGAATGAGACACAAGACCAAAAACTACCATGGCATGCATACACAAAAATAAGAACAGCGGAATCGAAACTAAACACATGCATGCACTACAGGTACCCCGCTAGCATAGCGGTCACATGATAAATAAATAAACACAAACTATTGTGCCAACATATACGAGACTCGAGGAAAGACCTGGCACAGTACAAAATAATAAAGTAAATCCTACTCAGATATCAGAGTTGACAGGGATTGACGGGACTGCCTGTACACCATACCGACTCTGCCGCTAGACGCTGACTCCCTTACTCGAACCCACGTTGGCACTACCTGGAATAATGGAAAGCAAAGTCAGTCGAGAGACTCAGGAAGCATAAAGAAAAGAAAGGCTGAAGGCTGGATATAACCAGGAAACTCTCCCAAAAATAAACCCCTAGGTACACACAAGGCATGAAATGCTACAACACAACAGTATAGCATAATAAAACACATGCTGGTTTTGGGGCCCACATAAGACACACGGCACCCAAGTCCCATACCAACCTGTCGCTGCCCTGAAAGGCAACAAATATCTCCACAAACCTGCGCGCGCGATCCTGGGTCGGTACTCCCATCACCCGTCCATGTCGGTACTCCCGACACTCGAGCCATAGGCTTCCTCGGAACAGTACTCTCATCTGAGAACTAATAACTACCAGTAGTCATGCAATGCACATAGAAATGCAATGACATAGTGAGTATCAACGTGATACACTGGTGCCCATACATCCAAGCATCAGGATATGCTCCGTCCACATAGTAAACCACACACGATGCATATGCCTGTGCTGGATGCAATCAACTAAGCTAGAATGTCCATGTCCAAGCATACTCAATAAATGAATATCCCAACATGCAACCCATACCCATGTGTATATCAAATCATGAACAGTAATATAATGAATCTAAACGTGTAGTAAATCACATACTGGCAGAGCTAGTCAGCAGTGCCCCGCATCGGTCAACGGTCAGTGACTAGGAGTGTCTGCCTGACGGTCCACTTCAGGGCCATACAATAGTCTACCCCAACGTCACCAAACAGTCGACCCCTGCCCCACTGCTCAATAGCTCTAACCGAATCATAAATAAACTCGAGAAAACCTTAAATAAACCCGCATGTCTAGGAACCTAGTCCTCAAGTTGGGTTCAGCATCATTCCAAAAGGAATGAGAGCGGTACAAACCCCCGTAGGCACACAATAAATAAAACTCCTGAAGACACAGATTTAATTTAAATTAAAACAATGAATAATCCTCAATAAATAATGCCAGACACCGAATTAAAGTAAGGGAGGATATAAAATACGAGAAATCACGGAGTTTCTCACGGGAATTAAAGAACACGAGGAGAGGGTTAGGAGCTTGCCTTTTTCTAGCAGATTCCCACCTCCTGGCTCAGCCGCTGCATAAATTAATAAATTTTACTAATGAAACTAAGTTTCGATTTAAAACCCATATGTGTATCTCCGATAACCTAACTAAGTCGGTATAAAATCGAAGCTATTACGGGTATATGAAGTCACTAATATTTAGAAGGTAAAGAGAGTTTGCCTTATTTTGCAGATTTCTAGTCTCAAATGTCCACGCGCTGCAAAATAATATAAACACTAAAATAAACTAAAATATTGTCTAAAAATACGATTTAATCTGTAGAAAATATTTAATACACGCTGACTAACTTGCCTCACCCTTCAAATCTTCACTCGCACGGAGAAAAATTATTTTTCCTAAATTTTCCTTCTATTTTCTCCTTTTTCCTCGCTGCCTCGCGCTTTGTTCTTCTCCTGAGCTCTCTATTCTGCTCCCAATTTAACTCAAATTTAGCTTCAATTTGAAGCAATAAACAACAACAAAATCGGCAGAAAGTATGGCTAATTTGGCCTTAAAATCTGTGCAAAATTAGAGGCACAGGGGAGCAGCCGTGTGGCAATCATCAACACTGCTTTCACCCTCTAAAACGATATCGTTTTGGTGCCCCATTTGTTGGAAAATCCTAGCGCCGAAAGCAGCCACGTGCCCTTGTCAATTCCCTTTCAATTGACCTTACTCTTAGTCTTCTCAGCACAACATTTGGCCTTCACAAGGTAGGGACACACGCACACGTACACGCACACGCACATGATATATTTTAAGTTAATATAATGCAACCTTAACATAAACCTCCACTAACTTTAAGTTAATATTTATTATTAATATACTATACCATTACATATATACATATCACCATCCACGACAACTTCTCTAATTTTATTAATATTATTTTTCTTTATTAATTATAAATACTTAATGCTGATTTAATTCCTATTCAAAAATATAATAGATTTAATATTCTCCCAAACTAC
Source organism: Diospyros kaki (assembly GCA_036245055.1). Classification (NCBI taxonomy): domain Eukaryota; kingdom Viridiplantae; phylum Streptophyta; class Magnoliopsida; order Ericales; family Ebenaceae; genus Diospyros; species Diospyros kaki. The sequence goes on along the minus strand of BSEG01000003.1, from coordinate 24,258,412 downwards.
TTTATTTTAATCTTTTCCTAAATACTTCCCAATTAAATAATTATTTTCTAAAAATAACATAAATAAAATTTTCCTGAAATCTCCAAACACCCAAATAAATTAATATTTCCTTTTAATCCAAAAATATATAATAATCACCATAATTACAATAATTAATAGTGATTAACCATTACTGAATAATTTAATTAGCTACTCTTAATTTCCTATTTCCTCAAAACAACATAAATATTTATTTTTCCTTAATTCCTCAAATATTTCATAATGACTTCAAACACCAAATTAATAATCATTATTTATTTCTCAATTTTCAAGATATTACATCTCCGCGTCAAGTTTTCTTTCTTCGAGAGAGCTTGTTCGATAGTTATACCTTTGATCGGTAATACCCCATACAGCTTCAGACAACAATTTTTCTCACTCCATACAAGTTTCTATTGTTATATTTGGAAACAACACTAAGAAAATAAAAAGTTATATAAACATATCTCACTTTAATTTTTTTTAAAAAAGGACTTTTTAAGAGCATATGTCATTTTGTGCTACTAAAACACGCTTAATGGTGCTAACAGTCAAAGTGACAACTCTTATATCCATTTTAAATATTTTTTTTAGCAACACCAATTTATAAATTCATTTTTTTATAATGATAACTCCTTCAATCTTTTTATTTTATTTGATTCACTTCTTAAAATTAATGCATAAAAATCATAAAACGACTACCCATAATCTTATCCACGACTTTTCTTTGTATGCGGATTAATCAAGTATATATCGAACTCGCTATACAAATATTTAGTTCAAAATTATGATTTCTATACCATAAAGCTTAATTAGTGTATAAAATTTTTTCTAAGAAAATAAAAAGTTATATAAATATATCTCACTTTCATTTTAAATATTTTTTTAGCAGCACCAATTTGTTAATACATTGTTTTTATAATGATAACTCCTCCAATCTTTTTACCCTCTTCGATTCACTCCTTAATCTCAAATCTTCTAGTTATACAATGACCCATTCTCTTTATTTTAGAAGTTATAATTTAATCAAATCGTATACACGAGATAAGTTTATTAAACTAAATTAAAATTAAATTTAATAAAATAAAAATATCATCAATAGATAAATAATTAATTAAAAAATTAAAAAAATATAAATAAATAAATAACCTCCATCAATTATTGACTCAATTGTCACCAAATTATTTAGAGAAATTGATGAACTTTCAAACTCATTCAAAGTGAATAATAAAATACTATCATTTGTTCTTGATGATGATGTTAAATCTTTTCCTTCAAATTGGAAATGAGATTTTCACCGCAGCCTGTATAGTCCAACTCCCTGACTTCTGCCCAGAACTAGATCTGGTCGTCGCCTAAGTGGTTTTAGGTAGCCGTACGGGTGAAATTCGTACGGGTACGGGTACCCCTCCTTGCAGTTTAAATATGATTGAATTCAAATGAATTGGACGGTGATATTTACTTGGATCATGATTCATGATCGGACTGAAAACTATTACCTAAAGTGAATTGGGTCAGGAAAAGCGCGGTTGCGTGGGTCACTTCATCCTCTCATTAGACATGTGGCCTTTGTGCAAAGCTGTAAGGGGGGTGCAATTGTATTTGTGGGGGTCAATTTTAAAGGTAAGTGGCCCGTTGTGCTGCAATTTTTTTTCTTTTTAGTTTTTAAAATTGTTGGGGGGTTAATTAATGGAGTGGTTGAGATCACCCATAATAGTGGCCTCTTTCCAGATAAGGTGCACAATGATGCACCCGTCTTTCTCCGTAGAATAATGCTTTCATGGGTGGGTCTTTGCAAGAGAACGAGGAACAAATGCTTTAATATTATCAGCTTCCACGGATTAAACGTTTTCTTCACTCAATTGCATTCACCAATTGAGTTCAATAACAAAGACACACACACAATGTATAGAGCAAAAACAAACCTTAAAACTAAAACATCGCAATTGACTCAAGAAAAAGCCGCCAAATCTACCAAATATTCAACTGCTTATCAAAAGAGATATCATTTTGGTTTTCTTTTTTTTGACACTTGACTTCCTTTTTTCTAGTAATTTTGTAATTTTAATCATTTGAGAACTTATTCTACTTAGTTTAGGAATATTTAATTATTAATTTAGGATTCCTATTTTAAAGTATTTAAAATTTTTATTTTGTTCTTACTTATCATGGAATATGAAGGGACTCAATCAAGATCCAAAACAGTGGGAAGTTCGATCTCTCGTCGCTAAATTTAAGCTCTCTTTAGTGGTGATTTTGGAAACTAGAGTTCATGAGAATCAAGCCACTGATATTGCTCATTCAATTATGCCTTTTTGGAATTGGAAGTTTAATTATCACTTTTGCGGGGGTGGGCGTATTTGGATTGGATATGATCCTTCTATTATCAATTTGGTCCCCTTAAGTGGGTCTGTTCAATTCCTTCATTTTTCCTGTATCAAGCCATCTAGTCCCTGTTTCGTTCCTTTTGTCATACATCTATGTTAAGAATGGAGAGGCAGATCAGAATAGGCTACAAGCTTCATTGAGGAATGTGACTTCGGTTGTAGTTGGTGACCCATGGCTTTTTATGGGTGATTTTAATGTTTGTCGCCATGTCTCTAAGATTAGAGGTCGTAACACCTTGATGACTTTAGGCATGCGTCGATTTCATTTCTTTTGTTATGAGGTCTCGATTCAGGACCTGGTTTATAGTGGTCCTACTCTTACTTGGAATATAAGTGGTCAATGGAGGATTGCATTTTTTGAAAGTTGGATAGAGTCATGGCGAATGATGGTTGGTTGTCTTGCTATCCTGATAGTAAGACTTTCTTCCAAACTCTTGATATTTCTGACCACAGTCCAATGGTGGTTAAGCTGTCCAATAAGTGGGAGGAGTGGTGGACCCCCCTTTTCGGTTCCTTAACCACCTTGTGGATCACCCTTTGTTCTTAGACAAAGTTGCTGTGAGTTGGGATATGTGGGTAATGTTAGTGTATGCCCCATAACTTCAGAGTTAAGTTGTACTTAATACATTAAGATGTGATATATTTGTTGATAATATATCTAGTTGTTTCATTTTCATGTTATTTATTGGCAAGCTTTGTCTTTTGTATTTATTTGTTTATTTATTGATTACTTAAATACAAGATGCCTAAAGACAAAGTTCATAGGTTTACTCTGTATAAAAGGAATTGAGGTGTGACTTCAATTGTTAGATCCTTGATACATTTAAGAGTACAACCTTAAATTTGTCCTTGGTTAAAAGTGCCATCGAGACGGGATATCAATGACACAAAGAGACTAGTGTGTGCTATGCCATTACCTTTAGGAAAGGTAATAGTTGATCTTAGAGACTACGGGTATGGGATACCTAAGTTAGTACATGGGTTCTTGTTGGTGAGTACAAGTTCACTGGATAGTGACTTGATCAAAAGGATTCGTTATGGATCTTGCAAGAGTGCCTAAGGACCTCTAGTGGTAGTTTTGCAAGTGATAATTCAACTTGAACTCACCACTGTGTCTTGCATGTGGATTCATATGCATTGTCATTATTAAAGAAGCATCTTAATAAGGGGTGTGAATACGATAGTGATTGGGTATGCCATGAAGTATGTGAAGGCTGTGTGTGAGCCAAGATAGGATTCATCAACCCTTATTTTGGAGAGATACATCTCATGAGCCCTTTGGAAAAATATAACTTGTAAGTCTATGTCCACAGTAGGATAGAGATCCTATAAAGCTATACTTTTCGAGAACCAAAGAAATATTAAAATCAAGCATTGAATAGGGATTGATGCTCAATCCATATCCTCGTTTGATCAAGACACCTTAAATTGATGAAGGGATTGAATTGCTGAGAAGACCATCACTGAAAGGTAGTGATCATAAATTGATCATTCTACTAATTGGTGGCCATGATGGGTTGCTAGACTCCGCTCATGGTCTATGACTTTATTTGATAAAGTCATGGCCAACATATGTAGAAGCCTAATGTGATGTTCAAACCAAGTCATTGGTTTTATGTTTAAAAATTGGGTGATTAGTTTTGATGATGCAAAACGAAAATTGGTTCTTAAAATTCCTTATCGAAAATAATTTATAGTTAAATAAATCAATATGTTTGTAAAGCTAACCATTATGATCAAATCAATCTTTATCCTCATAACTATAAAAAATGATATTTTAAATAAATCGCTTGAACCGTTAGTCAAAATGGATTTAAAATGAAGCAATTTTTTTCAAAGAAGTAAGGTCATCTGTCAACTAGTCAAAGTGACCTGTCAATCGTTCTTTAAATTTTCGCCAAATTGTCTATAGTTGTCCTTAGCCTGTCAACCAGTAGAATGCTTGTTTTTGAAACTTGCTTCTAGCTTTCGATAGATGCTCACTTTTGAAATGACCTTCATCTGTTGACAGATCTTTCATCATCTGTCGACCGACCTTTTATATTTAAATCCATCTATCAACCAATGATTATGCATCTGTTGATTGACAGTATACTCAACCTCGTTGTTTCTAATTGATTTCAAACCAAATGTCAATCGATGCTTATGCATCTGTTGACCGACAGAATCCCTGCACAAGGGACTTGTCGACAATTCCATATAAATTGTCAACCGATGTCTTGCATCTGTCGACCATTGTTTTTGTAGGAAACCCAACGACTATTTCTAAAGTGCATTAAATGAGCACCCAACAAACCCCAACGATCATATTTTTGAATGCTAGTTCCCACATCTATAAATGCTCATCCAAAATGTAAGAATCCATATTTTCGTGGGGTTGCCATGTAATTTAAACAAGTTTAAAATGCCAAAAAATTGGCTTAATAGTAGTTATAAATACTGAATAGACTATAGGGAATGTCTCAGAGTGAAATTGTCTAAAGAAAATGATATGGTCTCGATGAACGTTTCGAGATAAGATTTATGGTATCGAAAGAAATCGAATCGAGAACGATTTTCGGTACAGCTAAAATACAGCTGCCATTTAGGCTGCAAAATCAAATTGTCGTAGGGGACATCTGGGAAGTCAACGAAATCCTAAGGGGGCTCTGATTTTTCATAATGAGTAACCCTTCAATGGTTTTGGGATGAAACGATAGCCCGGTGAGGATACTGGGGCAAAATCGCTCTTATCAAGTAATATTGGATTATTAATTTTGTGTTTTCAGTATTGAAATGTAAATTTAATCGATATTTGAGGGCATGGTTGCAATAAGAAAATTACCCACGTGATATTAGATGAATTATGGGGATTAAAATTATAATTTTCCTTATATGTTGGTGTATTATATAATAGTTATATATATAAATACATCTCGGGCGTGCGTGAGGCCATTCCTGGCCATGCAACTTTCACTCCATGCCCTGCAACTGATGGCTGGCAGTAGGGAAGATTTTGCATGCCAAGTTTACTAGAGTGGTGCCCAAGCTTCCTTAGATATAAATAGGAAGAAGAATCAGAGAGCTTGACAGAGTGAATCAATGAGAGAGAGAGAGAGAGAGAGAGAGAGAGCTGGAAGGGAGGTGGGTCACGGCCATGGCAGCCGCTGGCAGCAAGCCGTGGCCAGGGGCAGTGAGCGACTGCGAGAGATGGCGGCCACCGACAAGGCCGAGGGAGGCCGACGAGGGTGGTTGTGACCGGTGTGGGCGGTGACAAGGCCAGGATCGCAGCGGGCAGTGGCGGGCGGAGCTGGTTCGCGTTGCAGAGGAAGGCAGGGGAGGAAGAAGAAGGAAGAAGAAGAAGAAGGAATAAAGGAGAAGAAGAAAAGAAGAAAAAGAAGAAGAAAAGAAAAGAAGAAGAAAAGGAAAAATGAGGAGTTATGTTCGTGCAAAGGGAACAGGAAGAAAAGGAGGAAGAAGAAGAAGGAATGAGAAAAAAAAAGAAAAAAAAAAGAAAAAAAGAAAAGAAAAGAAAAAGAAAGGAAAAGGAAAGGAAAAAAAATGTCAAAAAATTCTAGAAAATTTTAGAAAAATAGGAAATAGATATTTATTAATATTCCAGAGATTTTGTGCAAGAAATGGTTCGGGCATGCTTTTCGAGGATATGACACGAATACCGAGTAAGCCTGAGAGGCTAAGTTAAGGTAACTAAAATTCATTAGAAAATTTAAGAAATTTAGGAATATTATTTTATAAATTGTCATAATGAAATATTTGAAAAGATATTTGAGAAACATTTAATTTGAATTTATTGAGGAAAAATAGGAAGAAATGGAGAAGAAAATGCAAGGAATTATGGAAAATAGGTTTTAATACTTATTTAATCAAGTATTGTAATGCCCGGGAATAATTTGAGGATAAAAATGATATTTGATAAAAGGGCATAAATGGAATTTTGGGAAAAATAAGACTATAGGGCACTAACATAGATTTGGACGACCGAATTAGTCAGAGGGAGTACCCGGGACCCTAGATAGCAGGGAAAATGGCATAGTAACGACAAGTGATTTAAATTATGATTTTTAGTGATAAAAGAAGTGAGAGCGGGATCAGTTTTCGGTACAGCAAAAATACAGCTGCCAATTAGGTCGTATTACCGAATTGTTGTCCAAAAAGTCAACGGAGAGTGTCAAAGACTAGTATTCGATGTATAGAACAACCCTTAAGTGGTTTCAGGTGGAATCGAATGGATTTGAGGTCAAATCAATCAATCGAGCCTAAGTGTAATTTTCTAAAAATGCCCAAGAGAGGTAAAAACGGTAAATTTTCAGAAGTTTCAAAGGGGAAACGAGAAGTACTAATCTTGAGAGTCGTAGTGAGGGTGTTAGAAAGATCAGGGGCTTGAGGTTAAAGGCCAAAATGCAAAAGAAAATTTCATGGGGGCCAAACTACAATTTTCAGAAATTAGCACATGCATGGCCGATTTGGTCGTGGATTTGGCCGAAAAATCTGGCGATTTGGCAGCCTAAGCTCGTCAGGGCATGGTCTAGGGTAGTCTAGGAGGCATGTAGGAGAAGAAATGGCCGAAAATCGACCGCGTGGGGGGTCGTTTGTGCCTATAAATACCTAGAGTTTTCGGCCAAAAATGAAGCACCAAATCGCTCAAGTTTGAGGGCGAATCGAGGGAAGCCAATGACGGGCTTTTGATCCTTGACACGAGGGGAGCATTTTTGGAGAATTTGGTGAGTTTTCGAGGTGTTTTGAGGGTGTTTCGAGGGTGGCCGGAAAAGCTAGGTGGTCCGCCTACCGCCGCTTGTAACCATCCATTTGGAGGGTTTTCCGGTGGCCTTTCGGCCTAAAACCGGTGGGGCTAGGATGGACTCTTCATGGGCTTTCAGGGGGTACCGATTTCGTGGTGATCGGAGAAACTGCCGGCGGCCAGCTCGAGGTTGAAGACAGTGGCGTGTGACTGCCACGCGGCAGCCCAAACTCTCTAGCCCACTCGCCCGTGCGTGGAGCTGCGTGCCACATAGGGTACCTTGTGGCTTGAGGTGAAGTGACTCGTGTGAAGTGCGAAGAGGGCACACAAATCGAGGAGAATCGCGCTTATCAAGAAGAATTTGAAATTTCATCTAAAGGTGAGTGGTTCTACCCGAAAAGACTTATAGTAGCATGTGAATGGTTTACTGTGAGTGTTTATCCCTATGGATTGGTTTATTGTGACGATTTGTCCAAACGGTTATTTACACATGCATTAAATTTCGTACGATAAATTGCATACATCAAAATGTTGATTTTAAGTTATGCATATTATGATTTTTGACATTGGTTTGTTTGTGTTGTCCATGTGGGACGTGGGTTGTTAACCTATGACGTAGCCTTGAGTGACAGCACTCGGGATGCGTACCAAGGATTAATGCTAGGTGACCCACTTGGGACGAGGCTGAGACGGACTTCACCCTGTGGTACCCAAGTGGCGGGGCTGAGAGTGGACACCACCCCGGTTGTTGGCTCAAGTGGCGGGGCTACGAGTGGGCACCACCCTAGGTTCCTTTGAGCAATAGCGTTAATGTCGAGGTGACGTCGATTTCGAGGATAGTGTTGATGTGGTGCTCTTGGGGCTAGGGTTGCGTTGGCTTTTGGAATGCTTTTGAGTGGTGAGTGGGAGCGTAAATCCTAACAATGACAATGGGGTGATTCCCGGGTTCATATGTCGAGGTTGTCCCTCTTAAGCAAGATTGAGTTGCCAATGGGTCGATGTGGTCGTGTCACCTTTAGAGAGATTGCATTTTCCCCGGTTAGGGCTAAGTGCTTTGTGGGATTCTCTTAGGCTGGTGCATGTTGGGATTTATCGATTTTGTACATGATTTTGCATACATTCATGAAAATGTTTTGAACTCTCACTTAGATGATTCAACATCTAATTTAAACTATGTCCCTGGAATATTCAAACGTTTCAGGTGAAAGTAGTGGCGCCAAGGGAAAGGATGTCATCAAGATGTAGCTGTTATGTTCAGTTTTCATAGGTTTTTATCTATGATTACGATGTTTAGAGATGATGTAATATTTTGATATTTTTATGTGAAACATCGATTTGGTTATTATAAGAGGAATTTGTCGGATATATATATCATTGAGGTTTCGATCTTGCTTCCGCTGATGTGATTGATAATACCTGTCTTAGTCTATTAATTTTTAAATTTTGATATGCTGAGAAGGTACGATCGGGATTGTCAGGAAATGTCTATGATGAGGGTATGTATGCCGAGAGGTTTGTGTTGTGTATATGATAAAAAAAAAAAAATATTCCCGAAATCTTGAGGTAACGCGCGCTTGGGAGAAGTGGGGTGTTACAAATATGGTGATTATGATGCTTTGAGGCTTAAAGTTGAAGTTACTTATGCGAATTTTGAGGTTGGCATGCAAATCGAGGCAATGATGAATTTCGAGGCAAGGCGCAAATATCGAGGTAACCGATAAGCTTGAGAAGATAAGTGGTACTTCCCAACTGGATTTAGCTTTATGAAAAATGCTTGGTTTGTAGGTAATTTATGTTTCAAACCCCGATCCTCGGGGATACTTTCATCATATTGGCATGCTCTGATATGTATCTATCACGTAGACTGCATACATGACATGACTATGAAATGCATAAATACACATTCATATCATTGATCATGCGTATGTTGTCCGTTTGGGAGTACAAACTAGCACCGTTACTTTACCAAGGGTGCCTCCATACACCCCGGCTTCGAAAGAGGTGGCTATAAAAATGGTGAGTAGCATGAAAGGGTGCAGTTAATCCTTTCAAAGAAGTAAGACATTGCATATATGCATGATAAAACATTATGTTCCCTTACTTAGATGATTCATCATCTAACTTGAGTTTTGTCCCTGAAATATTCAAACGTTCCAGATAAAGATTGTAGTAGAAACGAGAATGAATGAGGCATGAAATGGCACTTAGCAGAGTGCATGATGAATAAAATGTATGTTATGTAGCCCATGTATTTAAGTTCTGCTACTTTGAATTCTAAACATTTTGAGGAATGATGATGTATAACTTTATTTAGGGTTAATGCTTTGTATTAAGTTATGTTGAGGAACAATGATGTAAGAACTAAATTTCGATTAATGTTAAGATATTCGGTTCGTTCCTTACTTCCGCATTTGATGTGTATAGTGATTCTCTTTTGAGAAAATGATTGAAAATTCTGGGACGGATACAAGGAATGATGTGGTTTAGCATTAGTTTGAAAGAAAAATTTATTATCCTAGAATTGTCCGAAGTTATAACGCGCTCGAGAAAGCGGGGCGTTACACAAAAGATCTTTCAAAACTCTTAGATGATTCAACTACCAAGAAAGCAAGTGTCCAAGAGAATTTATTGAGCTTACATTCTTTTCTCTCACTCATTCATTGTAAAGGCTTGTAATCTATTTATTGTTTAATTTTTTTCAAGCCTTATTTTTTCATTGAGAGAACTTGTGACTAAGAGGTTAAACTCTTAAACTCTCTTTACTATTGTGTTCATTTGTTTCCAAGCTTGTAGAGCTTGAGGACCTATTTATTTGATAAGAGGTTGTACTTTCCTAGTCTTTGGATTAGATGACCTACTTTATAACGGCCTGCCTCTCGGAACTCCTGCTAACATAGAAGGTCTGTGAGAGAGTCGCTATGGAAAAAGGTATAAGAACAAAATCCAAACATCAACCATAAAATCTTTACATCATCTAAAAGATTTCAAAAGAGTTATACATCACCACATAGTAGTATAACATTGTTTTAATCGGGCATATGATCCCATACATCACAAAAATGAGAAGGGCACAGAGATAAATTACAACAATTACAACTTTTAATCTATCACCCTTAAAACAAGCCCCAAAGACCATAGGATTGGAGTGACTCTGTACACATATCTATCCCCGCTCAAGCTTGGCTAGGCTTATCACCCTCCTTAGCCTTACCTTGACCTGAACTTGGAATGAGGCAAGAAAACAACATGAGTTACAAAGCTCAGCAAGTATAAACAACAAATTAAGGCATGATTCAATAAGGTATGACAAGTCAAGTGCAAAAGTAAGAGAATAACCTTCCGTATGGTGGGAACACAATAGACAACATCATATGCAAAAGTAGGGAATCTTTCTATATACTAGATCATTCACATCATGCCTTTATGCCATGCATTATAAAGCTCACACCATTATCAATTGTGGAACAATATCCACCCACACCTTTGTCCATACTAGGCGGAATTACGATCCATAGCTCCCACAACTGAGCACTAGCCTGCCGACATAACAACAACGGTTGAGCATAAGCCCACTAGCATGATAACTACAGTCGGGCATAAACCCACCGGCATTATTTTTAGGAGATATTTTGGAACTAAAATTACAACACCCAAAACTTATCCAAATGGGTTAAAATATAAACCAAACGAAGCCTCTTAAGTCTAGTTCATAACGCCTCAAACAATTCCTGAATCGGATATCTGCACAAAAAGTTATGGCCAAAACTGTACGACACCACAAAGTTGTCTGAACCCTTTAGTCGACTATTGAAAGACTTAATTGACTAGGCTGAGAGCTAATCTTTCGAGGGTCATCTAACCCACTAATTAGTCAATTATTGACCGAAATAGTGGACTAATGAGAGCAGAAATGCACAGAAACGATCAAGAACACCCCAAAATCATCCAAAACTCACCATAATCCATCCAAACTCCAAATATATCATTCCGAAGGGAAGATAAGGTGATACAAACCTCATTACGATGCTTCGTTTAACAAAAATCAGAGAAAAATTATACGACGTGCAATCAACCAGATTTCTATGCAAAACCCTATCCCATGACAAACAAACTCCAAAACTCTCAAATTTAAACTGACCATCTCACTCCACTAGGACACTCGAGAACCCTCAAAACCAATTTTTATATTTACCCTAAGAATCAAGCTAGGGTTTTGCAAAACATGAAGAAAAATGAAAAGCAACTTGCCTTTGATTTAAGAGATGAGTTTGAAGAAGAGAAAAAACCACTAGCTTGGGCCTTCAAGATTCCACCAAAAGCCCTTAATCTTGGCCTTCACTCTTTCTTCCTTCAAGCTACAACTTGAGGAGAAGAATGATATTGTACTTTTGTGTTTAGTTTTGATGATGAAAAATATCTAATGGTTTTATTCTCTAAATCAAAGTATATGATTTGGAAATAAAAATCAATTTCAAGTGCTTTGTTAAAATGAAAACCAAATTATCTATAATTTTTTATAGATGGAGATTTGCTCAAACAAGTTTTAAGGTTTAAAAGAATCTCCTAAATGATTTTTCAAATGGTAAATGAAGCAAAATTTTTCAAAGGCAAAACACCATGTTGCTCCAATCATCATATTGTGTATTTTGATGTTTAACTTCTAAGTATGAAAGATTAGAGCATTATAAGGAGATATATAAGAAAATATTTTCATTTTGAAAAACTATCTCCCAGTATTTTGATAGCTATATTAATTTTTATTAAAATGATTTTTAATAAATTTTTCAATAAATAGAGGTATGTATTTTGAAAGAGGTAAAATTTCTAAATCAAGAGTTTGTACTAAAATAAAATTCTATTTTCTTGTTGTTATAGATTTTGATTTTTTAGATATTTTTATTGAATCTAAATGGGGGTTACTTTTTTATTTACATTTATGTATTAAAGTAAATAGAAGGTAAGATATAAATTAAATAAATGTAAATATGTTGTAATGTGATCTATCGACTACATGCTTTCAATCTATCGACCAACCCTTAAAATTGTCGACTACATGGTTTCAATCTATCGACTAACCCTTCAATCTGTCAAATAATACATTCACTCTTTCGACTAACTCTCTTACTTTGCCGACTAACAGAATAGATGAATTGCATCTGTCAACTAATTCTTGTATCTGTCGACTAAGTCTTTATTTTAATTAGTGACTATCGATAGATCTGTTCACAAAGAGCCTTCAATGGTTAGTTTTTCAAATCCCAACGGTCACAAACGACCAGTTTTCTCTTAGATCTTTTGGGATGCCTATAAATACAAGTCATGGATGATCTAGAGAAGACTAATGGATGGGAATGAAGTAAAGTGATATTTTTACAAGCTCCAAAGTGTTGATTCATTATTTTATGCTTCATTGTTGTATTTTTCTCTTCAAGGCTTTGCACTCAAACTTTGTAAATTATCTTTCAAGCCTTGTTTTTATTTTGAGAGATCATTATAACTAAGAGATTCATCTCTTAGATTCTCTCTTATTATTCAACTCTTGTATTCCCTAGCTTGTAAAGCTAGAGGGCCTACTTGTGTAAGTAAGAGGTTGTAATTCCTAGTCTTAGACTAGAGGGCCTACTTGGGGTCAAGTAAGAGGTTATAGTGGATTGGTTTGCAAAATCCTTAGTGAGGAGCTAAGATAGTGGATTAGGCTTGACTTAAGCCGAACCACTATAAATCCTTTTGTTCTCTTGTGTTTGTGTTTTTTGTTTATTTATCTTTTCAACAATCTCTATATTCCTCACTTGATTCATATATTTAACTTTTCATTGAAAAAGATTTCATATTTTTCAATCTTGTGTTCTCCATTGTTAAGACGAGATTGTCTTTATATGGTTGATACCTCATCGTGCCATTTCAAGGTCTTAAGGTTTAACGAAGTCGTGGTCTTCATAGACGACATCTCCTTTTTATCAAAAGAATTTTTAAGGAAAAAGAATTTTGTTTTTTTATATACCAATTCACCCCCCTCTTGGTGTGTGCCATAGCCTTTCAAACCTAACAAAGAAGCCTAGGGTAATGAGGGAGAGGAAAAGAGAGAAACGAGAGAAAGAGAAGAGTGAGATTGGTTTCTCCCTTAAGGCTCCCTTATATATCATTTATTCCTTCCCATTTTCCCTTCATGAACTATTCCTAATGCCCACTTAGTCCCTCTTTCTTTTTCATCACTTAATTAATTATACAAATCACCCATATATAAACTTACAAAACTTAAACATTCATTTCAATTAATATACCAAAATTTCATTCACTTATGATTAATACCCCAAAATACCGAAATATTTTAGACCCATATTCGGGTCGTTACATACCTGGTTTAAGTAGGTGTTTTAGTGGATTGGTTTTTAAAAATCCTTAGTAAGGAGTTAAGGTAGTGGACTAGGATTGGGTAAGCCACACCACTATATATCTTCGTGTTCTTTTGTGCTTGCATTATTCAGTTTCCCTTCCAGCTGCTATCTATTCCTCATTTATTTCTTAAATCAATCTTTAATTGGGAAATATTTTACATGGTCTAAAGTTTTGAAAGTCATTAATTTTAAAATAACGAATTCACCTCCCTTTTGGTGTGTGCCTTAGGACTACATTTCCATCATAATGGGTCACATGCAATATGGGTTTGAAATTACAAGATAATGGCAGGGTCGATTAGGATTGGGGAATCCTAATAATGAGCTAGAGTTCTTAAATATTAATAGTTAATATTTTAGAACCTATAATAAATAAGTCTCTTAATTAAGTTTGTCATAATTCACCTGAAAACCTAGTTGGACTAGGCTATCCAAATTAAGGGCTTGGGTCTTGGTGAATTGTTACTTATTTAAGTTATGGATTTATTTATGAAACTAATCTTAAGACATTGGGTGGGTTAAGGAGCTTAATGGGTTGTTTTAAAGTGTTTAAAACTAAGGCCCAATTGGTTGTTTTAAAGTATTTAAAACTAAAGCCTAAGATGAAGAATAAAAGGAAAGCCCAATTTCATGTTTTAAAGGGTTTAAAACATGGGCTTAAAATATGGCCCAAACCTCAATTAGGGTTTGTGCCTAGGGGTTATAAATAGACTCTCTGTGGTTCCATTTTTCTTATGAAACCTCTCCTAGCTTTTCATACCATTTTGACGTGCATGTGAAAAAGCTCCCATGCCATTATCTTGAGCCAAAACTCATCAATCCTTTGGAAAGTCGCCTCCTGCAAGGTTCTTGTATTACAAGCTTGTGTGGATACCATCAGAGGTCGGGTAATTGAATAGTTTCAGATCACCTCTTTTTGGGGATTGGATCTACATGTCAAGAGGTAGTCCTATGCCTTTCATCCGTAATCTATTCCCTTTGGATAGATTCTAAAGGTATTTATAGTTTAAATTTTTATTTTCCGCTGCTTTATGATCCGTAAATTCCTTCAGGTTAATGGGTTTCCCATGTTCCAATTGGTGAGTAAGCTCAAGGCGGTGAGGAATTCTATAAAGCTCCTGAATCATTCTAGAGGGTATTTTTGGATCATGTCCTAAATCTTCAGGGAAGCTTGGCTAGAGTGAAACATTAGATTCAGGTCATTTCCCTAGATCCTGCCCTTAGGCAACATGAATTGGAGTTGACTCGTGATTATTCAGCTCGTGATAGGTGTACCTGATTCTTCTTCTAGACTATGATAGCCCTCCATAATAATCAGCTTATCCTTAGTCTTTAGAAGCCAGATGGGTCTATGGCAAATTGTAAGGAAGAGGTGGTTGATGTTCTAGTCTCCTATTTTAAGTTACTTTTTGGGAATAGTGCTTGTTCATCTTAGGTTTGTTATTCTAAGGTGGCCCCCCTTAGTGGAGAGGCATTTGTAATAGGAGCAGTGGGTGGGGCTCACTATTATTGTTACTCTTAAGGAAGTCGAGAGTGCCCTCTTTAGTTTGAGAGATGACAAAGCTCCTACGCCTTATGGGTTTATGGTTAAATTCTTTAGGCAGGCCTAGGCTATGGGAGGTCCTGATGTGGTTGAGGCAATCCGTAACTTCTTCTACTCAGGTCGCCTTTTGGGAAAAGTTAATGCTACCATTATTAGTCTCATTACAAAAGTTCCTCGTCTTGAGTTACCAGCTCAATTTAGGTATCTCTTGTCGTAATGTTCTGTAAAAAGTTATTACCAAGATTTTGGCTAATAGGACTAAGCTAGTGCTCTTAGGTTTTGTGGATGAATCCCAAGCTACTTTCGTGCCTGATAAATCAATTAGTGATAATGTCTTGCTGGCTTAAGAGTTAGTCTCGAGATGCTCGTCAATCCCATATCTTTTTCCTTAGATATCTAGGCTCCAGGGCATTCTATGCAGTTGATTCGGTGATTAAATTCTTAAACCAACTTCTAGTTTCTTGAACTTCCTTAAGAATTACTTGGCAATCTTATCATCTCTAACACTATGCAATACGGGGTATTACATTCTCCTCCCCTCCCCCCCCCTTAAAATAATTTTGTCCCCAAAATTTCATATATTCAAAATCTCAAAATTTCATCATCAAAATTAGTACCTAATTGATCAAAAAACTAAAGGTGAACACAACCTATTACTTCATATCAAATAATCTTGTTTGAAGCAAAACATTGCCATTGGCTTCTTCCCCAAGTCAATAGATACTACTCCCAACTGAAAATAATATCATCAGCTGAACACCTCAATTACATATCATCCATACCCAAATTCATGTTTTCCATACGTCCATTACTTACAAGGTATGACGTGTTTTCCACAAAATTTCCTATTGTAGCTCAACATAAGTAGTTACACATATCCCAAGCAACCTATACGATCCTCATAAGTTCGTTATGGGTGCAACTATTCTAAAAAACTTTCCACGTGTCTCCAATAATAGCTTGCCAACCATAGAAAATTTCGCACCTTAGTTTAAATTGATCAGCTGCTTTCACCTTGAATAGCCTCAATCTAGCTGAATCTATTGTGATTCCTTCGACCGAGATTTTCTGATCTTGATTCTCTTTTAACAGTCATAGTCAACATAGCAAATATCTAAGTTGGGTTATTTCCTAAGCTTTCAACCTTTTAAGGACCCTACCATAGTGCTCTGGTTCTTTGGAAGTTGGACTTTAATCTATACATAACAACCACGATATTGCCCAAACTTTAGCATCTGACCATCTCTGCAGTCCACTATGTAGCTTTGACACATGGGTCTCATACCCCTATCGCGAGCCAGCCCATAGTCCTTCAACCATGCTACTCCGATTATCAATCGTCATGAGCCCATCACTAGTCCTCTGCTTTGGTCCCTAGGCTCAAAGTCGTTGTTACAAGCCACACACCTATGGTGCTATCATTATGCTAGAGCTCCTTTTCCCATCTTCTAGAGCTTCAATGGTTCCCTCTTTTATCACTTCTCTTCCAAGATAAGAATTTATATATATGCCTTCCTTGGTTGTTTAGCCAACCCACAATCCAATTTTCACATCTGACTAAATCACGTTAATTGTGGGTCCCATATTTTCTTCAAATTATCACAATTCATTGCTATAACATCCAAATTCAAATTCAACACATTTTTTGGAGTATCCTTAAAAATAACATTCTATGTCATTAAATTAATTCCTACTTCCTTTGATCCTCAAATTAACACTCTATATCACGCTTAATTCTTCCAGGTATTATCTTTTGTTGACATAATCAAATGCTTAGTCCGTAAAGAAACACTTGATTCTTGAGGCATCATGTCATGTTAATCAACTATAGTCATATTTTGGAAATGCAATCATCTGATTTCTTTCATTACAATTGACCATAACTCACAAGATCTACTATCTTGATCTTAATTGATGGATCCATATATCATGGCTTATCATCATGTGCCCATCGGCTCTTTTGACTTTCAGTCAATCTTTGTGTAATATAGGTTCATTTGCCAACTCACAATCTCCCAATTACTCAACCAGACTTGCTCATTGACTCATAATTCTAACAATCGTTCTGGATAATTGCCTGCTGTTCTGTCACTTAATATATAGATTCTAGTTAGCAACCTTGAACCAATAGTTCCTAAATTCTAAATCATCGATCCCTATGTCTCTAGTGGGGGTTTAACTTTTACCTATCCAGCTAGAGCAATTAAGTACATATGTCACTCATGGCACCCCAACCGAGTACCACCTAACCTTTTCAGTCCAACACAAATGATCTTTTAACTAAGCAGTGCTTTTTACATCTCTTTTAGCTAAGGAAGTACATGGTCTCCAAAATTCCCAATAATAGAAACAGATCTAACTCGCTCCTCATCGACGATCTAGTCCTTATATAATAGTCAAAGATGAAAACTTACAAGAAAATTTCATTCCCTAATGGTCATCGGATAACACCTAGTATAGCCCCCACAACTTAACCTATTGTGCCACAACCTGAATAAAATACTTGTGGCGGGAACTGAAAACTCATGTCTTCCATCATAACAACTCATTCATAAGTTTTCTCAAAATAAGACTTGTCTTTCGAGAAGACCCCACATAGCACTAATTATATTTATCCAAAACACGACAGGTATAACTTACAACAATTTCATCCTTATGATGGTGTGACGCCCCATTCCTACCTATGGGTGTCAGGAGTGAATAATCGACCGGATTGCTTACCCATAAAGCCATTAATGAAGGGATGGGCTATGTTCCAATGATAAACGCCCTAGGTGGGAACTAGGCTTCTCCCTTCCCTTCGCTCCACTTAAGGATTCAGAAATAAAACACTCGAGGAAGCCCAACAGAAAGAATCTAAAATCCTGAGTGAACGTCATCCTTCTTTAGCTCCAACCAAATACGAGACAATGACGACTTACACAAAACCCCATAAACGATGCTGGCATCTCGTTCAATTACTTGAGACTTACGGCCACCTCGTGAAAAGGTCGAAATTACCTTCATTTAAAAATACTTTGGGTCTCAATTTTAGCTTCACAAAATAGGCCAAAGCTTTGATTCTTAGAGGAAATATCATAGCTTAGCCCATACTACTAACCAATTTTCTATCCCAAAATCCATAAAAAATTTCAAGTTAAATCTCCTCTTTTTGAAAAATTTCCCAAATTTTGCTTAGCTAAAAATACCAAAATAACTAATCGATTTCCCCTAGTTTAAAAGAAATACTCAGTTATTTTATTTTTTTCCCAAAAGTTAGAATTTTTTACCAAAATTGCCCAAAAATCTATTTATTTCGAAAATTCCTCCAAGGTCTAAAATTATTCAAAAATGGCCTAAATATTCTCAAAATTTAAGAAAAATCGGTTGGCGGGGCCTGGTGGTGCCCCCGAGGCCGCACTAGTCCCAGCACCACTTGGCAATGC
This sequence comes from Diospyros kaki, assembly GCA_036245055.1. Lineage (NCBI taxonomy): Eukaryota > Viridiplantae > Streptophyta > Magnoliopsida > Ericales > Ebenaceae > Diospyros > Diospyros kaki. Next base: position 24,239,906 of record BSEG01000003.1, on the reverse strand, counting down.
AAGCTCGCCGCACGCGCCTACGCATTGGCCACACCTGTGTGCCCTGGATACTCCCGCTGTGTGCTTGTCGTGCCCCTATTATGTGCCTACTGTGCACCCACTGCGTGCTTGCCCGCGCTCACTGCTACCTTTAACCCCTTTTTTTTTTTTCCTTTGGACTTCAACCCAAATTTTTCAGAATTTAAAATCCTCCAAAAATACATCAAATACTTCCTCCATACCCAAAAACAAGGATTACACAAACCACATGATGTTCATACAACACAGATAAAAAATAAAATACAAGTCTAAGCTTTTAAACTTCACAAGCCTTAAACTACCATTACAAAAGTATTTTGGAGCCTTCTTCATGGATCATACATACATTAACCTTCCAAAACTCCTTTTCCCTTTTGATTTTCCACACCTACAAGTGAGGTAAAAACCTCATGAGCCAAAGCTCAATAAGGGTGCAATGCTAGATGAATATGAGCATAAATATTCATGAAATGTAAGATTATGCATGTGTGGTTGGTCTTCCTTACCCAAGCAACCCTCCACGATTGAGGCAATAACCTACCCTTTTCCTCCCCATGTCCCAGTCATCCTTATGGCTAAAAGTCTCACTAGTACACAAAGATGCATGTATGCTTGCAAATACCATGAAATTTCATAACAAATACTTATAAAGCATGCATGGCTACCTTCTCATGTAGCCATCCCTTACCTTAAAATTTTTTTTAGAAGCTTCCAAACTTTTGCTTCAAAAAGAGATCCTTGCCAAAATCCTTCTCACCACCTAAGGAGAGATTCTTAAAATATTACACTTCCTAACATTTAATAGGCTAAAAGATTAAAAGAAAAATGAAGACTTACCTTGTTTCCCTTCTTCTTCCTTTCTTTTCTTTCCTTTCTTTCTTTCTTTCCTCTTTCTTTCTTAACTTTCAAGAGACCTCATTCAAATGTCTCCAAATTCCTCACTTTCTATTTAGAAAATATCATGTCTTGATATCACACAACTTAAGATCAATTCCTAGTCCTTGGTCTTACTTTATGAGAGAAAATCTCCATCCTCCAAACTAGCACAATCCATGCCTTTCAAAATTTTTAATCTCAACCCTTGATCAAAGAATGGAGATTAAATCTCCACCATGCAAAGAAGCACAATCCATGCCATTTGGAGGCTTTAATACAAGCCCTTGGATCTTTTCCCATCTTACTTCCAAGACTAAATCTCAACCCTTGGATCATTTAGTCTTCAAATCCCAAAAATGACATTTTCAAGATTTATTTAATTTTGACTAATTTCACCCATCACTTGAGAGACAATTTTCTTTTTCTTTTTGCATTAAATAAATCCCAAATTTTCACACATTAATGAGAGACTAATATAATTTTTTTAGAATTTTCTTTAATCTCCACAATCTTTATTCCCAAAAATGTTAGAATGACTATTTCTCTTTTCTTTTTGATTTAGTTTAACTCTTTCATTCTCTTGGACAAGAGTTTGCCAAGTGTCACTCTTAAGACACTTGGCTCTCAATCTTCCATCTTGGTCATCCATTATTTCTCTAATTCTTGCATTAATTCAAGAACAAAATAATAGAGAATTTCCACACATAATAAATCCCATAATGGGATTATTTTTCAAATTACCAATTTTACCCTTAATGGAAATATTATCCATTTTACTAAATTGCCCCTTCCTAAGGCATCTTTAGTTCCATTCATCTCTTTTTCTCCTCAAGGGCATTTTTGAAAATTCTTGAAATCTCTATTCCTATTTTATTCTTTATTATTTTACAACTCTCGTAACACCGGGTGTTACAGATAGCTTCCTCCCATTTAAAGGTAACTCATGCTCCTAGGTGCACCAGAATATGTCCACAATTGCATCAACATCTATATCAACAAGGCAAGATTAGGGATAATATACATACGCAATCAAAGGTTAACTTAGTAACCAAAATCAATTTTTCCCTAAAGGACATATCTAGGAAACACACATCCCACTCTTAGAAAACACTTTTTTCCTAAGCAAGTCCATACCACAACACATGCTTATACCAGGGGACATAGCACTCATGGTTACGACCTACCCCGACCCATGCATGCAATCACAATTTCATCACTCCTTTCTCACAACTACTAAATCCCTAGTCCCACTCACCACGCTAAGCAGTAGTCACAACTTTGACACCTTATTTAACCAAATCAGGCTACATGGTTCTTTCCAACCATATTCTATAAGCTTCATCTTTTCATAACCATGGATCTTAATCCACCATTCAACATGGTGTTGACAAGTCCTCCTCATCAAGTCATTCACCAACAACTTTACCCAATTCCTTAAGCCAAAAATAGACTACGGGTTAAGCCTATTCATCTTTTAATAATTTGGCTAATGTTGCTCTTCCCATGAGCTTGTAAACAACCTAACTTCAAGGACCTCAACTCCCTTATGATTTGCAATCAAACTACACATAATTAAGCAACCAATAGCATCAAGCAATATATCAACTTAGTCTTTAAAAAATAAACTCGATAAATTATCTAGAATTACACTTGGGTATTCCTCAACCTTTTACTTATCTCATCAAGGCATGGCATAACCATCATAATTATTAACATATCCCAAAACTCCTTGATCACTGGTTCTCTCTCATCTCTGACTGATATGTCCAGTGTTACCCAAAATTGTTCGAGACAATTTCTTGTCATTTTGTCATTCAAAATGACCTCCTCGATTAGCATCCTCAACCGATAATTTCTAAATCTCAAAGTTAATAGTCCTCAGGTCTCTTATCCTAACCTAATCCCTTGGATCCTTGATTTATATCAAATCATTCTTACACTTGAACCTCAATGATCTTTTACAACCTAATCTTGATAGCTAGGTCATGTCACACCAGACTAACCATCCATGACTCGAACATTCTCAATTCCCAATAGTACTTATGAGTCTCCAATCAGGAAACAACTAAGATAGTTCACTAAAAATTCTTCCAAAAGAGACTACACCATGGTCTGAATCACAAAATATTCATCTAGTGTTAATGTGACCTTAATGTCACAACAAGGTCTACTACCCGTTGAGGAAGGCCACTGACCCGGAGCCAAGTTTGTGGGCAACTTGCACCCACACTTGCACCTATGCCTGAGACTTTGGGGGAGTCTAGTGGAGGATTGCGACAAAAGATAGATGAGATGCAAGAAACTTTAGCTGGGATACAGAGGATGGTTGATATGCTTGCTACCAACCAATTGAGGCATGATCGGGGTGTTAGTGTTGGTACCCTAAAACAAGATTTAGATGGCATCTGACATTTATTATTATGAGACTAATGATGTAATTCTTGCAATATGTAATAAAATATGTTTTCATATTTTAAGGTCATATTTTCATTCATAACTCTCCAATCGTTATATATGAATGAGTCCTTAGATTTCCTGTTGAATGTATTATTCTTAACTGTTAAGAATATGTGATAATTGACTGTTGTAATAAGGATATCTTAATGATAATTTTCAGCCCTTAAACTTCTTAGAAGGGGATTATGATTAGTCGATTACGGACTAACACATGGGATACTACCTTTGATGGGATTAATGATGTAATTCTTGCAATATGTAATAAAATATGTTTTCATATTTTAAGGTCATATCTTCATTCATAACTCTCCAATCGTTATATATGAATGAGTAGGTTTCCTGTTGAATGTCTTATTCTTAATTGTTAAGAATATGTGATAATTGACCGTTATAATAAGGATATCTTAATGATAATTTTTAGCCCTTAGACTTCTGATAAGGGGACTATGATTAGTCGATTATGGACTGGCACATGGGATACTACCTTTGATTAGTATGAGATGTTAATGATAAAGGATGCTAAGTGGCATGTGATAATCTATGAGATGGATATAATATACATGTTGGTAGGTGTTAGTGGAACACTTACTGAATGTGACGCACGTGATAGATCACATGGCTGAGAGGATCTATGATCTATCACAGGCTTCGATTGTGTTACTGGTTCTTAAACCAGGGTAACACAGTTGTCTTATATGTTGGTGCCAAGGATTTGTCGTTGTTAAGAACCATCCGATTACAAGGTGAGAGATGCACTGTATGGTCCCTATGTAGTGGCGCATGGAGACAAGTGATTGCTAATGGGATCCATTGACCTTTGGCGTGAGGTGAACATCCTATGCAATCAATGATCATCTTGATTATAAAACTCCTAGCCAAGGTATACTTGATTGGAAAGTGTTCCAATGTCAGAAAAAGTTTTGATGTATTGTCTCAATCTCACCACACACTGGTTTTGTCATAGTCATTGAGTTAGTGAATTTAATCAATCCATGACTCTCACTTGATTAGGATGATAACTAATGGAGGGATTACAGTACACAGGAATCAAAAGCCTAAATAGGTTCTATGATAAAGTAAGACTTCATTATTGGTAGGATCGCCTTGACATAATGCTAGTTGTCACTCAGAGTCTTTCAAGGAGATGGAGAGATCCTCGTTGTAGAAAAAAATGTTTGGTCAACATCAAAGGATTTGACGTGTCCTGATTGCTACTTAGTAGTGAACCTAGAAGATTACATGCATATCTAGGTGTGATGGTTGACTAAGTGATTAAAGTTGAAACTGTCATTAAGACTTAATGATGTTTACCTTTAAGAGTTAATGGGTTGGGTTTAAATGATTATTAACAAGGAGCAATTGTCAAGAGTTGACATGCATGTCGTTGAGAGTTGATGGGGGCCTTAGTGTCAACATGAGATATTGAAAGTGCTATTAAGAGTTAATAGTGGGCCTAGATACAATTTCTAAAAGTTTTGGATAAGGGGCTAAAACGGTCGACAACCTTGGGAAGCCATTGACCAGTTTCAAGAGAAACGGTCGATAGCTCCTTGCAAGCGGTCCACCATTCCCGTTATAGAGGGTCACGATTGCTTGATCCATTTGTTGTTTGTGTAATGGATTTAGGGGCACGTGGCATGGGAGGACAAAAGGCTCAAAAGCGTGTGTCCTTTTTGTCATCCCTTGCTCTCCTCTCTCTTTCCTTTGGTCGATTTTTTGAATTACCCTCTTTTGGGTGTGCCCTAGGGTTTCCATTTTTGGGAGAATATATAGTCTTGTGCTTGTGCTCTCAAATAGAGATTACCAGAGTGAGTGTTAGCTCATTTTCTCTCGGTCATTCTTGCTATTCTTCTTCCTACCCAGAAACCCTAACTCTTATTGCTCTTTCTTGCTTCCCTCATAGTTATTATAGCTTATTATTCTTGATAGTGAGACTATCAACCTTGAGAATCATATTATCTTTTGAACCCACTTCATTCCCAACCATAATCTCCCTTACTCTCTCTGTCTAACACAAAGAGAGAGTAGTTGAAATCACCATCTTACTGGAGTGTGGACCTAATAGGCCCCTCATGATTTTGGGAACAATTTCGATCTAATCGAAGAAGAGTTTGAGAGCTGTCTTTTGGAGCAAGTGTTGCTACCTCAGGTGGATTTCAACCCTACATCAGCCTTCAACAGTTGAAAGGTAAAATATCTAAACACCCTATGGCATGGTTTCGTTTTCGGTTAGCATATGAACATCGAAATGGGTCTTGCAAAGGTGTTTTCGGTTTATGTTTTCGTTGCCATTTTATTGGTTTTTCAAAAAATTTTAAAAATCCGATTAAAGCCTTGCATTAATACTCCAATAGTTGGCGTTTCTCTTCATAGAGGTAGGATCAGGTATAGTGGGAGGCCGAGAATAATAATAGTCAAGTCTCCAATCCAATGGTTTAAGGGATGGAGGGCAATGCAGGAGAAAAATTGTTAAAGAATTTTATGGCGCTTTGACCTCCTAAATACTATGGTGGCATAGACGTTTTGGCCGAAATTGGATGTTGTCCATGGAAAAGCATTTTTGAACTATGGGATACAGTGATGCAAAAAAAGTGCAATTTGCCACCTTTGTTTTTTTTAGAGAGGATGCCAAAAGATGGTGGAAAATAGCTTGTTACAGGTAAATTGTCAAGGAACCATTATGGGCAGAATTTCAAGAAGCGTTCAATGAACAATTATTCCCTGAGTGGGTTCAAAAGCAAAAGACATATGAGTTTATTGAGTTAATGCAAGGAAGTAAATCAGTGGCTTAGTATGAAACTGAGTTCATTTCCTTAGCTAGATTTGCTCCAGAATTGGTGTCGACTAAAGCAAAGAAAGCAACGAAATTCCAGATGGGTCTACGAGCTAACGTTTGACATCCACTAGCTAGAGCAAGGATTCTGATTTACTCGACTGTGGTACAGAGAGCTTACGCCATTGAGCGAGATAAGACCGAATTAGGGAATAGACAAGGGGTGTAAAGAAGAATGGGTAATAAGAAGAGAAAATGGGAAGCACGTCCGACAAGTGGGATGATAAGAATTTGGCCATGTGGTAATTGTGGCAAGAGACATAAGGAACCTTGTCGTTTTGGTAATAGAGTTTGCTATTTATGCAGATAGGCGAGCATGTGCGAAGCGAATGTCCTCGTAGTCAAGATAGGGAAATGACTAATGTAGAGGTGAAATGCTTTCGATGTGTTCAGAAGGGGCATCGAGTAAATAATTGTCTGTAATCGGCCCAGTCACAGTATGAAGGGCAAAGATTCAGAGGAAGGGAATGAGATTATTTAAGGTATTCTTTCTTTATATGGTGTTGATGTGCGTGTGCTTTTTGATACCAGTTCTACTCATTCTTTTATTGCACTGCATGTTATATGTCATGTTTCCCTCCCTAAAACTATATTGCCATATTACCTATTGTGTCCACACCTAGGGGTGTGGTATTAATGGGTAGTGAAGTATTCCAAAATTGTGAAATTAAGGTGTATGATAAGGAATATCCTGGAGACTTAATTGTGCTGGGTATCAGGGACTTTAATCTTATCCTAGGAATGGATTGGTTATCTCGACGCTATGCTAAGGATGATTATTGGAGAAAAGTGATTCATTTTGAGTTACCCCAGCAACCAATTTTGTGTATAGAGGTATTAAGCCGATGAGTTTAATCCCAATGGTCTCGATAATAAAGGTAGAAAGGTTGGTATGGTATGGTTGTGAGGCGTACCTTGCCTTTGTGACTGCTAATGGGAATAATAAGGCAAAATTATTCAGAGCTTTTGGTAGGTTGTGAGTTCCCTGACGTGTTCCCAGATAAATTGACAAGATTGCTATCTCAAAGAGAGGTTGAATTCTCTATTGATTTAGTGCCAAGCACCCAACCCATTTCAAAAACTTTTTATAGAATGGCCTCGAATGAATTGAAAGAGATAAAGACTCCGCTATAAGAGTTGATTGATAAGGGGTTCATTCGTCCTAGTGCATTATCATGGAGTGCTCTAGTATTGTTTGTTCGAAAGAAGGATGGATCGATGAGGTTGTGTATCGATTATCGTCAGTTGAATCAAGTAACAGTAAAGAATAAATACCCATTGCCTCATGTGGATGATTATCATCGATATTTTCAAAACTTGATTTGAAGTCTGGTTATCATCAAGTGCGTGTTAGAAAGGACGATGTGCAAAAAATAGCTTTCTGAAACAACTACAGGCATTATGAGTTCATGGTTATGCCATTCGAATTAACTAATGCCCCAACAGTTTTCATGGACTTAATAAATTGGGTCTGTAAAGAGTATCTAGACTACTTCGTAATTGTCTTTATCGATGACATTTTGATTTACTCACTAAGTCTAGAGGAGAATGAGGTCCATCTCAGACTAGTTTTGCAAAGACTTAGGGGAAAACAATTATATGCCAAACTCTGTAAGTGTGACTTTTGAAAGCGACGAGTAGTATTTCTAGGTCATGTAGTCTTTGGTAAGGATATTTTAGTAGACCCTGAAAAGGTCAAGGTTGTGGTTGATTGGCCAAGGCATACGACAATGACTGGGATTTATAGTTTCCTTGGTTTGGCTGGCTATTATTAGAGATTTATAGAGGGTTTCGCCCGTTTATCTACTTCTATGACTAAATTGACATGGAAGGGGTGAAGTTCGAGTGGGATGAGGTGTGTGAAACCAGCTTCCAAGAATTGAAATGAAGATTGATTACCACCTCGATGTTAGCTATCCCTAAGAGTGGGGAGAAATTTACCATATATAGCAATGCTTCTCATACAAGATTGCGATGTGTGTTGATGTAGGACCATTGCGTACATTTCTATGCCTCGTGGTAATTGAAAAAACATGAAATGAACTACCCAACACGTGATTTGGAATTGGTTGTCATGGTGTTTGCCCTAAAAATTTAGAAACATTACCTATATGGTGAGAAGGTGGAGGTTTACATGAACCATAAAATTTTAAAGTACCTTTTTTTCGAAAAGGAATTGAATATGAGGCAACGTTGGTGGGGTAGAGTTATTGAAGGACTATGATTGTGACATTCTATATCACGCAGGGTAGGCCAATGTGGTAGTTAATGCTTTGAGTCGATGGGGAGCATCCATTGCAACTATGATGGTGCAAGAATGACTATTGTTGGAGTAGTTGAATGGTTTCTCTATCTCTCCGTCTGAGAGAATATGTAGGCACCCCTAACCAGGGACCCACAACAAGATGACATAAATGCCAAAACCCATTAAAACATTACACATCCTCCTTGATATTGACAACAAAAGCCACGCTCATACTTTCTTACTCATAGACAAATACATTCGGGTCCACATACCCATAACGTAACTGAATATTACACACCACATCAGGGTCCATAAACCCACCATATCCCCTTAAGGTACAATCTAAAACAAAAATAAGCATAATTTAGTATTACACAACACAAAACACCCCCAGGGACTTTTGAATGAGACGACTCTGTACACACTGCTACCCCATGGATCCTGATTTACCTGGCTCGCCCTCTACTTTAGCCTTTCCCTTACCTGGAATGATGCAAGCAAACATGAGCCACAAGGCCCAGCAAGTATAACTGGAAGAAAGTGAGCATAAGAGTCATGGGTATCAAGAAACAAAAGAGACATGAATGCCATTTATGGTACTTTCACATGATAAAATGATGATACATGCATCCATGCTCATATGCAGTGCTTTTTAGAACTATAAACATGGGACCGAAGTCCGAACCTTGGGACCGAAGTCCATAACATAACTTAGGACCAAAGTTCATAACATAAACTTGGGACTGAAGTCCAACTTTGAGCTCAACACTTTCTCTGCAGATATATCCTGCGAACTTGTCCGCTGCGCGCATCATGAGGCCTTTACACATTTTTAAAAACCATTTCCATGCACATGTTTTATGCATTCTCATAACATGCATACTTGTAGTAACTGCTCATATATAACTGACATGCAATTAACGGAGCAATATGCACAATAGGGCAACATTCATGCAAGACAACATCAAACTCTTGCATGTCCACAATAAAACATCATTAACAAGGAAAGATAGGGTGATACAATACCTTATTTGAGATTCAATAGTGTACATGTAAATCATGGAATAACTTACTAGCAAAGGGAAATAACTTGTAAATTAGGGAAATAACTTGCAATTTAGGAAAATTAAAAGGTAGTATAGTGCAATATCAAGAAATAGAGAACAACACTTGAAATTGAAGCATAACTTGAGCAAAGAAGGCTGAACTTGTAAAATAGAACCTGAACTTGCAAGCTTGAATTGGAGAAAAGAGAGGAGTTGAACTAGCATACTAATAAGAAAAATAAGATCTTGCCTCTTAATTGAAACAAAGAGGAAGAAGAACTTGCAATTTAAAAACATAACTTGAGAAGAAAGAGAACTGAACTTGCAAGAACTTGTAAGAGAACTTGCAAATACTAGGAAGAGAACTTGCCTTTAAATGACCAATTCTCATCTTTGCCAACCTCTTGCTGAACAATAATGAGATTATGACTTTAAAATAACTAGACTTAACCGCATAAAATCTATAATAGAACATATCGTACTTCTAATAATTTACCTATTTAAATAACTAGTTTAAGTAGATTTTCTTCCTCAAGTTGTCGATAACTCAATAGTGTAACATCAATACTCTCAAAATTTCAAAATTAATTTAATAGATCTATGGAAGCAATTCTACTAAAGTCTCCCAATGAATTTCCACTAGACTATTTTACTATGTTAAGTCGTTAGTTTAGCTAATACACTACCTTCACTAATTCCCAACCCTATTTGTCAAATCAATTTGCTAATTGATTACTTTAAAACTTAATTAATGATAAACTAATATTAATCATACCTTATTGCAAAACTCCTAGTATATTGAGGAGGTAGTATCGTTACATGGAATCCCAACTAGTATTGTATTAGACCGCAACCCTAGATTTACTTCTCAATTCTGGGGGAATGAGGGGGGCTTATAAGAACCTTTAGGGACTCAATTAAAATTTAGTATTGCATTCCATCCACAGACTGATGAGCAGACAGAACGAACTATTCGGACCCTGAAAGATATCCTAAAAGCTTATGTGCTAGATTTCTACAGTAACTGGGATGATTATTTACCATTGGTGGAATTTATCTATAGCAATAGCTTTCATTCTAGTATTGGGATGCTACCGTATGAGGCACTCTATGGTAGGTCGTGTAAATCACCCATTTGTTGACAAGAAGTAAGAGATAGGGCTTTACTTGGTCTAGAAATAATTGAGCAGACTTATAAGAAGATCTGACTCATCAAGGCCTAAATGAAGGCAACCTAGGATAGGCAGAAAAGTTATGCTAATAGATGGCATCGTGACCTCGAGTTTGCTATTGGGGATCATGTATGGCTAAAGGTAATGTTTGTAAAGGATGTGCGAAGATTCAGGATCTTAGGAAAACTCAGTCCTCGATATATAAGACCATTCGAGATATTGGAACGGGTAGGATTCTTAGCCTACGGGTTAGCCTTACCTCCGCTATTAGCCAATGTTCATAATGTATTTCGTGTGTCCATGTTGCGAAAGTAAGTGCCAAACCCTCAACATATTATTGATTACCAAACTCTTGGGGTTAAGGAAGATGCGTCTTATGACGAATTGCTAGTAGTATTCTAGAACGGAAAGAGAGAGTGTTGAGACACCGATCTATTCCTTATGTAAAAGGTCAATGCAACATTACAGTCTAGAAGAAGCCACATGGGAGTTAGAAGAAGAAATGAAACGTTCATTCCCTCAGTTGTTTGAATAACCAGGTGCGAAGTCGGAGGGCCAAATTCCTTTAAGAATGGAGGATTTATAATGACCTGTTTATATATGAATTAATGTAAATCTGTGTGTAAGAAATTCAGTGGAAAAAAATTAAACTTAATGTTTTTTTTATCATGGGAGTTTTAGCAATTATTTAGAAATATTGGGGTTTAAGTGTAATTTCATAAACTGGAGTTGAATCACCTTAAATACAAGTTGTGCATAATATTAATCAAGGGAGTTTGTAGGTGAGTTGGCTCGCGTACTTAAGGGGCTGGGGGAGGTCACGAGATCAAACCCACAGCCATGCAAGGAAAAGGTTGGGTTTTTTGAACCAGCTAGGCGCCAAACGATGCCATTTTAGGTCGCTAGATGGCGCCAATGCACTCAAGCACGGACGCATATCGCTGCCACAAAGTCCTTACAACATTCCTTTATAGTGGATGTTTGAGAAATGTTGGTCCCTTAAGGTATGGCCACTCAAGAGGGCGATGAATTGAGTGATTAACATTTTTTTCAATTTTAATAAATATTCTTGATTAATGATTTTATTAAAATATATGTATTTGATAAATATATTAAATTATATTTGAGATTAATAATAAATGTAAGCTACAAGATATAACAAAAATAAATACAATGAAGTATAACACAATTTATAGTAGTTTGGTGTCTTCACACACACCTAGTCTACTCTTCCAAGATCTAACTACCCTTGGGGTTCTACTAAAATAATTTCACCAAGGTTTTCACACTAGTTCACCTTGAAAACTAAATATACACTTAGATTACAATGGGTTCTAAGCAACCACTACACCAAAGTTTTCTTCCTAGCTTATCTTGTAAACTAGATTCACCTATATTTTAATGGTTCTAAGAAACCTATACAATCCACAATGGTAATTTAAATGTTACAAATAATTTGCTCACACTTGGATACAAATTATAAATTAAGAACAAATTATACAAGGCAATAATATTTAAATAAATAAATAAATTTGTAACCTCAAATAGAGAAGTTCAGATTTATTGTAGAAGACTTAAATAACTTTTCTCCTTTTGCCTTGTGACTATTCGATGGATGTGCAATAATATTTCGAGAGACTCGGATTTCTTGGATGTTTTGCTTGAAAGCATTTGAGAACTTTCGAGTACTTTGGATATTTAATGGAAGCACTTGGATGCTCAAAAAATGACTTTGAGGGGTATTTATGGTCATTTTGGGTACTTTTTCAACGATCAAAAATCTTATTGTTATAATAGGAAAATTTAGTATAATTTAAAATTAATATGTGCACTCAAATGCTTAAGAAGGCTTGTAGATTAGCTGACAAGGGAAGACTTGGATAAATAGGAGGTCTTGGGTTCAAATCCAAGCACATGCACCTAGTTGTTAAAATACTTTTTGAGATGCATATGATATAAAAATATTATATAAATTAATCTAAAATATTTTTAATAGAAAATAGTATTTTTGATAATGCATATGCTATGAAAATATTTTATAAATTAATCTAAAAAATATTTAAAAATATTTTTAACAAGAAATAATATTTTTGGTAACACATATGCTATGAAAAAATATTTTATAAATTAATAGAAAATAATTCGGTACTACAATTAATATATTTAAGAGAAATACTCTTTTTGTTAATCACAAAAAATACTATAATTTGTATATTAAAAATTCTCCTTTTGTTAATCATCAAAACTTAATTAATATGAGCAAGTTGACTCAACAAGGAAAATGGAGAATTTTGGAGAGATTGGGAAGAGTTTGGTGGAGTGAGGACTTGGGCTGTCACGTCAGTGACTTTGGTGCATTTCAAGGGTTAAGGAAAGAAATATCTAAGACAAGTTCCATTCTCAATTCCTTATTGTTGCAAGTTCATGCTTCTTAACTTTCTCTTTTGCAAGTTATTTCCCTTTTCTAGTAAATTATTTCATGTTCTTCTATCTTGTAAGGTCTTAAATACTCTATTATCCTTGCTTCTACGATATCTTGATTTCTTAAGTTTGGGATAAGCAAACCCTTGATTATGGAAAGATTGACATGCAAATGGTTCACGTGGTTATTCTGGTAACTTTTTCATGGCTCTCATTTATAGTTATTAAATCTCAAATAAGGCTTTGTATCACCTTATCTTCCTTTGGGAATGATGCTTTATTGAGGACATGCACGGGTTTGATATTGTCTTGCATGAGTTTTATTCTCTCATGTATGTTGTCTCGGTGCAAATTATATATGATAAGTCATTATAATATGCATGGTTGTGATGATGCATAGAGCATGTACATGAAAAGGGTTTTAAAATATGTAAAGGCTTTATGATGCGCGCGGTGGACGGGTTCTGCATGATATATTCGTTGAGAAAGTTTCAGCTCAAAGACAAACTTCAGTCCTATGGTTATCATATGGACTTCGATCCCGTGGTTATATTTTTAAAAGATTGCATAAAAGCACAGACACATGTTTCATCATGTTATCATGTAAAATGATGAAATGGGATGTGGCGTGAGTGACTTAAATGTCATTCATGATTCTATTTGTTTCTCGATACCTATGATCCTCATGCTCACTTTCTTTCAACTATATTTACTAGGCCTTGTGGTTCATATTTGTTTGCATAATTCTAGATAAGGGTAAGACTAAAGAGGTGGATGAGTCAAGTGAAGTTGGAATCATGGGGTAGAAGTGTGTACAGAGTCGTATCAACTGGAAAGTCCTTGGGGCGTGTTTTGAGATGTATAATATTAAGTTACATTTTGTTTATGTTTTAGATTGTACCCTTGAGGGGATATGATTGTGTTGTGTTTTTTGTTTCCTAATGAGGCCCAAGGTAATGATGATGGTTCGAGTTAGCTTCATAGGCTTCGGCACTAGATTGAAGCGACGGTTCAAACACCTTTATTGATAGCCCAAATAGAAGTCGGGCCATAAGCCCTTAACCCTCCATTTGGAGGTGAAATGGGTCTTAGCCCATTTGCTTAAGGGAGGGAAGAAGCCCAAGCCCAAGCCTAAGCCTGAGCCTATTACCTCTTAGCCCATTATCTTGTGTGTCCTAGGCCCTTAACATAAAAGGGATTTTTTCCCCTTTTTGTGCCCTATGTGTGGCAGTCGATTGTGTTCTTTCTCTTGTTCCTTCTCTCTCGGTCGATTCCCTTTTCCATTGATGACCGATCTTCTTGAGGTTTCTTTCCATCTCGGTTGGATGCTCATTTTCACGTTGGAGGTTGTCTCTTCCCTTTGTGGGTTCTTGGTTGATCCTTCATCGAGGTTCGGTGTCCTCTATTTATCTGATTGGTGGTTCTCTTTTTGGGTAAGTTCTTCTTGGCCATTGGTTCAACCCATCATCTGAGTGGTCCTTGTTGCTTCTGTGTGGACTCCATTGCGTGTTAAACCTGTGTGGTGCTTTGGCGAGAGAGGGGGTGTCCGTGTGCTTGGCCGAGAGGCTTGCGTGGGTTTGAGGGTTTCGGTTCTTGAGGGGTTTGGGCTCCTTTGTGGCTTGGTGTCCCTATTTGTTGGCATTACCTAAATGGTGATTGGACGAGCCCAAATCTAAGCCTTGAAGTAGTCTTCGTGACTGTCTTTGTAGCCGAAACAGAGAGTTTTTACTTCGTGTTCATCTTATTTACATTTTGTTCTTGTATTCGATTGTTTTGGTTTGTTTTGATTGAGTACTAACCTACTGTTTTGTAGAAATTTTCGCAATAGATTGGTATGTTGACTTTAATATGTACATGTCTATGAATAATGATGTATGAGTATGATTTCCGTTGTTAATAGCAAGAAATATGCATGACATTTCTAATTGAGTTTTTCGTATTGGCCATCCTTTCTGACGGACCCCTCTCGAATTCCTTGAATAGGGGGTCTTCAGTATGAGGACAAAATAATTATCCGAGCTTGTCTAAACGAGAGATTGAGAAAAATTTAGTGGCGTTACGCTTCTTCTCCTTTCATCCCTTTGGGTTGCTTAAATGATTTAATTAATTTTTTCCTTTATTTTTTGTATTATGACATATCAACATCTTATGTGGTTAAATATTGTGACAAAATTATTGGTGACAATTATTTTATCATATTATATAAGTTGAATTGGCACAAAAAATTCTTACGGTGTATAACTGATATGTAAAAGTAACCTGCTAAAATTAACTTATTTTCTCACATGAAAAAGAAAATGGGAAAGAGATTTTCACCGAAGTTGGTTTGGTCGGAGAATGGAGTGACCTTTTCACTTACCGCTGCCCAGAACTAGATCTAGTCAGCGCCTACTAAGTGGTTTTAGGTAGCCGTGCGCGTGAAATTCGTACAGGTACCTTTCCTCGCATTTTAAATATCATTGAATTCAAATGAATTGGACGGTGATATAGAGATGGATCATGACTCGGGCCGAAAATTATTACCTAAAGTGAATTGGGTCAAGAGAAGCGCGGCTGCTTGTGGGGGTCGATTTTAAAGGTAAGTGGCCCGCTGTGTTGCAACTTTTTTCTTTTTAGTTTTTTTAAAATTGTTAGGAGATTAATTAATGGAGTGGTTGAAATCACCCATAATATCTCCTCTTTCCAGATAAGGTGCACAATGATGCACCCGTCTTTATCCGTAGAATAATGCTTTCATGGGTGGGTCTTTGCAAGAGAACGAGGAACACATGCTTTAATATTATCAGCTTCCACGGATCAAACGTTTTCTTCACTCAATTGCATGCACCAATTGAATTCAATAACAAAGACACACACACAATACACAGAACAAAGCTGAAAAGAGGCTGTGATTGTATCTGTCGGGTCGGGTAAGTGGCCCGTTAATTGGTGTTGAAATTATTTGTTAAAACGAAAGCACTGTAGCACCCATAATTGTGAGGCCGTGGACTTTTGTGCTTCACGACCATGCTGGCATTTATCATTGCTGGTGCAGCGGCAAAACATCAGATCTTGGATAGATAGATACATCAACTTTAAATTTTGCAGGAAATTACGCAATATATTTCTAAAAAAAATTAGGCTAATTGCTAATATTATTCTTTAAAGTTTTAAAAAAATATAATTTCTTAATTCTAAGTTTTGTCAAACCCAGACGCATTTAGGTTTAACACACAATTCATTCCTAGATGAATTTGGGTTTGAATGCAAACTAACCACAACAGTGTTCACTAGTGATCATTGGTTTTATTTTTTTTCTTTTTATTTTTTTAAATCAAATGAGAGATGAGGAAAAATGATAAGAAGTGATAGAGAATAAAAGGTAAAATAATTATTTTATCCTTTTATTTAACAATTGAGAGAGGTTATTATTAGGTTAAAATGTAGAAGGCGATTTTTGTAATTGTTGTGTTTTAGGCAAAAGACCATTAAAAGACCAAAAGTTCTTTGGGCTAAAAGGCATAAATTTTCTCATAATTAAGAGGTTCTGCACAAACACGCAAAATAGATAACTTTGACATTCAAAAATCCCTGTAAATATTTCAAGAAAAGAATAAGCATCTATCCAGAAAGAATTTTAATTCTAAAAGTATTTCGATATATTGGGATAAATATCATTCATAAAAATCCTAATCCTAACGAGTTTCGAAAAGTTAAAATAAACATTATCTATAAGAATCCTGATATCAGATTATCTAAGATTACTCCATATCTCTCTATAAATAAGCAGACACTCATTACAGAAAAGGTACGGCCCTGATACTGGTTTAAAGATAACCTTCATCATTTTAAGTGACTGACTTAAGTATTAGAGTATTTGCACGAGGACCTCCCTGCGTTCTTTGATTGTTCATTTCTTGTAGATTCAAGCAGCTTAACAATGGCGTTTTCAGTTAAATAAATTTATTGTTGTATTTCGGTAACAACAATTGATGTTGTATGTGGGAAACGTCCAAAAAGTTTAAGAATATTACAATTCCGAAAATGCGATAAGATTCTGGATTTGGGAAGCTACAAATCTGCAAATTAGTTATATAATATACATCAAGCGCTGGATCCCTCGGCAATACAAGAAAAAGGCAAGCATATCCCTTGTAGCCATTATGTCGTTCATTAGACTGCCTTTTAGCCTTGGCACATCTTTTGGTTGCAGACCTAGGCAAAACACTAAACTGCCCAAACAAAATGGTAATGTTCTCCAATTGTGGACGTAAGTGTTACGCAAACCACAAAAATAAAATATGAATATTCTTTATAATTGCGAACGTAGGCATTGCATCGAATTGTCAAAACAAAATATGGATATTCTTTTTAATTGCGGACATAGGCAAAACGTCGAATCGCCCAAACAAAATGATGATGTTCTCTAATTGCGGACATATGCTTACACCGAACCAAGAAAACAAAATATGAATATTCTTTCTAATTGTGGACATAGGCATTACGCTGAACCACACAAACCAAATATGCGTATTTTTCTAATTTCAGACATAGGGGTTATATCGAATCCCGAAAACAAAATATAGATATTCTTTCTAATTACGAACATAGGCAAAACACCAAATTACCCAACCAAAATGCTAATGTTCTCTAATTGCAGACGTAGGCATTATGCTGAACTGCAAAAATAAAATATGAATATTCTTTCTAATAGAAAATGTAGGGGTTACGTCACACAATTCTGGCAACCATATATGCATGAAACTAGGGAGTCGCGACAATATAACAAAAAAGATCGTTAAGATGTCTAGGGGTCAATAACGTGAACAGACGAAAAACGACTCGTCTTAGGCACGCATGATAAAATTTATTACCAATAAGATCGTTAAGATGTTCGAGGGCCAATAACGTCGATAGACAAAAAGTCTCGCCTCAGATGCACGTGACAAAAGTTATTCTCAACAAAACCATTAAGATGTTTGAGGGTCAATAATGTCGAAAGATGAAAGACTTGCCTTAGACACACTCGACAAAAGTTATACTTAACAAAACCATTAAGATGTTTGAGGGTCAATAACGTCGACAGATAAAAAGACTCACCTTGGACACACACGACAAAAGTTATTCTCAAAAAAACTCTTAAGATGTTCGAGGGTCAATAACATTGACAAACGAAAGACTTGCCTTAGACACACGAGACAAAAGTTATTACCAACAAGATCGTTAAGATGTCTGAGAGTCAATAATGTCGATGGACGAAAGACTCCCCTCGAACACACGCAAAATGAAGAAGACTTGTTAAGATGTTTGGGGGTCACTCATGTTAACGAACAAGGGACTCGCCCCGAATACACACAGATGTCTAAAAACTGAAGCGAGAATATGTGAGAACGGTTTAAAGACTAAAGCATGAAGGCGCTAGAATGGTTCCAAAAAACTGAAGTGTGAATGTATAGGAACGATTTAAAAACTGAAGTACAAAAGTGCGAGAACAATTTAAAGACCGAAGCACGAAGGAACGAGAATGGTTCCAAAAAACTGATGTGCAAACATGCAAGAACGGTTTAAAAATCAAAACACAAAGGTGCGAGGACGGTTCAAAAAACCTAAGCGCGAACGTGTGAGAATGGTTTAAAAACCAAAGCATGAAGGCTCGAGAACGGTTCCAAAAAAACAAAGGGCGAACGTGTGAGAATAGTTAAAAAAATTAAAAACACAAAAAATGTGAGAATAATCCAAAAATCAAAAATGCAAAAAGCATGAAAATGATTTGAAATTAGAAATGCAAAAAGTATGAAAATGACCTGAAATCAGAAATGCAAAAAGTATATTAATGATCCAAAATCAAAAATTCTGAAAGTGTGAGAATAATCTATCATAAAAAATAAGGGCAAACCACGACACAATCTACTATTCTATCCTAGAAACTCAAATGAAAGAGCGAAGAGTAATTACTGTTTCATAGGCAAAAGCCCAATAAAAGACCAAAAAAATTCAAAAACTCAAAATAGCCATTTGGGCTAAAAAACATAAATTTCCCCATAACCCAAGGGATCATTCACAAATGCGCAAACTTGATAACTCCGATATTCAAAAATCCCTCCAAATATTCTAAGAAAAGAATAAGCAATTATCCACAAAGAATTCTAATTCTAAAAAGATTTTAGAATATTGAAATAAATATCATCCATAAGAATCCTAATCCTAACAAGTTCCAAAAGATAAGAATCCTAATCCTAACAGGTTTTAAAAAGTTAATATAGACATTATCTATAAGAATTTTAATCTCGGATTACTTAAGATTACTCTATATCTCTTTATAAATAAATATGCACTCATTTCAAAAAAGGTATAACTCAAATATTGATTTCAATATAGCCTTCATCATCTTCAGTGTCTGACTTAAGTATCAGAGTCACTACAAGAAGAAGAGGTATTGTCGGCGAACTTTTCCCAGCGGTTTGAACAACTGTAGGGAAAACACCACAATCCCCAGCGATTTTGTAAACTGCCAGGATTTAACACAATCCCAAGCAGTTTCGAAAACCGTCGGCTATGGTTACACATCTCCGGCAGTTTTTGAAATTGCCAGGGATATGATTTATATAACATATTCCCCCACCCTGCCCAAATCTTCCCCTCACCCCTTTCTCTTCCAAAATCCCCCCTGCAAACCCTAACCCTCTCTCGCTCATGCCTCTTCGTGTCTCTCTTGCTCGCTCTCGCCATTGAGTCGCTGCCTCCCTCGCCCTCGCTCACCCTCGTTCGCTCACTCACTCTCAGTCGCGCTCGCATTCGCTACCTGACTGCCTCTCTTAGTCCCTGTCTCTCTCGCCCTCGCTTGCTTAGCTGCGCTTGGTCTCACCCTCGCCCTCGCTTAGTCTCTGTCTCTCTCGCCCAGAGTCCCTCGTCTCTTTCACTACCCTGCCTCTCGCTCGTCCTCGCTCTTGCTTCTCGATCACTCTTGCTCACTCGCTGTCCTTGCTCTCGTTTTACTCGTTGTTACCTGCTGTTCCATTTGGTATGGTAACTGCTAATAATTTTGTACAAATAATTTTGTGATTCTACAATGCTGAATTGGTTAATTTCAAATAATTTTGTGATTCACTCTTGTACTAATAATTTTATACAAATAATTTATATAATTTGAAGAGCTCCTTATGGTTCTGCAATGCTGAATTGGTTTCATGTACAAATAATTTTGTGTATTAGATGAGGATTTACAAATTTTAACACTTTTGGTGTAATTTGCATATATAGATTGGAAAAACCTATTATGATATTTTGCCTACTTACTTTCATGGAATACCTATGTTTTGTGAGTTGTGTGGTCTCTTCTCTTTGGCTTGGCAATTATCAAGTTTGTCTTTTCCAACCACAATGTATGCTTTAATCTCTTTGTTAATGAGTTTAGATTTATTTGGATATTTTATGAAGATATTTTCTATTTTTTTGATTTTTATCTTTAGCTTTTCAAATTTAGTTTTATCTAGGTATGGTTTGTTGGAAAGGGTTGTTGATCTTATCCTTGTTTTTAGGAATGCAGCTGGCTAAAGATAAGTATTAGTTGAGATTTGTTTTGATTCTTTTTTCTTTTATTGTTGCTATATAAAGACAATCTATGAAAATTTCTGAGAGAAATTTTTAACTTTTTCTTCATCTATTCTTTGTTTTACTCCTTGAGTGTTTACAGTTAGTATAAAAACCCTTTTTAAAGGTCATGAATTTTGTTTGGTATAAAATCAGTGGAGCTTGAGAATTTTTTCCAATAGCGAGTTTTTTTTTTTTTTTTTTCCAAAATGGCTTAAGTTAACAGTGTTTCTTTTTACCAGTTCCACCAGCTTTCTCTAGTGAAAACTATTATTTTTTTTCAATGAAAATGAAAGCATATCTTATGGCCTACAACCTTTGGGGAATGGTAGAGAATGGGCACACATCAAATCCCTTACTTGATAACCCCAATTTGCAATAGATTAGATAACACACAAATCCACCATCCTTGTGAGTGAGATCCAAGAATAGGTCTCTCTCATCGGTCATGTGCCTTGAGCACCCACTATCCATATACCACTTGTTGCTCATTATGGCTCACGCACATCTGCACATATAAAATCACCTCTTAGATTTGGGCACCCATCTATAGACGGGTCCTTTGTAACCTACTTCATGATGATCAACAGATTTAGAAATTTCGGAAGTGCTTGCATATGACACATTTTCAGTTTTGTATCCTTCGCTTTCTAACTCTCTCATAGTTTGAGCTACTCCTTTAGGTGGCATCCTAACTTCTTTGGTCTTCCTAGATTGTGGCTGCCATCTAGGCTGTCTCCATTCTCTTCTTGATGCCTTAGTTCTAGGTCTAGGTTTGGTATTTATTTTAGTAAGCAAGGTAGCTAAAACTTTTTTAATGGCATTCTTTTCAACCACTAACTTATTGTTTTGACTTTTTAGATCCTTAATTTCCTCTTTAAGCTTGTTTGATTCATCAACATTTTTGGATTCATTATCTCTCTTTAATTCCATTGTCTTTTCTTCTAAAATCCTTATTTCATTTTTCAAACTTTCGTTTTTGTCCTTGAAATTTTTCTTAGAATATTTTAATTCCTTCTTAAAAACTTGATATTCCTTGAACAGTTTTTCATAAGCATCTTGTAGTTCTTCTAATTCATTTATATCCCCATCTTTATCTTCCATGCCTATAAGACATACATGAGCTTCTTCATCTTCAGATTGGGACGTCTCACTAGAGACATCCACATCCCATGCTGATAGGGCACGTTTCTTAAATTTCTTAAACCTTTTCTTTTCTACCTTCTTGTCTGATTTCTTTTCTTTCTTCGGGACAATCAAATTGCATATGTCCTACTTTCATACAGTTATAGCATGTAGGAGGACCTTTTTTACGCACTTTATCTTTCTTCCTCATTAGCTTGGCAAATGTTCTAGTTAGGAGAGCAGATTCTTCATCATCATCTTCTTCACTAGATTCTGATTCTTCGTTTGATTTTAACACTAACGTTTTCTTTTCTTTAGGATTTTCTTGGTTTGTTTTACTCAATATCAATTCATGAGTTAGAAAAGTACCTATTAATTCTTCCATTTTTAGCACTTTCAGATTTTTAGCTTGTGAAATTACAGTCACCAAGGGCTGTCATTCTGGAGTTAAAGATCTAAGAATCTTTTTAACTTGATCTTCCTCAGACACTATTTTTCCTTACATCTTGAGATTATTTATTATCTTTTGAAACCTACCATTCATGTCACTTATGTTTTCATTTTGAAGCAATTTAAATTCTTCATATTGAGTCATCAATAGATTGATCTTAGTATCTTTGACTTGATCAATTCCTTCATACACTACTTCTAGTTTTTTCCATATCTCATTAGATGTAGAGCACGCAAACAACTTTTCATATTTACTAGGAAGTATTGAGCAAAAAATTATATATTTGGCTTTATGATCCATTTGATTTTTTCTAATATCTTCTTCATTCCATTCCTTTTCTTCAGACCCAATTGTAACAAAACCATCTCTAACAATCTTCCACAATTGATAATCTATAGAAAACAAATATGATTCCATTCTCATCTTCCAATATGCATAATTCGAACCATCAAAAAATGGTGGTCTAGCAAGTGAAGGGCCTTCAGGGATGGATTGACTAGTGAATGAGGCCATTTCGATCTCTTCTAAGTTGATATATATATATATATATTATGTATTCAACTACTTAAGAAGCCTGCTCTGATACCAATTGTTGGTCCCTTAGGGTATGGCCACTCAAGAGGGGGGGTGAATTGAGTGCTCTTAAAAATTTATTTATTTAATTCCAAACAACAATTAGTATTACTGAGTTCAAAATATCAAACCCGGTACAATAATAAATAGAATAAAAATGGACAATGGAGAATATGACAATATATAGTGGTTTGGTGTCGATACACACACCTACTCTACTCTCCCAAGGTCTTAACCATCCCTGGGGTTCCACTAACTCAAACACCAAGGTTTCCACATTAGTTCACCTTGGAAACTAAAACCACATACACACCTAGATTCAAAATGGTTCTAGGTAACCACAACCATCCATGAGAATGTTAAGAGTTACAAAGATTTCAACTTGTCCACACTTGGACTAAATATAAAACAATGAAAGCGCAATAACAGAAAGCAGTAAAACAGAATAGATATACCCTCAATCTGATGATCGAAAGATGACAAGTAAACGATCGCTGCTTTGATGGCTTGCTGAAGGGAGATCAGTGCGCTCAGAAGCCGTTCAAAATTTTTGGATTTTACGGGAACGCGTTGAGCAGACTTTTGTATGTTGTGATTTCTCAAAATTGGATTAGGGTATTTCTAGTTGAGGAGATGAGGCTTATATATATGAAAACGATAACCTGCTGAAAAACATACAAAAAGAGCGTCCACAGAAACCGTCAAGTTGACTTGGCAAAGCCTCGAGTCGACTTGGCTACACATCTAGTCAACTCGGCTTGCGCTCGAGGCGACTCGGCTAAAAATCCAATTGACTAGGTTGACCGAGCATCAAACCAGCGGAAAACAATCTTCTCGACTGAGTCGACTCAATCAAAGTGAAAGGTTATTTTATGCTTTAAAACATGAGAAAATATATTAATTCTTCTCAAAAAGTCTTTGAACCATATTCTAAAACCATAATAACATTTAAAAAACATTTTGGCAACTCAAAATATTTTATATGAGAATTTAGGGGCAACATTTTATATAAGGGATGGAAGTTTATGATAATCATCAAAATTTAACGAAAATACAAAGTTGGCTCAACATTAATGAGTCCTTGTTCTATACTAGCTTTATTAGTGCCAAAGAAGGATGAGACTATGAGAATGTGTATGGATAATCAGGCTATAAATAAGATAACGGTGAAATATTGCTACCCAATCCCTAGGTTGGATGATATGCTTGATAAGTTGCATGGATCTAAATTATTCTCAAATGTAGATCTCAAGAATGGCTATCATCAGATTAAAATGAAGGAGAGGAATGAATGGAAGACCGCATTTAAAACAAAGCACGGGTTGTACGAATGGTTGGTTATGCCATTTGGCTTGTCTAATGCACTAAGCACTTTCATGCGATTGCTGAATCATGTGCTTCCTAAGTTCATTAGAAAATTTTTTGTGGTTTATTTTGATGATATTTTGATTTATAACAGAACTTTTGAGGAGCATTTGGGGCACCTTAGAGAAGTCTTTGAAGTGTTACGATAGGAGAAGCTATTCGACAACTTAAAGAAATGTCAATTATGTCAAAATCGAGTAATCTTTCTTGGTTACATGGTTTCACAACATGGGGTTTTAAAGTTGATGAGGAGAAAGTGAAAGCAATTAAGGAGTGGCCTGTACCTAATACTAGTGTTTCAGAGGTGAGGAATTTCCATGGGTTAACATCCTTTTATAGGAGGTTTGTGAAGAATTTCAGCACTATTCTTGCTTCATTGATTTAATGCATCAAGAAAGGTGGTGAATTTAGGTGGAATGAGGCTACCCAAAGAAGTTTTGAGCTGATCAAAGTGAAATTATGCTTCACTCCTATTTTAGCTTTCCCTGATTTTTTGAAAAATTTTGAAGTGGAGTGCGATGCTTCGGGAGTTGGAATTGGAGCTATTCTTACGCAAGATAGGTGTTTCATAGCCTATTTTAGTGAAAACTTAAGTGGAGGAAGTTTGAATTATTTTATATATGATAAGAAGTTCTATACATTGATTAGAGCTTTAGAGACTTAGCAGCACTACTTACTACCCAAGGAGTTTGTCATTCACATGGACCATGAATCTTTGAAGCACTTAAAAAGGAAAAACAAGTACTAGGGTTTGAATTGATTAAAAATCAGTATGTAGATGATCCAACCTTTGCTTCTACTTACTTGGCTTGTAAGAAATGGGCTGCTAATGGTTTCTATAGGCACGAAGGGTAGTTGTTTAGATCCGAGAGACTTTGTATTCCTAATGGGTCTATAAGGGAACTTTTGGTGAGGAAAGCACATGGGAAAGGTTTAGTTGGTCATTTCAGTCAGAAGAAAACTTTGGAGCTGGTTAAAGAACACTTCTATTGGCCGATAATGATTAAAGATGTGCATCGAGTGCTAGAAAGGTGTGTAACTTGTAAGAAGGCAAAAACAAGGAAGTTGCTCATGTGTTATACATGCCATTACCTGTTCTAGATCAGTCTTGGGTTGATGTGAGCATGGATTTTGTGCTTGAACTGCCAAGAATGCAAGGAGTAAATGATTCGATCACGGTGGTCATTGATAGGTTGTTAAAGATGTCTCACTTTTTGCCTTGTCACAAAACTAATGATGCTTCTCATGCGGCTGACTTATTCTTTCGAGACATTGTAAGATTGCATGGAATACCAAGGAGTATAGTGTCGATTGGGACACAAAATTCTTTAGTTACTTTTGGAAGATATTAAGGAAGAAGTTTGGCACAAGGTTGCTCTTTATTACCACTTGTCATCCTCAAACTAACGGACAAATCGAAGTGGTAAACCATACACTTTCTTCTTTACTTAGAACTGTTGTTAATAAAAATTTGAAGAATTGAGATGAGTGCTTGGCTTTTGTTGAGTTTGCATATAATAGGAGTGTGCATAGTGCAACCAAACATTCTTCATTCGAAGTGGTTTATGGATTTAATCCCATTACACCACTTGATTTAACACCATTTTCACTCAATGAGCAAGCATGTTTGGATGAAGAAAGGAAGGTTGACTTGATCAAGAAGTTGCATAAAAGTGTGAAACAACAAATAGAGAAGCGAAATGCAACCTATGAGAAAGTAGCAAACAAAGGAAGAAAGCAAGTTTAATTTGCTCCAGATGATCTTGTGTGGATTCATCTTCGAAAAGAGTGAATTTCAAGCAAACATAGGTCTAAACTTATGCCACGAGCTGATGGTCCTTTCAAAGTATCAGAAAGGGTGAATGATAATGCATATACAAGATTGACTTACTAGGTGATTATCAAGTATCAACTACATTTAATGTGAGGGATTTAACACCTTATTTGGAGGACATTAAATAGTTGGATTTGAGGGCAAATCCTATTTAACCATGGGATGATGATGTGAACGGTAAAAATGCAAAGACAAGTGTTGTCCAAGAGCATGTAATTCTAAGTCTTGGACTAATTACTTGTTCAAGGGCTAAATAATTTCAAAAGGAACTTGAATTATTTATTGTAAAGACTCCATCCCATTTGGAAGAGTTAGAATTTAAAGTGAATAAGTTAAAGGCCAAATTAATCACATTGCTCGTTTTCTTGGAAGCCCAGGACCAAAATGCAACCTAGGCTCTCTATGATCAAGCCCTAGCAATCAGCCCATTTGCCAAGCCCAAGTCTTTCCAACAAGCCCAAGTCTTCTAACTAAAGACATGCATGATGCCACCCTTTATTTGTCATTTATTTTTTAGGGTGTTTTGTCTTTTATGTATCATTGTATTTTATCATCATGATTCCCTTTGTCAAAAGTAGCATGATGATATTTTTCTATTTTATACTTTGGGTGTGTCTTTTATCATCAGTAGTCCATTTTTGTCAAAATAGGCAATGATGTTGTCTATCTTTAATTATTATGTTTGTCTTTAATCATTGTAATTTGTCAACAAGACTAGTATTTATATGTGTGATCTTGTAATGTTTTAGTATAACATTTTTATGAAAAAAGTACAGAGAGCATTTTTACCCTAATTCTTATCTAAACAATTTATTTATTTAGTGGCAAATTTACTTGATTCTTATCACTCTTTATTCTTCTATTTTAGAGTGTGACGAATTAAAATTGATATTTTCTTGTTTGTGACAAATTTTCTTATCAAACAAGGGGTGCTAGTATTTCTTTTGTATTTTGGGCATATCAATACTTATGCAACATGGATATTAAGAATATCTCTCGAAATCCTAAACAACTTATTAACATATTAAACATATTGATAGATAAGGAACAAAAAAAGTTTAATAAAAAATAAAACATCTTAAGATTATTAACACAACCTTAACATGTTCTTAGGAAATATGAGCATTTAACATATCTTAAAGGATCAAATAATTTTCACATATATAAAATATATTAATAAGTCTATGAGAACATAACATGTCAATATTTTTTAATTATATTCTCAAAACATCCTTAATACAAAACATGCCTTACATTAAAGTTTTGCATAAAATAATCATTATCAAAACATTCTAGAATAACCTCAACAATAGATTTTCCTATGTCATCATTAACTTAACTATTTATAAAAAATGTTCAATTATGATGTTCTACAATACCATTTTGTTGCACAGAAAGTAGTTCTTCACAATTTTTTTTAAAAAATCATCTTCTTCTTCTTTTCTTGTTATAGTAACAAAAACCCCTATTTCTCTTGTATACAAATATAATCTAATATTTTATGTTTGAAATATGTTTTTTGTATCGCTAACATTTTAACGAGTTTCTTAAATTTTTAATGAAAATAAAAATAAAAAATTTTAAAAAAATTCACACAACAACCACCTCTTATAGTTTTGATTTAGAATTATGGAAACGTTAATTATATGATGTAAAGCCTTTGATGCTTACTAAAAATTATGTCACTTTTAAAAAACTTTTAGTTGTGTTAAAATCTAAAGTAATTGACGAACCATTTGAAGATGCAAATCCCATAAAATGCAAGTGAAATTTACTTTTTTTATATTGATGTACATATATATAAATAAATATCTTGTATTTTTGTAAGATCTTTTTTCTAACATAGCTTTTACTTTCTTTTTTTTTTGGCTTAATACATATGATGCACTATTAACAATTAAAAATAAAATTTTAATTGATATTTAGTTTTTAATAAACAAAACGTTAAGATTCGATATATCAACTATTAAAATTTGTTGGTTTAAGTGCTTACCGTAATAGAATGTTAGTGTGTGCATGAACGTCCTCGTTTCTCTGAGTGAACGCCATGCCAGCAAGACACATCACATTGGGCATCATACATAACTATGACATTTGGTACCTCAAGAATTAAAAAGCTTAACATTTTGTCCCTCAACAATTAAAAAATTTGATATTTGATCATTGAAATGAAAAAAAGACTTAATTTGATAATAAAAAAACCCCTAAATTTCATAAAAAAAAAAAACCTAAAAATTTCATTGAAAAACCTAAAAATATTCAAAAAAAAGGACATAAATTTCATAAAATGACCTAAAAAATTCATAAAACATATTTTAAAATATTCAAAAAAAAATTGATGGGGTTTCACTTCTTGTTCAAGACATCATTTGACAGTTTATGAATAAGATTTGTGGATTCAATAAAGTTTTTGTTGTTTTTCATTTGAATTCTTGTTATCACAATTTTTATTAGGTATTTTTTTTATGAAATTTGGTATTTTTTTTAATATATTTAGGTCATTTTAATAAAAATTTTAGGTATTTTTATAAAATTTAGGTATTGTTTTGAATATTTTTATGTTTTCATGAAATTTTAGGTGTTTTTATGAAATTTAGGTCATTTTAATATTTTTAGGTATTTTTTATAAAATGCTAAAGTTTTTTTTATGAAATTTAAATATTTTTTATTATCAAATTTAATCTTTTTATTTTATATTAAGGACCAAATGTCTAAATTTTATTGAGTGATTAAATCTCATATTTATATATTAATCATAATCGAATGTTTCACTAACATGACATTTTATTTGGTGTAGAGAATAATTTTGTTTATTTTTAATTATAATGAGAAATTAAAATAATAATATTTAATAATTAAAATATAAAGTATTAATATTTTGTATATTAAAAAATAAATATTATATTTAATTATTAAAAAATTAACGTATTTTATTTTTTTTATCACATCCACTCATCTCATGTTGAAACCGTTTTAACCACACATGTAGCATCTTCTCTTCTCTTCAGTACTGTACTACAAATAATCTCTTTCAATTAAGTCAGCGTCAGGTTTAAATTGAAAAAGCATCTCCTGTTAGTAAAAGCATGATTTTATAAGAAAAATACTATTGGGTCTACATCTAGAACTACACAAAAGTTATATATGAGGACGTGGAACATATGCTCAAAAGCCAAACTTCCACGCAACACAGATGCTTTCGTACGTTGATCGACCGACCATGTCCGTCGCATCGTTATACTATGCCCAACACAATTTTTCTATATAAATCGGCCACTCGATCCCATAATCAAGAACTACTCATCAACATATTATTATTATTATATCTCTTTCCCTCATCTTTAGTTAGACCAACGATTATATATACAAATATATTTGTCTTTGATGGCATGCAGTAGCAACTGTGGAGGTGCTGTAATTCGTCTTCGTAATCAGGCGAAGCTACCGTCGCCGGAGAAAGCAGCGGCGAGCCAGCAGGACAAGCTGAGCTTTGGGGTGCTGCTGGAAACGAGGTCCAGAATGATCAGTACGAAGCCATTGACGAAGAGGCTGCTTGAAGCCGAAGAGAGAAGAGATGACCGGAGAAGTACAGGAAAATTTGGGAGATATGGGGGAAGATATGTGCCCGAGACGCTCATTGCTTGCTTGAATAAGCTTGAAGATGAGTTCTACTCTGCCTTGTCTGACCCTGAGTTCAAGGTTATTTCATCTCTCTGTCTCTGTCTCTCT
Organism: Diospyros kaki; assembly: GCA_036245055.1. Classification (NCBI taxonomy): domain Eukaryota; kingdom Viridiplantae; phylum Streptophyta; class Magnoliopsida; order Ericales; family Ebenaceae; genus Diospyros; species Diospyros kaki. Next base: position 24,210,192 of record BSEG01000003.1, on the reverse strand, counting down.
CACTATTTTTTTTTTTTTTTCCCTGTGAAAAGGTGCTGTTTTTACTTGGGTTCAAAACTCTTCTACATGAGTTTTACGAGCTCAAAAATAGAAAGTAGTGATGTAGGAAATTTCATGATAAAAAACAGAAGAAAGACTTATTCCAAATGTAATCTTCATGTCCACGAAAAAAGAGTGGACAATCTAGTTAAATGAACCTCCAAGGTGATAACATCATCATCACTTATCTTTTTCTTGACTTGAAACAGCACTAAATCTATAAACGATAAACATCACACTAAACTCTTATCGTTAAAAACAATAATAAAAATATATTTCATATAATTGATAACTAGTTTTGTATTTCTAATAAAATATTCTTATCAATTTACTGATCAAACCAGTGTTCGTTAATTTGTCGTTGTATAGGCGGAGCTCGCGGCAGCATTGAGGGACTACGTCGGACGGGAAACGCCGCTGTACTACGCGGAAAGGCTGAGCAATCACTATAAGAATGAGAGAGGAGAAGGCCCAGAAATCTATCTCAAGAGAGAGGATCTCAACCACTGCGGAGCACACAAGATGAACAACGCCATCGCCCAAGCAATGCTCGCCAAACGCCTCAACCGCAACGCCATTGTCGCCGCAACCGGCGCCGGTCAGCACGGCGTCGCCACAGCCGCGGCCTGCGCCAAGCTTTCTCTGCAGTGTACCATCTTCATGGGACGCCTCGACATGGAGAGGCAATCCTCCAATGTTGTCCTTATGAATCTCTTAGGTGCCGAGGTCAGATCGATGATTCTTTCTTTTTTTTTTTTCTTTTCTCTCTTTCAAAAATTTCCCCCTAGCTTTATGAAATCTTATTATCACATGAACCGCTAGATGTAGTATTTTATTTTAACGATGATGTCTTAATTATATGGGCAATTATTAATTAACCTGCAGGTTAAACCTGTTGATGGTACCTTCAAAGATGCAACTTCTGAAGCCATCCGGAACTGGGCCGGGAGCCTGGAAACAAGCTATTTCCTAGCCGGAACGGCGGTGGGGCCTCACCCATGTCCGAGGATGGTGAGGGAATTTCAAGCGGTGATAGGGAAGGAGACGAGGAAGCAGGCGATGGAGAAGTGGGGAGGGAAGCCAGATGTGTGCGTTGCCTGCGTGGGAAGCGGATCCAATGCATTGGGATTGTTCCATGAGTTTGTGAAGGATGAGGATGTGAGGTTGATTGGGGTGGAGGCCGCCGGAGCTGGGCTGAGCAGCGGTCGGCACTCTGCGACTCTGGCCACCGGAGAGGTGGGAGTCTACCATGGAGCCATGTGTTACTTGCTGCAGGATGAGGAAGGCCAGATTCTTGGGCCACATTCTATTGGTGTTGGGTATGTTTCTATATATCTAAATAGCATTTCTGTAAGAATAATGATATTTCATAGACATATTTTCTAGTTTGAATGGGTGGTTGGATAGGATAAAATGTTTAATATATATATCTCTACTTTGTTTGATTGTTAAAATCAATACAACCTCATATTGGGCATTTTGCATCGTGGAACAACCAATTCCAATAAAAGAGGTGGACCATCAATGTTCTTTTCGTAAGAAACGTCAACCAAAGATATTGATGTGAGAGGTTGTCCACAAAAATATCACAAAATATTATTCATACATCATAGACTATATAATGTAACTAAAATATCTAAAATACCCCTCCTAAGATAGTGAAGTGAGGGGTATTTTTATCATTTGTGATATATTTTATAGTTCAAGGAGTACCAATAATATGATCCAAAAATATCATACTATGAGTGGCTCACAATATCTGTATCACGAGAAAGAAAGAATCCGAACTATAAAATTGACTCATAACTACAATAATGTCACTACTATATATCATCTCCCCACGAGTTTTCTATGTAAAATTTTACAAAAATGTCATTTTCGATCTATTATCCTAATTTTGGCTAAGATGTCTATCTATTTATATAGTCATGATAGAGAACAAAATGTTGTGATTAATGCAGGTTGGAGTACCCAGGGGTGAGTCCAGAGCTGAGCTTCCTAAAAGACGTTGGGCGATTAGAGTCATACACCGTCACAGACCAAGAAGCAATAAATGGTAAGAGACGTAAGGGGTACTTATACGCAAACAAAATTTTATTAAGAAGGACCACCACTAGGGTGGTAGTACAATAACATTCAATGTAAATGTCTAGAGAAAGGTTTTGAGTTCAAAATCTTTGAGAGTGTCCTCACTCAACCTTTTTGAGCCCGTCATTACCAATTGGTTTTAAAGGACGAAGGGGATTACAATGCCAGCACTAAAGCCTAAAAGGCCCTAAGCCCTTTGTTGTAGAGTAAGTGTGGGAGGTTGCTCACCCATTGTATCGTTGGGGTTGCCGCATCTTGTATTCATAGGGATCCTTCAATATTTGTGCTTACTTTTTTTTTTTTTTTTAATTCTACTTGGAATTAGGGAATCATCTTACACTGATAAAAATCCCTTAATATTGTGCTTACCCTTTTCTACTTCGTGCATGTTATTGCAGCATACCAGAGGCTATGCAAACTAGAAGGGATTTTTCCAGCTTTGGAAGCCTCTCATGCTTTGGCACATCTTGAGACATTGTGCCCTACTTTACCACATGGAGCAAAGGTGGTTGTTAGTTGTAGCGGTCGTGGGGACAAGGATGCGACTACTGTGTTTAAATATATGTTAGAATCAATGTGAAATATATATGATGCATTGTAATACCCAAAATATTTAACCACTTTGGATATTTTATTTAATGGATGATTTGTATATTTTTTTGAAGAAAGGGCCTAATTGAAATGAAATTCTAAACTTCAATGACAAAGTGCAAATTTTCCAAAGCTTCAAGGAACCACGAGATCTTCACAAAACTTTAAGGGGTCACTCTCAAAAACCCAAACCATAAAGGCCTTTGTGTCATTTTTGAAAAATAAAGAGTAAATCTACAAGGGCTAGGTAAAATATAACAGCTTATAGGCAACCATCTTCAAAAGATTGTTGCCTAGCTAGCATACAGGCCCAACATCCTCCTATTGATGGACCGATGCGGGATTCCCAACACACGCCTACAGTAACACACTCTATCCCCCCGGGAGTGCAGTGGTTTCACTGCATTGCCCCACCATTGTCGAACCTGGGAGTCGGCTCTGATACCACTCTGTAATAGCCTGAGCAACCACCTTCAAAGGTGATTGACCATCCAACACATATAAGCCCAGGACTCCCTCCCAAGCGAAACGATGTGGGATTTTCTTGCTACAATAACACACGTCATCCCTTTTTTTGGGTACAATGTGAGACCCCTACTTAAATACCCTAGCCAAGCCGAAGAGTCGAAACAGTTGTCCCAAAGGAAAAAGAACTCGAGGGGAATGATAGACCTGCCATGCATGCACACCTGGATTCACATATAAATGATAATAAATTTGACAACAGAAGCAAAAATCACAACCCAGGCGTGCATTAAAACACAACTGGCCCACAGGGCTACAGGGTTTACATATATATAAGCCAACCAAAAACTCAAAAGATACAACAACCCTATCATACAACTCTGCCCCATGGTAAGGTCAATATGGACTGCCCTATACACCATCTACTTAGGTAGGTCTAACACCATTAGACTCACCCATATCTTTGCCCTTGCCCTTACCTAGAATGAAGAGAAGCAAGAGTGAGTCACAAGACTCAACAAACATATACGAAGGAAAAATTGACAAGAATAAGGAAACTAAAGAATAACCCACACCCAAGTGCAAAACTCATGCAAAGCATGGAAACCTATCATATATGGAATAACAGATACTAATCGCATAACAAAAATATGCACTTACATGATCTTGGGGCCAGAATAAAAATGCACTAGCACCCAAGTCCATATCACAAACTTGTTGCTGCCCTGAAGGCAAGTTGTACCTGTAACTCAAGCTGAAACTCGCTTGGGTGGGAGCAACCAACACCCTTAACTTTAACTCGAGCCAAAGCTTGCTCAGCACACAAGAGCGTCCATGAACATAAACTCTGTTCGAATTACCCGACACTATACAACTGTATTACTAGAATTGGCGCCAAGAACCATGCAAATGCACATATAGGATGCAATGACATAATGAGCATAAACGTGATACATAGTCCTCATAAAACATGCATCAAGCCATGCTTGTCCATATAGGAAACCACATATCAAATGAAATACTCGTGTCCAGCAACATAAATATTCTAGTAACTATCATGCTCGTAACCAAGCAGACATTCATATATAACCCCCAAATGTATAATCCCAAACTTTGCATGCATTTGGGATGACAAAATATGGAAAATCACATAAAGCACATTCACTGTTCCTTCGGCCACAATATCAACCTCCCTACAAGCATAGAAAATAACATAGTATAAGAAACCACAAAAACCATATCCACTATCCACATGGTAACCTATCTTCAATCCATAAGAAATTAAAGAGGGAAACTAACTCTCCATGGCCACTATAACAAGACCCAATTGAGCCCTTCTAACAAAAAAATACCAACTTACAAAATGCTCAAAACTCGACTCTTTTTAGAGCTAATTGATTTGACTGAAGATTAATAAAAATAGAGGGAGCAGAAGCTTCGCATGTAGAAGGAGAAAGAGAAGATCTTACAGTAGCAAGAATAAAAGAAGAGAACTTGCAAAGAGGGATAAAGAACTTGCCTGTAAATTCCAAGAACCAGATCTTCTTCTTCTTCTTCTTCTTCTCAATCTTCCTCTTCTTTTTTTCCCTTGCTTCATCTCTTGGTCGAATGCCTCTCTGTAAATAATCCTATCTTATCTCAACACTCAATATATATATATATGTAAGAAGCAAAGGAAAGTGGGGGGAAAATGCATGGCAAGCTGGGAGGAACAGTTCCCCGACATGTCTCCTGAAAAATCAAGGTCTGGGTTGAGAAAATAGCATGGGAATTGGTGACAGTGGAAGACATCCGGATACAATGAGAAGGCATCCGTATGTAATGGCTTGGTGATGGTGAGAGCCATCCAAATATGACAAAGGGCATCCAGATGAAAAACCCGACATTTAAGCTAACTAGTGAGAGTGGTATTCAGATGTTAAGCCCCTTATCCGAATATGAGAGGCATTAAATTAAAAACGGAGTTAATTAAGAGATTTTGGATAGTTTCAACATCTCTTCGTATTCTGGTCATAACTTTCTCGTCCAAGCTCCGATTGAGATGACTCAAGATGTTATAGAACGATAAGAGAAATATATGAAACTTTCATGTTTTGAGTTTTGAGAGATTCAGGATGCATCAAGGTCAAAATCAGGCTTCAAAGAGAAATCAAATTCTTGAAACATGGGGCATCCGAATGCCTTTGCTCATATCCAAATGCCACAAGCCACATCCGAATGTCTCCCCCCCCATTCAGATGTCACTCATAAAAACTCAAAGAGGACATCTGAATATGCCTCTAGCCATTCGGATACAAGACTCAAAGCTAAAGGCACATCCAGATATCTCATATGTCATCCAAATGTAAGACACAAAAGCCATGAGGCACATTCAAATACTTCATATGCCATCTGGATAAGGCCCAAAACTCACACATCCAAATGCCTAGGTCCTCATTCAAATACCCTAGCCTATATTCGGATATCTAAACTACAATTCTCACATACTTTGGACACAACACCAAAATCTAGCTTAGTCACTTAGCTTACACACTTAATCATTATCTAACACAACCATACTCTAACCATTAATCATAACAAAATCAAATTAGCACCAAGGCATGCAAAAAAAATCATACCCTAGTCTCAACAATGGGTCGTTACATGCAGCATCCCTCGGGCCCACACCGTCGGTCCAACAGGTAGGCTCTGGTTCCAATTATAACAACAGAGGCAACCACCTTCAAAAGGTTGTTGCCTAGCTAACATACATAAGCCTAGTATCCCCCCACTATCCAGCCAATGTGAGATTCACCAAGGTCATTCATCGGCTACTAAGCACCAGGTCAGCCTTCCCCTTTGGACACTTATAGACCCGTACATGCTAGCCCTACCATCCAGTACCAGAAGGTAGGCTCTGATACCAATTATAACAGCCTGGGCAACCACCTTCAAAATTTTGTTACCTAGCCAGCATACATAAGCCTAACATCCCCCGACTAGTAGACTAATGTGGGATTTCCAGCACATGCCTATAGTAACACATGACAGCCATCCCCCTCCCGGGATGTGTAGTGTCTTCACATGGCACACGATAGGAAGCCCTTCCTCAGCCGCCAAGTTACAATATTTTTTCCCCACTTATTTAAGTTGTTTCTGCAGCCAATTCCACCCCCACTGTAAGAAGAAAAATTACAAAAACTCTACCAATGTATACGTACAAGGGAAAAATACATAAGTGAGAAATATCAAAAACTAATTTGGTGGTATTTATTGGAATTATTCTCATCATTTTATGATAATTTTGGTAAGAGGATTTCAGGACGCGACATCAATAATTTTCACAGTTCAAAGAAATTATGCAAGAAAAGCGATAAACATCAATTTAATAAGGGTTTAATATGTTTTGTTCGTAAATTGTTAAGTTGTGACTTGCATATTAGGACGGGGGAGTGCCTAGGCATGAGGCTGTGCATTTATGATCATCGTGAGTCTCGAGATGGGGTCCTAGAAGAAGCCACTTGGGGCCACCATAATCTATTAGGCTGTAGTAGACAGGCCTGTATGCATGATTTACTCCACATTTTTCTATGTTTTTCATGACCTTTAATTTACTATATTACACATTGTCATTATTGAGTCTTAGGACTCACCCCCTTCTTTTTCCCTCGCTAACCATACAGATGGCTCAGGATCTAGGAAGGGAAAAGCGATACTAGTGGATGAACCACCGGTTGATAAGGATTGTAGGTTGTAAGAGAATTTGGGTCAAGTTTATGTGTTATTTATGTAATTTATCTATTTTGTATTAGACTTGCTACAGACGGCTGAGACTCATGTTAGTGGAAAATTATGTGTGTTTGTTAGAAATTATTTTAATTGTGGGAAATTGGATTTTATATTAAGGCCTGGTCAAGTGTGAGACTCGAGTGTCTTTTCGCTACCTATGTGTTTTTGGACTCAAGTTCTCGACAGACAAAGGCTGCGAAGCCTGTTCCCCACCCAAGGCACCCATATTATATTATTTCTTTTATTGGAAGGGCATAGCCAACCTTTGAGATAGGTTGTAGCTGTAACATTGGGTTACAGTGGCACCCGTGAGTGGGGTCGAGGTGTCACACTTTGTTTATGGCCCTACCCTTAGAAATACCTCAGTTTGCAACTGAGGAAGAGATAGTCACTTGGGAGATCTTGAGATAGCATGATATGCGGGCCCATAACTATATTCTCTTGTCGATGTCTAATGAGCTAAAACGTCAGCTTGAGCACCTTACTAGTGTAACGAGCATGATATAGCATCTTAGTGACCTCTTTAATGAGTATAGTTGTGACACCCTGCTCCCTCTTACGGGTGCTACTCGTGAACAATCAATCGAATTGCTCACATACCCGGTCATTCGTGAAGGGAAAACTATGTTTCAACAAGAAATGCCCTAGGTGGGAACTAAGCTTCAGCATTCCCTTCCCTTCTCTCAACCCTAGAATCAACTAGCAAATTTAGGCTTTAACAAAACCACACTTGACTAAATAATTTCCATTTAAAATGCCCAAAATCTCATTCATTATAATATTTCTTCTTTTTTCCCAAGAATTCCATCAGGCTCCATATAATTCAAAATTTCCAAACAACCCATTTATTTTCCCAATTTCGAAGAAAAATTCATAAATTTTAATTTTTAGAAAAATCGACATTTATCTCCAAAAATGCCCAAAAAATCCCTTTATTTTGAAAATTCCTTTGAGGCCCACAAAAAATCCAAAAATGCCCCAAAAATCCCAAAATTTTCAGATTTTAAAAAAAAAAATTAGATGGTGGGGCCTACTGGCGAGCCCAGTGCCCAACAGTGCGCTGGCAGTGCGGCTGACCACACATGCTGCTCGCGTGCCCGCTGCTGCCTGCTGTGGTCCCTTACGAGCCACCTGTTGGCCCTGGTTGTTGCCAGCTACCATCCTTCACTTTTTTTCTTTTTGCTTTTTTTTTTCTTTGGGCTTCCTGCCCAAAATTTTTCAAAAATTAAATACCTAAAATATGCATAAAAAATCTTTAACTTTTCCTCCATTTTCCAACCCCAAAATAAACATCAAACATACATCCAAAATTTCCTTCTCATTTCACAAATGAGGCTTATACAACCCTCTTGATGCTTACATAACAAACATCCAAAATAAATACACTCCATGGCCTTAAGTTTTAACAAACCATTACCAATAAAATAAATTACAATACATATGCTTTAGACTTCACAAGCCATAGACTAACAAAAATCGATCATACAGCTCCCAAGCTTGCAACACCCTTTTTCTCTTGGCACATGAATAACCTACAAGGTGAGGGTGAAAACCTTATTAGTCATAAAGCTCAGTAAGGATGTAATGTATGTAAATATGAAGATAACCATGATTATGTATGTCAAATCCATGCAAATGAGGCTAGCTCCTTTTATCCTCACAACCCACCAAGGTTTCAGGCATCAACCTACCACTGCCACAACACTAGTCCTCCATATGACCATAGGCCCACTAGAACTCACATCATGCAAATGTTTACCACTACATGAAAATGCTACATAAAAATTTTATCAAATATATTTACCAACTTGCAAGGCCACCTCCACATGGGGCCATCCCTTATCTTTTCCATTCTTTGAAGCTTCAAGAACTTCCTAACTTCATTTCCAACTCTTCTCCTTAAGAGATCCTTGAACAACATAGATCTATATTGCTAAAGGAGAAATAAAGGGAAAAATCTAGCCTTTAAATGGCTAAAAAAAACATGATCTTTAGTTACCTTTCTTATCTTCTTCTCATTTCTCTTCTTGGAAGACAACTCTTATTTCTTCTTCTTCTCATTTCCCTTCATCTTCCATTCTTTCTCAAATTGGAAGATAACTTGCCCTTATATATCTAATAGCTTCAAAACCCACTCCTAGCCATTGGATTATCTTGTGAGATTAAATCCTTACCCTCCAAATAAACACAATCCATGGCGTTAGGTCTTGCTTAATATCCACCCTTGGATCTCATTCACTTGCCAAGACAAGATCTTAACCACACAAGAAAGCACAATCCATATGCTTTTCTCATCTTAAATCCAAGCCTTTGGATTCATCAAGTCAAGATTTTCACCCTTGGATCAAGTCTTCCAATCCCAAAATAGAATTTCTTTTCTATTTATTTAAATTGACTATTTTCAAGCCGTCATAAGAGAGTGACTAATTTCACTCATATTTCCTATTTATTTAAATCCCACATTTTCCAACCATTAATGGGTGACAATTTATCATTTTCATTTGGAATTTCTTTATTCCAATACCATCATTACATGAATGACTATTTTCCATTAACATTTGGATTTACTTAATCCCACCATTTTACTTGCACAAGACTTTGCCAAGTGTCATCTCTAGACACTAATCTTGTCTTCCAAGCATTAATCCAAACCATCCAATTTTCTACCACATTTAATCTCCAATTTAGGAAAAAATAAATTACTTCTCACATATAAAGGAATTATAATTAATTTTCCTCTTTAGTAATTTAATTTCATCATGGAATTATTCTCCAAAATACAAAAATACCCTTAGGAATTAACAATTCCTTCAATCCCATTCAACTGCACAAATAAGATTAATTCCCAACAATTTCTCATTCCATCTAAGAAATACTTTTCAAAATTTTCCAATTAGCCTTCATTGGGTCTCGCTACCAATTTACCAAAATGCCCCTTCCCGAGGGCACTGTTATTTCATAGATTCACTTATCTCAAGGGCACGCCTTGGAAGTTTCTGTCAATCTTCCATATTTTATAACACCAATAATACCGGGTGTTACAATAGTCAGACAGCTCAATATGAGATATCGAAAAAGCTATTTCGGACTTAGATGGTTAAGGGTACAAATGTGAGAGATCATGTCATCAATATGATCAATGTGATTGGTCAATTGAATGCCTTGGAATTCCCAATGAATCCTCAACTTTGTACTGATATGATCATGGAATCGTTGTTGGATTCGTTCAACTCTTTCGTAACATGTTTTTATATGAATAAAATAGAGTGTTCTCTCCTTGAGTTATTAAATATGTTAATAACCGCCCAGTCACAGATGAAAGGCAAAGGGCGAGAAGCAGTTCTCGTGGTTGTTTCTTTTTCTTCCCAGAAGAAACCTAAGTTTAAGAAATGGAAGAGAAGTGTCATGGGGGCTAGGAGGGGTGGTAGGCAGGTAGAGACAAAGGGCAAAGAGATTCAGGGCAAGAGTAATTGTTACCTTTGCAGTCAGAAGGGACATTAGAAGAGAAACTGCCAGACTATCTACGGAGCTTGAAGGGAAAGTTCCCAAAAGGTCAAGGTATGATTCATTCATTAAGTGTAATTGAGACTGATCTTACGATTAGTCGATACCATGCTTCTTGGATTGTAAATTCTGGTGCTACTTCTCATATCTATTTATTTGTGCAAGATCTCAGTAGAAGTAGGGCACTTAGGAAGTGCAAGGTGGTCTTGAAGGTTGGAAATAGGACAACGTTGTTGCATTAACAATAAGAACTACTTCTGTATCTTTATCTTTTGGACATGTGTTAATGCTATATGACTGCTTATATATTCCGAATGCAATTCAGAATGTTATTTCCATTCCATAGCTTGTAAATTATGGTTATACATTTTTTATTTTTTTTTGCATGTAATGTATGTTACATATTGTTTGATAATGTATGTGTGCATTACAAGAAATACGATTTTTAGTGGAGGTTAGGGTCGTCCCTAAAAGCCTAAAAAATAGTCACTAAAAGTATTAGTGATGGCCAGACAGATCATCACAAGTCAACACTAATGCCCTCGTCATTGATGTAATTATTGATGACAAATTTGACCGTCACTAAAGTTAACCCATTAGTGATGGTTGTCACTAAAGATGATTTTTTGTGGTGGTACACCTTTGTCACTAAAGTACCCATATTAGTGACGATTAAAGGTGGCTGTCACTAAAAAGCACCCATATTAGTGACGACCAGTCTTGGCCATCACTAAAGCCTTTGTCTTAGTGACAAGCACAAATGAACTTATTTGTGACAACATGATCCACCTGTCACTAAAAGTGCAGATTTTAGTGACAATTCTGGCCTTCACAAATGCTATATTTTTTGTGAAAAAATGTTTGGCCGTTACTAAAAGATTATTATTAGGCCATCACATTTAGTGACGGCCAAGAGTGGTTATCACCATTAACCTCCATTTGTGACCGACTTTGCTTGGCTCTCACTAAAGGCGTACATTCAGTGAAGACTATTTTTTAATTTCACTATTGCTACCCCATTTGTGACCAACCTTGTCCGACCCTCACTAAAGGTTATACATTCAATAACGACCACGTGAGGCCATTAGTATTGATACCTCATCTGTGACCTGCCAACCTTGCCAGACCCTCACTAAAGCTCGAACATTTAGTAACGATCAAAGGTGATTGTCACTATTAAAACCCATCTGTGACCGAAATTCTTAGTCTTCACTAAAAGTTGTGCATTTAAAGGTGACCACCATTAGCCATTACTATTGCTTTGTATCTATGACTGATCTTGCCCACCCTTCACTAAAGGTTCTATATTAAGTGATGATCATGTTTGGCCGTTACTATTAATCTGCCATCTATGACCGACTTTGCTCAACCCTCACTAAAGGTTGCACATTCAAAGACCTATCTATGACCAATGCTGCACAACCTTCACTAAAAGTTTCACATTCAGATATGACTACCCCTAGCTATCACTATTGCTCCCGTACCTGTGACCAACCCTCACTAAAGGTTACACGTTCAAAGACCACTTCCATTGACCGTCACTATTTCACCTCCATGTGTGACTGATATTATCTAGCCCTCACTAAAGGTTTCATATTCAGTGGCGGTCGTGTTGTGCCATCACTATTGCTCCCCCATTTGTGACTAACATTTTCTGGCCCTTACTAAAGATTGCACATTTAGCAGCAACTACTTTTAGCCGTCACTATTGTGCCTCTATCTATAACCGACGTTGCACGACTCTTATAAAAGGTTACATATTCAGTAACAACCACATGTGGTCGTCACTATTACCCGCCATCTTTGATGGATTCTATTTGACCATCACTAAAGATTGGAATTAGTGACAACTTTTGACTGGTCATCAATAAATGTGGTCACTAAAAGTACAATTTCTTGTAATGGTGGGAAAAGCTATGATAGTAAATGGTCTATACTTTCTGGAAGCACATGTGTGTGAATATAGTTAGCAAATGGTTGTTAGACCTTATACCATAGTAAATGAGAAGCATTCTCGAGATAATCATATAAATCCCAAATAGTTGTGGCATCTTAGACTAGGTCATATAAGTGAGAGTAAGCTTATGAAGTTGGCTCATCAGGGTCTTATTTGTGATTTGTGTGCTAAACCTGAGCCAACTTGTGAGTTGTGTATTCTCGAAAAAATGACTAAGTCTCCTTTTGTTGGATAAGGGGAAATGGTTACTGAACTATTAAGATTAATACATTCAAATGTATGTGGGCCTATAAATGTTATGGCCTATGGTGGTTATGTCTACTTTGTAATTCAAGACAGAAGTAGAAAACCAAACAGGAAAGAGTATTAAGATTTCTTCAATTAGATTGGAGAGGGGAATACTTAAGTACTGAGTTTATTGATTATCTTAAGTCTTGTGGTATAATTTTATAGTTGACCTCTCCTCATACACCACAGTTGAATGGTGTGGTTGACCCTAGAAATGAGACCCTATTGGACATGGTTTGGTCTATGATAAGTGTGACAACCCGCACACACCTATGGGTGCCACCAGTGAATAATCAACTGAATTACTCACGCAACAAACCAATAATGAAGAGATGGACTATGTTTCAATGAGAAACGCCCTAGGTGAGGACTAAGCTTCGTCATTTTCTTCGCTCTACTCTATGAATCGATCCCAAAACATTAAAAAGAAGCATAGTGGATGGGACCCAAAACCAGAGTGAGCTTCAACTTTCTTCAACTCACCTCACAACAAGCCAAAGGTGATTCAGGCACACAAAACAACATATCACAAATCTACTGAGTATTGGGAATTTACGAAAAATTTCATATCGAACCTTACAGAATCACAATCTTAGCTCACCCAAACCAAAGCCACTTACAAAAAAAAAAAAAAAAAATCTCATAAGCACAACTACACTATGCTAATTACAATAAACTATATATCATCCAGCGCCTATCATCATATACATTCAATATACAAGAATATATACACATGAACATAAGCAACATACAAAGCTCGGGCAACATCGCTAGTTGCCACTCCATCCTCTCGATATCATCCCTGCTTGCATCTGAGCAACATTTACAACACGAGGTAAAACCTCACGAGTCATAATGACTCAATAAGGATGCAAATGAATGTAAACAAGATAATATATGAGATGTAATGACAAGTAAGTATGCATGAATGACGAGGCATTACTGCCCTCCAAACCCACATGTTCGAGGCATTAACCTCCCAAATTACCCCTAGCATGCATCTAGTCTCTCCCATGACCATAGGACTCCATTAGACCACCTATAGAACATGCACAACACGCAACTGCACACAACATATATTGATCAAAGTTTATCTAACATTCGCAAGCCCACCCACCATTACGGCCATCCCTTACCTAGCTCAAAGCTTTCTCTCAGCCATGAGCGAGAACTCTCACTTGAACTCTGAGCTCTTATAGGATCACTGCCTCCTCGGTCAAATCTAGATGCAATCACGCAGAAACCCACAATATTAGAAATTAAGGTAAGGTCTATGTTTTTGCCATACCTCGTAAAAACTCATCCATCAGTAATTTCCAAACAACCCCAACCAAGGGTTTAATCCAACTAATGCTTATACACTATCTCACATAATATAAATAACTCAAAACGAAATAATTAACTTACCTTAACGAATTTAGAGGAGAAATCCGGCCAAACGCCCATAATGGCTCGCCTCTCTAGCTGCCACCTCATGCTCAGATTCCATTTTTGAGCCTCTGACATGCCCATTAAGCCCCAAAATAATTTCCAGAATTCTTCTAAATTTTTTGAATTTTGTTTTGACATTTTCCCCTTATTTTTCTCCTTTTCCAGATTTTTCTATTTTCTTTATTTTTCTTTTTCCTTCTTTTTTCTCTTTCTTCTCCCCTATTCATCTTCTTCCTCCCATCTCCTGCCCATTGCGCACGTGGCCTACACACAGTTGTAGGCCACCGTTAAGTGGCTCTACTATTGCTCGCCAGTGTCGCCATCAACGGTCGCCTCTCATTTTCGCGCAACCACCGGCACCTCCGCCGCACACAACCATCACAATCGGCCTCCCCCACACAACAGCGCGCTGTAGCTCTTGTGTCAGCCATGGCCACCTGCTGCTTCAACCTCTGCCCTAACCACAGCAAGCCAAGCCTCTTCGTGTGCACCACCGTGTTTGCTGGTTCACCGTCGCTGCAAGATGATGTTGTTGCTGCTTTTGGATAGCACCATCATTGGCGCTTCAGTTGCCACCAGTTGCCGCTTCGATGGCTGATCAACCACCATCCACCAACTCCATCTCACGATCGGCCCAAGCTCTCAAGTTCTCTGCCTCGGCCATGTTCTGAGAGAAGAAATGAATTTCAAATTTAATTTAGCTACTCACTATAGCTCACTTGGCCCCCAAGCCACATATATGTATAAATTCCACTTAAGGATTTATTAACTACACTTGCACCCTCCAAGGCCTTAATTCATCAATTACCCTTAAGCCACTCAAAACCTTGATTTATCAAGAATTAATAACCGGCATTTACTTTATAAAGACCGATTTTGTCCCTATGCCTGCACAGGATCTTTATTTCACCTGAAAACGCTTTAGGGTTGCCCCACTCACAAAAACAGACCACCCCTAGGGTCCTCTCGACTTCCCAAATGTCCCTTATGACCATTCAGTACCGTCCACAATTCAAATTTATACAAAAATTATTCCGAAAACTATTCCCACCCTACTTGCTTTCAGCGTCATTAGCCTCATCTCAAGACGCTCACCAATCTCATGCCTTCTTCTTTGGACATCCAACTCCCGGGGTATTCTCTGCCATTGATTCGATAATTTTATTAATTAATTTCTCGAAATTCACTTCTTGGGCTCTCCCGACGACCCAAGGTCCTTTAAAATCACTGAAAATCTTATATTTTCTAACACCATATAATACCAGGTATTACACTAAGCTACACGGATTTGCATATTTCACTGTAGGGATAAGCTATTCTTATTGCGATTGATTTGATAAATCAAGTTTCAACTAAATCTATTTCAACCACTCCATATGAGATATGGGTTGGGAAACCACCGAGTCTTAAGCATGTTAGGATTTGGGGTTGCCCAATGCATGCTAAAACATTGAGAACAAAGAAGTTGGATCCTAAATCTGAGAACAGTTATTTTGTGGGGTATCCTAAAGATAGTTTCGAGCATTATGTCTATCTTCTGACGAGACTTATGCCTTATTACACATGCGAATGAATATACTATTACAAATTAAACTAAATCAATCGAAGCCCTGTAACATTAATTCATTCATTCATACCAAGCCCATGCTCATCCTGAACATACAACTGCTTTCGCTATTATTTCGAAACAATTTTGAAAATGAGTGTATATCGCATATGTCAAATATTACAACCAAGCACCCAAACATGCATATCTAATCCCTCATGTGATGTCCAACGCAAACTACCACACAACCATCAACAACGAAGATATTAAAACAAACTATTTGGCTGTTGTAGTTAGCAAAAATTGACTCTTTGGTGCTTTGGAGTCGATTTCCACCATCTCCGGAAAACCAACTTCTCAAGAGAAAAATTTGACTTTTTGGAATGTAGAGTCCATAATCCCAACACTGTTAAGCTGTTAAATTGCCAACCAAATGCTATATTTGACACATACAACTGCGCATATGCATTAAATACCATGCTGAGGCTTTGATACCACTGACAAAAAACCCATTTTCGGCTGTGAGGGTTAAATTTAAATTTCTTATACACATCAAATGTGCGCAATGGAATCATTAACACTTGTCATACATGCAACATGAGTATTTAAGCAACATGTATATTCATCATATGAATATAACTAAACACATACCTGCAATCCGATGTAGAATTGATATATAAACTATTTCTATAATGAGACTGCTCCACCTCACAATGTGGTGGTCCTAGTTTGTCCACACCTAGTACATTGTCCGGTACCATTCCAGTTTCCTATTCCTGAGCTAGACACAAAGGTCCCCGTATCAGTCGTACTCGTGTCTCAAATTTTCTACTCGTGACCCTAACACATATAAATTTCACAACGACAGAATAATAGAGGAAGTAACAGAAGAAAAAGACGCAAAGAAGTAGTTAATTCTGCTTCTTCAATTCTACAATTTAAACCTGTAGAAATTAGCCATTGCCTACACCCATCCTTTTCCAATTTAATGCCACGTGGCGTTAAATTGGAGTCGTTGGTGGCACCAGAAGTTAACTTTCCTAAACCCAAAAGTTGGCTTTCTCCGCCCTCAATTTGACTTTTGCCACAAGAAAGTCGACTATCTAGGCCAACAAATGAACGTTTGACCCGTTAATCCTTGAGACGTTTTGGGCACATGATGTAGACATCAGACACAACACTATATTATGTGTGACTTTCTAGATTCACTACCAGCTAGAAATCAAATAACACTGAAACTCTTTTCAGTATTAGTCAACCCTTTGACCCATCATCAGAATCTCTCCATTTCTCGATGACAATCCGAGAGTTCCTGAATAGTACCTAACTACGGTTTAAGACAGTATAGGTGGTAGTGAAGTCTCACTTCAAGTAAACTTATTACGACTGAAGATTATCATGTGCTATAATCCTTCTATCACCTAATGTCCTGACTAAGCGAGAGCCATGGAGTGATAAACTCACAAACTTAGTAAATATATGTTTGACCATATCAATTTGACTAGATGAGACCTCATAAAATGCCTTTTCTGATATTCAATCTGCTCTACCTAGGGATTATCCCGTCATACTAATAGTAGATCACATAGAACGTTCACTCTATCAATTATAGACGATGGTAAAAGATCATATCCCCAACACCTGTCTCCATATACCAATAATATGGAACCACATAGATGGACCTCTCCACCTCCCAATATCTAGTTCGGCTCATTAGCAAATCTTGCACACCAATATATAAAACAACTGTATTGGTTCAAGTCTAAGGATCAGCACACCATCGCAACCTGACGACAAGATCATTTATCCACCATACCATGTGGTTTATCATCGGTGTCAGATTCGGCTAGTTGTTCCCTAATAACCAACCATAGGTCTACAAATGACATCTCATGTCACATGGCTTGTGACACACAATCCTCCCATTAGTATCTCCATACCGAATAAGGTAGTAACCTTTATGCTAGTCCATATTTGACTAATCGGAGTTCTCATCTAAAGAATCTTAGGACTATGAATAGTTTAAGAAATCCTATTATCTGAGAATCATGACACACAGTCTTTAATCCTTGAGAATAGGATTCCCAAATAGAAAATCTAAGGACTCATTCATGTGTTAAATTGAAAAGCTCATGAATGAAGAAGTCTTTCCTTTTATTAATATACACAAAGATACAATAAATGTGACTAGTTACATGCCCATTAGATGTTATCCAAATCTAATATTAGGGCACATAACACTAACACCTTTCTCACTCATGTGACTAAGCCTCTTATGCCATAACTCAACAGCACCATCATTCTCCATTACATTCACAATGCCTCTGGAAATTTTAGCTTACATCACATATAAAGACAATGATTTATTACCTCTAGCCACAACCATGGAACCTTTTGTAAGCTTCCATTAACCATCACTAAATGTACTGTAGAGACCCTCATTGTCAAGTCTCCTAGCTGAAATCAAGTTCAAACAAATATATAAAACATGCTTAACACCCTTAAGCACAAGTCTAGTACCATTATTAGTTTCTAAGCAAACATATCCCATGCCAACAGCACTAGCCATATCATCGTTACCCGTCTTAACAGAACCAAAATTACTTGAGGTATATGTATCAAAGAATTCTAGCCTACATGTAGTATGAATAAAGGCTCCACTATCAATGACCCAACTACTCTCGTGACAAGTAAGATTCACAACATTTTCTTCAAGAACAACAAGAAAATATTCGATAGGGTTGCAACTCATTCCTCATTATCTCCTTAATTCTTTCCTTTTCCATTTTTGTCATCTCTCTTCATCTTCCAACAGCTCTTCTTAATGTGCTCCTCTTTATGGCAATAATGGCATTTTACATTTGCAAACTTGTCTAATTTGCCTCGACTCTTATTGTTACTCCTTTTCAAATCACGACTCAAACTCTTCCCTTTGACTCAATAACTACAATATCAAATTGCGAGGAACTAGCTTGTGACTTTTTTCTCATTTCCTTATTTAGAACACTACTCTGTGCTAAGTGCATGGAGATAACACCATTTGGAAAGGAGTTAGAAAGTGACATTCTAAATGTCTCCCAAGAATTTGATAATGTACTAAGAAGCCATAGACCCTGAATCTCATCATCAAATTTGATTCCCATACCAGACAACTGATTGTACAATCCCTGAAATGCATTCAAGTGATCTGACATCAGAATCCCTTCTTCATATTTCAAATCAATCATCTTCGTGATCAAGAATAACTTGTGATTTCCAATCTTTCGAGCATACAATTGCTTTAGCTTCAACCACAAAGAACGAGCATGAGTTTTACCACTAACATTGTTCAGTACATTATCATCCACCCATTACATAATCAACCTACACACTTGGAGATGTAGCAAAGTCCATTTAGCGTTAGATTTTTCAACGAGTTTCTCTTCGGCAAGCATAGGTAAATAGTAATCTTTCACATATAGAAGATCCCCCATCTTACCTTTCCATAGATGATAAGTTTTACCATTCAAACTGATAATTCGATTAGTATTTGTTTCCATAATTTAACACAAACAAACAAAAAACCTGAACCAATGCTCTGATACCACTTTGTTGGGATCAATATAACCAATCCCTAACTTGTGAAGAACCAAAGAAACCAGCCAAGTTCCAAGTGCAATCAAAAAAATAAAGGAGATAACCAATTTACGTGAAAAACCCCCTTAATGTGAGGAGTAAAAACCACAAGACTAAAGTCCACCAAAAAAATTTCACTAATATCACCAAATCTTGGTTACAAAATCATGTCAACAATCATAAGAGGCAAGAGACAAAACACAGAATCAAACTTATCTCAAATTAATGAAATAACAAAGGAGTTAAGGAAGAACAAGCTGAACCATATGGCAGTATGAAAACGACTAGATTCCTAAGGATCCAAGCCTCCAAACTAGATCTCGACCAAAAACATCCTAGAACCACAATTCTAGAATGCACCCTCCAAATTTGAGCTCAATAAAACCACACAATACTGTCTGATCTTCTGTTTGATCACAACTGCGAAGGCAGGAACTAAAATCTAAATTCTCCAAGAACTCTTCCATTTTTCTTCATGTTTCATCTCTCTTTTATCCACAACTTTTACAACCTAAGAGGCACATTAACCCTAATCTCATTAAGGGGTATTTTAGTCCCATGAGATAAAAATATTAGTTACAGAAATCAGGCCATCCTTTTTGGAATACCCGACCATTATAAGGCCATCATTTTAGGAATACCCAACCATTACTGAGCCATCCTGTTGTGCCATAGATTTTTCAAAAACATCCACTTGGAGATGTTTTTAACGAATAAATACAAGTTGACATACCTTTAATAAATAAATACAAGTGGACATATTTTTTCTAAGAAATAAATCATGAATAAAAAGTAAGAGAATAATTAATAATGTTAATAATGTAAATAATCATGGTTTTGAGGGAAAAATTGTCCAAGGGAAAAAGTGGCACATTTCCTCATAAATAGCACAGTAAAATTAACAGTAATGGATTTTGGCACGATTCCTAAGATCAGGTCTTGCTGCAAGCACATTTTCTTACGATAAAGAGGTAGCTCGTGGCAAGCACATTTCCTTGTGGCACAATGGGTCTTGCGGCAAAGAGGAACCTTGCAGCAAGCACATTTCCTTGTGGGCACAATTGGGTCTTGCGGCAAACACATTTCCTTACGGCAAAGAGGGACCTTGTGGCATAATGGGTCTTGAAGCACAATGGGTCTTGCAGTAAGCACATTTTTGTTGTTGTACTTTTGTATATCAGTTTTAATCATGAAAAACATTTATTGGTTTAATCCATAAGTCATGAGTTAAGTGTATGATTTTCAACATATATCAATTTCAATATCAAGTATTATTTTGTGAAAATGAAAACCAAATGAATTTCAAAACCCTGTTTTTTCTAAATCTAGAAGGTTAGCACCTTATAAGGAGACAAATAAGAAAATGTTTTCTTTTTAGAAAACTATCTCCTGGTATTTTGATAGCTAACATTTATTGGTGATAAAATAATTTTTAATGAATTTTTTAAGAAATAGAAAGTATGTATTTTAGAGGTGGTAACATTGCTAAATCTTGAGTTTATACAAAAACCCAAATTCTACTTTCTTATTGTTATAGATTTTGAGTTTTTAGATATTTTTATTGAATCCAAATAGGGGGTACTTTGTTATTTACATTTATGTATTAAAGTAAATGGAAGGTAAAATATAAATAAAAGAAAATATGGATGTTGTAATGTATACATGCTGTGGATTGTGCTTTCAAGTATATCCTTCTGAGAATTTGTCATGCTTCTGTGCATGTTTCGAAACCCCTTTGAAAAGGTTTTCAATGTTTTGTAAGTATTCTATTTTGAAACATTTTTATAATGCATATGTTTTCAAACCAAGTTTTGAACTATGTTTTAAAACCTATATGTCATATTTCGACACCTATGTCTGTGTCAGCAAAGCATTTTAAAAATTCCGAGATGCATTTGTTTTGAATCAAGTTTTTGAAGTATGTTTTGAAACCTCTGACATTCTGTCAGCAAAATTATTCAAAACCGAGATGCATGGGTGCTGCACTTTTGTCTTTATCAAAATGTTTTGCAATCCTTTGATTAATGCATTTTCCATGCTATGAGATTCAAATTCAAATTTGAATGTGAGTACTTTTAATTAATCATAGTGGGCATAAGACCTTGACTCCCACTCAATGATGTCTCTAAGTCTAAGTCCAACTAGAAAGGTTGTATGTTTCGAAACATGAGGAGTATGTTTCAAAACCTAACTGTAAAATTATAATGTTTCGAAACCTACTTTTCTGTCTTGTCTCTAACAGCTTTAAAATGGCTAGATTTCTATCTCTTGATATAAATAGCAAGTGCTTGAAGATAAGAAGAAGTGACAACATGAGAACACACACTAGAGACACATGCACAAGCACAAGTGTTGATCAAATCATTTATTCAAGCTCTCAAAGAAGATTCTCTACAAATCCTATTCTAGTGCATTGTGAGTGAAAAGGAGAAGCAAGCGAAAACTGAAGTTTCATCTTGTCCAACTCTCCTCACCTCAAGTTAAGAGGTTTGTCCAGCCATTGGTAAGATATTTATTGCTATACATTCTATTGGGCTATAAAGATAAAATTCTATTTATCTTGTTAATGTTGTAAGGTTTGAGTTTAGCATTAAAACTCATTGTGGTGTAAGGTTTGAGTTGAGTCTAAAACTCACTTGGTGAAAGATTTGAGTTGAGCCATAAAAACTCATTGTATAAGGTTTTAGGGTGAACATTGGTAAAACCCTTGTTGTAGTTGATCACTAGTAAAAGTGATTGGGATTGAAAAATCCTTTAAGTAGGTAAGCTTGAAGGTAGTGGACTAGGCGGGGTGCCTAACCACTATATATCTTGTGTGCAATTGTTCTTTCGCTTTTGTTAATCATTATTACCTATTGCTCATGCTTTCAAAAGAAGTGTTTTCAAAGATTAAAACAAAGTTTGATTGAGCTTAAACATACATATTCTTATAAGCATATATTTGATCTCAAACACCTTTGGTATACTCTTAATTATATAAATCATCTTTTTCAAATATCATTATTTTGAAATACAAGCTAAAAGATTTCAACTCAAGCAAAACAGTAAAGTAGATTTCGAAACATACATTTCATATTTCGAAACCTAGTATTCTGCCATCAATTAAAGTTTTAAATTATCAAAATTTATACAAATCCCAATTCACCCCCCTTCTTGGAATATATTTTCCAAAACCAACAATTTTCTTGCTACAAAAGGGACCTCGCGACAAGCACATTTCTTTGTGACACAATGGGTCTTGCAACAAACACATTTCCTTGTGGCAAAGAGGGACCTTGTGCCATAATGGACCTCGCAACAAAAAGGGACCTCACGGCAACCACATTTCCTTGTGGCACAATGGGTCTTGCGACAAGAACATTTCCTTGCGGCAAGGAGGGACCTCTCAGCAAGAACATTTTCTTGTGGCACAATTGGGTCTTGTGGAAAACACATTTCCTCACGATAAAGAACCTTATGGCACAATGGGTCTTGCAGCAAGCACATTTTCTTGCGACAAAGAGGCACCTCACAACAATCACATTTCCTTGCAGCATAATGGGTCTTGCGGCAACATATTTCCTTGTAGCAAAAAGGGACCTTGCTACACAATGGACCTCGCGGTAAGTACATTTCCTTACGACAAAGAGGGACCTTGTGGCAAGCACATTTCCTTGTGCTAAAAAGGGACCTTGCAGTACAATGGGTCTTGCGACAAGCACATTTTCCCTTGCGAAAAGGCATTCTTGTGTGGCACTCACAACCTAGCGGCATGATCTCACGGCACTCATATCCTAGTAGTATTCACACTTCCTTTAAGGCACCTTCACTCTTTCTTGCCGCTACATCCTCTCAGCAATCTGGTGGTTCCTCTCAGCAAGCTTGTGCCGCTACATTTCTCTTAGTAACCCAAACCGGGTTAAGTCAGTCCACTTTCTTGCAGCACTCTGCTTCTCTTAGGGTAACTAGGTCGGCCCCCTTCCTTGTGGCACTATGCAGGTCCACTTCCTTGTGGCAATTGGGTCATTCCTTGTGGCACTCTGCTTCTCTCATGGCAACTAGGTCGGCCTACATCCTTCAGGCAATCGGGTCGACCAGTTTCCTTATGGCACTTTTCTACGCTCTCAGGAACCAAATCAGGTCATCCCATTTTCCCTCGGCAATCTCTTCCTCCAAGCAACAAACCCACAAGCCATACATGGCATGCTGGAAGTTCTCCCCACAGCATGCTCTTTTTTGCATGGCGTCTTCTCTCATGGTCTACGTGCCACCTGCAGGCCCACACGCTTCCGCCACAAACATAACGTATGGTCGCGCACTTGCACGCCACTTGGTGCCCCCAAAAGTGTCCATATGGCAATGCTAAAAAATAATCCTAGCACTACAGTCCCCCAGGTTCGATCCCTCACCACCAGCCACGCAAGTAGCTATGCGCATGTCCGAGACCACTCCACCTGCATGCATCCTCAATAATACATGCGCATAAGTTAATTTTATAATAAAACGCCTCTAAGTTTTTGGAATTACACTTAAACCTCAAAACCTCCTAAAAGCTATCAATCACCTCCCCACTCTCATGTTTGAACCTGCATGCAAATCCTAGAAATGTAGGCCCACTAGGCTAAGCAACGTGCTTGCCTCAAGCCTCTCCCCTTTTAAATTAGGCTGCACAGGAAAACCCCATACCTTATGTAGTGTTTTATAATCTTTAATGGGGAATAATCCCTCTCGAAAGTGGCATGCTAAATTCAGAATAATAAGAAGCACCCGAAGGCATCCTCTGACAACCCAGAATTGTACCCGAACTTAGAGGCTAAGAACCTACTTCGGCAGTTTGCCATAAGGACCACCTTCTCCTAGAGGACTCCCTAGGCTATTCAGTCCTCCAAGGGGGATTCCTCTTAAGCCCATCCGAGTTAGACTAGGGACCAAAGTCCTTACACTCATTGTGTGCACATTCTCCCTTGACACTTGGTAAAAAGAAATACAGACAGTCACTCTCTCGTCGAGAAAGGTATATCTTTATATTAATTAATCACATCATTTATTTATTGCAATTATTTTCCTACTGACTTAACCATCAAAGGGCATATGACAGTGAGGAATTCTCGCATGCCTTCTAACTTGTTCTTGTGAGCACAGTTATAGCCCTAACACACAAAAGGCTACTTCGGGATGGATTAATTAATCTGCTACCAAAAATACTCCCGAGATTTATTCAAAACCTCCAACCGAATAATCGGAGACCAAAGTTACTCGATGTACATTTTCACAAGTTGATACTTGCCAACTCTTCACCTTGCTCTGTCGCGGTTCTAGTGTTCTTGCATCATAAATTTTAATTGTTTTATTTTTTGCCACAACACATCCTTTTAGGAATACCCAACCATTATTGGGTCGTCCTCCAGCTAGAAAGGAAGCCCAACCCAATAATGACTTCAACTACTATATTAAATGAGAAGGGCCACAAAGACTATAAGTAAGAGTCCATTTGAAGTTCAAGACAAGTTGAAGAAATTGAGCTTTCAAGTTTACAACATTCTATACTCTCAAGCTTTTTGTGCTTCATTGTTTCACACTATCATTTTACTTCAAAGTCTATTGTTCAGATTTGTAAAAATTTCTTCAAGCTTTGTTTTAGATAGACTTCAAAGAGAGTGGTGTGAGATTCAATTATCTTGTTATTTCTCTTTAATTGTATTTTTTCTAGCAGGTATTGCTAGAAGAACTAGTAAGGGTTGCTAGTTGGTTAATATAGTAAAGTTTGAAATCTCTAACTGAGAGGCTAGAGTAGTGAATGTAAGTTGAATTGAGATGAAACACTCTAAAATCTTGTGTCATTTTGCTTCCTTTGATTTCCATCTTTTTAACATTATCTCATTGCTTTCATATTTCTCTTTGAAAACTTCTACAAATATTTGAAAAATAAAAACACCCAATTCACCCCCTTCGGGGTGTGGTGCCATTAGTCTACAACCTAATTGTGTCGAGCTCAAGCCTGAGTTTGGCTCATCAACCTTTTGATGAGTTGGGCTCGAGTTGAGTTTGAGCCTAGAAACTAGCTTGTTTAGCCAAGCCTAATCTTAGTGAATTGCAACCCTATGGTAAGCCCATAAATTCATTTTGAACTCTACTACCCAAATGTTGGGGATCTCAAAAAGAGCTAAAAACTCTCATTATTGCACCTTGTCAAGCCACCATGTCTTGATTCCCATAATTGGATGCTTTCCTCAATCAACCAACTCAAGATGACCACTACAATTATATCACATCATTGTTGCAAATAGATTGAAGGTTCTACAAGAAAGAAAAAATTGAAGGTTAAAGATGATAAAAATGTGAAGAAAACTAATGCAAAAAAGTGTCCAAGTGAAAGGGTAATTGACTATATATATATAGTCACATGGAATGACCATAGTAAAGGAAATCATGACAATGACAACACATGATGGAAACAACAAACACATGTTACATTAAGGATGGGATGTGGAGTAGACAGGCCTATGACTAAGCTCGCCCATTCTTTTTGCAATAAATGTTGAGTGGTAAAATGGACTTGCAACCATTGCATAACCTTTTGAACTTCCTTGGTTTGAGAACTTCCTAACTAGGAAATGGGAGGACTTGCTGCCCCCGAAGTTTACATGCATGACATGTGTTCATTTACCAAGGTGTGCCTCATTAACCACACAAGTCATGCTCAAACCTTTGTTCACCACATGGGACATGCTCAACCTCATTCACTACTAACGCCTACCTTAGCCTCACTTCCTACTGGGCTAGCCTTACCCTTACTAACCTAATAACCCAGGCTTGAACTTAGTTACATGTGCCAAGCTCGACCTTAAGAACTTTGGGCTAGTTGATGTTGTTTTGCCTTTGATGATGTTTTGATGATGAAAAACTTTGTATTTGACATTTGAAAATGAATTACATTTGGAAATGGAAAATGATCAATTCAATCAATGTCAAATGATATATGCTTTCAATGCTTAATAAAATCTTTTATATTTATTTATTTTGAAATCAATTTTGGTATTTATTTAGATATCAAATATGTTAAGAGTGTTAAAATATTTTTCATATCATGAACACTCTATTTGAAGCCAAAATTGTCGACCATGTTAGTGGAACTATCCACCATTTTATGCCTTTGTATTTTGGGCTATTTTAAAGATAAAAACATTTTGACTTGATGTCTCTAAAATGTCGACCAATTTAAGCCTAAGAGCTAAAACAGTCGACAATCCTTAAGAACCATCGACAAACATTTTTCAAGTTCATGGTTGTTTGATTCTAAGTTCAAAAAATAGTCAACAATGATTCGACACTTGTTGTCAAAACAGTCGACCATTTTTATACAAATGTAGACCATTTCCCAAAACCATTGTGTGCTTCAAATTTCTATAAGTAAATTGTAGATCGGTTTAGTAAAACTATCAACCATTTCTTCTCTAACATTATTTAACGACTAGTTTTTGCAAGCTATAAAATGTCTCCAATGGCTCTTAAAGGCTAGTTTGTTCGAGAGATGCCTATAAATAATAGCCCAATGATGCGCTAGAGAGGCTAATGGATGGAAATGAAATAATTAAAGCCTACAATAATTAAGTATCTTCTCACTAGTGCTTCATTTTTCTCTCAAAAGGCTATAAATATCATTTGTATTATTTTGTTTTACCCTTTGTATCTTTAATTGAGAGACATCGTAACTAAAAGTGTCAACTCTCAGATCTTCTCTTTGTATTTATTGTTGTAATTCCTAATAGTTGTGCTAGAGGGCTTGTGTATAAATAAGAGATTGTGATTCTTAACGGTTTATGCTAGAGATCTTACTTGGTAAAGAAGAAGGATTTTGTGGATTGTGAAATCTCCAATAGAGAGCTAGAATAGTGGAGTAGGTTGGGTTTAGTTGAATTACTCTAAAATTTCTTGAGTCTCTAGCATATTTTGGTTGTTTTTTTGGTTTATATTTCACTGTTTTCATACTTGTATTGAAAACCTCCACAAGATTTTTTAAAATTTATACACTCAATTCACCCCCTCTTGGGTGTGCAGTGCCACACTTGTGCAAAGTTAACAATTGGGGCTCCAAATCTTAAACTATAAAGGGTCTAACCAAGTCCCAAGATTAGGTGATCTTGTTAAGGATTTGCAAACCCACAAGGATTCTCATGATAATCCAAGTAGGTAATAAAAGTGATATCAATCAAGATTCTCTCCTACAATTTAGGGAAAAGCCAAATTTCTTTCAAGATTCATCCTTATAATCTTGAAACTAATATCTTCTCTTAGAAATTGGGAGGGCAATAGAAATGAACTCTCCTTCGTGGTATGTAGTCTTATTCTTAGCTCTTCCATACACCTTGCCTTTGCTCAAGAGATTGTAATTATTTTGGTAGTGCAATAGAGATTGTAATTCTTTTGGTAGTGCAAATCTTGCTAGAGATGCATAGCGGTTGAATGTCAAAATTATATAGTTTTTAAGAATTTGTATCATGTCTACTTGCATTTTCTTTAATAAAATGTTTTTACATGTTCAATACAAAAACTAAAAGTAAACAACTAAACAACACATGCAAGCCATTACAAAGATTTATATCATATATCATGATGCCATGCAGGGGTGAATCCAAGGGAGGAGTAGGTGGGCAAATGGTTGCGTGGGGTGGACATCTTGGTTGAGGCAACGGAGGCTAGCACGGGCATCGTTCTTCCTATATATCTTGATGTCTAGGCGGCTAAGGCTAGCACGGGCTAAAACCCAGTCCAATTCGCCCCCCCTCCTCGAATCTGCCCCTGATGCAATGCAAACTTAGATCCAAGCAAATCCCAACCAGAAAGCCTCTAACCAAATTAATCTTCTACTTTATTAATAGATATATATTCTTAAGAGAATAGTTTACTCTTAATCTAGATTGAACAGAAATAGAAACAAAAACCGTTTCTAAAAAAGTAGAAAACAGAACAAAAATGGAGAAATGACATTTTTGTAAAAAAGTAGAAAATAAAAACATGGGATAAAATGTAAATTAAAAAATATAATTTTTTTATAAATATAATTTTTAATATAAAAATTATAAAAAATAATTCAAACATAATACGAATAAAGATATACAATAAATATAAGTTTCATAATATATTCAAACAAACAACTTCTATCTTAATGATAACTATGTAGATCTTATAATTTTCACCGTTACCTTTTAAAGTAAACCTTTGTCGCCCTCTTTTACCCTTCCCCCCTGTTTTTTCCTTCTGGGTTTCTCAACTACCAAATAAAACAAAAATGCATGTAAGCTATAGCCTATATGCAAAACAAACCACCTTAATTCTTCTGTCTCTTCTTCTTCTTCTTCGATTTATATTTCATATATATATGTAACGACTCGTTAGTGGATCCGAGTGATTTACATTTTTGAATTAGATATATATATATATATATATTATTAGAGTAATGTTTCAATGAATTATATCTGATATTTTTAGTTGATGAGCAATGGAAGGGAAAAGTCAAAGGTTTGACTTAAATGGTAGTGGGACCCGCAATGGCTTAAGGTATGTGTAGAAATGTTGTATGGTGTTGATCTAATGTTTAAGTTATTATTTAAACATATGAAATTCTCATTTAAGTGTTTTGGCACCAAGGATATTTAAGTAATTGTGTGTGGGGGTGTGTATATATATATATATAAGGGGAAGGGTTCATTCTTGCATGAGAAGAAGAAGTTAGAAGGCAAAGGAAGGGGAGAAAAAAGGTGGCCGATCGGGAGAGGGGGAGGACCAAGGTAGGGTTTCTTCTCCTTCCTTCCTTGTGTGTATTTGATTTTCAAAGGGATTA
The DNA here is from genome assembly GCA_036245055.1 of Diospyros kaki. NCBI lineage: Eukaryota > Viridiplantae > Streptophyta > Magnoliopsida > Ericales > Ebenaceae > Diospyros > Diospyros kaki. The sequence goes on along the minus strand of BSEG01000003.1, from coordinate 24,181,080 downwards.
AGAGGTTAATGATCACCTCATCTTCTTCCCCTTTCTTTCTTTCTTGCTAGTTTGCTTGTTGAAAGTGTGAAGTAAAGGGTTGTGGAAAAGCATCTTCTCAAGAAGGATCATCAAGAGAGGTTTCTAAGACAAGTTCTAGTTCCCCTTATCTCTCTTGTAAGCTTTAGCTTTGATGTTTGGGGATTTAAGTATGAAAATTCTAGGTTTTCCTAAAGTATGGTTGTGTTGAAAGGTTATGTAGAAACCTTTGTAAATCTCATTTCTTGTTGGTCTCTTTTGAGTTTCAAAGTAGGGTTAGTTTCACCCTACAATCCTAAAAAGAATGGTACTTTGGGGTTAGGGAGTTGATGGTATGAGTTTGTTTTCATTTTTCATGCATTTGGTAGGTTTCGGGAGGGGTTTTTGGCTGCTGTCAGTCGACAGTTTGGGAGGAAACTGTCGATCACTTGCAGCATCTGTCGACAATTTTTGTCAGGCAGTCGACCGTTTTTGCCTTGTGACAAGTTGCGCGTACTCTACTGTTTTGAGCATAAATTTTAGTAAAAAATTCTTATTTGAGATCCGTTTGTTGTGTTGTAAACTAAACTCGATAGGATTTGTTTTGATATAAGACTTGGATTATTTGGAGAAGTATGGAGCCTGTAGATGGCCCATGAATTACCACCTTGAAATCTAGACTTTTGTTTCAATCTGATAGCACTCCGATTTTTGGGGCATAACTTCCTATGGTATTATCCAAATTTAAATCCGTTTTTTTTTTTCCCATAAACTAGACTTATTAATATTTTTTTTGGTATATATCATTTGATTATGTTTTGAAGTCATGGTAACCCTGTCAATCTTAGCCTAGAATATGGAGTTCTTCCATTTTAAGCGATCTGCCTTGATCTGATTTTTGGGAGATAAATAACTTACTTTGGTGTATGATTGGAGTATGATGAGAAAAATTTATAGAATAAATGATTATGCTTCTAGATATAATTTCTGGAGAGGTTAGAAGGGTTTTCTTGAGCATTATTGATGCATTTTGTATTCACTAGCCAAGTAGGATTGGGTCGTATAACGTTACAAGTTGGGACGTAGCACTTGTGGGTATGTACTAGTAATGTGGGAATACTTGTCTTGGGAGTTGCTCGTGGACATGAGAGCAGGTGTGAAGGTGAAGTATGCACCATGAGTCAAGTTATAGTTTTAGGAAAAGATATGGAGTGCAGTATGAGTCCATGCGCATGCGACGACTATGGGGGTGTACATATGGGTTAACCTCCCTTCTTGGCTAGAGCACTGCGACAGTGAGGCCACTACATACTTGGCATGTGGTATCGTTGGCAGGTGCCGGCTTATTGGGAGTGAGTCAAGAGCGGACCGAGAGTGCGCTGCTATGATGAGGCCATTGCATACTTGGCTTGTGGTAGATGTATGTGCCGGTGCCGTAGAGCTGAGTTGGTTGAGGGCACCACCATGATGAGACCACTACATACCTAGTATGTGGTATCATAGTTGGGTGCTTGATAGCAAGGGACTGAGGAGTGGACTAAGGGCACTGCTATGATGAGGCCACTACATACTCAACATGTGGTATCATAGGCATGTGCTAGTGCCACCGAGTTGAGAGCGGGCTGAGGGCACCATTATGGTAAGGCCACCACATACTTGGCATGTCGAACCATAGATGTGAGCTAGCATCGCAGAATGGATTGGAATTTATAGGCCCATAATAGGGTGCCTTGTGGCATGAATTAATATTATGTTACGGTGAGATAGTGAGTGTGTTGCTTATAGCATTTTGTGAGTTCTGGAGATTATGTGGTAGTAGGGTCACCGGACTGTACCTTGATTATGGTGGGAGCTAGATAGTTGAGTGGACTACAATAATTTTTGTTATACCTTTCCTGCGGGGCTTCCTGTTTCTATTTTGTCAGTAGTATTCTATAATATGATTCTACCATGTATTGTCTGTTATTATCTCATTAGTCTCCATTGTGATATATCCCATGCTGTATTTCGTTGTGTTATACTTGTTGAGCCTTGCGGCTTATTCTTTCTCTTTGCATCATTCCAGGTACAGGTAAAACGAAAGATGAGGAGAATCCTAGTGGGGCATGATCTATTGGGTTAGATGTGTATAGAGCTCACTCGAACAAAAGGTCTTGGGGACATGATTGGTTTGTGTCGTGCCAATGGCTATATTTTTTGTTATTTGGGCTTGTTGTATCTCCTTTGGGACAACCTAATGGAATGTAAACGATTATGTTTATTTTGTTCTGTATGAAAAAAAGTGAAATCATTACTACTTGTTGTTAATGGTATGAGTAACCTTGGTTGAGTAACACTCTAGTCCCATCTTGTGTTAACTTTCCCTCGAAATTTCTTTGCTAGCGGGACTTCCAAAAGCGGGCCCTCACAGTTTGGTAACAGAGCCTTTCTATTGGACCTCTGGGTCATTACAATATATGTGTGTGTGTGTGTCTGTGTGTGCGCTAATTGTAGATACATACATATATATATATATATATAAAGAGTACTACTACTGGAAGAAGCAGGGCTGACTCAAGGCATAGGCCACTAAGGCCTATGCCTAGGGTCCAAAAAAATGGGGGGACCACAAGCCAGCTTTAGGAGGCCACCGAAGTTTTCATTCCATGGCTCTTTTCTAAAATATCTTTACAACGTAATGACACAGCATATTATGAAAGTTTATAATTTTCTTCTTTTCTATATCAATTTTCTTTTGCAAAAGGAAATGATTTTAGTAAAAGATATTTTCAGTTCACATTATCAATCAGAAATAGTATTTGATTTTTGAAAATTTATGGGTTTTAGATTTTTTAAGAGATAAAAATTTTAGATACTTTTCTACAATTCATTACATTTGAAATTTACCAAAAAGAAAAAATATGATAGAAAATGACTAATATGTTCAAAAGAATTAGATAAAATATTTTGTTATTGTTGTAAATTATTTAGTTTGAAATAAAATACAAGTTAATTAGCAAATGAAAGATATAGAAATTGAAAAAATCTTAGTGTCAAACTTAAAAGTCACAGATCAAGTAATGAACATGCTATAAATATGAACAATTGGATTGATACTGAGATGAGATTACTTAAAAAGAAAATAATTGATCAATATTTACAAGAGAAAATAAATAAAGAGAAAGAGTATTGGAATATTGTACTAATAAGAATTATTGTTACTGTAAAAAATCTTTCAAAAAATAATTTGGCATTTCGTGATACAAATGAGAAGATTTATCAAGATAATAACGAAATTTTTTTGATTTTAATTAAAATGATTGTTGAGTTTGATCCAATAATGCAAGAACACCTTAAACGCATTTAAAACGAAGAAATTCATAGCCATTACCTTGGTCATAATATATAAAATGAGTTAATAAATATTTTAGCATTAGAAATAAGAAATATTACTATTACAAAAAATCAAAGAATCAAAATATTTTTCAGTTATACTTTATTGTACCCCAGACACAAGCCATGAAGAACAAATGTCTTTTATATTATGATATGTAGATATTTCAGCAAGTCTGATAAAAATAGAAGAGTATTTCATAGATTTTTTAAAAGTGGGTGATAACTCTGATCAAGGTATTTTTAATGTGCTCATAAGTAAAATAAAAAAAAATTAAACTTAATATAAATAATGTGTGAGGGCAAGGATATAACAATGGATCTGATATAAAAGATAAACAATAAGGCGTATAAAAAATATTATTAGATATAAATTCTAGAACGTTTTATATAGCATATGGTTGTCACAATCTTAATTTAGTTTTTTGTGATATGGCTAATGTTGACATTCGAAATTCATCGACTGTGATTCATTGGCCCGCAATAAGAGAATAAATATAAGTGCAAAAAAAAAAAATAGAACAAATAACAAGTTGGACACATGAAGATTTTACGTGGTTCGACTGGAATAATGCCTAGTCCACAACTGTTCTCTAATCATTCCGACAGAGTAATGATATCTGATTCACCATGCCCATACAATGATTTTTTTACCCCTATTTATAGTGTGGGGTGTTTACAATTTCCATAAAATCCAAAATAGAAAGATAATATCATAAAAATAATATTTCCTTATCAGCTCCATAAAATCAGGAATACATTCCACATTATCAAGGATCTAGTTTGCTTTAGATTAAGAAGATTGACTTTTCCTTTAACCGCTTCCAATAAATTTGCCTTCTTTTCGTGACGCGAGCTGAGTAGCCCAGTGGGTTGTCTCGCAACTTGAGACTTCCCGCGATCTGACCAATCGGAGCGACCTACGACCTCGCCATGATGTCTTCAAGACTTACTGGGCTTTGGAGAGATTGGACTGATCCATTGAACTGTCTTCAGCCCATAAAAGGGTGGTCTAGAAAATATCCGTAACAACTAATTTATGTGTTGATGCTATGACATTATCATGCTATATGTATACCATGGGTTACACAATGCATCATAAATAACAAAAATACCCCTCGCACCTCACCGCCTAGGCTCACCACGCCTCACTACCTCGTGCTGCCTCACCGCCTTAGGTAAGGATGTTTTAGTCACACGCCTTATCGCTTCACTTCATCACCTTGGATGAGAAGTATTTTGAACATTTTAGCTACATTATATAGATCATGGTGTAACCCATGGAGTACCAATAACATTTTCCTTTTTAGAGTTATCCAATGCATATATTCATTATTTTTTTCTTCTACAAAAAGATGAAAACTTTTATAAGATCATGTTTTTAATTTGACACTTAAGCCATTATTTAAATTTTAAAATTTTTTTAAAACATGATATGCTCTCTAATATTGATGGTTTAGATTTATTTTCATAATTAAAAATTTTAAAAAAATTTACAACCTTAGAAATGAAAACACCACTTGCAATACTAAATTTTGTAAAAAAATAAATAAATAAATTATTTTTCAAATGCATGAATAGTTTATAAAATATTATTAACCATTCATATTACTGTATTTTTAGCAGAAATAATTTTTTAAATTAAAATTAATAAATTTTTATTTACATTCAATTATGTCACAAGAAAAATTAAATAATTTATCTATATCGTCAATTGAAAAATATTTACTTTATAAACTAGAATACAAAAATTTAATTAGTAATTTTATATCTCAAAAAATAAAAAAAATAATAATTTTATTATTTTTTAAAAGATCACCAAACTAATTCTAGCCTAGGGCCCAATAACCCTTAAGGCCCTGGGAAGAAAAGTGGCCAAATCCCGGCTTTCGGAAACTGGGAACACGCCAACGATCTGCCCATCACCCAGTACTTCGAGTGCGCCAGGCAGGCTGGCTTGCAGCTCCGGCCCGCCCCGCCCCGCCCCTGATCTCCACGCCAAGCCTTCCCTAAAGGCCATTAATTATTAATTCATATCGGAATCTCTTTCTCAGATATAATGTAGGAATACTAATTCCGCCCCGATTTGCCGTTAATTTGATTTCTTTTCTTTTTTTTTTTTTTTTATGTTGCAGACAAGCGGCGGCGGCGACAAGTGGAATTAAGTGAGGAAGAAGGTGGTGGTGGTCGGGCCTGACTACGTGACGTCACCGCCAAGCAAGCAGCTTTTTGAGCACCGCCCGAAGGACAACGTCGTCCGGGTCAAAATCGCCAGCAGCGTCAGGTCACCGCCACCGCCACCGCCACTCTGGTCAAACCCGTCGACAAAGATCTTTACAAAATTCCGCCGAAGCTCCTCCGCGCTTCCAAGCGGGTCAGCCCACCTCATTCACCCCCTCCTAACCTCTGATGCACGGGACGGAGCAGCAAGCCGGGCTGCCAGAAACGCCTTTCTCATAATTTTCTATAATTTTTCTGTAATTTGTAAAATATTTTCGAAACATTTTATAAATTATAGAAATGACTTAAAAGAGGGTTCGGACCCTTTTTACCATTTTGGAAATGAAAAATGATTCAGAAATATCAAAACGAGATCTTTGAACCATTTCCCTACATCAGACCTCTTAATTAGGAAGATGAATGAACCCATTTGTGCGTTAGTTTTCATTGTTTTTTGTCAAAATTTTATACATAATAATAATCATAGGAATTTCAAGTTAATTATACACCAAAAGCAATCATTAATATTACTAATACCTTATTATTGTAGCAATTGGGAGATGAAAAACAATGTTATCTTGATAATTAAGATGCTTCACTAAGAAAGTGCAAGAAGACAATTTCATAACCTAAATTGTTACGAACAACAGAGGACTCAAGAAAGGAAAACACCAAAACAAGTTGAATCACAAAAATCTGGAAAATACCTTTAGAGGCCGGAAGCACACACAAGAACACACTTAGATTATAAACATAAATTGAAGAATAGATAAGAGGTCAAGGATTTACCGTGGTTCATCCCAAATCAAGGTTACGTCTACGTTGAACTTCAGTGAGAAGAACTCACTGCACTATATATGAAAATGGAGATTACACCATCAAACGAGTCACAATCACTCTTTGTACATTATTAGTTTGCTATCAAAATTGTCCCAATAATCACAAATACATTTAAGAGACTAAATCATATAGAACCAGTGAACAAAGAAGAAAACATATATAGAGCATTTACAGAGCAAATGAAGAAACCCCCAAAACCCTTGGCCGATCGAGACACCCTCATTTTTCACCTATTTTTCTTGTCTAACGTTTCAAATCCCGATGTAAGTGATAAATAACAATTTTGGATGACTGAGATGGAGCTTCATAAAGATAAGATGAATGGTCAAGATTTGATCGTGCAACACAATTAATATTTCAACGGAAAGGCAACCAGGCATCTTATAGAGAAAGGGGGTGGTTACCACATGTAGCCATCTTGCAGGCGCCACATGGCAATCTGCGGTTGCCAAACGTGGCTAGGCAACGTGGCCATTCTACTCCAAACGACATCGTTTAATGCTTCACCAAAATAACATAAATCTTACATCATTATATCACACTGATGAAAACAGAATACAAAAACAAAAACAAAGAGACCCGTAAAGAATGCCAGGAACTTCTTCTTTCTTATATGCAGATACTACAAACAAAAAATGGCGTTCTCTTCCCAGCAACTTAATTTGATTGCACAGAGAAGAGAAGAGAAGAATTGTTGTACAATAACAACATTTTGTTTATGCTACAGCTTTGAACTCTATAATTAGATGGAAAAAAATACATCAAAATGAAGAGCTAGAGTTGGGAAGAAGCTAGAAATTCAGGGTTAATACAGAGAGGGCAACAAGGAGGATGGATCTAAATCTACCTGCATTTAGCATGCACTATTGGACCCAACACAGACCCATCCACGCCGGGACCATTCATGTACACAGCCCCCTTATACATCCAATCGTCGGTCTCTTCACTGAAAAAGTCATCAAAACGTTCTTCACAGAGAGCGCACGTGGTCTGATTATCATCGGCAGGAACAGCAAATTCTTGATCATCCTTCGTGTTCACCACACTCTCAGTTCCCAGTGCTCCTGCACCACCAAGCCAAACGCCAGCGCTTACATACCATCCCCGAGAAGGCTTCTCCTTGCTGCTACCCTTACGGCTATTGCAAATCTGGGTTTTCCTCTCGTGCCAATCTATATGTTTGTAATGCTCTTCTTGGCATTTGTAACGAAAACCGCACCTTCCGCATTGTCTTGATAGATCGGCATATAAAGCATTTAGTACAGACTCATGATGCGCCTTAAGAAAATTAGGATTGAAGTCAAGCGGCAGCTGCGGCACAGGATCCTAAACATCAAATTCCTCAAGTCAGGTACAATCTTTTATCACACTGAATGATGATAATAATAATAAATTAACGTAGTAAAGAAATATGGAGAAACAGTATCCCAACGCATACCTGTACAGGAGCTCGATTTGTAAATGAGATTAAGCGTTCACCATTGAGAGAACTAGTATAAGCAGAGAGTGCACCCCCAACTTGAGCGTTAAAGGAAATGGGAACTGGATTGTGTGGCATGGGCATGCTTTGTGAAGAAGCAGGACGAGGCCTTGGCGTTAAAGGTGGCAAATGCATAGAGCTGCTTCTGCTTGGAGCATTGCGCATAGACATAGATGGGTGGACTTGAGGAATTGGATTTGGAAGGGCATCGATCATGGCATAGTTGTTCGCTGTGATAGTGCCACGAGTATAGGGAGGTGTGAGAGATGGGCTGGAAACCACGGCTGGAACTGCAGCAGCAGCTGGAACCAAATTCTGCTAGGATCGATGTAGTGAAGATAGTTAAACATTTATAAAAGAGAAAACAGTATATACAATCCAACACATAAGAAAAAGAGGAGGAGAAAAAGAAACCCAAAAACAATCCAATAAGGAAACTATGCAATTGAATAATCTGAAAGGTGTTAAAATAAAGGAAGCAGAATAATTCAAATAGGCACTAATAATAGAATGTACCAACACAAAAGCCAATGCCGGACTGAATAAAATACGAAATACACACACATATCAATAGACAAGAATTAAAAGTGATCTCAAGTGCAACACATATTCAGAAGTTAACAATTAAATTTGAGAAACGTTAACTTACATTTGGAACTGAATCTGCAACAAGAGGTGTACTGGATGATGAAACTAGACCATTCCTCCGGCTGTGATATTGTGAACTTGGAATGATTTCTCTCCAATCAAACTCTTCCTCTTCAGTATCTTGCCATGCTTTTGCAACGACCTTACGGTACATGCCATTTATGTCCACCTTCAAACGCTTATTGTCACATCCATTGACAGGTTTTCTTCCAGATATCGCTAAGGTTGAAGAAGCTCCGCTTATGTTCAGATTGCACTAGAAGGATTAGAAACTCACTTCAGTTACAATTTATCCTTGCACACAAAAACGCTTTGAATGCCAAATAGAAAATTAGAAATGGCTTATCAATTACCAAAATTGACTTCTTTCTAGTGAGAAGAGTTATGTTGTAAGAATTGTAAAGTTGGGCCAAGAGAGTGCCTAACACAAGCCCGCCCTCATCCAACTAATTTTAACTTTTTTTTGGAATAATTTTAGGGAGGCTCATAAATTATTATTTAAATTGTTTAATAATTATCCTAATAGAAATTATTTTATCAATTATCATAATTTTAAATTATTTTATTTTTATCAATCAAATAATTATTAATATTATTTTTAAAAATTATTTTATTTTTTATTTAATAACTAAATATTTTAAAAATAAAAATAAAAATAAAAATAAAAATAATTGCGGAAGATGCCCCACATATTTCCCTTAGCTAAATCCCCAAACCCTCATTGCCTCAATCTCCCTCACATACTCCTCTCTTCGTTATCTCCAACTAATCGATCGTTGTTACTCGCCAATTGTCATTAGCGGAAGGCCACTATTTTATTTAGGTATGCACTGCTCTCCAGTTCACTGTTTGATCTTGAAAATTTTGTTTGACTTTTCTTTTTTTTAATTCTAAATTTTAAGGATAAACAGATCATCAAAAAATTATTTTTAATGAGAAAACAAGTACACACTAAGTTCTCAAAAATTTTGGTAGTGGTGGGTGGTTATTTTGTGGGAGATAGGAAAAGTGCAATTAATTTCTACTATTGTTCATAGTCATGTTCTTTTGTTAATTTATTCTGCACATTTCAATTCAAATATCAAATCTAACAAGATTATATTGTTCCTTAATTACATTTAAATTTGATATTGTAGTGATTTTTATATTTGAATTAATTTATTATGTCTACTAAAAAAAATTATTTTTCATCTAAAAATGTTGGAACAGTAAATTTAAAATAAAATATTATAAATTTTAAACTATTATTTTGATAACTTTGAATGTTTTTATATAATAAAAATATTTTATTACTATTTATTATATGTAATTTTATTTTTAAATGTAGAGAGCCTTATATAGTGTGGCTTATGAGATGGCTATTGCAATTCAAAACACAGCAAAAACATGAGATTACCAAACATTATTAAACACGTCAAAAGAGAAAAATTTACCCATGAAAAGGAGGTGATCCAAGGAAAGAGGAAATTATTATGTTTTACCCGTGCATGGGAGATCATAACGTTTGGTCAACGCAGGCAAAATAAGAGGGGGGATGAGCTCCAAACCAGCCCCAAGTGATATAAGACTCAATTGCTACCCCACTGGTCCCAGAGTGATATAATATCATTTAGAGAAGAATTTTTAACTTTTCTAACCAGTAGTTTTCCTTTTTAATCAAAACTAAAATAAAAGAAACACAAAGAATCAAGAATGACATATATATGATGAGATTATTATAAGTACTTCAATTTTATTTTATAGTTGTTAATATTTAAGTGATTCAAAATGTATTTGATTATTGCATTTTATATTTACAAAATGGGTTTCATGTGAATTTACATTTCATTTTCTACTGTATATACATTGTTGGATATATGTGGGCCGAGTGTTATTAGCAGTCCAGCCCAAAGTTGTTTTGGCCCATCTCTATTGCTTGCCCAAGTCTCCAGCGCCCAAGTATATAAGGGCTTGTTCATGCCCTAATAGCAGAAGCTTGCGATCTCTCTCTCGTTTGAAACCCTAAATCTGTAACCGACGGACTCGTTGCGAATCCTCTCTGTTCTTGGCAAGAATCGGCTTCAGGTATATGTATATCTCGGTGCAAATCGCCTATGGCGTGTGAGATTGGTTGGTAAGAAGCTTGTTTCGTTTCTGTAACTCGTTCTGAGATCGAGTTGTATTTTCGTTGTATTTTGCTTCTGTTTTGATTCCGATAGCTTTGTTTCTTGAGGGATTCAGATGTAATCTTGGTTGTGTAATCTCCTATACGTTTCATAGTGGATTGACTAGAGGCGGAGCCTCTGCCGTGAGTAGGGTCTTTCGATCCGAACACGTATATTCTGAGTTCTTTATTTTTCTGTTGTGTGCGTGTGTTGTGGTGTTGCAATCTTTCGATTTCGTTCGATTATTCGTTTTGGATCTTGTTACTGCCGAATCTGGTTGTGTGTTTAGTTCACAGATTTATCAACAAGTGGTATCAGAGCCACTCGAGGGCGAACCAGATCCATCGGCGATCAGATTCGAGAACTCGATCTTGAAGACGATCCGAAAGATCTGAAAGGTCGCGTCATTTTTTCCGAAAGATCGGAGGCCGCAATCGGTTATCTGATTTTGTAAGTATTTAGTATCCTTTGATCTCGTTGTTTGGTGATATATGTTGGATTGGTTCTTGACATTCTATTATGCTTGCTGATTTCGTTTATGAGATTTGTTCCTTGCTGTTGATTTCTTGACGTTCTTGAACTTAGTTAGGGTTGTAATGAGCATGTTTATTTTTGCCATAATCCTTACTGTGTTCTTGAATTTTGTTTTGTAAATCAAGATAGGATTTGGAGAGTCAGTTTTGAAGTTTCTGGATTGGATTATTTCTTCCAATCATTAACTGTTGTTGCTGTTTCCTTTTGCTGCTGTTCTCTCTTGCTGTTGTTTTCATTTACTCTAGCTGTTGTTTCTGTCTGCTTCCTGTTGCAAGTGTATATCACTTGATTATTTTCTAAGAAATCAGTTAGGTTGATTGTATTGCTTAGTGTTCTTGAAGCTTTGCAATCTGATTCCTATACTGATTCTTGTGGCTGTGATTTTTTCTTCTTGCTATTTGTGCTCTGTGTACACTGTCCATCCTGTGTTATTCTTGTTCCTTCTTGTGTTGCTGTTGGTCCTTTGTTTTCCTTGCAAAACAGAACCAAAGATGGCACCTATGAAGATAGAACTTGAAAAATTCGACGATCACAATGACTTTGGGCTGTGGCAGCAGAAAATGAAGGCTATTTTGGTTCAAAACCGGTGCTCAAAAGCACTGGTTGTGCCAAAAGATGGAAAGGATAAGGAAGCTACGCCACCTTCTGAGGAAAGCCAGGAAATGGATGAATTGGCTTATAGCCTTATCATCCTAAACCTAGCTGACAAAGTACTACGACAGGTAAATGGTATGAACACTGGTATGAACACTGCTGCAAAGGTATGGTCAAAACTTGAGTCTCTTTATATGGTAAAATCTTTGACTAACAAAATTCATTTGAAAAGAAGACTGTTTGGTTTTAAAATGGATCCTTCAAAGTCTTTAGAAGAAAATTTAGATGACTTCAATGTAATTACCATAGGTCTTGCTAACATAGATGAGGTAATATCAGATGAAAATCAAGCAATTATTTTGTTGAATTCTGTGCCAGAATCTTATAGAGATTTAAGAACTGCAATAGAATATGGTAGAACTTCTCTAACTCTAGAAGATGTCTTATCAGCCCTAAGATCTAGAGATCTTGAAACTAAGAGTGAACAAAAATCTAGTTTAGGTGAAGGTTTATATGTTAAGGATAAGTCAAATAAGAAATTTTATTCTAGAGGAAAGGGTGAGCCTAAGTCTAAGGGTAAAGAGAATTCTAAACCGGTGACTTGTTGGTTTTGTAAGAAAGAAGGTCATCTTAGGAGAAACTGTCCTTCAAGGCAGAAAGAAAATAAGGAAGAAAATGCAAATCTTTCTGAGGGATGTGAGAGTGGGGACGGGCAGTTTGTCTTTGGTCTCTAGGCATGTAAAGGCTAGGGCACATTGGTCATAATAGGGCTGTTAGAGTTAAGCAGGTTAAGGTATGATTGGATTCGGATAGGTTGATAACCTAGTGTTTTTTGTGAATCCTGTGGGTTGTGTAAATCCCAATAGATGCCTTGTGGATGCCTGAGGTATGGGTAAATCCCATTGTTGGCATGTTGCTTTCTCTTGTTGTGGGGTTTTTTCCCAAGTCCCTGTTTTCTGTCAAAGGCCTAATAATTTTTTCTTTCTTTTATTGATAAATATTCTGTAAAGATTTTGGGAATTCTTTCTTAGGTGTAAAAATGTTTTTTGAGAAGTCTAAGAAGTGGAAAGTCTTGAATATTGAATAGGAAAAGAGAATTGAGTTTGAAGAGCTGATGTAGGTCTAGAAGTTGATATGTGCCTAGTCTTGTAGAGTTAGACAAACCTGATCAAACTGATAGTGTTTAGTTTGAGGTGAAAATTTGTTAGTCTTAAGGTGGAACCTTAAGAAATTTTCGAGTCTAATGTTAGTCTTAATGTCTTGTTCATAGAAGTCTTGATAGAGGTTTCTGTTGTCCATGGTGATGTATGTATTAGTCGAGTTGGTCTCGTGTCAATAGTTTGAGCAAGCTTGGTTGTTGCTCAATGTGCTCCTGTTGTAGATGGGAGAGTTGCAGGGGTCTTTGGTCAAGTCCACTATCAATCCATTCTTGAATCAAGGTGGAATTTGTTAATATTTAAGTGATTCAAAATGTATTTGATTATTGCATTTTATATTTACAAAATGGGTTTCATGTGAATTTACATTTCATTTTCTACTGTATATACATTGTTGGATATATGTGGGCCGAGTGTTATTAGCAGTCCAGCCCAAAGTTGTTTTGGCCCATCTCTATTGCTTAGCCCAAGTCTCCAGCGCCCAAGTATATAAGGGCTTGTTCATGCCCTAATAGCAGAAGCTTGCGATCTCTCTCTCGTTTGAAACCCTAAATCTGTAACCGACGGACTCGTTGCGAATCCTCTCTGTTCTTGGCAAGAATCGGCTTCAGGTATATGTATATCTCGGTGCAAATCGCCTATGGCGTGTGAGATTGGTTGGTAAGAAGCTTGTTTCATTTCTGTAACTCATTCTGAGATCGAGTTGTATTTTCGTTGTATTTTGCTTCTGTTTTGATTCCGATAGCTTTGTTTCTTGAGGGATTCAGATGTAATCTTGGTTGTGTAATCTCCTATACGTTTCATAGTGGATTGACTAGAGGCGGAGCCTCTGCCGTGAGTAGGGTCTTTCGATCCGAACACGTATATTCTGAGTTCTTTATTTTTCTGTTGTGTGCGTGTGTTGTGGTGTTGCAATCTTTCGATTTCGTTCGATTATTCGTTTTGGATCTTGTTAGTGCCGAATCTGATTGTGTGTTTAGTTCACAGATTTATCAACAATAGTCATCCCTCCTGATCCACAGTTGAAAACATTAAATAGGTATATACATATATATCTGTGTGTGTAAAGAACAGTACAAAAGGAAAATAAAACAGTCAAAAACACAGCACTTTTGATCCTGATTAAACAAGAAAAGTACTAAAAAAGCAAAATTTATGGAATTTCAAGCTCTACAACAATCATACGATTACGATCGACAAAACAAGACAGGAAAAAGAACAAGTTCCGATCTCCGGATCCTTCGACCCACATTCGTATGATCGTATCGTACCTGAAAAATATTCCTGGAACGAATTGCCTGGCGGAGATTCGCAGGGTTTTCTCTGGCGAATACGAACTTCGCTTTTCCCCCGACCGTTCGCATCGAAAAGAGTCGTAGAAAGAACGAGCAATACAGAGCTTGTTGTCGGGAGAGCGCAGAGCAGACTGGACGTGCAGAAAACGAAAGCAAAAGAGTGCAGAGAGAGGAGGGGAGATGCCCTTTGTATAGTTTTCCATCACGGAATTCGAATCCACAAGGGATTGGGATTGGGATTTGGATTTGGATTTGGTTGTTTTCAATTTCAAATAATCCAGAGGCGGTTTGCTTCCAGCTATCCGATTTTTGCATTGATTGGGCAACGGGCATCACTCTTCCTTCCTACAACGCGATGTCTTACTTTCAATTTTGGACACGCTGTCGCTTACACTTATAAAAAAAATTATAAAATTATTTTGAGTAAATTACACTTAACGCCTCTAAAATTTTATAAAAGCACAAACGCCTTAAATTTATTAGAACAAACGCCTTAAATTTATTAGAAATGAAAAAAAGAAGCCTGGACTTAATTGATTGTATGGATTAACGATTTTGAGTCTGATTTTATGGATTACACTTGTTCTCTCCATACTATCTCAATATTTTAAAAAATTATATTTTTAATTATATGCATGTACACATAAACTAAGTATATATATTAGACAGTGTACCCAAAAAAAATATTTATATATATGTTATACAAATAATTTACATATATATAAATTTATGAAATTTAAAATAAAAACAACACATATAAATACAAAAAATTAAAGGGCAATGATATATTTTTTAAAATATAAAACATACATATAAACTAAATGTAGAATATAAATATTGTCGATGTTCGAAATTGGTCGACTATGATTCTTTTGGCCCGCCTGGTGCAATGGATCCAAAGAATGTGTACGTGATGTCTGATTTTTGATCTCCTGAGCCTCGTCTCTGTCCCTGTAAGGTACTCCGAAGCTTAAGTTAATAAATGAGTCTGTGGAGAGTAAAGAGAGAAAAAATGTGTTAATTGAGAAAAGTCTTACCCCTCCTTACCAGAGCTGACCCATATATATCGAGGGGTGTTCTTCCTTAGGTGTAACATGTCTGTCCTAGGAGATGGGACAGAATACCTAGTGCCGGCGAAAGATGTCCATACAGTAGGAAGGTACCGATGGAACCTTCATTAATGTGGACGGGACTAGTGATTAACGGCGAGAGGACCCTTCATTAATGAAGATGGGATTTGGGGCGGACACGCAAAAATCCAGGCACGGCGGTAATGATGCCGTTATGTAAGGACCAAGATGGGATTAACATGGACTGGCTAGATGGGCTAAGAGAAATGGGCCTGGGCCACAAAGCTGGGGGCGACCCTTGGCCTGTTGACTCGTCAGGACTTTGGCCTTTTCATCACGCGAGTTGGTTGGCTGAGCTGCTAACCAGCGAGGTCGCTGGGAGCTCGCCCAGATGATATTATTTCATGGCCGAGTTTCGGCCATGCGCAAGCTCGCTTTGAGGGCCTCAGTTTGAAGCCTATCGGCTCTTTTGACAGTTGGACCGACCTAATAAGTTAGGCCCAACCCTTATAGAGTAGGGCGGAAAATACCCATAACATCAAGCCCCCCAGCTCACAGTGCGACATTCGGTCTGAGAGCTGATATGTTCCGACTATCCGTGCAACCGAGACATCTTTTCGACTTTCCGCCCAATCACGTCATATCACACTGTTTCATGTAGCACGTATTATCTGCGGCGCATTTAATGCGCACGTTTCCCATAACCGTTCAATCATCACATCCGTAGGTCCCACACTTTTGTGCATCGCCGTTGGATCTGGGAAAGCTCGTCGGTCTTTCCATCCGACGGTGGCGTATCCCGAACTATAAAATGAGGGATGGAAACTTACCCTCTTCTGCTTCTACTGCATCATTTCGAAAATTCCCTTGGCTACTGAAACCACTTTCTTCCCAACTCCAAAGTTCCATCGTTGTTGATTCTGCGATTCCCTCGTCCTCATTCTTCAACGGGTTTTTTGTTTTTGCATTCAAACTCAACGGCCATCCATCGGAAAACCGTAAGTCCCTTGAACCCCTTTGATATATCTTGTCTTCGACCTCATTTTTTTTTTTATTTATTTCGGCCTCCATATTACGCCACTTGGCGATGGTGGTTCGTTTCATAGGAACGGTTCCTACCAATCTTAGGGGGTTTCACCAAACTTAGGAGCCTCGGCTCTGGTCTTCCCCTTTTCCTTCCTATCCCTTTTTGTTTCATTTTGGGTCATGCCCTGTTGCGAAGCGCGCGGCCTGATACATAGGAAGTTTCTTAGGTGCTCCTGATTCGCCATTCTGATTTGACCTTCTTTACCCCCCCTTTTTTTAGATGTCTACATCAGGTCAGAAGCGCCGTAACATTGGGGTAGAAGACGACGACACTTCCAGCTCGTCGAGCGCCAGAGGGAGGGTGCTGCCGCGAGCTTCACGAAGTGTGGTCTCGTCTGATTCCGAGGTCGCTGAGAGAATTCCCCAACGCGTCGCCCCAGCAGTGGCTGCACGAGCTTCCGAGGAGCGCGCGTCTCGCGAGGTCTTCAAATGTTATCCTTCGAATATGAGCTGAAGTCATGCGCTTCAGAATACAGATTCCCCTGCGGTGCTCGCTTGATGGTGCCTTTGCCCAGTGACCACGCAGCTTTCCCTCCCGCAGGATATGTGGTCGTTAGCCCTCAGCACTTAGAATTTGGCCTTAGGTTTCCACTCCATTCCTACCTCGTCACCATTCTAAACGATCTGAAGCTTGCCCCCTTTCAACTGACCCCTAACTCTTACGCCCAAATAACTTCTTTGGCCTTACTTTTTAAAAAAAACGAGCTCCCATTCCCTACTCCCAAAATCCTTAGGTACCTTTACTCTTTCAAGGGTACCAAGGACGGGCTGTATTACATGGCAGCTCGTTCGTCTGACTATAAGAGACTTTTGCCGCAAGGGAAGGCAAAGGGTAGGTCTAACGTAGGGGATTATAAGTCCCATTGGTTCTATATTTCTTGTCGCTCCCTTCACGACCTTAACAACCTCAGCTTCGTCCTTATGCCGAGTGAGTGGTCTTTCAACCCGCCCCTATGACCATTAACTGTTTGTATACTCTGTGTTTACGAACCTTCTTTCGTTTTACAGATGTTGCTAGTGGGAAACCTGAACTGACTACTTCTGAGGCGGCCGGACTAAAAAAGGTTTCCGAGGCAAAGACTGACGAAGACGATTGTGAGTTTACCGATTGCCTACTCAGAGATTATCAGCTCGCTCCTCCACTAGAATTTAAAGAAATCAGGAAGGAACACATAGGGATCCGGGGTCAAAGGGAGATAGGGTTGGATCCGGTTGGAGAAGACCGAATTCGCGGAGAAGTCAACGTCGCAGCCCCGCCACCATTAACAGGAGTGATGAAGCTTCAACTCCAGTGCCCTGGGGCTCCCGCGATCTCGAGCATACCTCAGGTTGTTCGTCTGCCCAGGCTCCTTTACTGGCCTCCAACCTAGTTTTCAATATCTGCTTGATTATCTTGTTGACGGCTTCAACCTAGCCGTTGGCTTATGGATGTTCTACGACTGTGAAGCTTTTCTTGATCCCCAGCGACTCACAAAATTGGACAAATTGCTGGCTAGTAAATTGTGTTCCGTTGTCGGTGATGATTTGCTGAGGGACTCCGAACCTGCAAATGATGTGGTTCCATACGAAACCTTTTTCCTTTGCAGCGGATATTTGTGCGAGTTCCTTCGCTTCTACCCATTTGGTGAAGTAGTCCACAGCTACAATAGCATGCTTGTAGCCGCCGCGAGCCGTTGGGAGTGGCCCGATCAGGTCGATCCCCCACATGGAAAATGGCAAAGGACTACTCATTTGTTGCAGGTAGGCGGGGGGAACTCGTGGTACCTTGGCAAATTTTTGGCACGCGTCGCATCTTCTCACCAGGTCTATAGCATCTTGTTTCATGGTGGGCCAGTAAAAACCCTGGCGAAATGCCTTCTGAGCTAAGGATACCCCCCCAACGTGATTGCCACAGTGTCCAGCATGAATTTCAGTGAGGACCACTTGGCAATCAGGCTCGTCAATACATCTGAGTAACGGGGCCAAAAATCCTCGTTTGTACAGCACATCATCAACAATACAATATCGGGCCGCGTGAGCTCGAGTGCGTCTCGCCTCCAGTTTATCAGTCGGCAGCCTTTCGTCTTGTAAGTAGTTCATGATCGGCTGCATCCATGAGTTTGGCCTTAGCTCTATCCGTAAAATCTCATTTTTATCCTCCGTGCTTGGCGCTGCTAGAAATTCTATGGGGATTGCCTCCAACGAATTTGTATCACCAACTGACGCCAGACGAGCAAGCGCATCGGTGTGTGAGTTTTGGTCCCGCGGGACTTGATTCACGTCGTACTCTTCGAAGGAGTGGAGGAGCCCCTGGACTTTGAGGAGGTATGCTGACATCTTCTGACCCTTTGCCTGATAATCTCCTCGAACCTGGCGAACCACGAGCTGAGAATCACTAAAAATTTTTAGTCGATTTGCCTTGACCTCTTTTGCTAGGCGTAGACTGGCCAGAAATGCCTCATATTCTACTTCATTGTTGGTGGCCTTGAAGCCGAACCTTAGTGCATAGGGTATCTTGTGTCCTTCCGGGCTTATCAGGAGAGCGCCAGCTCCGGACCCGTGCTCGTTGGAAGAACCATCAACAAACAGCTCCCAGATGGGAGAGAATGAAGGAGGGGGCTCTTCAATGGGTCTCGTGAATTCTGCGACAAAGTCAGCCAACGCCTGCCCTTTTATGGCTGTTCTGTGCTTGTATTCAATGCTGAATTGGGCGAGCTCAATAGCCCATTTGAGCAAGCGGCCAGATGAGTCGGGTTTCTGAAGGATTTGTTTTAGTGGATGTTTGGTTAACACGCCGATTGGATGAGCTTGGAAATAAGGGCGTAGTTTTCTGGATGCGACAACCAGAGAGAAAGCGAGCTTCTCCATAGGGGAGTACCTTGTTTCGGCATCGAGGAGCCTGTGGCTGACGTAATAGACTGGGTATTGCACCCGGTCTTCTTCTCGTATAAGTGCGGCGCTGACTACGTATTCAGATACTCCCAGATAGAGGATTAGTTCCTCTCCCTCTTTCGGTCTAGACATTAGGGGGTCGTCCCAAGTATTCTTTTAGTTGCTGGAAAGCGTTTTCACACTCCTCTGTCCACTCGAAGCTCCTCGCCTGCTTCAAGATGTTAAAGAATGGGATGGACTTGTCGGATGACTTGGAGACGAACCGGCTAAGGGCTACAATTTGTCCATTAAGGCTTTGGACTTCCTTAGTTTTGGTGGGTGACCGCATGTTCAGCAAAGCTCGAATTTTCTCGGGGTTGGCCTCAATTCCTCTTTCATTAACTATGAATCCCGGGAATTTCCCGGAGGCCACGCCGAACGAACATTTGAGTGGATTTAACTTCATCCGGTACTTCCTTAGAATTTGGAATGCTTCCGTGAGGTCGCTGATATGGTCATTGGCCTGTCTGGACTTTACCAGCATGTCATCTACATATACCTCCATGATTTTCTCAATCAGGTTTTCGAACATCATATTGACGAGCCGTTGATGTGTAGCTCCCGCGTTCTTTAACCCGAAAGGCATCAACTTGTAGCAATATAGCCCCCGATCCGTCATAAAAGAGGTATGCTCTTCTTCATCAGGGTTCATAGGGATCTGGTTGTATCCTGAATAGGCGTCCATGAAACTCAGGAGCTGGTGGCCAGCGGTGGCGTTAACGAGCTGATCAATTCTTGGTAAAGGAAAGCTATCTTTCGGGCAAGCCTTGTTTAAATCTCCGACTTGCGGATGTAGAAGGGGGCTTGGAAGCGGATGCAGTGGCATCTCCGACTTGCAGGATTCCTAGTAAGCGACCGAGATGATTTACTGGTCGGTTGGTAGTTGCTCTGGAACCTCTCGTGTTTCTGGTTTTCGACATTGATGTATTGACCAAAGCGGGCCCTCCTTCTAGCGCCAAAATGTCGACGTTCGGAATTGGTCGACTATGATTCTTTTGGCCCGCCTGGTGCAATGAATCCAAAGAATGTGTACGTGATGTCTGATTTTTGATCTCTTGAGCCTCGTCTCCGTCCCTGCAAGGTACTCCGAAGCTTAAGTTAATAAGCGAGTCTGTGGAGAATAAAGAGAGAAAAAATGTGTTAATTGAGAAAAGTCTTACCCCTCCTTACCAGAGCTGACCCATATATATCGAGGGGTGTTCTTCCTTAGGTGTAGCATGTCTGTCCTAGGAGATGGGACAGAATACCTAGTGTCGGCGAAGGATGTCCATACAGCAGGAAGGTACCGATGGAACCTTCATTAATGTGGACAGGACTAGTGATTAACGGCAAGAGGACCCTTCATTAATGAAGATGGGATTTGGGGCGGACGCGCCAAAATCCAGGCACGGCGGTAATGATGTTGTTATGTAAAGACCAAGATGGGATTGACATGGACTGGCCAGATGGGCTAAGAGAAATGGGCCTGGGCCACAAGGCTGGGGGCGACCCCTGGCCTGTTGACTCGTCGGGACTTTGGCCTTTTTATCACGCGAGCTGGTTGGCTGAGCTAGTAACCAGCGAGGTCGCTGGGAGCTCGCCCAGATGACATTATTTTATGGCCGAGTTTCGGCCTTGCGCAAGCTCGCTTTGAGGGCCTCAGTTTGAAGCCTATCGGCTCTTTTGACAGTTGGACTGACCCAATAAGTTGGGCCCAACCCTTATAGAGTAGGGCGGAAAATACCCACAACAAATATAAATAAACATATATCGATTGATGAGGGCATCACTAGGTCTGTAAATGGATCTCCAATGAGTTCTAATTAATAACATTTAAAGTGGAAAAAAAAAGATTAAAATTGAGGTATAGGTACAAAGTTTTATTAAAAATTTATCAAAATAAACATATAAATGATATTAATTGGGTCTCAATTTATATTCCTAGGTAGGAATCTATATATAAACTGCAACTTAGGGTTGTAGCAACAACCCATTAATAGGGTTGCAACTCTACAACCACAACGACGGGGCTACAAAAAGCTTGCAACCCTAGCAATGGGGGATGTGCAAACTAGAAAGAAAGTTAAAAGAAAAAAGAAGAAACCACCAAGAGAGAAGGGAAGTTTTGCCAAAATCAAAAGAGTAGAAAGGAGAAAGAAAAATAGAGAAGAAACAGAGAAAGAGAGAAAGAAAGAGCATTTTAGGTATTTGTAAAAATTCAACACCCATTTTATTAAAATGAAAGTGAAAGTGATGCATGGTTAAAAGCATAAGAATATTTATCATTTTTTTGATAAATCATGGATGTTTATGTATTTTTATCATACCTCAAGGACACTAAGTGTAACTTACCAAAACTGTGAAGCACGAAAACTACTCAGAGGTGTCATTTCGACGTTTCATAACTGTTTCCCATTTTGGAAACAGGAAAAAATGGTCCGAAATGTTTTTCAAGCCATTTGTGTAATTTTTAAAATATTTTGAGCCGTTTCAAAATTTAAGAAACGTAATCGAAAATGTGTTTCCAAGCAAAAACGCGTTTCCTATGCTCAGCTAGGTTGCACACATCCCTAGCTTTCTCCTTCTGGCGCCCAACAGTCATACATATATTTATTTATGTATACATATGCAAAGATGCAACATATATATATATGCAGAGCCGGTCTTGGGTTTTCTAAGGCTCAAGGCAAATTTTCTCAAGTGTGCCCCTTTATATAAAAAAAATAAAAATTATCAACTAATTAATTTTATTAAAATTATAAAAATTTACAAAAAATAAGAAAAAATATTTTGAGATCTCGTTAAAACCTTGTTTGGGAAAAACCGAATGGGAAAAAACCCCAAACGAAGGAAAAAGAATACCCTGCATTGTAAACATTACATTATTAAACGAAAACTATATATTTGAGTCTGCATGCTTCCTCTTAAACTTTGAGCAATTTCTTCTATTCTTTTTTTCTTTGTCTCTTGAGATTTCTGGAAAGTTGTTTCTTAGGGGACGTTTGTTAATCAAGATATGGGATGGAAAAGCCAAGATATGGGATGTATCATAGATTTCTATCATTTCTAACATATTTGTTAACCTTATCTGAAAATTCTTGAAAAGATCATTAATGACCCCTTATCTTGATTTTTCAAGATATGCTTATCTCTTCCCCCCCCCCCTCTCAAGATAAGTATATTTTGGTCTTTATAAAGAAGAAGAAAAAAAGGATTTGTGTCCTCTAGTGCATTTTAAAAAATTTAACAAATAACTTGATAAAAATCTTGAAATGTTTTTCACTCTTATCTTGATCATTCCATATCTTGATCTGAAATGCATTACAATCTTATCTTGATGCCTCTTATTTTGCTCATTTTAACAAATGCTCTTTTAAGAAATATTTTTTAATTTTTATAATACATACAACACAATAAAAAAAATTAATTAACAAAGAACAATAAAACCTGAATTTTGAGTATATTTTCTTTCACTTGAAACTTCCAATTATAAACAACAAGAATCTCAATCAAGTTTTCTGTTGAATCAAATAATAAAGAATAAAAAGTTAATAAAGATATGTATTACAATTTACAAATTTTCAGGGCAGAAAATTCCTAAAACAAAAAAAAATAACAAATTTCCTAATTTGGCATAATAGTGTAATTTGACCAGAATTCATTATACCTCACTGGTTTAGCAATAAGTATTGTTTCTTATGTAATTGACGTCCCTAATCTTGGTTCCTAATTATGGCAAATATATCCCAAGAGGGGGGTGGAATTGGAATTTGAGTAAATTTTCAATAATTTAAAACTTTGATTCATGGCAAAACACTATGTTTCGAAATATATAATATATATTTCGAAATAAGACTTTCTGTTAAGTAGGTTTCAAAACCTACTATATATGTTTTGAAATATACTTAACTGTTTTACAAGTTTCGAAATATGAAATGTATGTTTCAAAATTCATTTCACTGTTTTGCTTAATTCGAAATCTTTTACCTTGTAGTTCAAAATAACGATTTTTAAAAAAGATTATTTATGTAATTAAGAGTATATCAAATATGTTTGTATATCAAATATATGTTTTCTATGTATATGTATAAACTTGTTCTCAAGAAAACTATTTTATTCTTTAATAACAAAACTTATGCAAGCATGTGCAATAGGCAATAATGATACATGAAAACTAAAGAATACTTGCACACAAGATATATAGTGGTTTGGCACCTGCCTACTCCACTACCTTCAAGCTTACCACTTGAAGATTTTTCAATTTCAATCACTTTTTACTAGTGATCACCACAATAAGAGTTTTACCACGATTGACCCCAAAACCTTACAAAGTGAGTTTTTATGGGCTCAACTCAAACCTAGCACCAAGTGAGTTTTTACGGGCTTAACTCAAACCTTACACCAAGTGAGTTTTAAGGCTAAACTCAAACTCTTAACATAATGAGTTTTAGACTCAACTCAAACCTTACATCACAATGAGTTTTAGGTTAAACTCACACCTTACAACATTAACAAGATAATAAAGTTTATCTTTAAAGCTCAATAGAATGTATAGCAATGAATATCTTACCAATGTGGCTGTGCAAACCTCTTAACTTGAGGTGAGGAGAGCTGGAAGGATGATACTTTGGATTTTAGCTTGCTTCTCTTTTTCATACTTGCAATGCACAAGAATAGGATGTATGTAGATCTTCTTTCAAAGCGCAACAAACATTTTAATCACCTCTTGTGCTCGAGTGTGTGTCTCTAGTGTGTGCTCACTTGTTCTTTCTTGTTGTCTCTCTATCAATCTTTTATTGTCTTCAAATACCTGCTATTTATACCAAGATATAGAAATCTAGCCATTTATAGCCGTTAGAGACAAGATAGAAAAGTAGATTTCAAAACATGCACAGTGTGTTTCAAAACATCACAGAAATAGACCAAGGTTTCGAAATATAAACAACAGGTTTCGAAACATACAAGCTTCTAGTTGGACAAAGCACTTAGAGACAACATATAATGGGAGACAGAATCTTATGGGTATTAAGATTAAACAATGGTCTCCACTTTCCAATTTGAATTTGAATCCTTAGAGCATGGAGAATGCATTAAACAATTGATATAGATAAAAACAAAATTACATAACAAATGCATCTCAGTTTTCAAATGATCTGCTGATAGAATGTAAGAGATTTCGAAACATGACATAATAGGTTTCGAAACATACCTCTCTGGAAATGAGGTTTCGAAACATAATATACAGGTTTCGAAACATAGTCCAAAACCTGGTTTGAAAACACATACAATGCATAGATGTTTCGAAATAGCACACACAGAAATCATTGAAAACCATTTCAAAGGGGTTTCAAAACATGCATAGAAACATGACAGAGTTTCAGAAACATTTGCATGAAAGCATAATCCACAGCATGTATACATCTCAGCTTATTTACATTTCTTTAGTTTAAGTAAATATCCATATTTTCTTTTATTTATATTTTACCTCCATTTACTTTAATACATAAATGTAAATAACGGAATACCTCCTATTTGGATTCAATAAAAATATTTAGAAAATTAAAATCTAAAATAATAAGAAAGTAGATTTTGGGTTTTAATACAAACTCAAGATTTAGCAATATTACCATCTCCAAAATATATACTTTCTATTTAATGAAAAATACATTAAAAATCGTTTTAGCACTATTGAATGTTAGATATCAAATACCGGGAGATAGTTTTTCAAAATGAAAACTCTTTCTTATATGTCTCTTTATAAGGTGCTACCCTTCTAAACTTAGTCAAAACAGGGTTTTGAAATCTTGATACTTGAAATGCTTTTGGTTTTCATTTTCACAAAGAAATACATGATATTGAAATTGATGTATGTTAAAAACCATACACTTGACTCATGACTTAGGGATTAAACCAATATATATTTTTCATCATTAAAACTGATATACAAAAAGTACAACAACACCTAACAGTCCAATATAACAGTACATAACTAAAATTTGAAATATATATCATGGATCTATATTGAAAACTAAAAATAATTGCTGAAAATTTTAAAAGACTTACCTTCTTATAGATTGAGACCACTTTTACAGTAAAAATATGATCAAATCGAAGATCAAACGGTTAGATTTTATAAAATCAATGGTTTATTGATATATTGTTGAGAGAAAATTAAATGAAGAGAAATAGAGAGAATGACGTTAGGTTTCAGATTTTTGCCCGAGGGTGAAGGAGATGGGGGGTGGGGGAGGAGAGAGAATAGTGGGGGAATAATGAGATTAATTTTGTGAAAGTGGAAGAGGTAATTGGAGACAAAATGTAAAGTATAGGGGACAATTTTTCTAAATTGGGGTGGTGAGGGTGAGTGGAGAAGGAAGAGAGAATAGGGGACAAAAATAAATATAATATATATTTTATTAATTAATTTATGATCATGGGGGCAAAAATAAATATAATATATATATTATTAAATTTTTTCTGATCATTGGACCCCCTTCAGTTGTGGGCCTCGAGCTATAGCCCTGGGCCAAGGCCGGCTCTGTATATACGCAAATATATATATATGAACCTAACAGCATATATATTTGTATATATATTTTAATATATGTTTGTAATACATTACAAAATTTATGTTTATTATCTATATTTGAATATTTTTTTATTTTTTATATTAAAAACTATATTTATAAAAAAAACCCTTATATTTTTAAAATTTACAATTTACCCTGTGTTTCCGTTTCCTACTTTTTAAAAAAAAAATGAAATTTTCGTGTTTTCGTTTCTTATTGGAAACATCTCTCGTTTTCGTTTCCGTGTAACCTAGACTCAAAGGCACTTTTATTTTTTTTTTCCAATTTATTGCACATCCAAACATGCCCTAAATACCATAAATTCAAGAAGACATGACCATTTTGTTTAAGGCCAACTCCTTCTGCACCCATTGTGGTCATTTTTACAAAAATTTCTTATGGTTTAACAATAGCTCTAGAGATCCTTATAATTTATTTTTTTTGCAAACATGCCATCTCCATACAGACTCCATTACATAAGTACCTAAGTAACTTAAATAAAGTTAATAAAATACTAATTAAGTTAAATTAAAATTGAATTTAACTAAAATAGAACTCTAATAAAAATAACTAATATATATATATATATGTAAAATAAAATCATCACCAACATTGGTCTAGTATGCCTATAGTGATGGGAACCACTAATTAAGGTAGTATTTATTAACCAAGATATAAACCAAAAATGATAAGATATAGAAAGTATTTCAAACTTTTGTCCTTTTCAATAAACTCATGGTGTCATCCTCAAATACTAGTTGAGATATGGCTACAAAATTACAATTCTATAGTGCATAATCTTCTCCCTTTTTCGGTATACCAATGCATTATGAATCAAATTCACATTAAGTTCCCAGGTTTGTCCTAAACCTATCCGATCTCTGACCATTAAATAAATTGCTCCCATTTGAGTAAAACATTTTAGCTAAATCAACAAGGATATATCTGTGAATGGATATAAAATCCTACCATCCAAATTCTTTGAAAGTATCTAAATAGGGAAATTTGATGGACTCTAAAAGTTGAATATCTAAATATCGATCGAGAAGTACCTCACTTGAGACAAATCCATGTTTGAATATCTTCTTTTGGCGTGGGTTTGAGAATAACTAAATAACGGGTTGAGATAGAGGTGGCTGGCTATCACTAGCTCGTTCTTTGCCTTTGCCCCCATTCTTGGTTCTTGACATGGTCGAAAGATGGAGATGAAGGGTCAACACTTGATGAACACAATAGAAAAGAGTGAATTGGTCGACTCCCTAACAATTGGTGGACTAGAAATAAGGAGAAATTGGAGTGGATTTTCAAGAGTGCTTTGGAATCGATTGAAATAGATGTGGGGAACACTTGAAATCGATTGAGATGGAAGGAATGATTCGATAGATTGAATGAGGAGCGGAAAAAAAATGAGAAGTTAGGGTTTGTGAAATTGGAAAGGAGGTCGATTTCGACCTTTTATAGCCCTAGATTTCGATAAAAATAGTCGATTGTTTTAAGAAAAAAGTTGACGTATGTGAAAAATGGTAGACAATTTCATATTGTTCTTATTGCTTTCAACATATGCAAAAAACGATCCATAGCTATATGAAAACGGTCGACAGTTTCTCTGTGTCCTTTTAAAAAATATGAAATATGCTTCACAAACAGAATAATTTCAATTTGATACATATAAATACACATAAAGTATATTACAATAATCAATATTTCATTTATGGTGATAATATCAAGAAGAAGCATTCATTCCTAATTTGCTCTTAAAGAATTCAAATTTATTCTTATCTAGAGGTTTTGTGAAAATATCAGCTATTTGATGATTTGTGTCTACAAATTCAAGTTTGATATCCTATTTTTGGACATGATCTCTACTAAAGTGGTGTTTTAGCTTAATATGTTTTGTTCTTGTGTGAAATACTGGCTTTTTTATTAAAGTGATTGCACTTGTATTGTTACATTTGATTGGAATATTGATAAGTTTTATGCCAAAATCATTCAAATGATGTTTCATCCAAAGAATTTGTTCTTACTGCTATATATTCAGCCTCAGTAAAAGAAAGTACAAAAATGTTTTATTTTCAACTTGACCAAGATACTAATGAGCCACTTAAAAATTGACTTGATCAACTAGTGCTTTTTCTATCAATTTTATCCATTATAATCAACATTCGTATAAGCAATTGGATCAAATTTTTATTCTTTTGGATAATATATTTCTAGATTGAAAGATGATTTTAAATACCTAAAGATTCTTTTAACAGCTTTGAGATGGGATTCCTTAAGATTTGATTGAAATCTAGCACACAAGAACATACTAAACATGATGTTCGGCCTACTAGTTGTCAAGTAAATTAAGAATCTAATCATGCTTCCATACAACTTGACATCTACGGGGTTACCTAATTCATCCTTATCTAGGTATGAAGAGATACCTATTGGAGTAGCTATTGGCTTGCATTCATACATGTGAAATCTTTTAAAAAGATCTTTTATATATTTTTGTTGGTTTATGAAAATGCCTTCATTGTTTTGCCTATTTTGTTGACCAAGAAAATATTTTATTTCACCCATCATACTCATTTCAAATTCATTTTGCATAAGATTTGCAAAATCATCACATAGACTTTTGTTTGAGGCTTCAAAGATAATGTTGAGAAATTTTTGTTTTGATTTAGTGAGAAATAAATTTAGTAAATTTGGTTAAGTGATGATGACTAAAATAATTGAAAAATTATTGAGTTTATCAAAATTTTAATCGAGTAATATGTTCAAAAAAATCAAGTAAATGATCAAGTATGTGAGGGATGAGCAAACCTTGCAAGTATAAGATAATCAAGTATGTCATTTTAGTAATCAAGTAATGCTCAATGCATTTCAAATATAATTGGTAGTTTGTGAAATTTTTTGAGTTTAAGTGAAATTTTTGAAAGCTGATGGGTATATCATCTTAAAAAAATATTATTAATTGAGGAAGGAGGACCTATTTATTAATTACCTTTATTGTACCATGGCATATCAATAGTATTTGTTTATATAATAGTGTGTCTATATATATATATATATATATAAAAGATGAATTTAACATGGGAGATAATGACAATCAACTTCTTTTAATCAGTTCGAATATTTAAAATAGGTTGGTCAATTCCTTTAATTATTTATATTTATTTTTTACTTTTCATGCATAGTATAAATATATTATATATATCTAATTTTAGATAAATCCCATTTTCGGAAAGTAATAAATCAATATTTGGACTATATATTTATTATTTCTATATATAACCGAATCCAATTAATTAGAGATAAAAATAATATTAGACTCTAGATAAAAGAATCGAAACTGAATCCGATCCCAAATAGTGAATTATTTATGACTTATAATTTAAGATTTTATTTGTTGCATTCTATGAATTGATTCATCATGTAATGATTGAATTGAATGTATTTTATACTCATAAAAAAATTACCTCATTCAATGATTATTATTATATATATAATAATTCCTTCAATACTAAATCGTTAACAGCATATTTCTTTCCTTGATTCTCATTAAATCACTTTGCAAATAACTAATTAATTCCCAATTTCTATCGATGTGAAAAGTTTGTACATATATATATATATATATATATATGTACGTCTGCATCTTCAACAAAGACAAATAGCCATAAACAGGCATCGAAGAGAGCACTGTTTTAACATTCCTTTCAGTGCAATGTCTCGCTTCTTCCTTCTCTCGGCTGTGTTGATGATACATTGTTTCATTGGCTCAATGTCGTATGACCAACGAGGTGAGGCCCCAAATAGCCTCTGGGCGGTCCATGTCGTTAACAACATCCCCGCTGACCAAGTGAAAGTTCGCTGCAAAACCAAAGATGATGATTTTGGCCTCAAGGGCAACAAAACACTACTGCCCGGATATGAACTATGGTGGAGATTCAGTAACAACGGGTTTTCACAGAACACTGTTTTTTTCTGCAACTTTTATTGGGGGTCCAAGGATCAAGTCTTCGATGTCTTCGACAGTGACATATCCCGGCACTGCACAAGTAAACATTCAGTAGATGATAGTTGTTACTGGTCTATCAGAAGGGATGGTTTCTATTTTAGTGGCACCAATGAGACTGGTAGTTACGAGAAGTGGCATGATTGGAAGTATAATCATTGATTCTTACAGTACAAAGTATATCGGACGTCTATGCATGTGTTTTGGCAATGAAGTTCATCAACAATAAGTAGTTTACCTGGAATATGTTGGTCCCAGTAGAGTTTTCTCATTTATTTTTGTTGAGAGAAGGGAAGGGGTATGAACGAGAATGACGGATAATAAACAGAACCTTTCTTCCTTTCCTAAATCGTTTGTTCGTTTGTTTGTTTGTTATATGTTAAAAAATATAGGATATATATTTCTTGACATTATGGGCAAATTTTTTAAAGAAGAAAAATAAAAAGGAATATTTTGAATATATAATTGTCGTAATACAAAGATAATTTTATAACCGTAGGAGGGTGTTCATTTTGAATCTCTAATCTCCGAGAAATGTGTAAAAGAGAAAATAGTTAAAGACGCAGGGTGTCTGCCACATAGGTTATCTGATGCTTAAGTTAGTATTTGCAAAAAAGTATATAAGAGCAAAACAAATATAGTTTTAGTAGAGCTGCGGTCATATTTCGATCGAAAAAATCACTCTTTTTATTTATAGAGGCTTACATGTGGAAAAATATCTATATCTTTTAGAATTATATATTCCAAATTTCCAAGCAAAAATCTCAATTTAAAACGAGTTGACATATTCTCGAATCTGAGAGTAGTCTCCGAGAGAGTCTGCCAGGAATTATTCTATTAGGAAGGTTTCCCATGCTTTTCACCTTAGGCTTATTTTTAATTTAGATCCAGTTTCCTAGACACGACAAAATAAATTCTAAATTCATTTACTTGTACTTACCAATATGATTTATTTATACTTGAAAAGGCAAAGTAATTAATGTTAAAAACCCTTAAAGATTCTTACAATTATTCAGAATATATTCCAAAGATTCTTACTATATATATAGTACGTTTGGAATTAATTCCAATGAATTTCATAGTTCTAATGATTCCTACAAAATTGAATTTTTAATCATTTGGTTTGGAACGAAAAACTAATTAAAAATTAGAATTGAATTAATTACAACCCATTGAGATTTTTTTACATATATATATTAAGTGATGTTGTTGTGTATTCTATTTCTTTTTCTATTATTTCCCTTATAATAGCGTATTATTATTCGTGTTACTTTCCAAGCACATAGAATTGGAGATGTTAAGGCATGTTGCATCAGTGGGATTGGGACTATGAATACAATGCTGTTCTATTCCATTATTATATTTTCATATTTCTCAGTATGTTTGACAATAATTAAGTGATCATAGACACCTCATATATATATGACATCTTTTATTTGAGGAACTAAAAGAAAATGAATATTTAAATAAATCCGTTCTATTATATATAAGTAAAAATACCAAATTTAACACAACAATCAAAAACATTATTATATGATGCCGTTTATATGTATTTTTCTACCTACAACAAAGAAAAAGCAGTAATAAGAACAGCTAAATTAGGCTAAGTACATATTTTTGCTCATGTATTTGTATGATTTTTTCATTTAGATACTTAAACTTTTCGTTATTTTAATTACATCCCTAAATTATGTAATTTCGAGTCAATTTAACTCCTACATTTTGATATTTTTTCATATAGATACTCAAATTTTTTATTATTTCAATTATACTCTAAAACTATAAATTTTAAAGTCAATTTAAGGGTTAATTACACCAATAATAACTCAAATTTGTATTCTATTACTATTTGGTCACTAAACTTTGAAATGTTACCTGTTAGTTACTGATATTTCAAAACGGTTACTGCTTAGTCACTGAACTTTGAAATGTTACTTGTTAATCACTGATGTTTTAAAACTGTTACTGCTATGTTACTGAACTTTAAAATGTTACATATTAGTCACTGATATTTCAAAACTGTTACACTGAACTTTAAAATATTACCTATTAGTCACTAATATTTCAAAACTGTTTCTCATTCGTCACTCGTGAACTTAAAGTTCAATGACTATCAAGTGACGGGTAAAAAATGATTTTGAAATATCAATGACTAGCATGTAATATTTTAAAATTCAGTGACTAAGTAGTAACAGTTTTGAAATATTAGTGACTAATACGTAATATTTTAAAGTTCAATGACTAAGTAGTAATAATTTTAAAATATCAGTGACTAACAGGTAATATTTCAAAGTTCAGTGACTAAGCAGTAATCGATTTGAAATATTAGTGACTAACAGATAACATTTCAAAGTTTAGTGATCAAACAGTAATAGAATGTAAAGTTTAATTATTATTAGTGTAATTAACCCGTCAATTTAACTCATTCTCAAGAGTAATATTATGTGTAATTAGTGTATCTAACACTTGTACTGATTAAACACACAACAAAATACATAAATACAAAAGTGTTACATTAAATGTTCCTTTAAAGTGTTAAAGTAACACATAACAATTGTCATCAAGATTACCAGCAAGACACTCAAATATTTAAGTTAGTATAGTTTTGTAACACCCCGCTCTTCTCAGGGCATTAGATAACGTAAAATTCTGGGGATATATTTTTTCCAAATAAAAACTCAACACATAAACCGATCCCCAAGGATCCCGTTACACATTCTCAGTATATTAATTTAGAAACATTAATAAACTAAGATAGGTACATCACCTCAAATGCAGAAGCTAGATTGAAACCTCAATAAATCATAAACCCAATTTATTTATAACATAAAATCAAACCAACACTTACAAGATGTCATCAACATAAACAACATAATTGAAAGCAACATATTATACACTATTCACTAATCGTCGTTACTTCTCAACAATTCCCTTTCCCTTCGCACCGCTGCCTTCACCTAGAACGTTTGAATATTTCAAGAACAAAGTCCATATTAGATGATGAATCATCTAAATAAGAGTTTAAAAACACGTTTTCATGAATAAATGAGAGACATGAAATAAACTAACACAACTCAGTAAGTCTTAGCCCAAGAGAATCCCACACAGCGCTCAACCCTACTATGGAGAAAAAAGCAATCTCTCTAAAATTCATACCACCATACCGATCGACACACCAACACGACGCAGTTCTAGCTTAAGAGAGGCAAGGTCAACGCATCTCCCCAACATCTCGGGAATAATCATTACCAACTCCCGGCCCCAGGAGGGTTACATCAACTCAGGAACCTAGCTCACCACATTTACGTTGGAGATTACGTTCTCACTCTAAATATCCAAGAACCACTACACAATCCTAACTCAAATCTCATATAAACCACCTGGTCATCCTAGTGCAACTTCCCTGACCATACAGCCCAATTATGATAAAGAATTGAAGGAAATAATGGCAAAAAAAGAAAAAGTTGGTTGAATTCAGGGCTCCTTGAAGATGGAAATGTAGTCAAGCTAATCACTACAAAGAAGTGCTTGATGAGAGGCAACCCATTTAGAATATTATTATTAGTTTTATTTTATTTTTCTTAATTTTTTAACAATATTTTTTATTTATTTTCTTATTTCATTTTTTTTCTAGAACTTGTTGAATAATTCGACCCTTTCTTGTCAAATAGAATTCGCCCAACAATTTTCAAGCACTTCAAGAAGGTCTACATTAGGGGAGTATTACTTTTCTTTTCTTTTTTTTTTCTTTTTTTTAAACATTGGGGAGAATGTTTAATTTAAGTGTGGGGGTGGAAAATTCAATAATTCTTAATTTTTTTTCTTGTAAAAAAAAAAAGAGAAGAAATATATAATGTGCATGAATGAAAAATGTTTTATTTCCATGTCTAGGCAAATTTTATGTTTCCTATATTAACTTTGGTTCAATGCATAGTTAATTCAAGATTGGGAATTGTTCTATTTGATTATTGATCTTAGATTTAACAGTGTTAAATAAAATGAATTAATTATGCCGGATTATCATGATTGTTGAAATATATGCTTCTTGATAAAATTCATGAAATTTTATGATCATGCATGATTGATTATGTGAGAATAATATTGTGATTATTTCTTGAAACTAGGCCTAAACAAAGTTGAAGTAAAATGGGATGATGAAAAAAAAAGAAGAAAAAAATTATTATTGCTAAAATGAAATGGTCCCCAAGTTTTTCCTAAACCTTTTGTCCGATCTCTGACCATTCAATAAATTGCTCCCATTTGAGTAAAACATTTTAGCTAAATCAACAAGGATATCTCTATGAATGGACATAAAATCCTACCATCCAAATTCTTTGAAAGTATCTAAGTAGGGAAATTTAATGGACTCTAAAAGTTGAATATCTAAATATTGATCGAGAACTACCTCACATGAGACAAATCCATGTTTGAACATCTCTTTTTGGCGTGGGTTTGAGAATAACTAAATAACGGGTTGAGATAAAGGTGGTTGGCTATCACTAGCACGTTTTTTGCCTTTACCCTCGTTCTTGGTCCTTGACATAGTTGAAAGATGGAGATGAGGTGTAAGCACCCGTACCCGGATATTCCAACCACCCGGACTACTCGAACGAGAGCACTTACGGAAGGGAAAAAGAATAAAACACAAGACGGAAACTACCCTGGCATACATACACAAAAATTAAGAACAGCGGAAGCGAAGCTAAACACATGCATGCACTACAGGTAACCCCGCTAGCACAGCTGTCACAAGATAAGTAAATGAGTACAGACTCTGTGCCAACATACACGAGAAATGACATAGCAGATTCAAAAATAATAGAGTAAACCCTACTCAGACATCAGAGTTGACGGGGACTGACGGGACTGCCTGTACACCATACTGACTCGACCGCTAGATGCTGACTCCCTTGCTCTGACCCACACTGGCACTACCTGGAATGATGGAAAGCAAAGTGAGTCGAAAAACTCAGCAAGCAAAAAGAAAAGAAAGGATGAAGGCTGAACATAACCAGAAAACTCTCCCCAAAAATAAACCCCCAAGTACACACAAGTCATGAGACGCTACAACACAATAGTAGAGCATAATAAAAGCACATACTGGTCTTTGGGGTCCACACAAGACACACGACACCCAAGTCCCATACCAACCTGCCGCTGCCCTGAAAGGCAACAAATATCTCCACAAACCTGCGCGCGCGATCCCGGGTCGGTGCTCTCGTCACCCGTGTGTCCGTGCCGGTACTCCCAACACCCGAGCCATAGGCTCCCTTGGAACAGTCCTCCCGTCCGAGAACTAATAACTACCAGTAACCATGCAATGCACATAAAAATGCAATGGCGCAGTGAGCATCAACGTGATACACTGGCGCCCATACATCCAGGCATCAGGCCATGCTCCTCCCACATAGTAAACCATACGCGATGCATATGCCCGTGCCAAATGCAACCTAACCATGCTAGAATGTCTGTGTCGAAGCATACTCAGTAAATGAATATCCCAACATGCATCTCGTACCTATGTGCATATCAAATCATGAACAGTAATACAATGTATCTAATCATATAGTAAATCACATACTGGCAAAGCTAGTCAGCAATGCCCGGCACCGGTCAACGGCCAATGACTAGGAGTATCCGCCTGACGTTCCACTTCAAGGCCGTACAATAGTCTACCCCAACGTCACCAAACAACTGACCCCTGCTCCACTGCTCAATAGCTCTAACCGAATCATAAATAAACTCGAGAAAACCGTAAATAAACCTGCATGTCTAGGAACCTTGTCCCCAAGTTGGGTTCAGCATCATTTTGAAGGGAATGGGGGCGGTACAAACCCCCGTAGGCAAACAATGAATAACATCCTAGAAGTCTCGGATTTAATTTAAATTAAAACAAATGAATAATAACTCAATAAATAATGCTAGGCGCCGAATTAAAGTAAGGGAAGGGATAAAATACGAGAAACCATGGAGTCTCTCACGAGAATTAAATAACAGGAGGAGAGGGTTAAGAGCTTGCCTTTACATGGCCGTTTCTTGCCTTTTTTGCACTCCCGCTGTGAAGTAAAATGTTTAACAGCGATTAATAAAACCGTAGCTTACATTCATTAAATCTAACTATGTAATATAAATAATTTAGCTGTCTAAAACCCCACGTAGGAGCACCACAAATAAAATCCCAATAAATCTCATATTTATTTTAAATTAAATCATGCCAATAAAACCATCGATTCGTATAATTAATACACGAAACTAAAACGAATTAAGGGAAGACGAGGAGTTCACCAAATGGAAAGAGATCCCAGGGGTAGAGGGAGCTTGCCTCGTGTAAGCTGATTACAGCGTTTTTACGCTTGAACGCCATCAAAATAATACACGCTGTAAAATAGAATAAACTTTCAAAATTAATAAAATAGGACCCAAAATAAAATTTCAACCGTATAAAATGTTTAATACATTTTTCTCTACTCACCTGACAAATTAAACGGTGATTAAATCCCATTTAATCTTGAATTTTCACCTAAATTCCTTCATTTTGCGCGTTGTTTCTTCTCCATCTTCCTTGCTGTTTTTGCTGGCTCGAATTGGCTGATTACACATTGAAATTCGGCCTTTAAAAGGCAAAAAGAAAGCTTTTAGAAGATGCCGCGTGGCAGCACAGGCACACCACCACCTTAGGGCCAAAATGGCACCGTTTTGGGCACCCATTGACTTGGAAAAATTAGCATAATTCCTCATCCTCGCGCCTGACTCGAACCCCAGACCTGCGGCTCCCATGCGCGTGCGCGTGACCGCACAAGCTAGCTGCATCTTCAGATTATATGTGCACATCAATAAACTAAAAAGAATCATCAGCCACTTCCAAGATTTATACTTAAACCCTCAGAAACTTCTGAAAATCACACACACCCCCCACACTTCTTTTATTCTTTATTTCACTTTCAGCCCGAACTTTTTAGAAAATCCACTAAATTAATTTATTTTCCTATATTCCCAAATAATTTAATTAAATACCTAAATTTCCTATTTCCTCAAAATTACATAAATAAACATTTTTCTTAATTCTCCAAATACCCAAATAAATTAATATTTCTTTTTAACCCACAAATATTCAATAATCACCACAAATACAATAATTAATAATTATTAACCATTTCCAAATAATTTAATTAATTACCTTTAATTCCTTATTTTCCTCAAAATCACATAAATAAATACTCACTCTTAAATTCTCAAATATTCAATAATGTCCTCAAACACCGATTTGAATAATTATTATTTATTTCAAATTTTAAGATATTACAATTCTCCCCTCCTTATTAGAATTTCGTCCTCGAAATTTGCGCTCAGTCTATATCCTTAAGATACACTCACAACTCTCGTGATAATACCTAACATCTCTTCCAGGACATTAGATATCATTATTTTCCAGTATCCGTACAAGTTCGAGTCTTCTACTTGACTTAACACTCTAACATATTTCCCTAATACATCACCTCAATTGGACCGCGATATGACTACTAATACCTTAACCGACTTACGAAACATCATCAATCAAACTACATTTACCAACAGGGTTCACTTATTAAAATATCATAATCCCACCATTCCCCAAAGTTATCTCACATTCTTAGCGCGCTTCCGTTTGGTACTATCTCGACCACATATCCACCTAAAGGCAACCTCAAAATGCCAAGGTATTCAATCCCAACGATAAACTGATTCGCAATACCAAGCTTAATGCAAATGTAGCTAACTTCAAATGCAATCGATAACGACAAGAGTGGAACCATCCCCTAGCATGACAAGAAGCTAATACTCGATAACGTGATTGGGACCTGCCACGTACCTATGAAGCATAAGGACATGGAAACGATACGACATACTCAATCAAGAATTCAACAGCAATATCCTTTAGTCTGATTTTTTTCAACTAATTCTTAACCAAGTACACAACATTTTCTCAACAGTACTTTCTCCCACAATTTGTTGCGTGTACTCAGGGTCCCGTCAATAAATATGGGTAGTCATTTAAACAGGACTATCAAGGAATAAATGCTCTCCACTCAATACATCTCGAGATCTAAAATGTCACCAAATCTCCCCTCCATAAAGGAATCGACATACCCCATAGTTGCTTCCTACCACGACTCATTCGGTGATTACCAACCCTCAGTTTTGTCCTGCTGCTAATCTTAACTCCAAATAGCTAAACGGCCATACCTTCCCTCAATCGCTATATACTAACCCTAACCTCCTCAAAGATCCTATAAGCTAGCAAGAACACGATATTTAGAATCGGTGTTATCCGCTCTGTAACTTGTTCGACTGAAAGCACCTCACCATATCAGCAACTATTTAAATCCCCAAGGCATCTCATAGGTCTCCCCAACAACGAAAAGTAACTGAAGTGGGTTAAGCATTCTTCTGACTGGCATAACAAGCCATCTCATGTTTCTGCCGATGTACCACTTGACCAGCACCCAAAAGAGTCTCATCTCCTCACTCGATCAATAACTGACCCTAGGGCATGTGGTCTATGATTAGTACCGCACGTACTCACAACAACCACTATCCTTATAGCAGAAGCCAACAGTTACTTAGACATAAAATGAACTTCGATCCTGGCCATACACCAGAGTATCTCCTACAATCTTAGAAGGGTTTTCTTATTTCTAATTCATTTTATCTCGGATGCTCCACGGCGACCCAAAACGTCTGTTACCACCTTGCTTTACCCTATTTATTATAGAACCTCACAACCTTAATCCTTCGTCACGCCAACTGCGGCATCACTTGCACTCCGTTCCACGTGTGAGAACTAAACACTAATACCCTATCTGGGTTGTGATGCCAAATCTCCAAGCAGTATAACCGTTGCAAACTCCATGTCCATAATTCCATAATAGTTCTTTAGTTAATTCCCATCACAAATCTCTCTTGGGATAAGATCGACCCTAGGCTTATCGTGAACACATTTACACCAGGCACACATCTCGGTACCTATGGATCTACCATTTACCATCGGACTCCTATAGCACATTCCCACCACGTGGGACCTTTCCGTACCTCTCTAAATCCAATCATGGACCTCCAACTCACATACTACCACGACCTCATCTCTTATGAAATTAATGCAAACCTTTTATAGGGCATCGGTAATGCCTAGCGAGACCAAGGAACTCTAAACCTCTATCTCTGTCGCCGGTCCCGACCAATCCTTAAATACTGCGAAGGCGACGGTCAGCCCAAATGGCTTGGCCACGAACTCATAGCAGTCGCACGAGTACAACGGGCAATCGTTAGAAGACACCTCAGAGTTAGCCCGACAAATCATCCACTCGGGAAAAATGACATTTATGCCTCAAGGCTACCCGGTTCAATTGCAGCATCAATTTTTTTACTAAGGCAACCTCCTTGGTAAATCCTCAAGAAAATTAAGAGTATCCCATACTCATACACAACCGGAGAAAGAATAAAACCATACATGCCCTTATCATGAGTAACGCGCGCCTTAAATGCAGCTTTAAAAATTCCCTTAATCACTTCCCTTTGTCGAGGTATGTGTTATCTCTAATCCACATCACTAATAGACAATGGTTAGGGACCCAACAAATCCACCACAAGTCAGGTGTCCGGTCCACTCGGTCTTAGCGAAAATAATTCGCAACCAAATGTCCATCGCAGGTCAAACCTGTGACTTTCCAAGTCATACTATTCATCACATCAGGTCACTAGGATACTCTTTACTAATAGCAACAACTACTTGATTCCTAGGGATCCCAAGACTCATAAGTTTACTAAATACATCTCTCATCACCTAATACCTTCAAACATTGCACATGATGTTTCTCACACACTTCTCATCCCTACAAAACTCATAATTTACAACTAGGCATTTACATTATGACCCCCTACTAATCACACTAACTAGAACTCCCCTCATCACCCTTGGCAACTGAGGTAGCTTCATCTCCCAAGTAAGCTAAGTCCTTATCGCTAGCTATGTTGGGGCTGGGTCCAACAAGTTCCTCTGGCAGTTGTGACAGTGCCCTCACTGTAGCTTGGACTGACTGGGTGTTAGGTAGTACTCCAATCATGGGCACATTCTATATCGGGTCCTAATAAGGCTCCCAAATGGTAGCTTGTTGCCTCACAACCCTAGCAAAATCATCTTAATGGGAACGAAGACTCCCATCATTCATCATTACTTCAATCAACTGCCTCCTCACGTCATTCATGTGTTCACGGGTGAACATGACTTATCTTTCTGACAATCCCCAAAAGATCTCGTGGATCATCTCTTGAAACAACTCGTTAAGCCAATATATATAACTCACTAAATACTCTTCTTCGTCTTGCCTGCCTCTCTATCCAGAAGCAAACTCTTGTTCCCACCGACACCATAAATAATCCAATACTGGAAGATCATCCGGATTGGGTAGGGGTACACCGGGGTCTGGGCCTCCAGATTCCATTGGGAATTCTCAAAACCTGCGTACGATACCACTTATCTGGCAATGATATTATGGCTAAACTAACCTCTTACCCAAACACCTACGGCAAGCACAAATCCTAAATAAATCCCATTCATACCACCTCACGGTCCCCACCTAACATGCACTTATCACCCCTGCACAAATATAAGTTGGCACACAGTCTCTCACACGAATTGACAAAACTTAACTTGACGCAGCCTGACCATATTCAATTCGCCTAGACTCCCCTAACTCTACCCGACAACCTTAGTGTATAGGAACTCATCCCCAAAACTGACTCAAACTACGCTCTGATACCAACAATGTAAGCACCCCCACCCGAATATTCCAACCACTCGGACTACTCGAACGAGAGCACTTACGGAAGGGAAAAAGAATAAAACACAAGACAAAAATTACCCTAGCATGCATACACAAAAATTAAGAACAGCGGAAGCGAAGCTAAACACATGCATGCACTAAAGGTAAACCCGCTAGCAAAACGGTCACAAGATAAATAAATGAGTACAGACTCTTGTGCCAACATACATGAGACGCGAGAAATGATATGGCACAGTCAAAAATAATAGAGTAAACCCTACTTAGACATCAGAGTTGACGGGGACTGACGGGACTACCTGTACACCATACCGACTCAACCGCTAGACGCTAACTCCCTTCCTCAGACCCACACTAGCACTACCTGGAATGATGGAAAGCAAAGTGAGTCGAAAAACTTAGCAAGCATAAAGAAAAGAAAGGCTGAAGGCTGAACATAACCAAAAAACTCTCCCTAAAATAAACCCCCAAGTACACACAAGCCATGAGACGCCACAACACAATAGTAGAGCATAATAAAAGCATATACCGGTCCTTGGGGCCCCCACAAGACACACAGCATCCAAGTCCCATACCAACCTGTCGCTGCCCTGAAAGGTAACAAATATCTCCACAAACCTACGCGCATGATCCTGGGTCGGTGCTCCCGTCACCCGTGTGTCCATGTCGGTACTCCCGACACCCGAGCCATAGGCTCCCTCGGAACGATCCTCTCGTCCGAGAAGTAATAACTACTAGTAACCATGCAATGTACATAAAAATGCAATAGCGTAGTGAGCATCAACGTGATACATTGGCGCCCATACATTCAGGCATCAGGCCATGCTCCGCCCACATAGTAAACCACACGCAATGCATATGCCTGTGCCAGATGCAACCTAACCATTCTAGAATATCCGTGTCTAAGCATACTCAGTAAATTAATATCCCAACATGCATCCCGTACCCATGTGCATATCAAATCATGAACAATAATACAATGTATCTAATCATGCGGCAAACCACATACCAGCAAAGCTAGTCAGTAGTGCCCGACACCGGTCAATGGCCAGTTACTAGGAGTGTCTGCCTGATGGTCCACTTCAGGGCCGTACAATAGTCTACCCCAACGTCACCAAACAGCTGACCCCTGCCCCATTGCTCAATAGCTCTAATCGAATCATAAATAAATTCGAGAAAACCGTAAATAAACCCGTACGTCTAGGAACCTAGTCCCTAAGTTGGGTTCAGCATCATTTCGAAAGGAATGGGGGTGGTACAAATCCCCGTAGGCACACAACGAATAAAATTCTAGAAGTCTCGGATTTAATTTAAATTAAAACAAATTAATAATAACTCAATAAATAATGTTAGGCACCGAATTAGAGTAAGGGAAGGGATAAAATACGAGAAACCACGGAGTCTCTCACGAGAATTAAATAACAAGAGGAGAGGGTTAAGAGCTTGCCTTTAAATGACCGTTTCTTGCCTTTCTTGCACTCCCGCTGCAAAGTAAAATGTTTAACAACGATTAATAAAATCGTAGCTTACATTAATTAAATCTAACCGTGTAATATAAATAATTTAGCTGTCTAAAATCCCACGTAAACGCACCACAAATAAAATCTCAGTAAGTCTCATAGTTATTTTAAATTAAATCATGCTAATAAATTGTCGATTCGTATAATTAATACGCGAAACCAAAACAAATTAAGGGAATACAAGGGGTTCACCTTATGGAAAGAGATCGCAAGGGTAGAGGAAGCTTGCCTCGTGTAAGCTGATTACAACGTTTTTACGTTTGAACACCATCAAAATAATACACGCTGTAGAATAGAATAAACATTCAAAATTAATAAAATAGGACCCAAAATAAAATTTCAACCGTACAGAATGTTTAATACATTTTTCTCTACTCACTTGAAAAATTAAACGACGATTAAATCCCATTTAATCTTGAATTTTCACCTAAATTCCTTCATTTTGTGCGTTGTTTCTTCTCCATTTTCCTTGCTGTTTTTGCTAGCTCGAACTGGCCGATTACACACTAAAATTCGGCCTTTAAAAGGCAAAAAGAAAGCTTCTAGAAGCTACCGCATGGCAGCACAGGCACACCACCGCCTTAAGGCCAAAACAGCGCCGTTTTGGGGGCCCATTGGCTTGGAAAAATCAGCATAATTCCTCCTCCTCGCGCCTGACTCGAACCCCAGACCTGGGGCTCCCATGCGCGCGCTCGCGACGGCGCGAGCTAGCTACATCTTCAGATTATATGCGCACATCAATAAACTTAAAGGAATCCTCAGTCACTTCCAAGATTTACACTTAAACCCTCAGAAACTTCTGAAAA
Source organism: Diospyros kaki (assembly GCA_036245055.1). Classification (NCBI taxonomy): domain Eukaryota; kingdom Viridiplantae; phylum Streptophyta; class Magnoliopsida; order Ericales; family Ebenaceae; genus Diospyros; species Diospyros kaki. The sequence continues at coordinate 24,138,039 of BSEG01000003.1, read as the reverse complement.
TCACAGACACCCCCCACACTTCTTTTATTCCTTATTTCACTTTCACCCCAAAATTTTTAAAAAATCCACTAAATTAATTTATTTTCCTATTTTCACAAATATTCCCAAATAATTTAAATACCTAAATTTCCTATTTCCTCAAAATTACATAAATAAACATTTTTCTTAATTCTCCAAATACCCAAATAAATTAATATTTCTTTTTAACCCACAAATACAATAATTAATAATTATTAACCATTTCTGAATAATTTAATTAATTACCTTTAGTTCCTTATTTTCCTCAAAACCACATAAATAAATACTCACTCTTAAATTCTCAAATATTCAATAATGTCCTCAAATACCGATTTGAATAATTATTATTTATTTCAAATTTTGGGATATTACATGAGGGGTCGACACTTGATGAACACAATAGAAAAGAGTGAATTGGTCTACTCCCTAACAAGTGGTGGACCAAAAACAAGGAGAAATTTGAGTGGATTTTCAAGAGTGCTTTGGAATCGATTGAAATAGATGTGGGGAACACTTGAAATTGATTGAGATGGAAGAAATGATTCGGTCAATCGAATGAGGAGAGGAAAAAAAATGAGAAGCTAGGGTTTGTGAAATTGGAAATGAGGTCAATTTCAACCTTTTATAGCCCTAGATTTCGATAAAAATAGTCGATTGTTTTAAGAAAAAAGTTGACGTATGTGAAAAACGGTAGACAATTTCATATTGTTCTTATTGCTTTCAACATATGCAAAAAACGATCCATAGCTATATGAAAACGGTCGACAGTTTCTCTGTGTCCTTTTAAAAAATATGAAATATGCTTCACAAACAGAATAATTTCAATTTGATACATATAAATACACATAAAGTATATTACAATAATCAATATTTCATTTATGGTGATAATATCAAGAAGAAGCAATCATTCCTAATTTGCTCTTAAAGAATTCAAATTTATTCTTATCTAGAGCTTTTGTGAAAATATCAGCTATTTGATGATTTGTGTCTACAAATTCAAGTTTGATATCCTATTTTTGGACATGATCTCTACTAAAGTGGTGTTTTAGCTTAATATGTTTTGTTCTTGTGTGAAATACTGGATTTTTTATTAAAGTTATTGCACTTGTATTGTTACATTTGATTGGAATATTGATAAGTTTTATGCCAAAATCATTCAAATGATGTTTCATCCAAAGAATTTGTTCTTACTGCTATATATTCAGCCTCAGTAAAAGAAAGTACAAAAATGTTTTATTTTCAACTTGACCAAGATACTAATGAGCCACTTAAAAATTGACTTGATCAACTAGTGCTTTTTCTATCAATTTTATCCATTATAATCAACATTCGTATAAGCAATTGGATCAAATTTTTATTCTTTTGGATAATATATTTCTAGATTGAAAGATGATTTTAAATACCTAAAGATTCTTTTAACAGCTTTGAGATGGGATTCCTTAAGATTTGATTGAAATCTAGCACACAAGAACATACTAAACATGATGTTCGGCCTACTAGTTGTCAAATAAATTAAGAATCCAATCATGCTTCCATACAACTTGACATCTACGGGGTTACCTAATTCATCCTTATCTAGGTATGAAGAGATACCTATTGGAGTAGCTATTGGCTTGCATTCATACATGTGAAATTTTTTAAAAAGATCTTTTATATATTTTTGTTGGTTTATGAAAATGCCTTCATTGTTTTGCCTATTTTGTTGACCAAGAAAATATTTTAATTCACCCATCATACTCATTTCAAATTCATTTTGCATAAGATTTGCAAAATCATCACATAGACTTTTGTTTGAGGCTTCAAAGATAATGTTGAGAAATTTTTCTTTTGATTTAGTGAGAAATAAATTTAGTAAATTTGGTTAAGTGATGATGACTAAAACAATTGAAAAATTCTTGAGTTTATCAAAATTTTAATCGAGTAATATGTTCAAAAAAATCAAGTAAATGATCAAGTATGTGAGGGATGAGCAAACCTTGCAAGTATAAGATAATCAAGTATGTCATTTTAGTAATCAAGTAATGCTCAATGCATTTCAAATATAATTGGTAGTTTGTGAAATTTTTTGAGTTTAAGTGAAATTTTTGAAAGCTGATGGGTATATCATCTTAAAAAAATATTATTAATTGAGGAAGGAGGACCTATTTATTAATTACCTTTATTGTACCATGGCATATCAATAGTATTTGTTTATATAATAGTGTGTCTATATATATATATATATATAAAAGATGAATTTAACATGGGAGATAATGACAATCAACTTCTTTTAATCAGTTCGAATATTTAAAATAGGTTGGTCAATTCCTTTAATTATTTATATTTATTTTTTACTTTTCATGCATAGTATAAATATATTATATATATCTAATTTTAGATAAATCCCATTTTCGGAAAGTAATAAATCAATATTTGGACTATATATTTATTATTTCTATATATAACCGAATCCAATTAATTAGAGATAAAAATAATATTAGACTCTAGATAAAAGAATCGAAACTGAATCCGATCCCAAATAGTGAATTATTTATGACTTATAATTTAAGATTTTATTTGTTGCATTCTATGAATTGATTCATCATGTAATGATTGAATTGAATGTATTTTATACTCATAAAAAAATTACCTCATTCAATGATTATTATTATATATATAATAATTCCTTCAATACTAAATCGTTAACAGCATATTTCTTTCCTTGATTCTCATTAAATCACTTTGCAAATAACTAATTAATTCCCAATTTCTATCGATGTGAAAAGTTTGTACATATATATATATATATATATGTACGTCTGCATCTTCAACAAAGACAAATAGCCATAAACAGGCATCGAAGAGAGCACTGTTTTAACATTCCTTTCAGTGCAATGTCTCGCTTCTTCCTTCTCTCGGCTGTGTTGATGATACATTGTTTCATTGGCTCAATGTCGTATGACCAACGAGGTGAGGCCCCAAATAGCCTCTGGGCGGTCCATGTCGTTAACAACATCCCCGCTGACCAAGTGAAAGTTCGCTGCAAAACCAAAGATGATGATTTTGGCCTCAAGGGCAACAAAACACTACTGCCCGGATATGAACTATGGTGGAGATTCAGTAACAACGGGTTTTCACAGAACACTGTTTTTTTCTGCAACTTTTATTGGGGGTCCAAGGATCAAGTCTTCGATGTCTTCGACAGTGACATATCCCGGCACTGCACAAGTAAACATTCAGTAGATGATAGTTGTTACTGGTCTATCAGAAGGGATGGTTTCTATTTTAGTGGCACCAATGAGACTGGTAGTTACGAGAAGTGGCATGATTGGAAGTATAATCATTGATTCTTACAGTACAAAGTATATCGGACGTCTATGCATGTGTTTTGGCAATGAAGTTCATCAACAATAAGTAGTTTACCTGGAATATGTTGGTCCCTGTAGAGTTTTCTCATTTATTTTTGTTGAGAGAAGGGAAGGGGTATGAACGAGAATGACGGATAATAAACAGAACCTTTCTTCCTTTCCTAAATCGTTTGTTCGTTTGTTTGTTTGTTATATGTTAAAAAATATAGGATATATATTTCTTGACATTATGGGCAAATTTTTTAAAGAAGAAAAATAAAAAGGAATATTTTGAATATATAATTGTCGTAATACAAAGATAATTTTATAACCGTAGGAGGGTGTTCATTTTGAATCTCTAATCTCCGAGAAATGTGTAAAAGAGAAAATAGTTAAAGACGCAGGGTGTCTGCCACATAGGTTATCTGATGCTTAAGTTAGTATTTGCAAAAAAGTATATAAGAGCAAAACAAATATAGTTTTAGTAGAGCTGCGGTCATATTTCGATCGAAAAAATCACTCTTTTTATTTATAGAGGCTTACATGTGAAAAAATATCTATATCTTTTAGGATTATATGTTCCAAATTTCCAAGCAAAAATCTCAATTTAAAACGAGTTGACATATTCTCGGATTTGAGAGTAGTCTCCGAGAGAGTCTGCCAGGAATTATTCTATTAGGAAGGTTTCCCATGCTTTTCACCTTAGGCTTATTTTTAATTTAGATCCAGTTTCCTAGACACGACAAAATAAATTCTAAATTCATTTACTTGTACTTACCAATATGATTTATTTATACTTGAAAAGGCAAAGTAATTAATGTTAAAAACCCTTAAAGATTCTTACAATTATTCAGAATATATTCCAAAGATTCTTACTATATATATAGTACGTTTGGAATTAATTCCAATGAATTTCATAGTTCTAATGATTCCTACAAAATTGAATTTTTAATCATTTGGTTTGGAACGAAAAACTAATTAAAAATTAGAATTGAATTAATTACAACCCATTGAGATTTTTTTACATATATATATATATATATATATATATTAAGTGATGTTGTTGTGTATTCTATTTCTTTTTCTATTATTTCCCTTATAATAGCGTATTATTATTCGTGTTACTTTCCAAGCACATAGAATTGGAGATGTTAAGGCATGTTGCATCAGTGGGATTGGGACTATGAATACAATGCTGTTCTATTCCATTATTATATTTTCATATTTCTCAGTATGTTTGACAATAATTAAGTGATCATAGACACCTCATATATATATGACATCTTTTATTTGAGGAATTAAAAGAAAATGAATATTTAAATAAATCCGTTCTATTATATATAAGTAAAAATACCAAATTAAACACAACAATCAAAAACATTATATGATGCCGTTTATATGTATTTTTCTACCTACATCGAAGAAAAAGCAGTAATTACAACAGCTGAATTAGGCCAAATACATATTTTTGTTCGTGTACTTGTACAATTTTTTCATTTAAACGCTCGAACTTTTCATTTAGTGAGATTTGACGTCATCTTGAGACCTTCGTTCTAAGATCTTATGTTGCCATGAGACTTTCATCTCAAGACTGCAAGAGATAAAATAATTAGAAGGCACAAGAAAGTACCCATGCAAACACTCTGACACTTAAGTCAGACATTGAAGATACGAAAAACTATAGAACAAATTTCACACCAGTAACAAAGACATACATTTTGTGAAATGAAAGCCTAATTATTTATAGAAGAGTGCAATCTAAATCTCCTTGGTTTGAGATTTTTTATAGATGATATTTATCCCAATATTCTAATATCTTATCAGAATTAAGATTTTTAATAGATAATATTTATCCCTTTTGTATCAAGATTTTATTAGAATTCCTAAAAAATAATGTATATGTAATACCTTGAGTCACATTAAATTGATATGGTATTAAGTTTATTTGATTTAGATTAATTATGTGATTAGCTTAGGTATATATGTGTATAAATATGTAAATAAAAATAATAAGATTAATGTGATTAAATTATTTAAAGGAATCATTTTATGTAAATATGTAAATATGTATACAAATATATATATATATATATATATCTGTAAAATACAAATAAAGCTATAGTAGGCAAAAGAAAAAAAATGATATAAATATATATATGTCGTGTATGTCTAAAAAAAAAAAAAATCCGAAAAATCCGGATTTGCAGAGCAACGCGCATGGCCGCCTGCAAAAGGAGGAATTAATGGGGGAGGGGGGACATTTATGGCCGAGTGACCGGAGGTAAGGCCTTCCCGGCCACGTAGGGGCTTTGATTAGACGTTTTCGGCGGAGCTTTTGACTATAAATAGCCAAGTTTGCGTTGCCCATTCCATCCGAAATTTTTAAAGCTTAGAGCAGTCAATTGGGAGCGATTTTGTGGGATTTAAGAGTGAGGTTTTGGTCTTCGAGTCTTGGGCTTCATTTCTGGAGAGTTTGGAGGCCAACGGAGCAGCGGAGAAGAAGACCCAAGCACTCGCCAGAAAATCGCGCATCGCCGGAGCCGCGACTTCAAACAACGAAACGAGGTAATTTTAATACTTTTTTCCAGTTTTTGATGGTAAAATCGAGTTCAGGAGGTCAGAAATATAGGGAGAAGAAGCTTCGTTTGAAGCTTTTGAAGCGGCAGCGTCACCAGCGGCGTGTCCAGCCGCCGGAGAAGACGAAGAAGACGAGCACGTGCAGCCACACGCCCGCGAGTAGGAAGAAGGCGCGTGGCTGCCACGCGCCCGTCAGGGAAATAAGAAAAAAAAAGAAAATAAAATAAAATAAAATAGATAAAATAAAATTTTGAAAATTTTATTTCTAAGTTTGAAATAATGTTTATGATTTATTTAATGTTTAATTTTCTGGAAATGGTAAATTAATTAATTATTTAAGTAGCTTTTTCTATTAGGGAAATAAAGGAAAATAGGATTTTAATTCAAAAAAATTTCCAGAAAATTTTAGAATGTTAGAAGCATTATTTAAGAGTTATTAATGAAAATAAATCGAATAAAATAAAATATTAGGAATTGTTATGTAATTTAAGAAAATAATCCTATTATAGAAATAAAGAAAAATAGGATTTTAAGTCTGAAAATTCCAAATAAAATTTTAGAATGTCAGAAGTATTATTTAGGAAATGTTAGTAAAAATAAATGAAATAAAATGAAATTTTAGGTAATTATTATGTAATTTAAGTAGGTTTTTCTATTTTAGAAATAAATAAAAAATAAGATTTTAATTCTGAAAATTTCTAAGAAAATTTTAGAATGTTAAAAGAAGTATTTAAGAAATGCCAGTGAAAATAAATGGAATGAAATGAAATTTTAGGTAATTATTATGTAATTTAAGTATATTTTTCTATTAGAAAAATAAAGAAAAATAGGATTTTGATTTTGAAAATTTCAAGAATATTTCAGAATGTTATAATTGTTATTTAAGAAATATTAGTGAAGAGAAATTTAATAAATTGAAATATTAAGTAATTATCATGCAATAATTACATATTTAGCCATTATGAAATAAAGGAAAATCGGAACTAAAGTTAGAAAATTACCAGAATATTAAGAATATTATTTAAGGAGTATTGGTAAAAAGAAAGTAAAATTTTATGAAGACTAGATAATTAGTAGAAATATAGCTTAGGAATAAAAGAAGAGTGAAAGAAATTATGAAAAGCTAGCAAAAGGTATTCTAAAAATAAATCTATGTTGTAGGGGTCCTAGTGAGCACAGAGATTAAAGGATAGCAGCTTAGCACGTAGTTCAAGACAAAGTAACTGTAAGTATGCTGCCTAAATTTAATACAATTGTAAATGTAAATGTTTTATCATATTGACATGCTATGATATGAATCTTCACGTAGATTGCATCAATTACATGACTATGAAATGCATACATGCACGATAACACTGTTGATCACACGCATATGAGGCCGTAGGGAGTACGAACTGGCACCGCTGGCCTTATCAAGGGTGCACCCATACACCCCGGCTTCGAAAGAGGTGGCCGCTAAAATGGTAGGCAGCATGAGAGGTGCAATTGACACCTACGAGGAAGGACATTGCATACACTCATGACATTGCATTGGTATTCTTACTTAGATGATTCATCATCTAACATGGGTTCGTCCCTGGAACATTCAACGTTCCAGCCGGGACTTGCAGAGATGGTTCAGAGATGGGTGATGTGTAGTGACACAGACATTGAGATGCAAGTAAACGTACCAAGTTGTAATATGATTAGTTTAAGATTTGTGAATATTGTTCTGTAATCAAACGCTTTATGTATTTGTATTTAATGCCATGTACAGTTATTAAATTATGTATTTTCATAAGCAGGTTCGATTCAGCTTCCGCTTTACATTTATTTCTAGTCTAGATATTTCATCTGGCACTAGACATGGTCTTAGGGAATTTTAAATTAATGTTAAAAAAAATGATCAAATTTTCTAAGGCATAACACGCCCTGAATAAGTAATGGGCTGTTACAGTATATCTTTTTTTATGGGATCCTCGAAAGGATTTGCAAATGTCGGACTTATCCAGTTTGAGTGTGGCATAAGAGCCCCTTTCCCCCAATTAAGAGAAAATTTACACGTTTTAGCCCAAAATATTATTTTGGACTTTTAGACTTTCTTGATATTTTAGTATGTTTTTGCCTATGACACAACATTTAACTGTTCTTTTTATTCTAGATACAATCTCATTACTTCATTTTTTATTGTGTTTCTTAAAAATCTTTTAGCTGTGAGGGTGCAGTGCATGTGAACAATACCATTTAAGCATTTCATTTTCACAAATAAAACCAAGCATTCTATCTTAATTATCAACTTTGATAAACTAGATTTTGTTTCAAGTTTATGTTTCTTAACATGTTTGAGCATGTGTCCGATCCCTACTCTTAATTGACATGCATAGTCATTTTTTCAAAATTTGCATAATACATGTTAGACTTTTATCAATTATATTAATAATCTCGAATTTGCTTCAAACATTATTGCTTCTCCCATGCTTGGACTTACATTTCAAGGTAGGTGGCTCCTCAATTGATAAGTGGTTGGAGAAGTAGTAGTTGCTCATTTGGTAGGGGTGGAGGTTATCAAACATTAGTTGTTTTTATCTTTATGGGGGATTGTGTTTTTTGGGATTATGCCCTATCGCGGGCGCCCCACACAATCGAGCCCCAATGGAGAGAGTGCAGGGGGTTAATTATGGAACCCAACGATGCTCAATTTTGATCTCGGGACAATAACTCAAACCATGATGGAACGGGTCCTCACGTAAATAGCTAGAACCGCTAGACTGTGCCCCTGATGGCAGGAGGGTTCTATTTCTAATACTATGAAATCTAGTTATGCATGTGTCCACCTCTACTCGATGTCACTCCAATCATCAAAAAAATCAAGAGGCAATAGAAATGGGAGAAATGGAGGTTGAGGGGGTTAGGGAATTGGATTTGATATATTGGCATGAGGATCATCTATTGAGGGTATATCTTGATTACAAGAAGTATTTTTGTGAGTAGTCTAAGATCAACAAAGATTAAACATGATGACAAATAAATGTTTTGTAATGAAAATATATTAATTAAATAATTAAGATTTTTGAACTTGAGAATAAGAAAAAGTGTGAAATATAGAGCAGTTAAGATAATCAAAAGTAACAAGACACTAGATTGCAGAATTAGAAAGAAAGCAGGATTCCAAAATAATGATATCAAAAGAGAGATAGTAATATATTAAACAAAACGAGTAGAGACCCTCTATATGCTTTCAAGTACTCGTGCAAAATTGAATAGTGTAAGGGAATGATTGTGTAGTATATAATTTGAATTTGTTTAGGGTTTGTAGGAATTCCTACAAAGGATCCTTACAATTGAAGAGTTAGACTATTCAATTTATTGCGAATTAATTGAGGAAGAAAATGAAAATGATCGTATATAATTTAAATTTGTGGTTGGTAAGTTTGTAGGGGGGATCCCTACAATTGAACAGTTGTGCACTATTCAATTTATTTTGTATTTGAAAGAATTGAAGAAATTAAGAAATGAAAATGATTGTATTTTGTATATAATTTGAATTTCTTATATCTTTGGGAGGATTTCTTATAGGGAATTCTTGCAATTAAATAGTGAATTGAAGAAAAGAAATAAAAGGATTGAATAAATTAATATTGAAAAGATTGATAAAAGAAATAATTGAAATTGGAATATATATGCATACAAGGGGTTGCTCGTATGTCTTACTATTTTTTTTATTATATGTTATTATTTCACCATTCATATTTGCATATATCTTATCATTCATTAATCCCATTTTCTTCTTTTAATTTTGTTTACAATTATTTCGTGTGTGATTTATTATTTATGCAACCTAAAAGGTGCAAGTGAGTTGTGCAACACACTTATATAGATTCCGCACAAGAAAAAATATTTATTTTTAAAAACTGTCACAATATTTTAAACCTTAGAAGCACCCAATGTTATTTTTTAAAAAATAAGATGGTCCTATAATTAGTCCTTGCCAAATGGGTTAGAAAAAAAATATAGGAATAATTTACTTATAAATTTTAAATTATAGGTAATTATTCAAAATATTATATAATTAGTATGTATTATATTATAATACAAATATAATATCTACCTAAAAAAAATTAATTACAAAATTTTTAGCCTTCTGTAAAATGTGTATAAATTAAACTATATAAATTATAATTATTAAAACATTTGACTTCTGGGATGACTTTTTTTGTTTTACGTAAACCTTAAAGCATTATGAATATATTATTATTACCACTCGTTATGTGTTTCCGGATATTCAGGATTTTGAATTGATAAGTTGTGATATATTATATGAGATTATGTGATATATTATATGAGATTTTGAATTAGACTACATTGGAACATTATTTGATATTAAATTATAAGATTATGAATTTAGATTTTACTACACCCTTTAATATTAATATTATAGTCAACTATTATGTGTTTATTACTTGTGTCAGGCAACATAAGAGTTGTTATGTTGTCTAACACAAATAAAATGAGAGACAAAGATGTGGGCCTCATTGAAAGGTGTGTGGGACCCACACTTGCATTCTACGTTAGGTAACATAAGAGTTGCAACAAAACCCAGGGCGGGCCTTGGGCGTAGGATGTATAGCCTATGCAGCCGCCTAAGGCCCCCTATTCATCCAAGTTCTTTTAAATTATTTATTTATTTTTTTGATAATTTTAAGGAGTTTCATAAATTAATATTTAGATTATTTAATAATTTTATAATTTAAATTATTTTATTAGTTATCATAATCTTTAAACTATTTTATTTTTATTTAATAGCAAAATATTTTAACAAAAAAAAAATCAAAAATAGTGGCGGGAAATGTCCCATCTCTTTTCCTTGACTAAATCCCTAAATCTTCAAAGTTCAAACCCCCATTGCCTTTATCTCCCTCTCACATACTCTTCTCTTCTTCGTCTCCAGTCAACCGATTGTTTTTGTTTGTCAGTCACCGTTAGCGAAAGGCCACTGTTCTGTTTAGATATGCATTGATCTCCAATTTACTATTCAAACATGAAAATTTTATTGGCTTTTCTTTTTTCTATTTTTCATGATTGTATTCTTCTGTTAATTTGTTTTGCAGATTTCAATTCAAATATCAAATTTAACCAGATTTTATTGTTTCTCAATTACATTTGAATTTGATATTATATTAATTTTTGTATTTAAATTAATTTATTATATCTACTAAAAAATATTTGTTAATTTTTTATCTAAAAACATTTTAAGAGTAAATTTAAAGTAAAATATTATAAATTTTAAATTATTATTATAAAAATTTTAAATACTTTTATATAATAATTTTTTTTATTTATATTCATTATATATAATTTTATTTTTAAATACAGAGAGTCCCACGTAAAACTTCTGAGGGCCAGCCCGGCAGAACCGTAATAGTCAATTGGTCATAGGGAGCCATAGTTGAGTTGGTAGTAATATGGTTTGAATATGAGAGCTGAAATTGAATTTTGTTAGATCTTTTAATCTTCTGCATGAAAACCAAGTGATAGTGATCGCCGTTGTTATCTAGCTAGCTAGAATCACTGAGCCTAACGAATTAGAATCCCAAATTTGATCACAATTGGGATTCAAACAAAGCTAGCTGTTTGCTTGCTAGGGTTTCCATTATATTAATGTTTCCAAGTCGCAGTCGTAGGTTGTCGATGTCAGCTGTCACCAAAGCCCACAACGTTCAAACCCAAAGCTTTTCGTTCATCGACCGCCACGCTCTCCTCCTTCGATTACAGCTTCTTCTTGCATTGAATTGCATCGCCGGCGAGTATCCTTCTTATTCTTCTCATTCCTCATCGGTGAATCCGCCTCCTCTTCAAAACAAACGCCGCGCATTCTGAGATTTCGAAGCCCAAACACTCTCTTTTTCTATTTTAGGTTTTTGCTCTTCGGTGCGTTGGTCGCAGCAACCGGAAAACGAGAAGAAAGAAGTAACGAAAGATGCTTTGCTCTGTGAAGCAACCGAGGAGCACGTTTACGTGCTCCGATTTGATGCCTAGGAATCGGCTAGGATTAAAGCCTCAAATCTCGTCGTTACCGGCAATTGCGAACAGAAAGCGAGTTTTTCCGAGCAATGTCTGCGTTCGGAGGCCTTTGTTTTTGTCCTTGAAAGAGCAAAGGCCTCCGGTTGAGTGCCAAGCGTACGAAGCCGACGTTTCCCAGCCGGTTAACGTCGATTTTCCGGCGGAGAAGGCGCCGTCTGAGGCTGCTCAGAGGCTCAAAATCAGTGTTTATTTTGCAACCTGGTGGGCTTTGAATGTGGTGTTTAATATATATAACAAGAAGGTTCTCAATGCCTTTCCTTATCCTTGGCTTACATCCACGCTCTCTCTTGCTGCTGGATCATTGATTATGTTGATTTCATGGGCTACGAGGATGGCCGAGGCTCCGAAGACAGATTTCGAGTTCTGGAAGACTTTGTTTCCGGTCTGGATTTTGAGGGTTTTTGGTTTCTGGTTTGGGGTTTTAGAGTCTTGATTGATTTGAATCTAAATGTTGTGTTTTTGTGGTGTAGGTTGCGGTGGCGCACACAATTGGGCATGTGGCTGCAACCGTTAGCATGTCAAAGGTTGCTGTCTCATTCACACACATAATCAAGAGTGGTGAACCTGCTTTCAGCGTGTTGGTGTCGAGGTTTTTGTTGGGGGAATCGTTCCCGATCCCAGTTTACTTGTCACTTGTGCCGATCATCGGTGGTTGCTCGCTTGCAGCCGTCACAGAGCTCAACTTCAACATGATAGGTGAGAAAGAAGTATGAATTTAGATAATGACATGGTTATCTAAGAAGTCTTTGTTCTGTCCATGCTCGGTTTGGCCAAAAGAATCCTATGTTAGAGAAAGTTCCAATTTCACATAACTTGGTTTTTGATTTATGTGTTTGTGGTGTGATTACGATGAATTGATTTCATAGGATAAAGGCTTGATATATTGTTGTTGTTCTTGCTTCAGGATTTATGGGGGCTATGATATCAAATTTGGCTTTTGTGTTTCGTAACATATTCTCGAAGAGAGGAATGAAGGGGAAGTCTATTAGTGGGATGAACTACTACGCATGTTTGTCTATCATGTCTCTCTTGATCCTTGCGCCATTTACATTCGCTGTGGAGGGCCCTCAAATCTGGGCAGCTGGCTGGAAACAAGCTCTAACTCAGATTGGACCAAATTTTATATGGTAACCACCATGCATTGCAGCTCTGTTTATTCTCCTAATGTCATGCACATCTTGTCCTTTATTTCCCTTATTGAATTGTACTTCTCCATTGTTTATTTGTTGCTTTCGATTTCCTGAAAAGTCCTGCAGATGGTCCCATCAGCCCAAAACTGGGCTATCTTCGATATGATTTGTGTTTCTTTCCCAAACTCTGGTTCTTTTAGATGTATGTTTCTTTTTCGGTCAGAACAAATATCACCCAAATCAGGGGAGAAACTTTCTGAATTAAGTGAAGTTAATAGTAGTTTATCTGAGAAGGAATCTTAGCCAAAGCAAAAGGTTCTGATCACTTTTGACAAACGTATGTTAGCCTAAAATTTGAGGATGTTCTTTGTTGTTTTTATGGTTCGCTTTTATCGCACTTTTGTCGATGCTGATGAGATGATTTTCATCATATGGCAGTATAGATGTGTTGTTTATACTCAAGTTCATGTTCTATTTGATTTCATATGCTTATGAGATGGTTGTGTGGCTGTGATTCGTGTAGGTGGGTGGTGGCCCAGAGTGTCTTCTACCACTTGTATAATCAAGTGTCCTACATGTCTTTGGATCAGATCTCTCCCTTGACATTTAGCGTAGGAAACACAATGAAGCGGATATCTGTCATTGTCTCCTCCATCATCATCTTCCACACGCCTGTCCAACCCGTCAATGCGCTTGGAGCTGCCATCGCCATCCTTGGAACCTTCCTATATTCACAAGTAAGTTCAACTCTTTCTAAACATTGGCTTTTTAGTTCACAGTTTCCTTTGGATTCCTATGGGGATGGAATTACTATTTTGCATTGCTATTTAAGCCCCTTGTTCATACGGTGAAAAAGCAACAGCAAAATAAGGAAATCTCATCTTTGGGCCATTGTGTTAGAGAAAATGTCACTCTTCGTGTGCCCATGGGCAAAGGAAATCCAAGTTCTATTGTCATCTAAATTTTGTGCGACCTAAAATGAAGTGGTAAATTAATGAAACAACAACATACATTAACAAAATAAATTTAGCACTCATATGAAGCCCTATGTTCTTTTTTGGCCTTTTACTATTTTCCTTCTGATAGACATCTCATGATTTCTCTTCTAATTCATCAACATCTGGCTCCTTCACATGCACCATATCAAAAGTGCACGAAATCTATCATTTTAGATTTGCAGGGCTGTTCTTATGCCTTGTAGCATTCTCCTTCCTGCAATATGGATGATGATTCTTGATCTGAAGTCTGAAACTTTAGCAGCACAAGAATTTGACATTTCATACAAAACAAAATAAGTTCTTGTTTTGTATAAACTAGGGTGGAAAAAGAAAGGAAAGAGTAAGGCTGCAATACAAATGACCTTTTCCTGACCCCCATGAAACGGGAAACCTTGTACTGAGGATCCCATTTTAACATATTTCCTGTGAATTTTATGATGAATTATGTCCTGATATTTGGCTTCATTGTGGAGCAGGCAAAGCAGTGAGACTCTGACAGCAAAAGTACCCAGATTGTGCAAGACAAGGAGAGAGTGATGCACACAATATTAGCTGCTTTGGCAGAGGAGTTTTTTAACAAGTTAATGAGGAGGAAGGCCTGGAGGGAGGAGGGGTCACAATAATAATAAATGTTTTATAGTAATATAGTTGCAGAGGATCCGCATCCTCTGGTTTTCAATTTTTTTTCCCCTTTTTTAGAAAATGAATTCTAGGAAATAAAACACAAAATTGAGGCAAGTTAATGATAGCATTCTCAGTTTGCGATTCATGAATGTTTCTGCTGCACAGACAGATTTATGTTTAAATCAGCACTCACTCCTTCACATGGAATTCTATTAACTTTCAGACTTTAAAAGGGGCAATTCAGTAATATACATACATATATATATATTCAATTTGGTTAACATTCAAAAATTAAGTATTTGTATATAGTTTTGTTACAAATACTACATTTTTTCAGTTTGCATGTTTCACTGTGCTACCACCCTTACAATTATACCTTCGTGGCTTTCGTATTTGTGCTTTTTATCTTTTTAAGATTAAAACGTTAAGGACTCCCTTTGGTTTAAAGTAAAAGGTTTTCATGTAAAAACTCGCCTTACAGAAATAATCAAATTGTTCTTTTATACTAAAATCATTGATTTTAATTGTAAAAGCGAACACTTTATATATGAAATAAGAGATTTAATTCTACCACAAGAATACCTACACGTACATACAGGCCTATAATTGCTCAACTCATCTCAAACAATTTTTAATTTCGTAAAATAAGCACTAGCAGACATCAGCTTTAATTTAGGTTCATCAATTCACGTCTTTATTGAAATATCCTAGGACCATTGCTTTGATGATACCGTTCTTTAAAATTAGTCCAAATATCATATGCAAATTCATAGTATATAATGTTAACAGAAATCTCCTTAGAAACTGAATTGAGAATCCAAAATATGACGATGTTGTTATTCCTTATCCAAGTATTAGTAAGAGAGATATCACATGTAAGTCTTGAAATCAAACCATAACCCTAGTTTATTCTTCACGGACAGTGCAATCACCATTGCATGACTCCTTGATGTATAATTTTCTCTGATCAGGGGCTGAGACACCAAAACAAGTCCAGAACTGTAGGAATGGTGGAGAAAAAAAGGACTAGATTCATCATCGATGGAAGGATTGTTCATCGACAAGGAAGAAGAATTAGATGCAAATGCAGCCATAGACAAAGTTTGGACAATCATAAAACCAATAGAATACCATATCTAAAAAGAAGAAATCGACGAGATCCGGTTAGAACAACAAGATCTGATCTAACCGAAAGAAAAATGATAGCAAGATTGTCAGGAGAAAGTCAGCGAGAATGACAGAAGTTATCGGAGGCGATGGAAGCGCTCTGATACCATATTAAGAACAAAGGAAGAAAACCTCGAAAATATTACCTATCATTCACAAAGCTGCCTTGCAGCGAGTTTAAATACGATAAGAATGAATAGATGAAAAGATGAAAATAACCCTGCTTACTCTAACTGTACAATGGAAATAAATATAGAAAAAAAAAAACAGCAATATAGCAATATCAATATTTGTTAGAGAGTAAAGGGAAATAAGAAGAGTAGTTCTTGCAATGCTGATATTCCTACAGAAGGAAGAGGCCTTGGGTTGGGCCTTCAAACATCCAACAATAACAATATTTGATATGCCCTTAAAATGTATGTGGTGATTCCATAACCTAACCAATCTTACTACATTACTTTCTAATACCAGAAATAAAAATCATCCCCCCCCCCCCCCAACGTAACAGGAAATCCAGAAGGCAAAGTAACTGGAAAAGCTTGCTCCTTTACCCATGGTGTTCCTGAGCCATCTGAACCGGGATCAGTTTCTATGGCTGCATGCCATTAACCGGCAAGTTCAGGTTAGATGCGAAGCAGACTTTCTTCTGCTAAATCAAATGAATGTGCAGCCTGCAGGTCTGGATCCGTCTGTTCTCGAGTTCTGATGATGACGCACTTACTCGGCGTGGTTCATGGTGAAGAGAAACAACTGGTCTAGGCAGAGCCCTGTATATCCAAGGTAGAGAGCCGGCCAGCCAGCCCGCCCTATCTCCACCAGGGAGATCCAGCCTCATAGAAATGCTCTCCATCGGTATCATGCCACGAAATTTGGCATGCTTGAAGGCCAATGGCAACACTAGGTTCCTTCCCGTGATGAGCAATCCATTCCTGTATGGCCATTTCTTTGCCATTCTCACTTTCGTATTCTATCTTGTACTTGCCAAAAGGATTAAGCCCGGGATGGCTTGCATCAGCAATGGCGGCAGGCATGTACATCGAGTCACCCACTAGCGGTGCGCCACAGGCAGCCAATTGTGCTCGAATCTGCATTGCATGACAAAATGTTGTCATAGTGATGCTAGTCCATGCAGTCATAATAAATCATAGTTATAAAAGGAAGGATAGTTGTGAAAAGTGAGTAAATGCCTCAACGGGTGAAACATTGTACCGGGTACTTGGCATGCCTTTTACACCCTAGGCGCTTGAGGCATACGCCCAATAAAATATCCAAAGTTTAATGGATTTTTTTATCCTTTTATAATTGTTAAGACACTTTGACCTTGATTAGAAAACTTATGGTAAGAAAAAGAAAAGAAAAGAACAAATCAACGTAGAACCCTAAGAGATTCAAATGAATTGATTAAACTTATTTTATTTGACTAATATGATTTATTAGTACCACGAGTTACTAATCATTAAATTATTAACTTTTTATATGATCACATTGATAGTGAATCACTCTTAGTCGCTATTTTGCTGTCGGTAACAACATTAGGTTACAAAGGGGCTTCACAGATTAGTACTTATGCATTCATTTTATGCATCTCCAGTGTTTCTTTTTTCTATTTATTGTGTCCAAGAAAGTGAGCTTAAGCCAAAGATAGGCCCAAGAGGAAGAAGCCTAAGGAGAGAAGCTCGGGAGACCTTCCCAACAAAATAGTTCAGAGAATCTCCGCCTGAGGATATTATCCACTGTCAGTCCCAAGTCTAGATAAAGAAGGAGGGTTGTGTTAGGTAGCCGACAGCCAATGTAAAACTTAGTCGGATCCAAAACATGAACTCTAAACAAATTATAAAAAATCGTTTAGGCGTGGGCGTAACCCTTCATAGCGACGCGTTACACTGCCCGCGTATAGTGTCAAGTGAGCTAGGGCCACTGCATCGGTGCTCGGATGTAGTGACAAATGAGCAAGGGTCCCTGCATTTGTTTAAACAGATGTGGATAAAGAAGTTAGTCCAAAATCAAAATCAAAATCAAAACCAAAACCAAAATCAAAATCAAAATCAAATTCAAAGTCAAAGCCAGAAACAAAATCATAGATTAAGGATTGGGTCATGGAACATAGGAACATTAACAGGCAAAGCTATGGAAGTGGTAGACGAGATGGGTAGGGAAAAAAGCAAAAACTTTGTCAGAAACTGAATATAAAATATGGTACACAGGAAATGATCGAGCGAAAAATGGTGTGGGGATTATTATAGATAAAAGCTTAGTAGATGAGGTAGTGGATGTAAAGAGAATAGGGGATAGGATTATTATGGTGAAGGTTATTCTATGAAAAATGACTGAATATCTTTAGTACATATGCACAAGCAGAGAGGTTAGGTGAAGAGATAAAAGCAAAATTATAAGAGGACCTAGAGGGACTCATACGAATGATACCAAGAGGAAAGAAAGTAATTATAGGAGGTGACTTAAATGGTCACGTGGGTAGAGATGGAACGGCTATAGAGAGGTACATGGAGGGTATGGATTCGGGGAAATTAATAATGAAGGTAAGTCTATTCTAGATTTTGCAATGGCATATGGGTTCATCATAACCAATACTAGGTTCAAAAAACGGGACGAACACTTAATTACATATAAAAATGTCACATCAAGCACCCAAATAGATTACTTTCTCATGAGACAAGAGGATCGGGTATGTTGTAGGGATTGTAAGGTGATACTGAGAGAGTGTTTGACTACTCAACATAGACTTCTAGTACTTGACGTCCAAATAAGAAATTGGAAGAGAAAAAATCACATAAAACAAAATCCAAGAATCAGGTGGTGGGATTTAAAAGGGGAGAAACAACTAATCTTCAAAGAAAAATTAAGAGCTAGAAGAGAATGGAATGGAGAAGGACAGACAAATCAAATGTGGAGAGAAATGGCTAATGCCCTGAGAAGCACAACAAATGTAGTGCTTAGAGAGACAAATGGTAGAGCTCCTAACCTTAAAGAGTCTTGGTGGTGGAATGAAGAGATACAATTGAAAATTAAAAATAAGAAAAATTGCTATAAGGCAGTATATCAGTGCAACAATGAAGAAAATCAAAAAAATTATAAAGAATCAAAAAAGACAGCAAAAAGAGCTGTTAGTGAAGTAAGGTCAAAAGCATATGAGAATCTATATAAACGACTTGATACAAAAGATGGAGAAAATGATATATATAAATTAGCTAAAGCAAGAGAAAAAAAAACAAGGGATTTAAATCAAGTGAAATGCATAAAAGATGAAAATCAAAATGTATTAGTGAATGAGGGAGCGATTAAGGAGAGATGGAAGGAGTATTTCACAAAATTATTCAATGATGATAGCGACACAAGAGTTAGGTTGGAACATCTTAGTAACTCCGAAGGGAATGTGAACTACACATTTTATCGACGCATAAGTTCAAATGAAATGAGGCAAGCATTAAAAAATATGAAAAATCATAAGGTCGTGGGACCGGATAATATACCAATAGAAGCATGGAAATGCATGGGAGAAGAGGGCATCTCCAAGCTAACGAAATTATTTAACGCGATTCTTAAATCAAAAAAAGATGCTAAATGAGTGGAGGAACAGTACTTTGGTCCTATATATAAGAACGAATGAGATGTTCAAAATTGTGAAAATTACAGAAAAATTAAGTTAATGAGCCATACCATGAAACTCTGGAAGAGAGTAATAGAGCAAAGGCTCAAAAAAAAAACAAAGGTCTCGGAAAATCAATTTGGTTTCATACTTGGTATGTCAACAATGGAAACTATATACCTACTGAGACGCCTAATGGAAAGGTATCGGGATCATCAGAAAGACCTACATATGGTGTTTATAGATCTAAAAAAGGCCTATGATAGGGTCCCTAGAGAAGTATTATGGAGAGTTTTAGAGAAGAAAGGAGTCCGAATAGCCTATATACAAGCCTTTAAGGACATGTATCATAGTGTAGAGACAAGAGTTAGAACATGCGAAGGGGATACTGAACTGTTTAAAATTACAATAGGATTGCATCAAGGTTCTGCACTAAGTCCATACTTATTTACTTTAGTAAAGGATGAACTCACTAAAGATATTCAGACAGAGGTGCCATGGTGTATGCTATTTGCAGACGACATAGTATTGATGGATGAAACAAAAAAATGAGTGAACACTAAGCTCGAGTTATGAAGAAACAATTTAGAATCTAAGGGATTTAAATTAAGCAGAAAGAAAACAGAACATATGGAATATAAATTTAGTAAGAATGCAAGAGTGGAGGATTTTATAATAAAATTGGAAAACCAAATCTTACAAAGAAAAGACCATTTTTGATATTTGGGATTAGTGATTCAAAAAGATGGAGAAATTCACGAGGATGGCAAACATAGAATTAAGGCGGGTTGACTAAAATGAAGAAATGCATCGGGGATGTTATGTGATGGTAAAATCCCATTAAAACTGAAAGGAAAATTCTATAGGACAGCTATAAAACCAGTCTTGTTGTACGGCTCAGAATGTTGGGCAGTCAAATACCAGCATGAGCAAAAGACGAGCGTAGCGGAGATGAAGATGTTAAGATGGATGTACGGCCATACAAGAAAAGATAAAATTAGAAATGAAGTTATTCGTAATAAGGTAGGAGTAGTGCCACTAGAGGAGAAGATGAGAGAGACTAGACTGAGATGGTTTGATCATGTGAGAAAGAGACTAAGAGACGCTCCTGTGAGGAGAGTTGATAAAATAGAACAATTAGTCAAAAAAAGAGGTAGAGGCAGACCCAAGAAGACTTTGGGAGAAACATTAAAGTTTGATATGAAGTGTATGGACCTCAATGAAGATATGACAAAAGACAGAAATACATAGAAGTCTAGAATTCATGTAACTGACCCCACATAATGGGATAAAGGCTGGATATGTTGTTGTTGTTGTTACTCTCTCAGAAGCCACTCTCAAGGACCTCCAGGAAGAGGACTCTCCCAAGTACCTCTAGGAGACTCTCCCAGGAGCCTCTCTAAAGTTCAAGAATACGTCAACTCACCTTCAATATCTCTACTTGAAAATCTGAAACAAATGATCCTAAGAGATATGGAAACTCTTCCACCTGTCAACTTCAGCCTCTATAAGTAAGGAGTGATTCTTTCAATCGAAATATGACTAAAACACTACTCAAACTATACTTTTCTTGATCTAATATACTCTTTCGAGAAGACTGACTTAACCATCAAAGAGCCCCGCACAGGAGACACCTTGTGCCCTTGATCGCCTTCTGTTTTATAAGTCTCTCAGAGATTAAGGGCTAGAGACGAACACTCTCTCACAATTACAAATTTATTGTTGTATTTTGACAACAACACTATCTTTGTGTTTTAGTTTTCTAGTGATTTTTCTATATCTTGTACTATAATATATATTTTTATTTTTTTAAAATATTAAAAATCCAAATTTTCTAGGGCTTATGCCTAGTGCCTTAGGGTATACTCTTTTTAAAACACTAGTAAGTCTTGCAATTTCCTATTTTCCTTGGCAGGAAAGCCGTCTTCAGCGTCATCCTTTAGAGCTCCACAATAATTTTTTTTTTTTCTCCCCTCAATTTCAATGAAAGCTCGTTCATTTTCTAAGTTGATTTCTGCAACCAATTTTCTAATTTCACCGCCCCAAAAACTGAAGAGATAAAAAATGACATCACAAACACATGCCGAAACTCTATGATATTGCAAAAGATGAAGAGAACAGTAACAAATAAACCAAAGGAAGCAAATAAAATACCTGATGTGTCCGACCTGTCAAAAGGTTTACTTTACACTCGTATGCAAAATCTTTTGAAGACCACCCACAGTCCTCAACGTAATACTTATCTTCAGTTTCAGAGCTTGGCCATGGAATCTTTTTGCATTCCAAAACTTCAAGTTGGCACAAGTACCATCCTTTTGTGAAATCTGCACCACACGATAATTTCAAGTTCAACTGAGTCAGAAAAAGGATGTAAATACTAGATAGGTGGGTTTTGGCACTACCATGTATTTCTATCACTGGAATGTCACATTTCTCATCAAATCATAATGAAACATGAGAAACTTTAAAGCTTCACTTCTTTGTGTTGGGGATAATTGAGGAAGAATACAACTCAAGAACATTTACATAAGGCATTAGTTTCTTTCTCAATCTCCTACTAGGTCACTAACAACTGGAGGGTAAGTCCAAAATGAAGCTCCTAAATGAATCCATAGGGAACAAAATATGGTTGATCAAAGCTGACTAAAACGCGGCCCCCTGTTTTGCCATGAACAGAGGAAAGTCATATCTATATGCAACATTTATCTTACTTTTCTACAAAGAAGCTGTTTCCACTACTCAAACCCATGACCTTCAATTCACAAAGGAGCAACCATACCATTGCTACGAAAACTAATCAAGATGTAATGGCCAGTGTTTAAAAAAGCTTGCTTTAAGCGCAAAGTGCTTGGGGCTTTTTCTGTGTGAAGCTCAGCAACTTTAGCTAAGCGTGATTACAGCGCCCTTAAGTTGCACTTTTACCTGAGCTCCAAAGCAATAAAGCATGCTTCAGAATTATACTTTTTTTTATCAAACAATATAAATAGTGTAAATTAGGGGTTGCTAATTTATTCCTAATTGCTGTAAATTGGGAATTGATGATTGATTCTAGATTGCTGTAAATTAGAGATTGATAATTGATTCTAGATTGCTGTAAATTAGAGATTGATGATTGATAAATTAGGGGTTGTTGATTGGTTGCAAATTAGGGATTGATTGTTGAGGATTGCTAGATATTAAGGGTTGATTAATTGAGAATTGTTGTAAATTAGGGATTTTTCTTTTTCTTTTTTTGACTTATTCTTCTATCCAATCATCTATAAAAACGGTGTGAATGAAATAGAATGGGTTTTTCGGTCAAACTTTTACAAAAAAACAAAAGAAGACTCAACAAAATAAAAAAAAAATCAAAAATAGAAAAAGAAGCCTTAGAATATTCAAATCCTTTTATATGCCCTCTATTTGTTTTTGCTACGGTTGCATGAACTTGTAAACTAGTACAAAATCTAAATGAAAAATGGTATCTCATATTTTGTTAAATTTGCAGCCTTCATTCTTATTTAGTTTTTTTTTTAATGATTGTTTTTTTAATAATTTATATTTTTTATACTTATAAAAGTTTCCACTTTTTATTTTATTTATATGCAATTCACTTTGCTTAAGCATGCACCTTGCTTTGCACTTAAGCTCCATAGGCCCTCTACGCTTAAGCACACATAGCACTTTTCAAAACACTGGTAAGGGCATAAACACCTGTATATCTATTTTAATATGAACAAATAACTGGAACTGTTCACTGAAAGTTTTAAGCTCTTTCAATCGCGACGACCACAGCGAAGTCTCTAATGAGAAAGCAATTATATGATATTAAGGTTCTGTGGCCCATCCCATGGAAACATTTGATGCCTCACAACTACACAAGTAAATAATGATATTTCTTATATATGTCAAAACTTAGCCAAGACTACAGTCCCATACTTGATACTTCCCCTCAGGTCAATAAAAAACTAGAAAATTTGAACTGTCCATTTATTTGAAAAGATCACGTGGTTAGTTAAAAGTTGAGGACAAATATATGGAACAGGACTACCCACTGTGCTTTACAGAGTTGGTTACCTTCAGAAATAAGTCTTGGAGCCATATTGATCGGCCTCATGTAGTGGGTAATTACTCCAACTGGCACAGGAGCCGCAGCAAGAGCAAGATAAAGCTTCCTCACCCTTTTCTCCTAAACGTAGAAAGATACATAGCTTCAAAACCAAGGGCAAAAAGTAGACAAGCTTTGAAAAGGACAGGAAACCTCGTAAATAAAATAATTAAAATAAATTAAGTTTTACATACTCACAAAGGACATGCCACCTAAGACACTATACTGTATCATAAAAATAAAAGAGGGGGAGGGGGAATTAAGGAACTTACTCTGATTTTTCCGTGAAAAACTGAACAATACTCCTTTGATCTAGCTAATACAACACTGCATAAACAGGAAGCAATTTATTTATAACTAAAAATGAATAGCCAAACCACACGACCCTAAACCCAGTTCATACACCATACCAGCCTTCTGTGCAATTATCAATCTGATGCGTGGTCTTCAGTGGCTCCGAAAATCCCAAGGCACGAGTTGCAAATGTAGCACAGCTTTCTTCAATATTGTCTGTAGTACCTCCAACCTAAACACAATTCAAGTACATAGAAAACCAAGTGTAAACATAGTGTGGTAAAGTGGCAGTAAATAGAAGCATAAATCCTTGAAATGATAATGGTTACCAACTGAGAAATTTATGCATCCTGGTCATTAAGGCAGTGTTTACACTCTTTGGGAATAGATGAAAAGGGAAATTTATTGAGCTTCTCTCTACTAGAATAGATCAAAACATCAACTACCATTATTGTGTGAGTTTTGATTAATTGGTTGATACATACATACATACATATATGCATGTACATTTACATATAAAGCTGAGTGACAAGCTGAAAAAAAGGCAGTTAACAGGCAAACAAGATTCAAGGATAAAACGTAGTTTGCTTCCATTCCAGGGGCATATCATGTGAAAATTTTCAAGACAGAAAGTTACAAGAATCCAGTTCTTCAAATGAAATACTAAAAAACAACTGTAATAGATTCAAGTTTAGAACAATCAAAGGTATATTCTTGTTGTGTTGTTACGAACCCAAGAATTAAAAAGGGGAAATGGAAAGAGAACTCCAGAAAGGGGAAAAGAATCGGGTCAGCTGAGGACAAAAGACCTGATGTCAGGTCAAGGAAGGTGTTAATAAAATAAAATTGAACAAAGTGTTTTTCACAATATATCATAAGTTATACTGTTATAACCTTGACCAAAACAGGAAACCTACCCGGCACAAAGTATTTACAACTGGAAGTGCTTCCTCATAAGGTCACTACATACAGAACTCCCAATTTTGCTAACAAACATTAAAAACATTAATTGATATGGGAATTTTACATACAGATGTACCAGCTGGTTTATCCAGAACCACGTAGGATTCAGATACAGCAATAATCCTTGATCTCCAGTCAATTTCATAGCACCTGAATACGGCAAAAATGTCAAGAGACACCATAGTGGGCAATAACATAGCAAGTAATGGTAAAGAATTCAGAAAATCTACTACCTAGGAAAGCGTTTCGGGTGTACATGTACCCTCAAGTAAGTCCCAGCTTCAACATACTCATTGACATGAGTTATGCGGTAAGTTTTTTGAGCTTCTCGTATAGTTTTTCCTTTAATGGAAGGTCTCTTTCTCAAAATTGATGGATCTGTAGCTTCCTTATATGTCCTAATTTCCTCAGGTGTTGCAGTTGGAGGCGGCACTGGACATACAAGGGCATAATATACAGCTCCAAAATGGATGAGATCTGCAACATATCTTGAATAGAAAAATTTACATTCAGTGAATAGAGCAGGTGAATGGCATGCTAGAATCAACCAAATAACCAGTCTTAATCCCATTAAATGGCCTGCCAGAATCAATAGAACATAATTAGGAAAAAAAAAAGAATGTAGCACTTACAGAGGTGGAAGATCCAAAACTTTGCTAATACATTCAAGTACAGGCCCTCCTGTTGAAACAACTAAGTGCTCAACTCTTGGTGGACAATTTTCTGAGGGACATGGAAGCAAGCGATGATATTCTGGGTAACTGAATCACATGAAGTCTAATGTCAGCAAATTAAAAGAAAAAGCTCTATGTAGTAAAATAAACAGTTTATGAATTCCTTATCAAAACTCGGATAAAGCAGGGAATGTATAAATGAACATTGGTAGTTGTACATCCACTTCACATGTGAACTGATCCTAAATGGCATATAGTAACCTTCACATCAGCAAACTGGAAGACTATTTTTAGTTTTCAAAATTAGGAATTTTTATGATAAATCCAAAAGACTCCAAGACACTGAATAAGTGGCACATGAAAGAACTACTGTTTATTTTACCTAACCAAAAAAAAAAAGTTATAGTCCCATCAAGGATGCTTCTATATACATGTACTGTCTTGTTCAATCAGCAGCTTACAGGATGGACTTAGAAAAACCTACATTATTCTAAGGCAAAAATGGCGAGCAAAACATTTCATACAAATGTTTCTATTCTTTCATGGTTACATTATGGAAACATAAGCCAAAGAAGAGAACAACTTGGAGAATAATTTGTATCTAAAAAAATGAAGTCGAGATGGGTAAGTGGAAAGACAAGAAATGAATGAAACAGTCTTTTTAGGGTTTTTTTCTGAATAGACCAAGAGAAATCTAGGGAAGGCATGGTAGACTCTAAGCTGACATGATGCCCACAGAGTAGCGCTCTTCACCAAATTTACAATGTGGAGAACATTGGCATTGAGCTGATTGAGTAAAGCTTCTCCAGCATATGGTAGAAGTCAAGCACACAATTGTGGAGGTAGTGATGGTAGTGGCACCAAGTCTTCAAATGTGTGAGACAGGGTGTTGTACAACACAAACAACATTATAATTGAATGATCTTCCTGTAAATGGTCAAGACCAAATTCACTCAAGGTAAGAAAGCCATAGCTCTAGTCTCTAACATGTGAGCACCTAGAAGTCTTGTGTGGAGGGAAACTTGAACCCTACTTCAGCCTATGTTGTCAAAGTTGGAGATCAATGGATAAATCCAAATCATGAAGGCAATATAATTGGAGATGTCAAACATGTTGGGGAATGCATGATTATTGGATCACTCAAGCTAGTGAGTTCCATTGGCTAGCCATGGAGGCACGGCAGTCATGCTCAATGGAGATCACCCTCAGGAGAGTTTGCAAGCTGATGTAGATTTTGCTGGGCAGGTCCACCAGCCAAACCAATGATGTAGATTTTGCAGTCGTGCTCAATGAAGTCTATTGAACCTAATGCTACTGCTAGCCAAGACCTACCAGCCGTGAATGAAGATTTGGAAGAAGTTCTGGAGCCTCGGGCCATTATAGATAAGAGAGTTATCTACCAAGGCACAGTTCCCCTGACTCAAGTGTTGGTAAGATGGTCACACATGCATCCTGACCACACAACTTGGGAATACCTACCCAAGTCGCTCAAACAATTCCCCCAAGCTACTAGCCTGCTCTAAATTCTTGATGACAAGAATAATTTCAAGGGGTGGGGAATGTCACGACCCAAGGGCAATTTTGAAATTTTATTGTGAAGGCAGTAGCCACTTGTATTAGTTAGTTGTTGCTTTGTTGATTGACTTCCCCACGGTTATGCTGTTAAGCCAGTGGGAAGAGCCTATATAAGGCTAAGATGTTAGAGGATGGGGATTCATGTTGTGAATAACAGAATTCTTTCCCTCCTATTTCCCTTCCCTCTCAATTCTCTCTTTCAAATTCTCCCTCCAAAACTCTCTTTTCTCTCTCGATCTTCCCCTAATCTCTGTTCTGCTCGAGTCTCATCTCAGAGACTTGGCAAGTCCACCAGCCAAACCAATGATGCCTTGCAAGTGTCCTTCCAAACAAGAATGTAATTAGAGCACTGGGTAGAGAGTTCCGTTACAACAATTGACTACAGGCAGGGAACCATGTGTGCTACCTCTCCTAGTCGAGTCTCGATTTCGAATGGAGAGATTTCTACAAGCATCTCCATCTTCTGGTTAAACTTAACTCAAAAGAGCTAGACCATCATGAAGTTTAGAAATCCCTTTGAAGAAACTACAATCCGGTTCTTCTTCCAACTTGATAAAATCAAGACCCATTACGCCCACCACCAAATTCCAGAAGTCAGCAACACACCTTTGCAAGTTTTCAAACAGAATTAGCAGGACTCTTACATATGGAACCCGAAAAACCAGGAAAAACCCATCAAAATTCTTGGCAAAAAAAGGGGGAAATCATGCAATAATCAAGCCATGAACAGAAAAGGAATAGACGGAGTAATGTGAGCATAAACATACGAGCTGCGGTAAGAAGTGGGGGTCGAAGGGGCAACATCTGATACGGCAGAGGAGGATCCACAAGCGAAACCGAAGGTTGTCCTTTTGGGGACAGATTTTCGGTTCTGGGAAACCCAAAAAGTCTCGGAAATTCGGTGAGTCTTGACGGAGGTGAAAGAGGATAACGTGCGCACCAGAGACAACCTCAGGTTGACGACGACTGAAGTGAAGCTGGAGGGGGCTGCCGCCGCTGCTCCAATCGCCATTTGCGCGTTGGGTTATCGGGTTTGCGAAGACAAGAGGGGCGATACCATATTCATACCCGACTTGGATCCATTTACCCCCGCCCTCGTTAGGGATGAGCAGGAGTTCCGGTGGACCGAACTTAATAAACTGAAAGGACAAGTTTCACCAGTTCAATTCAGTTTTTTTATAGAGAACGATTCGGTTCAATTATATTTTTTAAAAAAAATAAATTTTTTATAGAAATCGGTTTTTTTATCAATTATATTTACGCTTGATTTTCAAAATTTATTTATTTCTAATAGTCTTGTGATCCTTTAGAATGTCAACCAATGTCTAAACTTGGTTTGATTTCATTGAATCAATTTCTTCTTCTATTATTTTTTGTCATTTTTTTTTTAGGTCCAGAAAGAGTTTTTTAGACAAAATTAGGTTCTTACTCATCTTGTAAGACAATTAAAAAAGCTTCACCTCCAACATCGAAATGATGTTGAGGTATGTATCCATGTCTACTTTCTCTAATTTAAGGTTCAAATAAAATAGATTCAGGAACTTTCATCTCACTCCCATTTAGATCAAATTTTTTAGGTACATTTTTCAGTAAATGTACTAGACGATTTTGAATAATGGAATCGTCTTGATCCTTAATTTCATAAAAAAATAAATTTTAATTTATTTCTCCCCTATTAGAAAATTCATTTTCCAATAAAAATGCATCCCAATATTCAAACTCGATAGCACTCCAACTTATCTAATCAACAATAAAGACATATGTTTTGAGTGTATTGAGTATCTTATAAGTATACTCGTTTTGCCTCTCGAACCCAACTTTTCATATTTGTGAGAATGATCATGAACATAGACTGTACATCCCTAGGATTCAAATGACTTAGATCAGGTTTTATTTTAGTTCATAACTCATATGAGATAGAAGATACAGATTTGGAGGGTATTAAATTAAGTAAATAGGCAGTT
This sequence comes from Diospyros kaki, assembly GCA_036245055.1. Classification (NCBI taxonomy): domain Eukaryota; kingdom Viridiplantae; phylum Streptophyta; class Magnoliopsida; order Ericales; family Ebenaceae; genus Diospyros; species Diospyros kaki. The sequence continues at coordinate 24,108,978 of BSEG01000003.1, read as the reverse complement.
GTCAATAATGCATCACCCCAATAGGTGATTAACAACTTTGCCCCTACCATCATTAACTTAACCATTTCCAGAAGAGTTTTATTTCTTATTTCTACAACATCATTTTGTTGTGGAGTATGTGGGATGGTCAATTGTCTCTCAATTCTCTTTTCATCACACAACAATTTAAATTGTTCAGACAAATACTCACGACCTCTATCGGTTCTTAATGTTTTAACTTTTCTATCTAATTGATTTTCAACCAAGTTCAAATATCTTTTGAAGCACTTTAAAACTTATGACTTATGATAAATCAAATAGAAAAGGTCAAATCGAGTACAGTCATCAATCAAAGTGATGAAATAAACACCTTCACGTCTAGCCTTAACATTTATTTGACCACATATGTCAAAATGAATTAATTGCAATAGATTTTCAACTCTAATCGCTTTGCCAAATGGTTTTCTTGCCATTTTTCTTACCAGACAACTTTCATAAGTTGACAAATTCAATTTTGCAACTTGGCCCAGTAAGGCTTCTTTTGCTAATCTATTAAATATATGTTGTCCTATATGGCCTAATCTCATATGCCATATATTCTCTTCTTCATGCGAATTTCTAGAAGAAGTAATGAGAGAAGAACTAGTACTTTGTAATTTGCTACATAAAGCATAATCTACATCACGTACTATTAAACCATTTTGCAAATTACTACATCCATAACAAATCCACAACTAAGAAGAATAGGTATAGAGACAAGATTCTGTCGAATTTCTAAAGCAAACAATACATTATGTAAAAACAAGGTTTGACCACCATGCATGCACAAGTTATAGATGTCAATGTCTTTAACTTCAACTTTTGTATTGTTTCTCACATAGATTCATTTAGTTCCACATGATATTCAATGATATTCTATGAAGGAACTTCTGTCTCTTACTACATGGTTTGTAGCTCTTGAATCAATAATCCACGAATGATTAGATTCCGTTAAGAGTACTGAATTCAAAACATAAATTACATTTGAAAATACATTTAGGGTTTGTATCTTTCTTAGTTCATTGCTGTCACGTGCAAAGTGTCCCTTATTGTCACAATTATAACATTTCACATTCATTATGTTCTTTTTTTTCGAGGGATTACGAGTTGGTCCCTTACCCTTGCCATGATAACTCTCAGATTTTTCAAAATAAGTACCTTTACCTTTCTTTGGGACATAATTCTCTTTCTTTTCTTTGTGAGAAAATTTACATTTAAACTTGGGAATGCCTTTGGAGCTAGATGCCATCATATAAATGTCATTATTAGGTCTAGAGGCCTCAATACGATCCTCCTTTAACTCCAAATGGTGTGAAGTATCGACCATTGTCTTTATGTTCACATTATGAGTAAGATAATTTTTTATATCCTCCCAGTTATAGGGTAGGAATTTGATGACAACTTGTACTTGCTATTCATTAGTAAGGTTTACATTAGCATCCTTAAATTTATTGACCATATTGGTCATCTCTCGAAGATGCTATCTCATGTTGTGGTTTTGACGCTTTTTATATGTATCAAACTTAACAGTTAGTTACTTTACCTTTGCAACTGACGTCGCCCCAAATTGTTCTTTAAGAGCATTCCACATTTCATGAGTCAGCTCATACTTTCTAAATTCTCGCATAATGTCATTTTCCATACTATTGAGTAACGTAATGTGAGAAGTGCAGTTCTTTTTCTTCCAAGCATTGTAAGTCTCTCTATCCCTCCTATGTTGTGCAGTGGTTCTTTCAACAGGTTCCACCATTACTTGATTTAGAGATTCTGTTGACTCTTGTTCTTTAAGGACATATTGGATTTTTATACTCCAAATTTCATAATTATCTCCATTTAATTTTTCGCCTCTTATCAAATCAGCAATTATGTTCTTTAAAGAAGTCATTCTCAAGGATAATCTACACAAGATTTATTTCATTAATTTCATACCTTACACACATTTACCAAAAAAAATTAACCATAAATATTTAGCTTAATGCAGGGTCAAAAGTTCACTATGTTCCCAATCATCGCTCATATTCTAATTGTCTAAATATTATAGATTTTATTTTTCCTTGCCTCAAAAACAAATTTTGAGAACATTTTAATCCCACTTAATAAGGAATTATTATAACACATTTAATCACAAAGATTAAATAACGAACAATAAATATGCATATTTAATCACAAAGATTAAATAATTAATCATAATTTATTTCATAAGATGAAATAATAAACACATAGATTAGAAATTTGCTACAAAAACAAAATAGACTAGATACATGGATTGAGCAACACATTACTCAATAAGTCTAGTCATACGAGAAATTACATGAATGACATCACAAGAAATGACTCTAAGAGTCCTATGAGCAATATAACTAACAATATCTATTGGTAAGCTACTTAAATAAAAGGTCATTACAATTTTTCTTCTTCTATATACATTTAAGAAGAAACACACTATCCAACAAAAATTTGGATGACCAAATTCCTAGACACTAACCATTAACACTTTATCATGTGGCAACAACATTGTAAGCAAAGATTAATATTGTGTTTCATCAGTCCATAACCCCCCATAGCCTGCAAATACAAGTTCTTGTATCATACTACACACAGTAATGATGTGCTCATGTATATTTTGCCCTTCCATCATCCGAGAATCATCTAGTTGCTTTTTAATTTCCATAACTTGGATTCTATGGGTAGTAGTTCGAATGATTTTTGGGGTTCGCACTTGTGTCATTTTCTTAAAAATAAATTAAAAAAAAATGGTAGACTAAAAATTTGACAAATAAATTCTCTAGATAATTTTGTACGAAACAAAAATGTATGTTATGGACACATTCACTTATGATTAACTAATAATCTTAAAATATGCTACAATAAAATATTTATTATTAACTAATAATAATATTTATTTTATTTTATTGTTAACTAATCAAAATAAATATTTTCTAAATTAAATTATCATAAAAAATAATTCATAATTTTTTATTTAATAGATAGGCCAAACAAACCTTAGGCCAAAAATATTTTTTAAATTTAAAGATAGCCAGACAAGGTCTTAAATCACAAATCCACTCTTGAAATTTCAGGGTAACGCGTTTGCATTTCAATTGGATTTCAATTTTGAATTAATAAGCTACAAAACATGACCTTAAATTGAAAAGATCACTTTGATAAAATGGAGAAATCCTAAGCCATTTCAAATTCAATTTGCTTTCAACTTCTTACATTTCAACATACATTTTCTCTTTTACATCTGTGGACAAATATGGGCAGAGAAACTATTTTTTAAAGATTCAAGAACACTTTTCCTTATGTATTTACGAACGGTAGAAAACTCAAAACATAGAAATCATTTTCTGTGCAAGCTTAATTTCTTGCTCACTGCACTACCACCACCAGCAAACACATCTGATCATCTCCGTTTTGCACCCACAAAGCCACACAGAGAAGACAAAAAGAGACAAGCTATTGGCAGTTATTGCAGTCATCGAAGAAGATAAACACTACGATGGTCATCCTCACGAAAAGGATGATTGACAAACTCCCTTCGCCAGATATCTAGCATTTCTTCTCTCTGATTTAGTTTACACATTTTGTGTGTATACATAAAAACAACATTGTGTGTATACATGTATTATGTATATACTTCATTCAACAAAAAAATATACACCGATTTCTTAACCAGAAAACAACCTTAGATGCTCTGATACCAATGCTGGAAAAATAAACCAAATAAGACATTAAATCAAACCAAACGCACCTGATTGTACAGCGGAGATAGGATCAAATGGTTGAGTTACTGGTGTAAACGAAATCATAGTGGATGTCGTTTGTACCCACAACCTAAGAGTTATACACACACAGAGTTAGTTTGTAATTCTTGAGAGTATCTCTTAAAAAAATGGGTATACGAGATGCTTCTAGAAGAAGAAAATCATCTACCCATTTCCTCCATGGAGGAAGTGGCGTTCAATTGCCGTTGGCAGTTATTTCTTCTGCAACCACACACAACGGTTGCAGATCCAGATTCGAGTCTGGATCTAGATCTAACACTGCATCCGAAACCCGTTATGGGCGAATCTACCCAAGTACACAACTCAAATTTACTTCAGTAGCATCGCTCTCCTCGTCGATCTCACCACTTCTTGCTTCATCACCTGTATCGCTCTTAGTAGTAATAATAGCATCACTCTTTAGCCTCTCACTCCTCATCATCGTTTTACTCACAATCACCATCTCCACTAGTCACCGTCGCTGCTGGTGGTTTTTCTTTGCCTGATTCATCCTTTTCCATGTTTGGCGACTGTCGAATTTGGTGGTCGTTGATGGTTGTTGGGAGGGGAGAGATGGCGATGAGGGTTGTTGTGATTCTCGCTCAACAAGTGTAGCGAGCGTTTTGAAGCTGAACAAATTTTTGACGAGTGACAAGACATTTAAGAGGCACTGTTGGAGTGGAAACTCGGCATTTAACCCTAAATGTCCAAATCTAAGTATGTATAGATTGTGACCATATCCAAATTTAATCAGATGGTGCATCAGAAGGGAAATGTCAGTCGTCTCTGAGAATTAATTGGGCAAAATTTAAATACTCCATGTGAATTAAAAAAAAAGAAAAAATGATAAATTAAAAGAAATAATGCTTAAGAGTAAAAAAAAGGTGAACCTCAGGCATGAACCCACATGGCTTAAGGTTCCCCCAATAAGTCAAATTTGGCCTCGATATGGATCCTTGGTTGGGCTTGAGTTCAGCTTTACACTAGGCCTGATTAAGGCTAAAATCTTTCAATTGTATCAAATTCGTGTATATGTATTTGAACATATTTTTAGAGAAAAAATAAAAAAGGAACAAAGCACAAACAACTCATTTGGTATTTGAATTAAATGGTAATGGGATAAAAAATAATAGAATTAAATAATGTTGTCTCGTGTTTGGTAAAAAACATATGACTTGGAGTAATATCAATCCCATGTTTGATATATCAAATTGTGAATAACATATTTTGTGAATCAATTGTCAAAAGACCAATTGGTCCTTTTATCCAAATAGATTATAATTATAAATTTTTATTTGGAATCAAATTATTTTTAAGTTACATAAAATATATTTTAATTACAACTATATGTAAATAATATATCAGAATCTAAAAATTAAAAAAATGAATTTGAGAAGATAAAGAATGTTTATATAGTTAGGGAAAAAATATCCATACAATCCAAATATTTAATCTAAACATGTTAAAACAGGTCAGATTAGCCCTACTTAGCCCAATCTGGGCTCGTCCATTAGCTCTAAACAGATGAGCCAGCCCAGCTCTTTCATGGGATGGGTCAAGCTTGGGCCCAACCTATCAACAAAACACCCCAGCTTGACCCATGAGCTCGTGTAGGGTAGGGCAAGTCGAGCTTAGGCTCACAAGCCTGAATAGGCCTACTTCAAAAGAAGGTTGCCAAGCTAGTTTGTTTTTTATACAGTTTTTAAATTACTTTCAAAAAATTATATTTATTTATTTAATGAATAAGATATACAAATATTTTAAAAATACAAATTCTACTTAATAAAAAACTTAGAATTTACAAGTTAGTAATTAAAAGTTAAAAGTTTGAAAATTAAAATTTTTATCTTTTAATAATTTCTATTTTCTAGTTTTCTAATGATCCAATTACTCTTAAAACTATTTTAAAATTTATAAATATTTAAAAGTTATAAAAAATCGAACCATTCGTGTTCCAATGTTACTCATTCAAGAAATATGCGTTTAGCATTTGTTTAAGATGATTATGACTTTTTGTACATGAGATATAAATTTTTTTTAGGCCATCAATTTTAAGATATAATTTTTGATTTTCTACTTTTTAATTGATACTAATTTCTTATTTGAAAAAATAAATTTAGGCTAATTTTGAAGAGCCAAGCTCAAAGAGCTAGACTCTTGAGCTAGCAAGCCTGAGTTGTGTTAAGTTTTTTTTCAAACTAGTTGTGGGTCCAAACATAATGGGACTCGCCTCGATCTTATTTAAAGAGCAAGCCGGGTGAGTCCACAAGGTGCCCAACTTGTTTAACATACCTAGTTTAATCTCATTAAGGTAGGTTTATAAAAAAAACCACCTACCCTTCCTTAGGTCTTATATAATTTCACTTTGGTAGAATTATTCTAAACTTGTGTTGCTTTATCTTATATTAAATGAGATATCAATTATAATATTATGATGTTAAAAAATAAAACCATATTTTAAAACTCCTACAAAAACGAACTGAAAGTGTAATTTGATCAATTATAGCATTGAGAGTCCAATGAAATGAATAATGCCTCTGTTATCTTAGGGTTCACAAAGGAATCATAGGCAAATAAGCAAAACAAACATGGCAATACATTAAGGGCCACAGAAAATAAAGCATAGCATATTTAGCTCAACATTAATGATCACAGGCTACTTTGAATTTATTAAATGCCAAATTAAACCAATCACTTATTAATTGATTCTAATAATTATTTTCCCTAACCAAATAGAAATTCTATATGGAATATTTAGCATATATATATATACACACACAATAATATAAATGTGCATCAATTTTTTGAGATTATCATCATTGTACGATCTCTCGTCGCTTGTGTTTTTGATTTTGACAAAGGAAATAAATCACAGACGGGCCTTTAACTTTTGATTAGCTCAAGTATCGAATTCGTAACCTACTAATATTAATTCTAGCATATTGTTTATCCGCTACTTAACTTATATCTTAAGGCCAACTTTAAATGAGTCTTTTTCTTTTTGCTTTATTGGAGTTGTTGAAAGGACACATCACATTTCTAGCTCATGACTATCATTGTTAACAATTCACAATCAAAACCCTATACACCCATCTCTGATGTCTGCCCATTCAACATTCAATAAATGAAATCATACTTTATATATAACAGCTATCTGTATATATATATATATATATTTAGAATAATCATATTTTAATTTTTTTTTTTTTGCTGAGTGGCTAAAGTTAGTTTAGTTTTAATATTAAGAAAAATATTATGTATTATATGTAAAAACTTTGTACAAAATGTATTTTTCTAATATAATAATAAAATAACATTACTATAAATTGAAATCACTCATATGAAGGAAAGCACGGCCTTGCTCTTCCTCACAGTCTCTATCTATCCATCTATCTTTGAACCTCTCTCCAATGGAGTTCATAGAGCTTGTTATTCTTTGCTTGGCCGCTCTGTTTCTTCGTTCATGGTGGAGATACTGGTGCCGCACCGGCGGTGGAGCCAAGAATCTGCCGCCGGGGCCGCCGGGCTGGCCCATTGTGGGCAACTTGAAGCAAGTCTTTCTCCGTCGCAAGGCCTTTGTTTTCATATTGCGTGATTTACGTGAAAAATATGGCCCCATCTTCACCATGCAAATGGGCCAACGAACTTTCATCATCGTAACGAGCCCTGATCTCATCCACGAAGCCCTTGTCCAGAAGGGCCCTCTCTTCGCAAGCCGCCCGCCGGAGTCCCCCATCCGCCTCCTCTTCAGTCTCGGAAAATGTTCCGTTAACGCCGCCGAGTACGGCCCTCTCTGGCGATATCTGCGCCGGAACTTCGTCGCCCAATTGGTAATGTTAGAAGAAATGCGTAACTCAAAACAATCATAAAAAGAAAAGTTAGTCTTGGTTAGCCATTCGGCAAAATCGTGGTTTTGTCCCCGTAGACCTTGCCAACTAACTGGCTAATTGAGAACAACAGAATCAGTTTCTATATAAGGTTACCTGGAAGTTGAACTCATGTTTAGAAGAACCAGGTAAATCAATTTATTATAATTCAAATTTGATATTATTCTGATCTTAATAGGTGAACCCAGCAAAAATCCGACAATGCAGTTGGATCCGAAGCTGGGCGATCGAAAACCATCTGAAGAGACTTGTAAACGAGGCTTCGGAGAAGGGATTTGTTGAAGTGATGAGCAACTGCAGGCTTACAGTTTTCAGCATTCTGTTCTGTTTATGCTTCGGCGCAAGAATCTCCGACGATCGGATCAGGGAAATCGAAGCCGTCCAAAGAGACGTGATCAAGATCGGAACTCCGACGTTGCCGGACTTCTTGCCGTCGCTCATGCCACTGTTTCGCCGCCAGTTCGAAGAGGCGAAGGAGATAAGGAGGAAGCAAATGGAATGCTTCGTTCCACTGGTGAGGAAGAGGAAGACGTTCGTGGAGAGAAACGGAAACCCTAGCTCGGAGATGGCGAGCCCCATTGGCGAGGCTTATGTTGATTCTCTGTTTCATCTTGAGCCGCCGGGGCGTGGCCGGTTGGGCGACGGCGAAGTCGTGACGCTCTGCTCCGAAGTGATCAATGCCAGAACGGATACCACGGCGGCGACGCTGGAATGGGCCATGCTTGAGTTGGTGTTGAACCAAGACATCCAAGAAAAGCTTTACAAGGAAATAGTGGATTTTGCCGGAAAAGATGGAATTGTCAAAGAAGAAGATGTGGAAAGAATGCCTTATTTGGGGGCAGTGGTGAAGGAGACATTCCGGCGGCAACCTCCGAGCCACTTGCTCTTGTCCCACGCCGCCATGGAGGAGGCGGAGCTCGGCGGCTACAGGATTCCGGCGGGGGCGAACGTGGAGTTCTACATTGCGTGGGCGACCCAGGACCCGGGTTTGTGGGAGGACCCGGATGAGATCCGGCCGGAGAGGTTCCTGAGCGGCGACGGGGTGGACGTGGATTTGACGGGGGCACGAGGGGTGAGGGTGGTGCCATTCGGGGCCGGGCGGAGGATTTGCCCGGCGATGAGTCTGGGGATTTTGCATGTGAGCTTGTTGGTTGCCAGGATGGTGCAGGCGTTCAAGTGGGTTGCGGTTCCGAGTGCCCCGCCCGACCCGACGGAGGAGTCAGCTTTCACTGTTGTGATGAAAGACCATCTCAAGGCAACGATCCTGCCCAGGTGTAGTAGTAGTACTTGAGGCTTGGGATGCTATCAGCTTGGCTATTTTAATGGTTGGCTTCAATCACATATATAAATATATATGTGTGTGTGTGTCTGTGTGTGTGCAAGTGCGCGTGCAAATATATATATATATATATATTGATAGAAGAAAATTCCTCTCAATTGTGTTGATAATAATGTCTTTACAAGATTATATACAAGTAATAAAAAAAGAAAACTAAAGTTTTGCACAAAAATATTAAAGAAATCATAACTAGGAAACTATCTTAAAAATTGTGGATCATGCTAATTATATATACTAACACTCCTCAACTTGGAGTATGAATGTTACAAATGCAACTTGAAATGTAAGAAACAAAATTGTAGAGCTCTAAGTGACTTGATGAAAATATCGACAACTTGTTGACCTAATGAAATTTTGGTAGGAAGAATAATATGTTAGTGAATATTTTCACGAATCAAGTAATAATCAATCACAATGTGTTTCGTGTGTTCATAGAAGATAAGATTGACATTGATATGCAAAGCAACTTAATTATCACAAAATAATGGTGTGGGAGATAGAAATTGAACATCAAAATTACATAAAAGATAATAAAATCAAGTAATCTCACACGTAATAGCAGTCATAGCATGAATATTCAAGCTCAATAGAAGAATGAGACAACACCTTATTTTTTGATTTTCCACAAAACGGGGCTATTGCTTAAAAAACACATAAGCCATTGGTGGAATGACATATCATAGGATAACTAACCCAATTAAAATCACAATAAGTAGAACTACAGTCAACCGACAAGACATCAAAATCCCTTGGTTAGGAGTGGACTCTAAATACTGGAGTAGACGCTGAGCTGTAAGTAAATAAGGCTATCTAGGCCAATGAATAAATTGACTAAGAATATTGACAGTGTAAACAATGTTCGGGCGAGTAATGGTCAAGTAAATAAGGCAACCAGCAAGTCGTTGATAGACAGATGGATCTTTAAAAGGTGCTCCATCAGATGGTGAGAGCTTCAGATTTTTCTCTATTGGAAAATCAGAGGTATGATAGCCTGTAACACTAGAATCTTGTCAAAGATCAACGGTGTAGTTCTGCTGGGATTGATAAATACCAACTGGAAAACGAGCAACATCAATTCAAGGAAATATTTGAGATGTCTCATATCCTTGATGTGGAATTGCTAGTGTAAATAAGTTTTGACATGAGCAAGAATAATGGAGTCAGAGCTGGCAATAATTGTAACACCCCATCCTTTATAGGCATGTCACTATAAAGAAATTCTCAGTATATATATATATATATATATATTTTTTCAAGTTCGTCACTTGCGGCGTCTGTGAGCACAATCTTCACATGCAGATGAAGCACTAGTCGCAAAACTACGACCGGCACCCGCAGTGATTTCAAGAACAATCATCACATGCAGATATATATCCCGAGAGTTCCAGTCTTACTCGTTTAGTTAACAATAACATAATCATAACTGAACGAGATATTATAAATACAGCAGAATACTTAACCATCAAAATAACGTGGCCTACCACGTGTTTCACACAAGATGTTCCCTACCAACATACATATAACATCGATACTAAATGTTTACAACACCGACATACGATTGTTCATACATATAACAAAATAAGTTCCTATGCTACCAAACCATACAACGACTATCACATAAACACCATTGGCTCTCCGGCCTCGTCCTTGACCTCGCAGCTGTCCCTGACTGGAACGTTGAATGTTCCAGGGGTATAACCTAGATTAGATGATGAAACATCTAAGTGAAGGCATGAAACAGTTTATATAATGCATGAAAGACACATGAGCATGGCATCCTAAACGACAACATGCAAGACACGTCAAACTTGAGAAATTTCCTGACATACTTAATCCCCGGGTGCCCTACCGTGTCACTTGGTTACCAGTCTCGGATGCCCTACCGTGTCACCCGATCACCAGTACCGGCCCCGGGTGCCCTACTGTGTCACCCGATCGCCAGGACTAACCGTGTCCCGTTCTCAAGAAGACCCCGTCTCGCCCCATATGAACCCAACGATGTAATGAAAACTTGACCCCAAATGATATGAAAATTCACACGTCATGCATTAACATTTTAAAGTAAATCAGTTAATGCAATGTAGCGAATGTTGACACAATAACCATAAGCAAACAACCTTGTAAAATAAGCTAAGTCTAGGAGGGTATAATTGCTCTCTAGAACTCACCAAAGCACTTAAAAACACTTTCAAGACAAGGTAAAGTTAGAATCAAACCACTCACCTCAATTCGAAAAAGTCCGGATTTCACCTCAAAAAACGTGTCACACCTCGAAAATTGTGTAATTCTTCTTCCAATGACCCAATTGACTCCTATTTCATCATTTAAGACCTTTGCAATCAATATTTCTATTTTCCCACAATTTTTCCTATTTTTATTTATTTTTCAAACATTTTTACCTTCGAAAATTCATTAAAAATACCTAACATCAATTTTCACAAAATATTTTTTCATGATAATTCCTAAAATAATTTTATTTAAATTCTGAAATTAAAAACAAAGAAAAACTATACCTCACGCGCCTTCACGCGCCACCCCGAGGTTCTGCGAGTGGGAGCCACGCGCCGCCGCACAGTCTTCTTCTCCGGCTCTGGCGACCTGCAATGCTCCAAATTTCTATAGGGTCTTGAAGATCTCTTCAAGGCGACCCCAATGGACCCTTCAACCGTCGGAAAAAGTGGCCGGAAGTGGGTTTAAAATCGAGTTGCAGGTCGCGGCATCGGCAAACCCGATTTTCCGGCCAACTTCAAAAACACACACTTATCCTACACCAATCGACCCCAAATGCTCCAGAAAAGACCCTCTCAACCCAAGGAACAAAATCCGCTTATCTCTCAAGCTCGATTCAAGCAAAAACACAAGAAATTTTGAGCGTTTTCGTTTTTGAATCCCTCGGCCGAAAACCTCCTTTTATACTCGATTTTTACCCGATTCCCCACCCTATCTTACTCGTCCTTATCCCTTAAGCCCAGATCTAGCCTCCAAACCAATCGAGAAACACCAAATCAAGCGCTAGAACCCTCGAAAGATTCGGCCAAATCGAAAATCTTTGGGCCATCATTTCCGATCAAATCCAACCCGATTCCGGCCAATGGAAGCTCCCAACGAGCTTATCATCGTCTGGAGGCTAGCCTAGAGCCTTCGAGCGACCTGCCCGATGCCCCAGAAGCGACCACCGGCGGCCACAGGCGGCCGGTCGATTTCACACCAAGCCATTTTTCAAAAATTACACTTTCACCTCAGCCCCTTTTTAATTGCTTTTTCTCTCTTTCTGAGACACCCCTAGACTTTCTAACACTTCCACAACGGCCAAGTTCTTTATTTTCCATTTTCTTTTGAAATTTCTGAAAAAATTCATTGATTCGACCTCCCACTGATATTTTGCAAAATCTGCACTTTTGCCCGGACTCTCCTAATTGCGTGCTTTTGACTTCAACCCTTCGAGATCTCTTGATTTTTATCAAATATCGCCCAATTGTGTCATTTCTCCTCAATTGGCTCATCTTAACCTAGTCATTTGACTCTCGCTTAAGTTTTGAATATTGCACTTAGGCCTGAAACTTTGCTAAATATTATTTTGACCCACATCTTCAAAAATTCTCTTATTATTTAATACCGAGTATTACATCCTCCCCCTCTAAAAAGAAATTTCGTCCTCGAAATTACCAACTTACAGTATCAAAATAAATGCGGATAAGAAATCTTCATCTCTTCCTCGCGTTCCCAAGTTGTTTTTTCTTCGTCATGGTTGCTCCATAGTACCTTTACTAATGGTATAACTTTGTTCCTTAAGACTTGATATCTTTGATCTAAGATTCGAACTGGTTCCTCAGGGTACGTGAGATCACTTTGTATCTCAATTGTCTTATTCCGAAGTACCTGCACAGGGTCTAGCTCATGTTTCCGTAGTTGAGACGCATGAAACATGTTGTGAATGTTTGATAATGCCACAGGTAAAGCTAATCTGTAAGCCACTAATCCAATTTTCTCCAAAATCTCATAGGGTCCTATGTATCTTGGGCTTAATTTCCCTTTCCTTTTTCCTCGAATCACGGATTTAAATGGAGAGACTTTCAAGTATACCTTGTCACCGACCAAAAATTCTAAGTTTCGCCTTCGTTGATCAGTGTACGATTTCTAACGACTTTAACTTGTCCTCATTTTCTCTTGTATTTGCTTAATCTTCTCAATAGTAGTCTGAACAATCTCGGGTCCAATTAATCCTACTTCTCCAGTTTCTACCCAGTAGAATGGTGTTCTGCATTTTCGCCCATATAATGCCTCTTAGGGAGTCATTCCAATGCTGCTGTGGTGCCCGTTGTTGTAGGCAAATTCTACCAACAGTAGATGTTTCTCCCAACTTCCCGAGAATTCCAAAATGCATGCCCTCAACATGTCCTCGAGCGTTTGAATTGTCCGCTCAGATTGTCCGTCAGTCTGAGGGTGATAAGTTGTGCTGAGCTTCAACCGTGTTCTCATACACTTGTGGAAACTTTCCCAAAATCTTGACGTAAATCGTGGGTCTCGATCTGACACTATACTTGCAAGTATTCCATGTAATCGTACTATTTCCTCAATGTACAACTGGGCCAGAGCGTGAGTCGGTTGCCCTACCTTAATAGGCAAGAAATGTGCCAACTTGGTCAGTCGGTCCACTATTACCCAAATAGCATTGTTTCCTTTGGGACTTCGAGGTAGATTGGTCACAAAATCCATAGTGACGTGGTCCCATTTCCACTCAGGAATATCCAATGGTTGTAACTTTCCTCCCGGACACTGATGCTCAATATTGATACGTTGACAGGTATCACATTGTGCCACGTACTGTGCCACGTCCTTTTTCATTCCTGGCCACCAATAAATTTCCCTAAGATCTTTATACATTTTTTTGGATCCTGGATGTACTATGTATCTTGCCCGATGAGCTTCTCCCAAGATAACTTTTCTTAGACCTTGATCCCTTGGCATGTATGTTCTTCCTTAAAATCGAAGTATACCATCGTGGTAACTGAATTCAGGTGCCTTAACTTGATCGTTCTCGTCTATCCACTGACTTCTTCTTGAGTCTGTTTGAAGAGCTGATCTGATTTTATTTACCACATCAGGTTGAATTGTCAGATTTGCAAAATATCCCTTGAGTGGTTTAGGCTTAACACTTACTGTCAGGTGGCTAAATTCCTCGATCATCATGTTAGCCACAATCTCGGAGCTTCTTCGGCTAAGAGCGTCTGCAACTATGTTCGCCTTCCCTGGATGATAGGAAATGGTACAATCATAATCTTTTAAATATTCCATCCATCTTCTTTGTCTCATGTTTAACTCATTTTGAGAAAATATGTACTTCAAACTTTTATGATCCGTAAAAATCTCTAATTGTACCCCGTAGAGATAATGTCTCCACAGCTTCAAAGCATATATTATAGCTGCTAATTCCAAGTCATGAGTTGGGTAGTTCTGCTCGTGTCTTTTCAGTTGCCGAGATCCCTAAGCGATTACTTTCTCATCTTGCATTAGAACACATCCCAACCCTATCCCCGAAGCATCACTATACACCACAAACTTTCCTGACTCTGTTGGCATTGCTAAAATCGGTGCCGTAGTTAATCACGCCTTAAGTTCTTGAAAACTTTGCTCACATTTATCATCCCATTCAAATTTAACTTCTTTCTGCATCAATCGAGTAAGTGGAGCAGATATCTTTGAAAATCCTTCTATAAACCTTCTGTAGTATCCAGCTAGTCCAAGAAAACTTCGGATCTCCCCAATGGTCTTAGGTGCTTGCCATTTTTGAACCGCTTCTATCTTTGCTGGATTGACAGCTATACCTTCTACAGAAATTATATGTCCAAGAAATGCTACTTGAGTAAGCCAAAATTCACACTTTGAGAACTTGGCGTACAACTTATGATCCTTTAAAGTCTGCAAGACTATCCTTAAATGTTCTTCATGATCACTCTCACTTGTAGAGTATATCAAAATGTCATATATGAATACTATTACAAACTTGTCCAGGTAAGGTTTAAAAGTTCGGTTAATTAAATCCATAAATGCAGCAGGTGTATTGGTCAATCCAAAAGGCATCACTAGATATTCATAGTGACCATACTGTGACCGAAATGCAGTCTTGGGTACATCTTCCGGCTTGATCTTCATTTGATAGTATCCTGACCGAAGATCTATCTTAGAAAATACTCTAGCTCCTTGAAGTTAGTCAAACAACTCTTCAATCCTAGGTAACAGATACTTATTCTTTATGGTTACTTTGTTTAACTGCCGGTAGTCAGTACACATACGTAAGGTACCATCTTTCTTTTTCACGAACAATATCGGAGCTCCCTAGGGTGACACACTTGGTCTGATAAATCCTTTGTCAGTCAAGTCCTGTAATTGCTCCTTCAATTCCCTCATCTCAGCTGGGGCCATCTTGTACGGAGGTATGGATATTGGCTGTGTACCTGGTACAAGGTCTATCGAGAATTCAATTTCTCTTTGGGGAGGTAATCCTGGTAATTCCTCAGGAAATACCTCAAGATACTCATTCACGACCCTCACTGATTTCAACTCGAGACCTTTCTTTCCTGATTCGGGTTTGGCTGATTGCAACGTGTGCAAAGTCATGTCATTTTCTCTCTTACTCTTCCTACCTTGACCCTGGAACACAATCCACTCTCCGTTAAGCTTGGGTAAGCTTACGGTCTTACTTTTACAATCTATTTTAGCTTCATGTAGCGATAGGAAATCCATTCCAATAATTATGTCAAAATCTTGAATGTCTAATCCCATTAGATCGATCTTGAAACTTTCCGCTCCCATATTAAAAATACACCCACGGCACCATACCGCAGTTCTTAAAGTTGAACCCATAGGAGTGGCTATTACCATTTGATAACCCAATTCTCTAGGTTCTAACTTTAAACCTTCTACTGATGCATGCGACACGAATTAATGCGTAGCACCTGGATCTTTTAAAGCATGAACTGGAATATTCGAAAAGAACAATGTACCTTCAATAACTGCAGGATCAGCCTCAGCGTCCTCACAAGTCAGATTGTACACTCGGCCTGGACGAACATTTTGTGCACTTCCACTCGGTGGTTCCATCTTCTGCCTTTTTGAGCAATCTCGCGAGATATGCCCTGTTTGACCACAGTTGTAACACACCACTTTTCCCTGATACCCAACCTGGGGCGTTGCTTTGTTCTTTGGGCAGTTTCTTCCAATGTGGCCTTCTTCACCGCATTCGTAGCATTTTACAACACATCTTTTTCCAAAGTGTTTCCTCTTACATCGAGGGCACTTCCTGTCGTCCCTTGGTTGAATCTTTGAACTGTCTGGTTTACCGCTCTTATTTCCTTCCTCTGTCTTGATTATCTTGGCTCGTGTCAGATTTCTCTCAATGGTCAAAGTTCGGTGCAATGCTTCTTTGTAAGTTTCAATGTCCCATCCACTTAAAACTTGCTGGAGATGTTCTTGTAATCCTAAAACAAACTTTTGTGCCTTCTGACTCTCGTTAGTCTTGTACATGGGCACGTACTTAATCAGTTGAATGAACCGATTATCGTATTGGCTCACAGACATCTCAACCGTCTGCTTGAGCCTCATAAACTCCCAGATTCTTTCTTCCTTCCAACTCTTAGAAAAGTACTTGGCGTTAAACTCTTCCTTGAACCCCGCCCAAGTATACATTGGTGCATCCTCATTCTCAGCTTCACGCTCCTGTTGAGACCTTATTAATGATCGTTCGGTAGACTGCCACCACCGACCTGCTTCTTCCTCCAGCGTGTAGGTTGCACACCTCACCTTCTCATCTTCACTACATTGGAGATGTTGAAGTAGTTTCTTGGTCTGCTCCAGCCAATACTCGGCTAAGCTAGGATCATCGCCAATCCTTCCTTTGAACACAGGGGATCTCAAATGTCGGTATCGCTCTAAAGCCGTCGTCGTGTGCCGACTAGGCTCTTCTCGACTCACGTATGTCAGCATATTTTCTAAAAATCGCTCCATTCGCTCGAATCGGTCCTCACTGGAGCTCGATTCCCCGACGTATCTTCTGTTCCCTCCTGAGTGATTCCTACGATCACCCTGATCTTCGGGATTATTTCCTTCTCTTCTCCCACTTTCGTCATGAGCTGCGTCCCGTAGCCTTCGTGTATTCACCATCTGAAGTGAATCACGGAAATAAATTATACTCAAGACAAGATTGTTTCTATACAAAGGGGACAGTTTTATTTCTTTATAATATCCCACAAAACAGAACAACTTAGTACAACCGAAAAGGAAAATAGACATAACATCTTATTTTATTTTATATTTGCATATCACTTCATCCATCAGCTATCTCTTCAACCTTGCTCAGTAGTTCTTCGGCTTCCAAATCCATGACTCCTTGTGGTCCCCGTCACTGTCGGATGCTACCGGGGGTCTTTCGTCATCATCTTGGACTTCCTGAGTCTCCTCTTCTGATTCCTCATCAGAGCTAATATCTATGACCTCATTCGCGAGATTTGCAGCAATCTCTGCCTGTTCTTCCCCATCCATAACGTCCTCGAGTAGATCCTGATGCTCGTTCAGCATTCTTGCGTAGAATTCACATAGAGAATCGTCTTCCCAGTCCTGCCACAACCATTGCGCAAAAGTTTTCCATTTCCCCTCCAACTGATCAATAAGAAAACCAATTTGAAACTCTGATAAATCTACCAACTGTCGGTAGCTGGGGGGTACTGAAGGAACGAAAACGAGGATCAAAGCATGCAACGGAAGCGATTTAAGCATCAAAACTATCCTCGAATTGATTTGAGTCTAGGAGACTTACTTTTCCTATGGATTACCGGTCGGAATGAAGCGATAGGAGGAGGAGGCGCGACAGCTTCTTCGCGTGGTGGAGTCGTCGACTGTCCTGCGATCCGTCGGCTTCTTCGCATCAGATCTCTTGATCTTCCAAGGTATGACTCGAACTCGTGGCCTCTCTTGGTGAAGAAGAGAAAGTCGAAATTAGGGTTTAAAACAACTAGAGAGAAAATATATATAGGGAGAGCCCTAGGGTTAAAAACCCTAGTGGGCCAAGTCCATTTTTAATTAATTCTCTAATTGGGTTAGCCCAATTAATTAATTAAAACCAATGAACTATTAAATAATTCTCTCTCTCAATGTAATTTACCCAACAAGCCAAAATGTATTAAAAATACATGAGTTACATCGAGCTACCCTGGGGACCAAAAGACAAATTATTCATGGCTGCTAAAATGACCAAAATATCCCTGCTACCCAGTAGCTATATTTTGTCATTCTAAGTGTTCCAACTATCACCATATGGTAATACTGACCCCACGAATAATTTTGCATGTGCGATGTCTTTGACCTACTAGTGTAATGACGAAAATACCCCTCTGTGTAACACCCATCATTTAGAAAGGAATAATGTACTAACACCTCTCTAAATGATTTCTACCATCCTTAGATCTCTAGTCCAATAATCCGTGATTACTCGAATGTACTTGCTTATCACTGGGAGCTACCCAGAAGCACACACTCTTAAGTCACGTTCCCAGGGCCCTGGATTATTAGATTATTCTTGGACAATCACAAGGGGGTGAATCACATAAACTATCTTGCATTAGTCTGTCTTAGCTAATTAGAGACCATACTCCCAACTCACAAGGTTGCTGATCTTTGATAGACCTCACCTATAGTGAATCTAAGAATATAGCTCTAGGTTCACCAGACCACCAACTAACACTCAAGTGTTAGACTACTCGTCCACGTAGTAGCAGTGATAGACTAGCTCCATGATAATCAGTACTTTGTCATTAGCTTCTATCATAGGTCCACTCTACGCATTCCAAATGCGCTTGTACAATTAGAGTAAACGGACTGTTTACTGGCTAAGGCAAGCCATCCTCCATTAGGATCTATTGCACAATGATCTTATCATGATAGAATGTCCAGTTCTATCAAAAGATCAAGAGTAATAATTTTCTTGCTAATTAAGTATCCATGATCCATGCCTAACTGTGAAGAACGACCCATCACATGAATCACTTACTTAATAGCATGGACATTTTTCCAACAATTAAATGCAAATGATATATGTGCCATAAACTGAGTAAAAGAAAACATCATTACCATAAATTGAATAAAACGTGTCTTTAGGGCATACATTTCCAACAGGTACATCATCAATAATTTCCTCCATTGCAACCAGAAACACATTCATGTCCTCATTTTGCGGATTTCCTTGAGCTTCGATCCTATTTGCCCAATGCGACAGCAGCACTTGGTCCACCATTGCTTACTAACAATACATATAGATTTTCTCAGTAACCTCGAACAAGTGTTTTCTAAAGTTCTCTTATAACACCTAAAATCCATAACCTTATTCTAAGTTGTCAAGTCTAGTCGTGCTAAGTTCAATAACCTAGTCTAACCATCCTAGGGTTTTAACCTAGGGCTCTGATACCAATTGTAACACTCTGTTCTTTACAGGCGTGTCACTATAAGAAAATTCTCGGTATATATATATTTTTTTTCCAAGTCCGTCACTTGCGGCGCTTGTGAGCACAATCTTCACATGCAGATGAAGCACTTGTCGCAAAACTACGGCCGGCACCCGCGGTGATTTCAAGAACAATCATCACATGCAGATATATATCCCGAGAGTTCCAGTCTTACTCGTTTAGTTAACAATAACATAATCATAACTGAACGAGACATTATAAATACAACGGAATACTTAACCATCAAAATAACGTGGCCTACCACGTGTTTCACACAAGATGTTCCCTACCAACATACATATAACATCGATACTAAATGTTTACAACACCGACATACGATTGTTCATACATATAACAAAATAAGTTCCTATGCTACCAAACCATACAACGACTATCACATAAACACCATTGGCTCTCTGGCCTCGTCCTTGACCTCGCAGCTGTCCCTGACTGGAACGTTGAATGTTCTAGGGGATAACCCAGATTAGATGATGAAACATCTAAGTGAAGGCATGAAACAGTTTATATAATGCATTAAAGACACGTGAGCATGGCATACTAAACGACAACATGCAAGACACGTCAAACTTGAGAAATTTCCTAACATACTTAATCCCCGGGTGCCCTACCGTGTCACTCGATTACCAGTCCCGGATGCCCTATCGTGTCACCCGATCACCAGTACCGACCCCGGGTGCCCTACCGTGTCACCCGATCGCCAGGACTAACCGTGTCCCGTTCTCAAGAAGACCCCGTCCCGCCCCAAATGAACCCAACGATGCAATGAAAACTTGACCCCAAATGATATGAAAATTCACACACCATGCATTAACATTTTAAAGTAAATCAGTTAATGTAATGTAGCGAATATTGACACAATGACCATAAGCAAACAACCTTGTAAAATAAGCTAAGTTTAGGAGGGTATAATTGCTCTCTAGAACTCACCAAAGCACTTAAAAACACTTTCAAGACAAGATAAAGTTAGAATCAAACCACTCACCTCAATTCGAAAAAGTCTGGATTTCGTCTCGAAAAACGTGCCACACCTCAGAAATATTGTAATTCTTCTTCCAATGACCCAATTGACTCTTATTTCATCATTTAAGACCTTTGCAATCAATATTTCTATTTTTCCACAATTTTCCTATTTTTATTTATTTTTCAAACATTTCTACCTTCAAAAATTCATTAAAAATACCTAACATCGATTTTCACAAAATATTTTTTCATGATAATTCTTAAAATAATTTTATTTAAATTCTGAAATTAAAAACAAAGAAAAACTATACCTCACGCTCCTTCACGCGCCACCCCGAGGTTCTGCGAGTGGGAGCCATGCGCCGCCGCACAGTCTTCTTCTCCGGCTTTCTTCTCCGGCTCCGGCGACCTCCAATGCTCAAAATTTCTACAGGGTCTTAAAGATCTCTTCAAGGCGACCCCAATGGACCCTTCAACAGTCGAAAAAAGTGGCCGGAAGTGGGTTTAAAATCGAGTTGCAGGTCGCGGCATCGGCAAACCCGATTTTCCGGCCAACTTCAAAAACACCCACTTATCCTACACCAATCGACCCCAAATGCTCCAGAAAAGACCCTCTCAACCCAAGGAACAAAAGCCCTTTATCCCTCAAGCTCGATTCAAGCAAAAACACAAGAAATTTTGAGCGTTTTCATTTTTGAAGCCCTCGGCCGAAAACCTCCTTTTATACTCGATTTTTACCCGATTCCCCACCCTATCTTGCTCGTCCTTACCCCTTAAGCCCAGATCTAGCCTCCAAACCAATCGAGAAACACCAAATCAAGTGCTAGAACCCTCGAAAGATTTGGCCAAATCAGAAATCTTTGGGCCATCATTTTCGATCAAATCCAACCCTATTCCGGCCAATGGAAGGTCCCAACGAGCTTATCATCGTCTGGAGGCTAGCCTAGAGCCTCCGGGTGACCTGCCCGATGCCCCAGAAGTGACCGCCGGCGGCCACAGGCGGCCGGTCGGTTTCACACCAAGCCATTTTTCAAAAATTACACTTTCACCCCAGCCCATTTTTAATTGCTTTTTCTCCCTTTCTGAGACACCACTAGACTTTCTAACACTTCCACAACGGCCCTCAAGTTCTTTATTTTCCATTTCCTTTTGGAATTTCTAAAAAAATTCATCAATTCGACCTCCCACTGATATTTTGCAAAATCTACACTTTTGCCCGGACTCTCCTAATTGCGTGCTTTTGACTTCAACCCTTCGAGATCTCTTGATTTTTATCAAATATCTCCCAATTGTGTCATTTCTCCTCAATTGGCTCGTCTTAACCTAGTCATTCGACTCTCGCTTAATTTTTGAATATTGCACTTAGGCCCGAAACTTGGCTAAATATCATTTTGACCTATATCTTCAAAAATTCTCTTATTATTTAATACCGGGTATTCCAATAATAATGTCATCAATATAAACAAGAATGAAAACAAAAGGAACACCACAATGAATAGCAAAGAGACTGTGGTCAACTTGAGATTAAATGAACCCATGGTTAATAAGTGGTGTAGAGAATTTGGATAACCATTGTGTACATGCTTGTTTGAGTCCATAAAGTGATTTATAGAGATGATATATGAGGGACTCCACCTTCCGTCTATAGCTAGGAAGCGAAGGCATGTACACTTCTTCATTTAACTCACCATGAAGACAGACATTATGAACATCTAATTAGTGTGGGGACAAGTAAGCTTAGCAATTCAAGTAGATGTATCATGATAGTCAATGCCTTCAACATATGTGTATCTTTTGACAACTATGTGCATCCTTAAAAAATGTAGGTTGTTTAGACTAACGTGTTGTTTGCGTAGGGTTAGTATTTGGGGATAGGGAAGTGTTGGAGATGGTGGGTGGAATGGATGGGCTTGAAGGAAAAAGATCATCTGGCAAGACTGGATGTATAGGTAAAGTTATGGATGGAGATCAGGACCAAAGTCATAGACTCAAAGGGAAAAACAAACTATTGAAAAATAATATCATGACTTAGAAAAATCTTTTTAGACTTTAAATTGTATAGTTTGTAACCTTTTTGACAAGGTGGGTATGCTAAAAAAACAATCGGAGAGGAACAAGTGCCAAACTTGTGGAAAAGATTGAGGTTTTTAGCATAACAAAGATAGCTAAACACACGGAGATGATTATAAATTGGTTGTTTAGAAAAACAAAAGTTCATGTGGAGTTTTACCACACAAAATAGTAATGGGTAAATGATTAATAAGATATGCAGCATTTAAAATACATTCACCCAAAAAAATGTAAAAAAATATTATATTGAAAACAAAGAGCATGGGCAACATTGAAAAAATATTGATGTTTTCACTCTACAACCCCAATTTTGTTAGGGTATACCAATTGTAAGAACCCATATTTTCATGAAGTTATCACATAATTTAAGTAAGTTTAAAATACTGAAAAATTGACTTGATAGCAATTATAAGTACCGAATCGACTGTAGGGAATACCCTAGAGCCGAGATATCTAAGGAAAATGATACGATTTTGTTGAGTATTTCAAGGTATGATTTATGGTATCGGAAGAAATTAGATTCGAATCGATTTTCGGTACAGCTAAAATGCAGTTGCCATTTAGGCTGAAAAATTGAATTTTTATAGGCGACTTTCTGGAAGTTAATGGAAGCTTGAGGAGGCTTTGTTTTTTCATAAGGAGCAACTCTTCAGGTGTTTCAGGAAGAAACGAAAGAGTTAAAGGCCAAAACGAAGATTTGGGCCTAAGTGTAGTTTTCTAAAATTATCGGAGGGAGATCGAAATGACATTTTTTCGGAATCTTCGGGGGTCAAATGGATGTTTTAGGACTTGAGGGTTTTAAGTGAAATTTTAGAAAGTTAAGGGGCTATGTGAAATGGGTCAAAGTGAGAAAGCCAAAGTTTGAGAGGGCCAAAGTGTAATTTCAAGAAACTTCCAAAGAAACAATGGCTGACCAGCCATTCCATTTCACCAAATTGGCCACGGGGAACCCACGAGCAATGGTCGGAGACGCCTTTAGGTCAAATCATGGTCGACAACGGCCATCGGGATGGCCGGATTTAGAAGAAAAATTGACCGGATAGTTGGCCGATTTTGTCGCGCCTGCAAGTGGCTTTGATTGGTCGGATAAGGCTGTTTTTAGGCCAATATGGGGAAGGTATGGACTCTTAAGGCCTTGGGTTGGCTGAGCAAGGGCATTTAGAAGCTCGAAAATGCCTATAAATAGGCGTACATGGTGGCCGATTCTAGAGTAAATTGAAACTCCAAATTGAGGCCATTTTTGAACAAATTTAGAGTCAAAATTAAGGGGATTTTGTTGCCCATGAAGAGATGATGGATTCTGGAAAGTTTGAAGCATTTTGGTGATGGTTTGAAGGGGTTTCGACGCTCGCCAGAGATGGGAGGCGGAGGGCCAAGCCGAAGCTTTAGCCGGCCTGTTGAGGGGTTTTCGGTGCTCATTTCAGCCCAAAAAATGTACCTTGAAGATCGAATGGATGAGGCGAGAGAGGGGGGGTCATCTAGAAACGTCGGCAAGTCGTCGCTGGAGAAGACGACCGGCGCATGGCTGGCACACACTAGTCTTCACGCGCCACCAGTCGCCCTAGTGCATGGGGACACGTGCGGGAGTGTAGATGGTTGGAAAAATTGGAAAGAAATTAAAAAAATAGAAAAATGTTTTATCGGGATTTGTGTAAAAAGATTTGGATTTGGCCTTCCCGATGTCTCGATTTTCGCACCTAATAGGCTCATTTTGCATGCAAACGATGGTTTGAGATAAGTCTAGTAATTTTCCTTTGATGTCATTAGACTTTAATGAATTATTGTGGAAAAAGATTGGAGAAAATAGAGCCAAAGGTATTTATTTGAATTTTTAGAAGGAAAAATGGAAGAAAATGCAAGAAATTATGAAAAAATATGTTTTAATATTTATTTAAATAAATATGATGATTAGGATGCTTTGAGGCTTAAGTTGAAGTGACTTGTGCGAATTTTGAGGTTAGCACGTAAATCGAGGCAATGCACATACTTCGAGGCAAGCATGTGAGTATCAAGGTAGCCCGATAAGTTTGAGAAGGTAAGTGGTATTTTTTAACTGGATTTAGTTTTATAAAAATGTTTGGTTTGTAAGTGATTTTCCCAAAACTCAATTTTATGTGAATGGTTTTATCACGTTGCCATGTGTGATCAATGTAAAATCGTAGTAGACTGATCAGTGATGCAATGTTAGCGCGTGTTGGTTTTGGTTGAGGGGAAATGAGAAGTAGACTACGAAGCAATGCTTCGAGGCAAAGGAAATCCCTCAAGAGATGGATATCATTGCAGTAAGCATGACCAGTGACCAGTGGTGCGGTTTGGCTGGAGGTCAAAGCAATATTCGATTGATGAATATCCTCGAGAGCCAGGGGATTAACAGTCGAGGTGGAACCTCAAGCTGAGGATAGTCGAGGAAAAGATAAGCAATGGTTTGGCTATGAGATTCTCAAATGTGGGAGTTCGGTGATTTGCTTGAAAATGTAGTCATCTTGGGCAGTTGTATAAGGCAAAATGAATTTCAAGGACGAAATTTTTTAAGGGAGGTGGAATATAATACCCCATATTAGATGATATTGAAAATAAATAATTTGGATTATTTTGTCAGGACTTTGGGTGGCCCGAGAAGCCCGAAAGTCGATTTCGAGAAATTAATTAATAAAATTGTCGAATCGACAGCTGGGAATGCCTCGGGACTTTGATGTCCAAGGAAAAAGGCATGAGACTGGTGAGCGTCTCGAGATGAGGATAATGACATCGGAAGCAGTCCGATCGGGAATAATTTTTAGAATAATTTTGGTATAAGCCCGAATGGGTACCAGTCCCGAATAGTTGTAGGGGACTTTCAGGAAGTTGAAGGGGACCCTAGGGTTGGTTCGATTTTGCGAGTAAGGCAACCCTGAGGTGTTTTCGAGTGGAATAAAGGTCCCGTGCATGCGCAAGGACAAAATCGACATTTTCGAGTAAAAATTGATTATTAATTTTGCGAAATCAAGTTTTGGTATGGTTTGATGATAGTTAATTAAAACTTGGAGGGTCCAAGTGTAATTAATAAATCCCTCAAGTGTAATTAAAGTGAATGAGGAGGGTTTAATATGTAATTATATATATATGTGTGTATATATATATATATCTACGCGAAAGGGCTTGCTGCCCAAGTTTGCTATAGTGTCAAATTTTGATATTTTTCTCCTATTTGAAGCTTTAGCCGAGAGCAATGGAAGTGAAGGCCGAGAAAGAGCCCTTGGCCGAGTGAAGCAAAGAGAGAGAGAGAGAGAGAGAAAGAGCTATGTGAGAGAGAGGGAAGATCGACCATGGCAGTAGTTGTCATGGTCGACGATCGAAGCAGCAGCAGCGACTGAGGCGAGCAGCGGCCATGGCGTGCGGCGAAGCTGAGGTGGCATCAAAGCTAGAGTGGCCAATGGTGGCCAAAGGTAGCCGCGGCCTGTAGCAGCGAGGCAGGGCCGGCCCAAGGCCCAGTGGGGCCCTAGGCGAAAATAATTTTTTTTAAAGGGAGAGTGGTGTGGTGTATTTTTTGGGGGCCCCCCAATTTTTTTTTTTTTTGGGAAGGGGCAATTTTTTTCGGGGTAGCTAGGGGGGAGGGGGCAATTTTTTTTAGGGTGCTTTTTGTTCTCTACTGTATTTTTCTTTAGGGGGGTGGGGTGGGATTTTTTGGGGCCCCATTTTTTTGGGGGTGCTTTGTTCTCTGTTGTTGGTGGGGGGGTTTGAAGGGCCCCAAATTTTTTTGGGGGCCCTAAGCATAGGCCTTAGTGGCCTATGTCTTGGGCCGGCCCTGAGCGGAGATCAGCCACGGCAGTGCTGTGCGAGCAGGGGAGGCTCGCGGCGTGAGGCAGCCGGTGGTAGCGGTGCTAGAGGCGACCGACAATGGCGAGGTTGCCCTCAACAGTGGTCGGTGGAGGCTAAGTAGCGGATGCCCGCGGTGTGCGCAGGCAGGCGCGATGAGAAAGAAGAAGAGGAGTAGTTTGCGCGCGGGAAGGAAAGGAGGAGGAAGGAAAAAGAAGAAAAAATAAAGAAAAAAGAAAAGAAAATAAAGGAAAATTGGAGAAAATTGGGAAAAAATAAGAGAAAATTCCAAAAAATTCTAGAAAAATTCTTGAAATTATTTTGGGGGCCCAATGAGTGTTCCAGAAGCTCAAAAATGGAAATTTAGGTGCATGATGTCAATCAAGAAGGTAAGGCAAATGTAGGCATTTGACCGAACTTCTTCTCCAGATTAATCGAGGTAATTAATTTAATTATTTTCTAGTTATTTTCATTATGGGAGATAATGAAATGTGAATAGTTGGTTGGTTTATGCCATGGTTGGGGTTTTTTTTGTTGAGTTGTTGTCGGATGGTTTTGCGGTGTAAGCAAAAGCGAAGGCATTGGTTAATGTTTGATATTGTGGGGTTTTTGTGTGATTGGTATCTAAGTTCGACCGAGGAAGCGGTGATCCTAAAAGAGCTCGAAGTTCGGGCAGGCATTCTTGTCAAGGCAGATATAAGGCTTCGAGATAGGTAAGAGATGACCCCATGTGGGGGTGGCCTTACAAGTTGGTAAATATGTTTGATAATGTTTTTATGTAGCATTTGCATGTAGTGGTTATCACTAGCGTGATGTGAGATCTAGTGGACTTATGGCCATATGGAGGACTAGTGTTGTGGGGGCTGATAAGTTGATGCCTCAAACCTTAATGGGTTGTGATGATAAATGGGCCTAACCTCATTTGCATGCATTTGACATACATAAACATGGTTATATTTATATTTACATGCATTGCACCCTTATTGAATCTTTATGACTCATGAGGTTTTACCTCATGTTGTAGATGATGCAAGACCAAAGTAAGCAGGGATGGTGCCGGGGGACTGTTGTGGCAACTCGCATCGTTGCCCGAGATGTGTGGATGTGTATTCTCTTGTATTTTCTTATATGTATTCATGTGTTTGAATGTAAGCGTTATTGAGCACTAGAGGTATCTAGTTGTTGTAATCATAATGGTGTGATAACTGATTGTGCGTCTACGTGATGTATATGTGGCTTTAGTTGTTGAAACCAAGTTCGGACCGAATAAAGATCAATGAGATATGTTCTCATAAATCCCCAATACTCAGTGAAGTGTTTGATATGCTAGCTTTGTGCCTGGGATCACCTTTGGCTTGCTATGAGACGAGTTGGAGAAATGTGAGGCACACTCGGGTTTCGGGTCTCGGTTCGCTGAGTTTTCTTATTTGAGTTGGGACCGATTCCTGAGTGGAGCGAAGGGAAGAAAGAAGCCTAATTCCCACTTAGGGCATTTCTTGTTGAAACATAATCCAACCCTTCAGTTGTGGTTCGTCAGGTGAGTAATCCAGTCGATTATTTACCGGTAGCGCCCGTAAATGGGAGTGAGTCGTTATAGTAGTGCCAAGGGAATTGTTCGTCCTTATTACTGGCATGACGATTCAACTAGATTTGGTGCACAAGATACTGGAGCCAGTTGTGGATGAAAAGCGCATACATCTATGGGTAGATGAGCATGGCCAACCCAAGAATCCGGATTTTGAGATGTGGGATTATATTCTCAAGTTTCGAGGAAGGATATATGTGTTTAATCTTTGAGAATTGAGGCAAAAGATCCTAGACAAGGCCCACAGAGCTTGATATACTATATGCCCTGGAGCCACAAAAATGTATAGGAATCTTCACGAGATCTATTGATGGCAAGTAATGAAAACTAGTGTGGTAAGAAAAATAGCTCAATGCGATACATTCCAAAGGGTCAGGATTGAGAATCAGAAACCAGCAAAGCTAATGAAACCCCTAGATATCCCTGAATGGAAGTGGGAACACATCACGATGGACTTATGACGGGGTTTCTAAAGAGTTGGAAAGGGAATGATACAATTTGGGTCATTGGGGATAGATTAACAAAGTCAGCACACTTTTTGCCTACAAGAATTGATAGGCCAATACTAAAGTTTGTAAAATTGTATTTTGGAGAGATAGTTAGACTCCATGGCGCACCAGTAAGCATAGTCTCTAATCGAGATCCGAGGTTTATCTCGAGATTTTGGAAAAGCTTACAAATGTGCATAGGGGACATGATTGAAACTAAGTATAGCCTATCACCCACAGATTTATGGGCAATCTAAAATGACCATTCAAACACTAGAAGATATGTTGAGATCTTATGCCTTGGATTTTGAAGGAAGTTGGGAAGAGTACCTATCGTTGATAGAATTTGTGTATAATAAAAGTTACAATGGCAACATTGGGATGGCCCTTATGAGGTTTTATACCAAAGGAAGTGCTGATTGTCTATCTATTGGACTAAAGTAGGAGAATGACAGATATTGGGACCTAAGCTCGTGCAGCAAACCACAAAAAAGATATGGTTAATTCAAGAAAAGATCCAAGTCACACAAAGCCAACAAAAATCATATGTAGATAGGAGAATCTAAGATCTGGAATTTAAAATAGGGCATCATATGTACCTAAAGGTGTCACCTCAACACTTAATGACGCGAGGGGGAAAGAAAGGTAAATTAAAACCATGGTATATAGGACCCTATCCGATCATAGGACAAATTGGGCCTCTAGTTTACTGCTTGGAACTTCTACTTAGGTTGTCCAACATTCACGATGTCTTCCATGTGTCCCAACTTTAGAGACATATACCTAATCTGACCCATAAAATTCAGGTAAAGACAATCGAGGTAAAAGATAATTTGACCTATCCGGGATCACTCGAACGAATCTTGGACCTTCGCAATCAAGTCCTATGGAATAAGGTAATTCCCCTAGTAAAGATTTAGTGGAGAAATCACACCGAAGAAGAAGCAACATGGGAGCTCAAAGATACTATTAAGAAGAAATATTCTCAATTGTTTAAAGAAATGGAAAAAAAAATAGAAAATTTTTACAACTTTTATGGGAATTGTACCAAAGATTCTTGTGAATAAAGAGATATTTTAAACAATATGACTAGATTTTACAAAAATTATGAGTATTATGCCAAAATAAATTTCGAGGATGAAATTTCTTTAAGGAGGGGTGGATGTAATCCCCAAAAATTTGTGTGTACTTGAGTGTAATTTTTATTGGAGTTGGAGTGTAATTTTTCAAAGTTGTAGGGGCTAAAGTAACATTTTTTTAAACTTAAGGAACTGGGGGCAAAGGGTCAAAGTGAAAAAAGGAAGAAGTAGAGGGACCAAAGTGCAAAGCAAGTGCTAAACCTACAAGTCGCTTGCAACCGCACAGTGGTCGTCGGCAAGGATGTCAAATCGACGTGCAAGAGGCCAGTTAAGGCCATTATGGCCTAAAGAGGAAGGTTCGGGGCAAGGGAACCACTGGATTGGCCAAAGAAATAGTCGGAAATGCCTATAAATAGTCGAGTTTTTTGCCTAGGGTTTCATTGATTTTTAGTTGAAAAATCTGAGCATTTGGGGAGAAATTAAGGGATATTTATAGAAGGGTTTTAATCTCTAAGGGAATGGAAGATTTCTAGAAAGTTTGAGAGATTTTGGTGTTGGTTTGAAGGGGTTTTGAGCATCACCGAAAAATTGAAAGACCTACCACAAATGCACTATAATTGGCGAATTTGGGTGTGTTTTGGCTAGATTTTCGAGCCACCAGTGAGTCCGTTGTGTTCAAAAAAAAGAAAGAGCGAGAGGGAGGAAGAAAATAAGGGATTCAAGGGAAACCAATGGCCAATTGGCAAAGAGGAGATCAAAGAAGACAACCAACTTTGGGTGTGTGGGAAACATGCACAAAATGCGTGGGTACAAGCCCATGAGGTAAGAAAAAAAAGGGGGGGAAAGAAGAAAAAAAGGAAAACAAATTGAAAATTAAGAAATTAAATTTTATTAATTTTCCTCAAAATTTTGGTCCGAAAAAATATCAGGGCACAAGTCTCAAGGCAAGACACGAATTTAATGGAGCTTAAAACAGCTAGAATAAGATGAGTGATTTTTTTCGAAAATTTATACGTAATATGTTTTGCCTAAATAAGCATGAAATTTATGAGGGATTTCGCCAAGTCTATGTAATTTATGTGCATCTTATTATACATATGCATATTCATTTTGTATTGCCTCGGTAATTGTGATACTACTTTGGGTATGAAATTATTGGTATATTGACAATCGTGTCATTCATGTTAATTATGGTGGGATGGGATGTTGCCCCAGTAGCGTGACCTACATTTCCCCAAGTGAGTTTTGTCGGAATGACCATAGAAATATCTCGTGCCCTGTGTGATTGCGGGGATAACTATCGAGGGTTCCGTGCCGGAGCTAGAATGCTAACAAAAGATGCACTAGGGTGTCAATTCATTTATGTTTATGCATCATACATTCAAGAAAATTATTTTAAATCCTCACTTAGAATATTCATCTTCTAACATAGACATTGTTCTTGGAATATTCATTATTCCAGGTAGAATGAGCTGTGGGAAAGAGAAGGAGATTGCTGAGATGTGATTGTATTGGTAGTCATGTAATAGTCCTACACCCATGCTAGGACGAGCTGTGAGAATCTTAATAACAGGTGGCATGTTACAGTTCTTTATGTTGATTTTTCTACCAGTTATTGACATTTATGGTTGTTGGGAACAATATTGTACGATTTGAATTCGTTTGCGATTATAATATCCCATCAAGTTACGATTCTACTTCTTCAAGTATTTAATTTACCTTCCTAAGCTTAATATTTGGAATGCTAATTAAGTAGGTATCAGGGGATTTTGGATTTTTATGGAATATGGTATTTTGGGAATTTAAAAATGGTGTTTGAGGGAAAAAAATATATATTCATAAATCTTGAAATAGTGACACACCTTAAGAAGGCGGGTCGTTATAATAAAGAAGCAAAAAATTAACATTAGATTTTAAATGCATGAGAAATAGCCATGTCAAGTGAGAATAATCATTAACTATGGTTAGAAAATAAAGCACAACAGACAAAGTAGGTGTTCTATAAAGACCCTAAATACAACATATATACCTTAGAGCCTTTGGATGCAAATACTTTGTGCTAAATAATGGAAAAGATAATTTAGAAAAATTTGATCCTAAAAGTGATGAAGGAGTATTTCTAGGATGTTCAATATCAAGTAAATCATATAGAGTATATAATAAAAAAAAAAAAAAAACCATGGTTGTAGAGGAATCAATCAATGTAAGCTTTAATGAAAACAATGAAAATATCCCTATATTTTAGCAAACTGAAGATGAAAAATGAATGGGAAATCTTACAAAAACCTATTGAGGAAGAAAATGAAAATTCAAGTAGAAAAGGAAGAAGAAGAGGAACAAAGCGACAAGTTTGTTCATAGAGAAAAGACTTATGTGGATGAATCTAGGATTTTGGGAGATGTCAACATGGTGTAAGAACTAGATCCCATCTTAGAAACCAGTGTGAGGATGTAGCTTTTTTATCCAACCTAGAACCAAAAAGCATAAATGAAGCTATAGAAGATCCTAGTTGGATATTGGCTATTCAAGAAGAGCTTAATCAGTTTGAAAGAAATAAGGTATGAACAAAATGGGTCAAAAGATAAGCAAGCCATTAGAACAAAATGGGTCTTTAGGAATAAGATGGATAAAAAAGGAACCATAGTCAAGAATAAGGCTAGGTTAGTAGCTCAAGGTTACAGTCAAGAGGAAGAAATAGACTTTGATGAAACCTATGCTCCTGTAACAAGGTTAGAAGCCATTAGATTATTGCTGGCCTATGCTTGTAACAAAGGTTTCAAGCAAATATCAAATAGATGTCAAGAGTGCATTTCTGAATGGGTATATTAAGGAGGAAGTATATGTTAAGCAGCCCTTAGGTTTTAAGGATCCAATACATGAGGATTATGTATTCAAGTTTACCAAAGCCCTATATGGACTTAAGCAAACTCCTAGAGCATGGTATGAAACTTTAAATAATTTCCTCATTAAAAATGAATTTAAGGGAGGGAATGTAGCCACTACTCTTTATATAAAGAAGGATAAAAATGATATTCTTTTAGCCCAAATACATGTAGATGATATAATCTTTGGATTAGCCAATGATATTTTGTGTAAGGAATTTTCTGGTACGATGCAAACAGAATTTGAAATGAGCATGGTAGGATAACTAAACTATTTCTTAGGATTGCAAATCAAGCAATTAAAGGATGATATTTTTATCAGTCAATCCAAATATATTAAAGATATCCTAAAAATATTCAATATGTCTAAGGAAAAAACCATGGATACCCCTATATATGAGCATATTTGTGAAAATGGATAAGGATTAAGGTGGTAAATTTGTGGATCAAAAGAAGTATAGAGGTATGATAGGATCTCTTCTCTACCTCATTGTCTCTAAGCCTAACATTTTGTTTAGCATTGCTTTATATGCTAGATACCAAAGTGACCTTAAGGAATCCCATTTAGCAATTGTTAAAAGGATATTCAAATATCTTAAGGGATCTCCATCTTTAGGTCTATGGTACCCTAAAAATTCTCCCTTGGAACTTCATGCCTATGTTGATGATGATTTTGCTAGATGTAAAGTAGATAGGAAAAGCACTAGTGGCGCTTGTCAATTGCTTGAAAGTATGTTAATCTCATGACCATCTAAGAAGCAAAATAATGTGGCCACCTCCACTACTGAAGTTGAATATGTATCAGCTGGTAGTTGTTGTGCACAAATTTTGTGGCTAAAACAGTAATTGGAGGATTATGGAATTAAGGTTAATCATATACCTATCAAATGTGATAATTCCAATGCTATAAATTTGTCTAAAAATCCAGTTCATCATTCAAGGACCAAGGACATTGAAATAAGGCATCATTTCATTAGAGATCATGTGCAAAAGAGAGATATAGTTTTAGAATATGTGCTAACCAAAAATCAATTAGTTGATATTTTTACCAAACCCTTAGAGATAAATCAATTCACAAAAATCAGAACTGAATTAGGTGTTATCGAAATTTGAGGTGAAAAATAGTCGATTACATAGCCTAGTATAATCGAGTAAATTTGGTTCTTAATTGAGTATCTCTAGTATTTAATCGAGTAAATGTAATCTATAATTGAGTAAGATTAAGTTATTAATTGAGTATTTTAGAGATCATTCTAATGAGAAGTTTTTAATCAAGTAAGAATAGTGTATAATCGACTATCATGAAAACATACTCGAGTAGAATGAACATATCATTGAGTAATTTTTAAGGCAGGGAAGAAGCAAGCCTTACTCGAGTAACATGTCTGGGTTACTCGATTAAATCAAAGGCCTTAATTGATTACAAAAATTTTGCACTCCAATATCAAACAAATATCAAATCATTACTCGAGTACAAGGAAAAATTAGTCGAGTAATTATTCGATTTATTAGGATTTCAAACGTCTCTTCACACGAGTATAAATAAAAGTCCACTTGATTAAACTGTATGTTTTTCATAATCTCAAACCCTAGCTCTCGACAAAATCATTTCCAAGTAATCCTTGATCTATTTCCTTTCGATTTCATCTATTCTTACATGAGATCTAGTCATTTTTATTCTCATTCAAATCAATTTGTTGAAAAAATCCTTCCCTTAGGTAATCTTCGAATCAAGTCCAAACAATTTGAAATGGAACTCAAACATAAGGAGACCACTTCATCACCTAGCCAGCCCTTTTCCTCTAAGAAACCTAGGACTGAGATACCTTCAAACGTTGAACCGAACCCTAGCACACATACTAATTCACACTCACAACATTTTAGGAATGACTGTCATAAAACCATGTTTTCAAAGGTTTTGTCTATGGGTTTCCTACCTGGTAGGAATGTAGATTGGCAGGAATTTGAGTCTATTAAGTTTGGTGAAAACTAAAATAATGGATTACCAACATGGGTTGGTTCAAGCTATCAACCCTAAACCTACTTGTTAGTTCAATTTTACTCAAGCCTACCAAAGTCCCCAATTGAAAATTAAAAAGAAGAATATAGCTATGAAAACCTTAGGTTTAGATATCATGGTACTGAATACACTCTCACTAATGAAAGGCTAGTAAGCCTTCTAGATCTAAACCAATGTGACAAAGTAATAGATGACCTAGAACTAGATTATGATGAAATATGGCCAGCATTCACAGGAAAGAAGGAAACTTTCCTAGCTATATAAACCACCTTGGCTCTCATCAGTTCTTAGACCCATAACATTGGGTCTTTCACCACTTTATCACCACATCCATAAATGTTAGGGGTGGGTCTTTTCATTTTGTCACCTATTCAAACCTAGAACTTATGTGGTGTACCATAAACAATACTCAATTCAACCTTCCTTGTTTCCTATTCTCTAGAATGAATGATTCTATGATTGTTAAATCATCTAGCAAGCTTCCATTTGGGATGCTTATCACTCTTAAATTTCAAACCATTCATGGTCCTTTGCATGGAAGGTCTCTCCCTCACTCTTCTTTTGATATTTACTCAAGCCAAACCCCAAAAAGAACGAGAATTAAATGTGAAAATGGAGTTTGGAAAATGTCTTCTATAGAAGAGCACCCAAAACA
Source organism: Diospyros kaki (assembly GCA_036245055.1). NCBI lineage: Eukaryota > Viridiplantae > Streptophyta > Magnoliopsida > Ericales > Ebenaceae > Diospyros > Diospyros kaki. The sequence continues at coordinate 24,073,919 of BSEG01000003.1, read as the reverse complement.
CCATGAGTAGAATCCTCCTCCCACTCAAGAGGCTAAGCCTTCTCGATCTACTCCTCCTCTAGGTCAAGCCACCTTTTCCAATCCTCTAAATCCTCAAACTTTTGGTCCTAATCCTCTAAATCTCTCTTTAAAACATAAGGAGCCTCTTTTGTTAATGACAAAAAAGGAGAGAAAAAGGCATATTAGTTTCAAGGGGAGCTTCTCAATAATTCAATATTTCAGGGGGAGCCCCTCTTTATGTTTAAATCATAGCTCCTTAATATAAATTGTTTTGTCATTATCAAATAGGTTCATAAATTAAAAAAGGAGAGATTGTTGAGAAATTTATGTTTTGATTTAATAAGAAAATATTTTTTAGTAAATTTGAATGAGAAAATATTTTTACTTAATTTAGTTCATTAATGATGACTAAAACCTTTTGAAATAGCCTTAAGTTAGATAATCTTTTAATCAAAGCTAATGTTCATATAATTGAATACTTAATCAAGCATGTGAGATTCAATCTAGTGCTTAATAAGCAAAGCCTTTTTTGAAAATCAATCGAGTAAGCTTTCAGAATAATCAAGTAATGCTCAGTTCATTTTCAAAGTAATCAATTACACATATAAGATTAATCGAGTAAAGATACAATATACTCAATTAACTAAATCCCTCTACTAGAGTGTGATATGCAATTTTCTGTCATCTTAAAATTAATCAAGTAAGGTATTTTTGTAATCAAGTATTAATTAGTTGTTCTCGAGTGAATTTTCTTTGTAATCGAGTAATATCTAGTTAAAATTTCTAGGCATCTTTCTACTTGAGTAAAGTATTTTTGTAATTGAGTAATATTCTTTTTATACTCAAGTAGATATCTTTTGTAATAGAGTAAATATAAGCTAAAAATTAGCCAAGTTTCTGGACTTAAGATTTAATCGAGTAATAATCTTTATACTCGAGTAAAGAACATGTTTAATTGAGTAATCATTGTTTTGTAATCGAGTAGATAATATATTTTTTTGTGGCTTAAAAATAATCGAGTAATGGTATCCTCATACTCAAGTAAGCATAAAAAGTAATCAATTACATAAAACATATAGTCGAGTAAGGATCAAACTTAGTCAGGTAATGGCTAGTTTGTACTCGAGTAATGTCTATCAGTTTTTGAAAAATATAGTCATTACACATATTAAATGTTTTCAATTTTTATTTTTTAGTTCATTAAATGCTTTTCAGACCTCATGTGTGTACTTTTGTGATTTTCTAACAATTGTTTAAGATTTGTAGAAATAAAAAGTGACAATTGTGACTCAATCAAAACATTTAATTGCTTAATGACATATAAATAACTAGCATCGAATATAGGAAATCTATAAATAGCTATTGTGGAATGCTAAAAAAGTTAACAACACACAAGAACTCTTTGCAAAAGCTTAAGCAAGCCTTCAAATATCTTTCAAAAGCTTTTTATCTCTCACGTGTTTTCAAAAATCATCTTTTGTGAGATCTACAAGAGAAAGCCTTGTATTATTACATATCATCAATCTCTCTTCTATCCAAGAGAAACACTTGTAATCTCTGTATTAATCTTTTTCTCTTGAGAAAGCCTTTCACATCTGTTGTGAAAGTTTGTAAAGGTTTTGAAAGGCGGTTTGGTTGTGGCTAAGTCTTAAGTTTTAAAAGCCAACTTATAAATGTTAAATAGTTGATCCTGTTTAAAAGCTACAAGGTAAAGTAAAAGGTATAATCTATGTGTTTGTAAAATCCTTGGTGATAGCTGAGGTAATATATTAGGCTTTAAAACTGAACCATTTTAAATCGTCTATGCTACAATCTTTACATTTTTATTTCATTTCAGTTATTTAAGTTTTTTTTTAAAGGGTAAAAAAGTTTAATTCACCCCTTCTTAAGCTAACAAGTTCATCAAATCTATTCTTTCCTACTCTCCATAATAAAATCCCAACTTCCTATCTAACTCTTGATTTTATGAGCGACCAATCAAATTATTATTAAATTATCATATGTGAAAAATTCTTATTATTTTATTATAAATTTAAAAAAACCTTAATATAGACTTAAGAGGAGAAAATTTTTCTATCTTTGTTTACTTAGATGTTTCCACATATGCTTAAATATAAATATTAACAATATTTATATTCTAAAATATAAGTACCAATTATTTTATATTCTAAAATACCAATTATTTTATGATTGCGTGCATGCTTTCATTTTTGATTATTTTGATTTTATGTCCTTTTAATTTTGTACAAACAAAGACTTTATTGATTCCGTCTTTGCCTTTGGCTTAGAGACGGAATTAGTTTTGTCTCTAAGCTGAAGGCAAAGATGGAATTAATTCCGTCTATGAGAGTAGAGATGGAATTAATTCCGTTTCTAGCCGGGAAAAACATACAAAGACAAAAAAGTTCTGTCTTTGAGCAAAAAAAAACTTGAGACGGAAAAAATCCATCTTTGATTCTATCTCTAAAGCAAAAACAACTAATTTTCATCTATAAAACCATTTTTTCAAATTCCTCTCTATTAGAGACAAAAAAAAAATTCTCTCTAAAATCCATTTTTAAAATCATTTTTTTTTATAGTGATAAGGGATTCAATCTAATCCATCAACTAGTGACACTAATTGGTCGAATGACCATGGGTCTCATGGTACCTGAAAAATGCATCTCTTTTTTTTCCCTTAGACGATAAGTCTATTTTAGGAATATGGTGAGACCTCTCCCTTTAATTGCAACGAAGATGGTAGATCGTGACTCGATGATTAGGTGTAGTTTCTAAATTTGAGTTTAGAAAGCCATATGACTTTCTAGATTTGTCTACCCCTACCTCATCAAATTTTCTTTCCCTCGTTATCTTTTCCTTTTTTTCATTCCTTCCAACCATCCTCATCATTTCAACCTGCAAAGTGTACTTGTTTGCCTAAACAAGTAATTTTGCTAGGGTGGTGGGCTAATCCAAGGCGAGAGACCCTTGTAGGTGTTAACTTGGTCCCCTAAAGCATTGCAACGACTAATATTCTCATTTGTAGGTCTCGTATTTCCAATTATGTATTCTAGAATCAATCAACATGCTATCAAAGGGTCTCTTTGCTACCCTGTCATATATTAAGGAAGTAGGTAGCATTTGTTTCCTTTGATTGTTAATAATGAAGGCTCTGATAAATTCTCTCCTTAATTGATTAAATAAGGTAACGAACCATTCAACCAGACCATTGAACTAGCCACATGCATGGTTGATGAGACTTAGAGGGAAAACATGACATATGATCACATCATCCTAGCCATGGAGTAACATTTGGGATTCATAATTCTAGATGTGATCATAGGGATCTCTTTTTCCAAAATAAGTGACCAGTTGGGGCATCTTAAAATTTAACAAAAAAGATTTTTTCATGATCTCCAAGGTGAAAGGTATTTTTCTCCTTTGTTGGTTCTTTCCGATTGGTACCAACCTTTTTTACTCCAATATCTTTTCAATCATCTTTTTCAAGTCTGATGTTTTCTCGGGCACTAAATGTGGACTAATTCCTAACCTCATGGGTTCTTCTAAGCTGATTTTTCAAAGGATCCCAATCTTTTTCGACAATTGTGCTCTCAATAATCTTCTGGTATTTCTTCTTTCTAGGAGGTTCTCTCACAACCCTATCCTTTTTGGTTAACACATCTCCTTCCTAACGCTGAGATAGCTATGGGAGAGCCTCCCAAGTGCTTTCCTCCTAAAGAGCTTCCAAGAGCAGGAGACTTTCTCAGGTCACAAGAGTGTGTTCACGTTGTCTCTTTGCCACGAAATTCTATAGAGTTTATAACAGTGGAGTATGGGGAATGATACTCTATAGGAAGCTTACCATCTCTTAAAGAGTTTGAACACTTTCATCGTGCCTCATACTCGTTGAAAGGGACAATCGAAAAAGCCGTTTGGGGGTCCTTGGAGCTCTCACGAGGAGAGTTGTTTGCAATCTTTGGAGGTTTACAAGAGACTGAACATTAGGTTCCTCACTACTCCGTCGATTTTCAGCAATATGAGATTTAGTGCATGCCATTTGTCTTTTTCTAAGCTTTTTGATTGGATTCTCGTAGACAATGTTAATTGTTGTTGTTTTGATACAACAATAAATTTACATGTCGAGAAATCGTTTTCAAGTCATCAAGGTGCTACAAAAAATAAGCTGATTAAAGAGGTATTCTCAATGTTGATTAAAAAGGTATTCCCAATGCAAACCATCCTATGCTTAAATTCGACTGAAAATTAGAAAAATTTAGAGAGAGTTATGTATAGTATCTTTCGCATATCTAGAGAGTGGGAGTGACCTCCCATTTAAAGAGATGGTGGGCGACAGATGATAAAGTATCCAACCACCTCATGATTTGTTATTCCAACTTTCAAAAAGAAGATTATAGAGATAAGAGTATACACATTTGCATTGAGAATACTCCACCAGAAAAGTCTCAAGAGTGGTGAATTTTTGAATTCCAACCGAATAGGTCTCCTGAAGAGTTTATCTTCTAGGCTTATTGTTAAGAAGGTCTCTAGAAGACCTTTTTGTCTCCTGGGCTATTTGTGGCTTTCTCTCTTAATTTCCTCCATTGTTTTTAAACCTCTTTTTCAAAAATAGGCCTTACTTCAATCGTGGCCTGAACCCATTACACGCCTATTTGGGCCTTTAGGGATTGTGTATTTGGTCCTTCCAGCCTAAGTCTCTCATAAGACTTTTTTTACCTGAAGGTGGCGTGAAGAGCTATAATTCTTGAATTTATATAAGAAATTAAATAATATTAAGAAATAAAATAAGTTATAAAAAAATATAAAACGTTACTGGTTTTTTGAAATTCAATTTTACAATTTAATTTGTTTAATAGAGACACTTAATTTATCATTTAGTTCCAATTGTAAATTATTATTTATTATTGTCATTATTTACTGTTACGTGACGAGTTATGTGGTCATATTCAAATTTATATTTTAAATTGTTTCATAAGGATACTTATTTTACTATTTAGTTTCAATTGTAAATTATTATTTATTATTGTCACTATTGACTGTCACGTGACAAGCGATGTCATATTTAATTTACCCAATTAAATATATTCCCTAACAAGGCATTATCAAACCATGAATTCAACCTTCTTTTAAGGAATAAAAATAAAAATAAAAAACCACCATTTTCATTACTTTATATATATCATACAAGAGCTCAGTGGAAGGACATAGTTCAACATATATATATAATAATTATATATAGGTAGGGCCATTACAGACTCACAATATATATATATGTGCTATTACTAATTTATAAGCAAGCATCCATGAAAACAGTACCACAGTCCACAGACTTCAAGTCCTTCACCTACGCAGAATGACTGCTTTGAGAGGGTTCTTCATCACCACAGTGAATGCGAAAGTCTCAGTCGGGTCGGGCGGGGCACCCGGAACCGGGACCCACTTGAAAGCATGCACCATCCTCGCAAGCAGCAAGTTCACATGCAACGTCCCCAGAGTCATCGCCGGGCAGATTCTCCGGCCTGCGCCGAACGGCGCCATCTTCACCCCTCGCGTCCCCGTCACGTCGACGTCCACGCCGTCGCCGTCAAGGAACCTCTCTGGCCTGAACTCCTCCGGGTCCTTCCACAATCCCGGGTCCTGCGTCACCCACGCAGTGTAGAACTCCACGCTCACGTCCGCCGGAATCTTGTAGCCGCCGAGCTCCGTCTCAGTCGTGGCAGCGTGAGACAAGACGAAGTGACTAGGAGGGTGGCGGCGGAAAGTCTCCCTCACCACCGCTCCCAAATACGGCATCTTCTCCACGTCTTCTTCGGTGACGGTGCCGTCTTTTCCCACGCAAGCAACAATTTCTTTGTACAGCTTGTCTTGAATCTCTTGGTCCAGCACTAAATGAAGCAAAGCCCACTCCACGGTGGTCGCGCTGGTATCCGTTCCGGCGTTTATAGCCTCCGAGCAAAGCGTGACGAGTTCCTCTTCGCCCAACTCGCCCCGGCCGGGTGGCACCAGTTGAAAGAGCGAGTCGATGTAAGCAGCTCCACTCGGGCTCTGTCAAAGTGAGACAAAAAAACAAATTTGAATTAAATTAATAGACAATCTCAGAAATTCAAGAATTGGGTTATGGCAAATTTACAATTTCACTTTTACTTGCATTTCATTGTCGAAAACCTAAGTAGAGCCAATTAAAGTTGTAATTTTTTTGCCCTTCAGTCCACGAGTTAAGAGCCCCATTTAGTGAAACTGGACCGAATATCTGAACTAAAATCCTAAATACTAAACCCTCACACTCACCACCATTTCCGAAAAGCTTCTGCCAGGTTTTCCTCCACTCTCAAGAAACCTTTTTCTGTTCCTCAACAGAGGAACCAGGCATTCCATTTGCTTCTTCCTCAGCTCCTTGGCATCCTTCAGCTGCCGGCTGAACAGTGGCATGAGCACCGGCAAGAAGTCCGGCAGCTTCGGTGTTGTCATGAGCATGACATCTTTCAGCACCGTCTCGATTTCCTTAATCCGATCTTCCGAGATTTTCGCCCCGAAACACAGACATATGAGAATGCTGCAGATAGTGAGCCTGCAGTTGCTCATCACCTCGACGGATCCCTTGCTTCGAGCCTCGGCCTCGAGCCGCCGCATATGGTTCTCGATGGCCCACTTCCGGATCCAGCCGCATTGCCGGATCCTGGCGGGGTTGATCAGTTCCGTCACGAAGTTCCGCCGCAAAGAGCGCCAGAGAGGGCCGTACTCGGCGGAGTTAATGGCGCACTTTCCAACGCTAAACAGGAGGCGGATGGGAGAGTCCGATGGCCGGCTGGCGAAGAGAGAGCCTCTCTCCACTAAGGCTTCGTGGATGAGCTCGGAGCTCGTCACGATAACGAGAGTTCGCTGCCCCATATGCATGGTGAAGATGGGGCCATACTTTTGACGTAAATCTCGCACTATGAAGATGAACGGTCGGCGTTGGAGGATGACTTGCACTAAGTTGCCCACTATCGGCCACCCCGGCGGTCCCGGCGGGAGGTTCTTCCTTCCACCGCCGGTGGCCGACCAGTATCGCCACCATAGACGAATAAACAGAGCTGCGAAACAGAGAATAGCAATGTCTACCAACTCCATATCTCAGAGACAGAAAGAGAGAGAGAGAGGAGGGGTGTAATGCAATGAAAGAGAGACGAGGAGGCTAGAGCTGCCATGGTTGAGGTAGATATAGAGGGCATGAAAAATATTTACCTACACCGGGTGTTCAGGTGAATTTATACATCCATCAATAAATGCATTTGATCAGTCATCAGAGATGATGTTAATTAAATTTTAACTCTTTGATTTAAGAATGGAATTAAGTATAAAATTTAATGTATATATATCATTAATTATATTTTCTTAACAAAAAGGGTTAAGATTAAATCCTAATCCTCCATTCTTAATCAATTTGATTAGAATTTAATTAACACAAACTCTTAATTCATTTTCTATGATCATCGTGCAACCCAGCGACTCAAGAGTTATATTGTATTAACTAAGATTCGAATCTTAAATCTAGCCAAACAGATGTATTTTTGACGACTATCATTACTGTCGGTAAAACTTTTAAAGTGATTTTTCAACTTTTTCTAATAATTTTCTCATCGTTGAAAAAAATCGAAACTCTTGTAACGTCTATTATGTTTATAAGTTGATTCAAATTTATGATATCAAAAAGAGTGATACATATAAGTCTAATAATATTGTTAAAGGCACAAGCTTATCTTAATGACAATAACCATTACTTAAATGGAATATGTCATCAAACAAGAAAGAATATATTCTCTACATTAAATGAATAAAAAACCTGGATTATCTATAAAAGAGGGGGAGCATATATATGATCACCATTCATTTCCTCGTCACCAAACCAAACCAAACCAATCTTTAAGGGAGGAGGGTGTAGAAAATAATTGACATGGTCAACATGGAAAGAGGGGGGGGGGGTAGGCGGTGGGTGCATAGTGAATGAGATTTTTTATGATATTTAACTACCCCACTGATTCCAAATTGAATAACCTCATCAGACGTACATTTACTCTGTACGTACGGACGGACGCATCCACCTGATCCTACCACTCCTCACTTAAACATATTATTATTATTCCTTATACAAAACTATAATTATGAATATCGAAAGAAAAAATATATTAATGATTTTTTATTATGAATATCGAAAGTAAAAATAGCAATTCTCAATATTATATGGGCCATATTGCCTGGATGGCCACTGCTGCTAATTATAGAATGTTTCACCTTCAAAAGTTAATGATATCTTTACAAATTTGTAAAGGCAAAAGGATTTTGTTCTTTAGGTTTTTTATTTTGTACCAATAAAATGTGTTAGAAAACTTTTAAAATTTATATATTAGATTGCACGGAAACGAAAATAAAAAAAAATACGATATGAAATAAAATAAAAATGAAAAAATAATATTTTTCAAAAAATTAAAAAATGAAAAAGCTAGAAAACACATAAATAAAAACAATATATGGATCTTTTAATTTGTAAGTATAATTTTTAATATAAAATTTATAAAAATAATTATTTAATTTATAAATAAACATAGAATTCATAATGCATTCAAATAAAACAGCCCAAAACGTTTTCAAAAATATAAAAACAGTTTGCAAATGTTTTTTGGTATTTTTTTATGTTTTGAAAAAGAAAAAATTTTAAAAAGGCCAAAATAATGCCCCATTTTTGTGCATCATAATTTATATATATATATATATATATATTTAATTTATTATTATGCATGGTTTCTTTTTGTTTTATGATATAATAATATGTTAAAAGGTACAAATAAAATATTTAAAATATTTTTCGAGTAGGAAAAGGTGGTAGTAATAAAGTCTCTTATTCATATCTTATTCTAATATATATAATTCATGTATTTAGAAAACTTCAAATCAAACATACTCAAAAACTTACCATTGCCATCCATAAACTAATATGGAATATTTTATCACTTAATATATTACAACAATTTAAAATATTATAATTTTTATTTTTTAACTTTTGACTTGCACTAATGTCAGATTCTTTTACTATCAAATTATTGTAAACTTATTTAAATTATAAATATAATTTTTTTAGAATTATATATGTCGGCTACATAGATATCCATCACTACCCATTACTCTACGATGATGGAAATCTATGATAATTTTCTCGTCATAAAGTATAATATATTATATGTAAATGTTATTTTGATATTTTACATGATACTTAAAAATAAATCTATAATGCAATGTCACACAAATGCTAATAAATTCATGGACCCAATCTCTTGAAGGGGATGAAATCTCAATTTTATGGATTAATGAATATTCATTATTTACCCTCGCTAGCTGCAAGCAACAACAATTGATGGTGCAGCTGCTTTCTAGTCGAGTGATAAAGTTTTTAATTTTTTTTAAAAATATTAAAAGATTAATTTTTGATAGAGATAAAAATGTTTTATTTATTAAGAATTGACCGTGTGTTCATTTGAGAGTATATAAATTTAACTTTCGCATTTCATTAAAAATATCAAGTGTTCTTTAACTTTCGCATTTCATTATTGCACATGTTTTCATATGTTTTGTTATCAAAGTCAAAAATAGTTTTCTTGAGCATAAACTTATACATATATATAGAAAACATATATTTGATATACAAACATCTTTGGTATTCTCTCATTTATGTATATCATCTTTATCAAAGATCATTAGTTTGAAAAACAAGTCAAAAGTTTCATTTTCAGCAAAACAGTGAACAAAGTTTCGAAACCTACTCAGTTAGTTTCGAAACTTGTCATCCAGTAAGTAAAGTTTCGAAACATTCTCTCATGTGTTTCGAAACATATTAAACAGAAAGAATTATTTCGAAACTTCTAGCCTAGATTTCAAAACTAGCACTATTTCAACAATCAAAGTTTTAAATATCGAAAAATCTACCAAATCCCAATTCACCCCCCCTCTTGGGATATTTTACCATCATTAGGATCCAACAATAACCGCATCCGATTTACCTAGAGACTAAATCAAAAAGAAAAGTTGGTCTCCTTTAAAATTAGACAGGCAAAATCCGAACACCTAAATCATAAAAAAAAAAAAAAAATGTGACATTGGTAAACAAGAGACTGCTTAGCTTAGTGGTTTGACCGCTTATAAGCTGCACAAGTAGCATATAAGTTATGCAGCTTCTGGCAGTTAAACATTTAGCTTGAATAATTAGCTTAAACGCTATATAGCTGAAAAACTGTTATAACAGCTTTTAGGAAAAGCTGGTACCCCCAGCTTTGGCAAAAGAAGCTGTTATGTTGACCGAAAAAAATATCATTCTACCCTTAGAAGATCTCTTCTCCCATCATCTTCTCCAACCTCTATTTTGCCTTTTACCGCCGCTACCACTGTCACCTGTCGTCGCCCAGCTAGAGTCGCCACAACGCGCCATCATCGGTCCTTCTTCCAGATCCAGATCCGCCACCTAGCGCCGTCAACCCTCTATCGCTAGTCATCGTCGCCATCAGCCACCGTCTCCAGCCTCGATCACCGCCTTCTCCTCCATCAAGCATCCCCAATCGACTGTAACTGTAAGTGTATATATATTGTATATACATATGGATTGTCCGGGCCCAATCTCGGCCCTTCTCCTCAGGTCCAATCTCAGCTCAATCTGATCTCTCTTCTGGACCCCGCCTTAGCTCAGCGCCAGCCTACCACGACATCATTACAAATCCACTGGATATCCGTACAGTCACATCAGATCTCATTCTCATTAGTGGCGGATCTCATCCTCATTAATGAGGGTCCTATTGCCACTATACTACCACCTGAAAACCTTCACTGGCGTCGGATAGCCAGTTCCATCACCTGCAAACGCATGTCTCATACATGCAAAAGGACATCTCCTCTTCCTATATCAACCAGCTCTCTTCAGAGTCAAGGTATGTTCATATCTTTGACCTACTGATATACCGCATTATCTTACTCTTTTGCTCACTCGACCGTCGAAGTGCTTGCAGGTGCCAGCCAACCCCAGACAGACCTATCGCCAGAGCTCTTGCACCGTCTCCAATCGTCCCACATTCGGTCAAGAAGGAACATCTGGCACCCACCGTGGGGCCTAGTAAAACTTACCTACCCCATAAGCTCAAAAAGCCTTTCAAACCAAGCTCCCCACAGCTACCATCATGGTCTGAACTAAAAGCGCTCCCGCTTAAGAGCAAAATGATCCTGGTCACCCTTCGCAAAATCCGGCTGTCATAGAGGCCTTTCTCCAGACAGTCGAGCAGCGCCAGAACCAGGTGGCTGAATTGACACAAAACCAACAGCACAACCAACCCAAAGACCGAGCTAACTGTGATGCCAAAGGCAGTCGCCACCAGCATCACCAGGCTACTCACATTCTAGCCCCCTCACCTTCTGTGTCCTTGTACTCTCACAGTCATCTCTTCTCTGAATTCATCATAACCGTCCCCTTACCAAATGGCTTCCGCCATCCCTACGCCTTAGAGCCCTATGATGGCACCATCGACCCTTAAGATCACATCACCACATTCAGCGCTGCTATGTTGATAAGCAGAAGCTCGGACCCGATCATGTGCCAAACCTTTCCTAGCACCCTGAGAAAATCAACCATGTTGTGGTTCTCATCCCTAGAGCCAAATTCCATCCACGACTTCTCCGAACTAGCCACTCATTTCCTCACTCACTTCTCCACTAGTCGAGCCCACCGTAAGACCTCGACTAGTCTTATCAACTTGAAACAGGGCGAACATGAGCTGCTGCAAGCGTTCATGAGTAGGTTCTTTCAAGAAGCCCTTCAGATCAAAGATCTCAATCCCACGGTATCCCTACACACCATCACGGCTAGGTTAAAAGTGGGTCCCTTCACCGATTCACGGGCTTAGAAGCCCCCCCGCCACCCTGGCCAACCTTAGGACACGCTCAGCAGGGTACATCAATATAGAAGAAGCCTTGGCCACTCGACTCGAGGAGGTTGAGCCACAACTACAGCCGTAGCCGACCCCCCAACTGGGATCTCCTTCCCGGCATCAACACAGCCACATGAGGAACCCCCCACCGAAACCAAGAAGGTTGAGATCACAACAAGGGATGACGAGATTCACCTCGAGCCCTCAAACCACCCTAGTTACATTACAACGCATACACCCCCCTCACGATAATGAGAGACCGAATTTTTCGAGAAGTTTATAACACCAGAGTCATTCCTCTCCCGGATATCGGTGAGCAACGACCCTCTCGGGGCAACATCGATACCAGCAAACGGTGTGATTACCACCGCATGTTCAGACACACGATTGAAGAGTGGGCCGCCCTGAAAGACTAGGTAGAATGACTGGTTATAGAATGCTAAGACAAACTAAATGTTGGACCACCTCCAGGGAACCAGGTAAACGGAATTATCGACACCATTTCTAGAGGCTTAGCAAGCAGAGTAGAATCCATCTTGGTAAGAAAAAAGCACTTTCGAGCGGTAATGTCAATAGACAACGCCGAAAAAAGGCCAAGGAGAATTCCTCACTACCCCTCAATCTCCTTTACTGAGGAAGACTTTGAAAGCATCGATAAAAACCTCAACGATCCTATGGTAATCTCGATCGTCGCCGCCAACTTCTTGGTAAAGAATGTACTCGTGGATCAGGGTAGTTTAGTCGATTTATTGTACCTGTCAACCCTAAAAAAGATGGGAATCCCTGAGTAGGGACTAAAATCATTCGATGGAAACCTGATTAGCTTCTCAGGGGACCAAGTAGGAGTCAGGGGGTACATCGACTTGCTAACTTCGTTCAGAACCTTCCCCCTTGTCAAAACAATCTGCATCCGATACTTAGTCGTTGACTACTAAACACCATACAACGCGCTGCTTAGCCGCCCTTCATTTAACAAGATAAGCACAATAATGTCTAGTCCCCATCTAACCATGAAATTCCTGGTAATAGACACTGAGGTCAGGACCATACACGCCAACCAGAAGAAGGCCCGACAATGCTATCACAACAGTCTCAAGATTCGAAGCCCAGGGCCCAGTAAGGATGGCAAGGGAAACAACGCTTTCGGGAACAATGGTCGAGCGCAATGGACAGATAGCTAAGGCCCACACTCTAGTATGCACATGGAGGAATCAGAAAAACAAAATCCTCCAATGGACGACCAATGTCAACCCAAAGCAGGACCCCACTACGAAAAGCCAAACTCCCACCTAGATAAATCCATGATATAAGAAAGCAGGGATACATACTCCTAAGAAACCATTGTTACAATGTCCTTGGCTGAATAAAAATGGTTGTTTCCACTTACTACTTGTTGTAAGTTCACAAAAACAGAAAAACAGGTTCTCCTTCTACACCCACCAACAAACCCCAGTATGGTCCCACTTTTTCCCCATCACCTTGGAAAACCCTTCGATCAGTTTCACTTGCTCGGTTAAAACACAAAAGCAAGCCATCTGCGATCCTCAACCTACATAACGCATATCCAGAGGCACACTCGGACAAGTCACCGCCAAAGCAAGATGAGATAATAAGGTATGCTAAAAATCCCACACCTTTTTGAAGAACAATTCAAAAACAAGTACAAGAGTGAACCTTGAGCCAGGTTCGGTCCTCATTTAAGCCGTGCTAGGGACCCGAACCGACATGGTCAATCTGCCCCGAGTGGACCTCAGGCACAGCCCCGTCATCGCTCCAAGTGTCTCGAGCCTACCTCGGCCTTATCAAGCCACACCTTGTATCAAAAAGGCGTACAGGACCTTGACCCAAGCTCGATCCTCCTTTAAGCAGTGCTTAGGACCCAAACCGACGAGGTCAATCCGACCTCAGGCACAGCCTCGTCATCGCTCTAAGCATCTCGAGCCTGCCTCGGCCCTATCGAGCCACGCCTTATATTAGACAGGCGCATAAGACCTTGAGTCAGGCTCGGTTCTCCTTTAAGTCGTGATCGGGACCCATACCGACATTGTCAGTCCACCCCGAGCGGACCTTGGGCATAGTCCACGCCTTGAGCCTGTCTCAGCCCTATCGAACCACACCTTATTTTAGACAAGTGCATAAAATCTTGAGCCAGACTCGATCCTCCTTTAAGTCGTGCTCAGGACGCAGACCGACATAGTTTGCCCCGAGCAAACCTCGGGCACAGCCCCGTCATTGCTCTAGGCACCTCGAGCCTGCCTCGACCCTATCGAGCCATCCCTTATATCAGACAGACGCACAGGACCTCGAGCCAGGCTCGATCCTCCTTTAAGCCGTGCTCAGGACCTAAATCAACATGGTCAGTCTGCCCCGAGCAAACCTCAGGCACAGCCTCGTCATTACTCTAGGCACCTTGAGCTTATCTTGGCCTTATCGAGTCACGCCTTGTATTAGACAGGCATACAAGACCTTGAGCCAGGTTAGTCCTTCTTTAAGCCATGCTCAGGACCAAGACCAACGTGGTCAATCCGCCCCGAGCGGACCTTGGGCACAACCCTGTCATCGCTCTAAGCGCCTTGAGCCTAAATTGGCCCTATCGAGCCACGTCATGTATTAGATAGGCGCATATGACCTCAACCTAGGCTCGATCCTCCTTTAAGTCGTGCTTGGGACCCAGATCGACGTGGTCAGTCCACCCTGAGCGGACCTCAGACACAACCTCGTCATCGCTCTAGGCGCCTCGAGCCTGCCTTTAATACCCGAGAAATTTGGGTTAATTAAAAATAAGTAATTTATTAGAGAAATGGGGTTTCAGAGAAAATTGGTATCTGAATAGTCCAAAAAAATTGACTAAATCGACTACCGGGAGTACCCTGGAGCCGAAATGACAAAGAAAAATGATGTATCATTAATGAGCACCCCAAGATATGATTTATAGCATCAAAATAAATTGGATCGGGAACAGTTTTCGGTACAGCTAAAATACAGCTACTAATTAGGCTGCAATATCGAATCGTTATAGATGACTTCCGAGAAGTCAATAGAAGCTTGAGGGGGCTTCAATTTTTCATAAGAAACAACCCTTCAATGGTTTCAAGAAGAAACGAAGAGGTTTAGGGCCAAAACGGAGATTCGGACCTAAGTGCAGTTTTTTGAAATTACTCAAGAGAGGCCGAAACGATATTTTTTCAGAATCCTCAAGGGTCAAATTGATGTTTTAGGACTTGAGAGTCTTGAAATAAATTATCAAAAGTCAAGGAGCTTGGTGAAATGGGCCAAAGTGAGAAAACCAAAGTTTGAGGGGTCAAAGTGTAATTTTAAGAAAATCTCCAAGCAACCATGGCCGACCAACCCATCAAATCACCGAAATTGGCCACAGATATGGCACGAGGGTTGCTCAAGGAGCATCTTTTGTAAAGGGCTTGACCGACAACAAGCAATAGAATGGCCGAAAATTAAAGAAAAAGTAGCCGAAAGTTTGGCCACTTAGATCACGAAAATAGAGCTCTTTCGGTGGATTTTGGACTTGTTAAGGGCAATAGGGGACATCAGAGGCCTTGATTGAAGCGAGATCCGTCATTTATGGGGTCGAAATCGCCTATAAATAGAGGTTTTTGAATTGGCCGAATGAAGTGAAAAATTAAACTCTCAAATCCGAGAGTTTGGGCGAAAATTGAGAGCAGCGGATAAGGGGTTTTTGTTGCCCATATCCTAAGCTTCATTTCTGTACAATTTGAGCCATTTTTGTTGAGAGATGAGTGAGATCCGATGGCTCGTTGGAAAAACGACCTTCACCAGAAAACGTGCTTGAGCAGTCTGAAAATGGCTCCATTTGTGAGATTTTTTGATGTCATCTTGTAGAGGGCAAAAATACGAAGTCATAAGTTTAAACGGGGGGTCAATCAGAGGTCGGATGAAGGAGATATGGCCATTAAACCAGAGGCGTTGTGTTTTGGCCGGAATCTGGAGGAAGAAGACGACCGGCGCATGTGGGACACGCGCCAGCTGGGGCCCGCGACTGGAGGCGCGTGGAGTAACTTGTATGGGCGAGTGAGGGCGCGTCCGAGTTCCAAAAATTATGAAAAAAATTTCTAAATTCCTATAAAATCGAGATCTAGGTCCTGTAGAAAAATCTTTTCATTTAGAGTTCTCGGTGTCTCGATTCTAGCACCAAAGAGCCTCGTTTTGCGTGAAAACGCACCATCCGGGTAAGTCCAGTATTTTTCTTTTGAAATTCATAGTATATTATGAATTGTTGTGGAGTTGGATTTGAGAAAATAGTCTCGATGGTATTTATTGGGATTTTTAGAAGGAAAAATAGAAAAATTTGAAGAAAAAATGAAATAAATGGAGTTTTGAGATATTTAGTGATAAAATATCATTTTTATGATTGAGGTTATCGAGATGATATGATTGGTACAACTTTTGAGAGTGGGCACGAGAATCGAGGTTGGGCACGCATATCGAGGCGATGCACGCTTTTCAAGAAAATGCAAGTTTATCTCAAAAAGGTGAGTTATTCTATCCTAAGTATGATTTGGTGAGTGGTTTTATCCCGAGAACCTATATATGAAACCTTTGCTTCATTATGCATGATATTTATTGAAGTTATGATCATTTCATATTGCATGGAAATACGTTATTCTTGCATAACACGATATTATTGGCATATTGATACTCATGAATGGGATGGGGATGTCGCTCTAAGAGTGTAGCCGTAATTCCTAAGGGCAATGATGGAACAACGTTAGAATTATCCTGCAGAGGTTCGGGATTCTGCCTAGGGTTCCGTGCCAGGCCAGGGAAGTTACACTAGGGCATTTGATTGTTTATGTTATTGCATCATGTATTCATGTATCATATTTTTAAACCTTCACTAGAAGATTCATCTTCTAATGGGTTATACCCCTGGAACATTCAACGTTCCAGTTTAGACTTGCAGCTTAGGCAAGGATCAGGTTGAGATGAGACGACACGTGATGGCGTGGCCGATGGATTCAACAAGCTGACTCGGATATGTTTTGGCTGATGCTTTATTGATGATTAGCTTTGTTAGAACTTTATGGAATCTCCATGTATTTATATAATTCAATATTGAGGATATGATGTTAATGTATGGTACGGATTCTTATTCGGTTATAAAGTGAAATTGATTATGTACCATATCAGGTTTCGATTTTAAGCTTCCGCATTTATGATGCTTACCTGTCTTAACTTATTAATTCTTTTTTAGCGAGTTGAGAAGGTAAAACGGGATTGTCAGGAGATGGTTTATATAAAAAAAAAAATATTCCTGAAATCCTAAGTTATTTAAACGCTCGGGAAAAGCGGGGCGTTACACTGCCTAGGCCCTATCAAGCCACGCCTTGTATCAGACAGGCACACAGGACCTTGAGCCAGGCTCGATCCTTCTTTAAGCCGTGCTCGGGACCCAGACCAACACGGTCAGTCCGCCTTAAGCGGACCTCGAGCATAGCCCCGTCATCGCTCTAGGCGCGTCGAGCCTGCCTTGACCTTATTGAGCCACGCCTTGTATCAAATAAGCACACAGGACCTCAAGCCAGGCTCAGTCGTCCTTTAAGCCGTGCTCGAGACCCAGACCGACGTGGTTAGTCTGCCCTGAACAGACCTCGAGCACAACCCCATCATCGCTCTAGGCACCTTGAGCCTACCTCGGCCCTATCAAGCCACGCCTTGTATCAAACAGGCGTACAAGACCTCGAGCCAGGCTCGGGCCTTCTTTAAGCCGTGCTCAGAACCCAGACCGACGTGATCAATCTGCCCCGAGTGGACCTCAGCCTCAACCCCATCATCGCTTTAGGCATCTCAAGCCTACCTTGGTCCTATCGATCCACGCCTTATATCAGACAGATGCACAGGACCTCGAGCCAAGCTCGGTTGTCCTTTAAGCCATGCTCGGGACTCAGACTGACATGGTCCTTTAACGAGGGTCCCGTCGCCACCATACTGGTAGCCTATGAACCTCCACCTGCACCAGATAGCCAGTCTCATCACCTGCAAGTGCACGTCTCATACATGTAAAGGGACATCTCCTCCTCCTATATCAACCAGCTCTCTTTAGAGTCAAGATATATTCTCATCTCTGACCTATTGATATACCGTCTTATCTTACTCTTTTACTCACTCGACAATTGGAGTGTTTGTAGGTGCTACCCCTCTTAGCGGACGGACCCATCGTCGAAGCTCGTGCACTGCTTCTGATCATCCCTCCTTCAGTCAGGAAGGAACAACATATATATTGTATATATATGTATTAATGATAATATTTTTAAGGAAAAAAATAAAAGATGTAATATATATTGTATTAATATATTTTTTAATAAATATGTATAATTTATCTAATATTTAAAAATTAATTTATAATTTTTTTATAAAAAATAAAATTTTTATAAATTTTATTTGTATTATTTAGTATGATGTCTATTTTAATTTTTTTTGTCAAGTTTTGACAACTTAACAAATTTTACAAAATACATAAATATTAACTGATAATTTAAAAATATATTTATTCAAATACGTAATCAACTTAAATACTATATAATTTTTATATTAACAATTACTTTACTTAAAAGGTACGATAAAAAAGGATAAGCCAAACAGCCTCTTAAGTCGTGCCAAACAAGCATGCGGTCGTCACGCTGACCGATTAATGTTGCAACCACCAATTGAGACATTTTGGGCGAATAATGTTGCAACCATTGGTACTGAAAGCGTGTCCCAATTGAAGAAATCATCACAAATAATTGCACGTACTCTCTTCTGACCACGAAATGAATCCAGGAACTTCCGGTAGGTTTATTGACAAAAGGAACTCATGAACGCGGGACCGCTTCTATTTAGGGCTGTAAAATTAGTTTGGATTCCATCGGATTTGCTCCACATTTGTTAGTACTAGATTCAATAACTAATGGATCATCCAGATCCATTTATATCTGAACTGGACGGCATAGATTTGGATCCAAACAAATCTGGAGCTCACGGTTTTGGACTAGATCCATGTCCATTATTATATTATTATCCTGTGATTTGTGCGAATATTTCTATATTGATTAATTACAGCTTGAATTTTTTATAGGTTTCTTTTGCAACAAAATCAAATTTGTTGCAAAAATATGTTTGCCAACAACATATGTCATTTTTGTTAAATTGTCACACAATGATATTTGTTTACAAAAATATAGTCACTAATATTCTTATGAGAATTAGACTAAACACATTGGTACGATCGGTCTAATTCATAAAAAAAAAACTATTTGTTAAAAATTGGCCAATTTTTCATAAGAATCATGGTTGAACCCTGCTTGTTGAAACAATTTAGATTTTTTTTATTTTTATTTTTGTCTTTTTTATATATTAAAATATAATAATAATTTGGAATATTTGAAAAAAATTTAATTTCTATTATTTGAACACCATCGATTATTTTTTTAATATATAGATTTTTTTAAAATTTTTATTTATTATTTAAATATTTGATTTGAGTTTTATTTTACTTTTATCATAAATTTGTGTTAATATTATTATATAATTTTTTTAATGGTACAATAATAAATGTTACTTAATATACTTTTAATCTATTAATACTTATGTGATACATTTAATGAAAATGGCCCCCACATTACTAATTTCGTTAGATTAACTTAAATCATTTTAATTAAATGTTAATTAAGTTAACAAATCTTAATTAAATCAAAATAAAAATTAAAAATTAAAAAAATCTAACATTTAGACCCCATTGATAGGTGTAAAACCCACTTATGGTGGGGTCATTATCAATTGGTTTCGGTACACACACACAGAAAAAAAAGAAAAAAAAAAGAATCAACGAGGGAGAAAATTTGGCCAATAATTCTAGGATTCAATGAAATAGTAGATTTGTCCATCAATTCTAGGGTTTAACGTGAAGGAAAAAAATCGAACTAATAAATTTGGAATCACCAATTCGATGGGCTCTTCTTCACTTCTTCTTTTTCTCCCCGACCAATTATTCTTTCTCTTCTTAATCTTCTTTTTCATAATCATCATTGCTTTCTTTGTATATATACTAGAATTGATTTACAATGGGCTTATTGCGAATGGGTTTTGCACCCATTACTGATGAATTTGGGTGGAGTTTGTTGATGGCGATAATTCTAGTAAGTAATCTTTTTTCTAATTTGTTTCTTATTTTTATTTTATTTTTATTTTTATTTTTATTTAATGAAGTATTACTTTAACTTAATTAACATTTAATTAAAAAATTAAATTAATCTAAGAGAGTTAGTAATAAAAGAAGTGTCCTCACCAAGAAACTGAACTAGTAAAAACATTTTCAAATCATACGAGATGTCTCGAGCAACGACCCCAACAACAAAGGATCCAAGTGTATTTTTTTTAAAAAAAAATATAACATAATTTTGATCAATATATATCTATTTATGTTATAAAAATACATCCCAGTTTGATTAAAATTCAAACCCAATTCGACCACTGAATTGTGAATTTCTTCCTTTCTTTTAATTTGATACCCTAATTTAGATCTCAAATTAATGGTAACTCATCAATAAATATTTTCTCATAAAATAACACGTCACTAAAAAGAATTTACCTAATTAGGATTTGTCGCTAAAAACATGAAGTTGCATAACCAATTTTTCACAAAAAAGCATTGGTTTTGCCCCTTCATGTTTTTTTGTGACAACATTTATGGAAATATTTACAGAAACAACTCAAATTTGTCCCTAAAAAATGTATAGGCACAAAATAGGTTTGTCATTAAAAGATTTATATAATTAGAAAGGCAACTCATCGCTAAAAAAACTAATAGAAATAAAAATATGTCACCAAAGACATTATGACCACCGACACAATTTGTCGTGAATGATATTTTGTGGTGACCTTTATTTTGTCTTAAAACATTTTTTACCACTAACTGTGTTGATTACTAAAAGAATTTTGAAGATAAAGAAGCTTTTGTCACTAAATGTTATGGCCAAAAAACATTATTCTCTGTTAACGATATGTTGTTGATTATTCATTATTCATTGGCATTAGATATGATGTTGATGATTATGGGTGTTCAAATTCTAATTTAAACCTAAACATTAGGTCAAAAAACTTGATTTGATTAGTCCAAAATTGAATACATTTTGATCTGATCTTCGATCCAAATCATTGAATAAAATTGGTTCCCATCCAATCTTAGTTCTGAATAAAAGGTTGAAAATATAATTTTAATTATTTTGTAACATGTACAAAGTTTATAGGCATTATACTTTTAGGATTAAGGATGGCAATGAGTCCCCCAATAGGTCTCAATTACGCATTTAAGATTAAAATTAAGTATAAAAATTGAGATATATTTTTTATAAAAGGAACCAGTGGATGTGAATATGGGTTATTTCTTAATAAAAAAATTATTAAAATAGAAGGGTAAGAAACCAGTAAAATTAGTAGCATAAAAAGCCAGAATACCCAACAAAATTACTACTGCCAATAACTACCCATCACCAAGAATGCCCTTCCCACCCAAAAAAAAAAAAAAAAATTACTGGAGCATGTCACTCGTTGGTAATGGAGTTGAATTTAATTAACAACCATACATAAAAATTTATGTATGCTAATGCTTAATGCCATCAAATGTAAATACAAAAGTTGTTAATTATTTGTAACGGAATTGATATGTTGATCACGTCTGGCTATCTTATGTTGCTTGATGTAGGCCTCACCACCACCCTAACCCCAACACTTACTCCTTGTTGCGCGCATTACCCACCCTTCTTGCACCTTATCTCATGAAACAATCTTTCTTCTTCTGCAGGGCTTGCGTCTGACAACATAAGTTTGATTGATGCGAGCAACAGATCAATTCTCTTATTTGTAAAAAGGGGAGTTGATTTCTAGTGATATATCCAAAGAGTATTATAAAACAACAATCAACTCGTAATATATATATATATATATATAATTATGGAATAGTAACAAACAATCAACAAGTTAGTAGGAGAACTTCACAAGTGTCAAGAAGCACATTTGCCATTCTACGTAACCTATGGTAGATCTAGGGAAGGGCAGGCACGGGCTACAGTAGGTGTCAGTCTCAACCTTTTCTCAGATTTACCCTGCATATTTGACTCATTTAAAGAGAAGAGAGTTAAAATAATCTATGAAAGAATTGAAATAATCTATAGATTTGAAAGCCAACTCTTTCTTAAATCCGCCCTTATTCGTAACATACTTTAAGCTTAATTTCAGTAACATAATAGTAACATATAGCATTCTAAGACTGAATCCATATTAGTAGGTGGATGGTGGCCTATATAATTATTTTTAAAATATAATAATTTAATTTAAACTTAAAATTAAAAATAAAATAAACTTATTTGACAATTTATAATAAATGAGCAATCTGAGTCACAGATATTTTCTTTACCACTTTAACACTAGTCTTACTTTGGCAATTACTGGGCAAAAAGAACGAAAATAGCAAATTTGGATCCAAGAAAAGAAATTGAAAGCAATAGGTGGTTAGGTGGATACATTTAATTGGTGTCCGCCACCAAGACATGACAGCTTTGAAAACAATCGCTCGTCCGTACGCTGCAGCCCTTTCAGAACTCTGATCGCTTATTTAAGGTACTTTGACATACATACATACATACATACATACATATATATAGCTTCTAGTTTTTCGTTTTTATTTTAAAACATATTTTATTTATTCTTCTATGCTTGAATAACAAAAATGAGAAAAAAAAAATTAAGAAAGAACATTTTGCACCAACTTGGATTTGTGAGAAAGAAATCAATAATTATTAATTACTAAAACACCTCTAAAGAAAGTAAATAGAATGGGATAAATATTTAGCAAATACTTTATTAAAGTAATTTTATTTTATTATATTAGAGTAAGTAATAATTTATTATAAAGTATAAAGTTGAGTGACTAAGAATGTTATTTATCTTATATTTTTTAATGTCTATGTAAGCCAAACTTAAATAATAGCAATCTATTGTATTTAGTTTTATTAGGTAAAATTGACTATATAAATTGTAATTTTATAATTTTTTTTTAGAAAAAATTACAAAAAACAATTATGAAGTTTGGTAAAATTGCAAGAATTAGTCCTAACGTTTAACAAATAGCAATAACTACTCTTGTTAAATTAAAACACTAAAATACTTTTTATTTCTCATCGTTCTTTTCTTCCTCATTTATCTTCTCTTTAATTTAAAAAAAATCAAAATAGCAATAAAACATAAAAAATAATAAGAAGTTAGTAGTTATTGGTGGCCATTTGATGAAAGAGATATAGAAATGGGGGATTGAAACCAAACTAGATCTAGATTTATTGCAAATGAACTTGATAACATCAGTTAATTATAGATAATTCCAGATCCAGTTTGGGTTCATCGTAGAAAAACGGAAATTCATTGTAAAAAAGATAGAGAGATAAAATGAGCCTAGACTAAATCTAGGTTTATTGCAAATGAACCCAAGTCTTATCTAGGTTTATATTTGTGATAAACCTAGATTCATCACAAATAAGAAAAAAAACAAAGAGATGATGGTGATGAATCTAATCTAGCTTGGGTTCTTCTCTATGAACTTAGGCATGGTTGTGCAATGGTCGGTATGGACACTTTGAGAAGTATTTTTCAAACTAAATCACAAATGGTAGATCTGTTACTTCTCAAACCATAACCAAACTACCCCATGTTTCAAACCACCTAAACCATAGCTTAGCAATTTGGGTTGTTTGGGGTATATAAGAACTATAATAATTGAACTTTAAGAATTAGTATACACCCAACAAAATTAAAACAATGTCATGAAATATCAAAAACCACAAAAAACATAAAGTTTCAAATTAAACAACGCAACCATATGTCAATGCATCTAAACCGCCACAACCATCAAGAATTAGTGGTTGCAAGGATTTTTTCATGAGATTCACTTAAAGTATATAAGTGTTTGGATTTACATGTTGGGTTACTAAACTATAAAACTAAAATTGACACTGATTGCCACGGTCATTGCCGTCGTCTTTACCAAACCATCATATTCTCCTTACCATTTAAAATTTCAAATCAATTTAGTTTTGGAAAGATTGTCCAAATTTGGGACGACGATGATCTGCGTTTATTGCAGAGGAGAGAGAAATATAAACTTACAATTGTCGTCGTTTCTACTAAAGTGTGATTTTCATCTTCCTTGGACTATTACAGTTGTCCTATTGTTTAGAATTTCAGACCATTCTAGATCTAGAATAAATGTTTAGATCTAAAAAGACAATGAACTCATACCAGATTTGAGTTTATGGTAGAGAAAAAAAGATAGGGACTTATTATTATTTTTACTAAACTATCATTGCTCTTTCCGGTAAAAAGTTCTTGTATTTTAGAATGTTCTAGACCCGAAATTTGGAATAGTTATTAACGCGATAAAAAGTCTAAAGAAAGAGATAAATGTTGTTGTTGTCATTGCCACCATTGTCAATTGCCAAGAGAAAAACGAAAGAGAGAGTTGAGAAGAGAGAAATAAAAATAAAAAATAAGTAATTTGTTTTAAATATAAAGATATTTTTGTCATTTTTGATATTAAATAGGATAACTAATTGTAAGAGAAATTGCAACATAGCATTAAATTGTAAAGATACTTAATGTATTTTCTCAAATATTAATAGTATTTTTTATAATTTTTTCAAACTTCAAGAAATATCGCCTAAAATTCTCTCTTATTTCTAGCCATGCTATATTTTAATCGTTAAATACCTTACTTAAATTAAAATAAAAAAATAATATTTTGTATTTTAAAAGTTGATGCACAATTTTTTATTTTTAAATCAATGTAAAACTTGACTTAAAGTCCGTATTTTACATGCCATTTAACTCATAAAATATTTAAAGACTACCTCCGTAGTTAATTAATCCAATATTGGTCGCCCAACCTATCTTATTAAAAAAAAAAAAAAAAGAAAAAACTTGGTCCGAAACATATGGGTTCGTTTCAGTTTGCACCCTGAACTTGCAAAATTTACGAATGTATGGCTTGACTCTGATCCATAAAAGTTAGTGGGTAGCTTCACAGTTCATACCCTAGGCTGTTGTGCTGGCAGGCGGTGAACTTCGGAGTATGGAGAAACAGAGAGAGATGGAGTGGTGTGTCTCCATGCCAAAGATTGAACTTCATGCCCACCTCAATGGTTCCATCAGAGGCTCCACTCTTCTGTATGATCTCTCTCTGCAATTTATACATTCATACTACATATATGTATTCATATGTGTTTACCCATCTAGTATTTCAGTTGTTAGCACCCAAAAAGGTCAAGAAAGTTGAAGGCATTTTCAGTTGTAAATTGATTCGTTCATATATTCTTGTATTGCAATATCAATTCTAATAGTACCCAGAAAGGTAAAAATGCTGAAAACATTTCAGTGCCGAGTTTTAAGTTGTTGAATCAATTAGTTTTGATGTACAGAAGCCTTGGTATTTGTATGGTTGAAAGGGTCATATAATTTTGGAAGAAAGGACACTTTAAAGTCAATTGATTCCTACCTCATAGAAGGGGAAAAAGTTGCAGTTTTTCCCTTGCTAGAGATTTTGTACTTCCAAGTTAAAGTTTCTGACTTTTTGATGCCTTAAATGATTGGGCTTTGTTCTACAGAGAGCTTGCTAGAGGTTTGGGTGAAAAGGGTACCATAGTTTTCTCAGATGTAGAGCATGCTATCCTAAACAGTGAGTTCATTTTTTCTAGTTGTAATTCACTCTTATCACTGTAGTGTTTCTTAGAATGTTTGCTTAAAAGAAAACCTGTCTCTAATGTAGGTGACCGTTCACTTCATGAAGTGTTCAAGTTGTTTGACCTAATCCACATTGTTACCACTGATCACACAATCGTTACAAGAATTACTAGAGAGGTATGAAAATTTCACCCTTCCATGTTGTCCAAGAATTACTTGGGTTTTAAAGTTGTTCAAGAATTACTATTTTAAATGATCACTAACTTATTTATTATCTTTTTCATGACGTAGGTTGTTGAAGATTTTGCTGCTGACAATGTTGTCTACTTGGAGTTGAGGACAACTCCAAAGGTATTTGCTTAAAGAGGAATTGAGTTCCCACTAATAACGTGTTCAATATTTCTCCTAGATGAAATTAACTATGATGCTTGTTGTAATTGTTAGTTATTCAAATTTTAGTTGTCTACTTTTTCTGAAGTCAGTAGAGATGTGTTAATCCCATGACTTGAGGAAATGGTGTGTTATCTTCCTTACAGAGGAATGATTTGAAAGGGATGACCAAGCAATCTTATATAGAAGCAGTACTGAAGGGCCTAAGGGATGTGGCTACTGTAGATGTTGATCTTGCTTGTCAGGATCTGAGCACGAAAAATTCTGTTGATTCTTGTGCCATCAGCAACTTGTGTGATGGAACTACAAGAAAGAAGATATATGTCAGACTTCTTCTAAGTATTGACCGTCGTGAGGGTACTGAATCTGCAATGGAAACTGTATGTTAGTGCAATATGACCTACAAATATGTCTATTTTATTTGTACTCTGATGGCTAAGGTTTTATTTTTAATCTTACCCTGCTTGCTTTCTGAAGGTTAAGCTTGCACTGGCAATGAGACATTTGGGTGTAGCGGGTATTGACCTTTCAGGCAATCCCATCGTTGGTAAATGGTACTTGTTTGCTACCAAAAGAAAAAAAAAAAAAAAGAAACTCTTGTCCATTGGTATTATTTTTTAATTGCTGTAGAGCTGTTGCATCTCTTTTTCTTCTTCACATTTGCAACAGGGAAACTTTTTTACCAGCTTTAAAATTTGCTAGGGAGGAAGATCTTCCTATAACTCTTCATTGTGGCGAGGTGCGTCTATCTTCATATTGCTGATTCCAGTCCTTTTGTTCTTAGTAACTCCCTTGACTGGTTTATTTTTGTAACTTAGTGCTTGTAGGTACCCAATCCAGTGGAAATCCAAGCAATGCTAGATTTCCTTCCCAGGAGAATTGGCCACGCTTGTTGCTTTGGAGAAGAAGAATGGAGAATGTTGAAATCTTACAAGATACCGGTTTGATATACTTCTCTATTGTTCTGTCTCTTGAGGATATAGGACAAACACTTCTTGTAACTGAATGTTGGATTTGGGGCAAGCCAATGTATGACTTGCCTGATTAATTTACTAATTCCATTTTCCAGTCTTAATCTTCTTTTTCTTCATCATCAGACAAAAATATCTATAGCATTAGTGTTTCATATATATAGCATTAGTGTTTCATATATACATATTACTCTTGTCATTTTTCCTCTTTTACCATGCAGGTTGAGATTTGCTTGACATCCAACATCCGAACTGAAACAATCTCTTCCCTTGATGTTCATCATTTTGGTAAAGTCCTCTGCTTCTATTTGTATATTAATATATACAGAATCCAACTTGAATTAAATATATCATGCTCCCAATGTACGCCTTATAACATTACAACACCACATGTTCAAAAGAAACATGCTAGGCCAATTTGCTTCAAATGTCACTCTTAATCTATTGCTGAAAATCTTCATAAACAGCCATAAACAATTTAATAATGCTAAATAGTAAAGTCTAAAATACAATCAATCCTCTTATAAACATTTATTTAAATATCCAAAGTTAATAAATTTCTAGTTTCTGGCTAAATGAAAGAAATATTTTAACAACCTTACAATCTGCCAGTAGTGCATATGAAATGTTGGGAAACAAAAGGAATGCGTACCAAAGACAGTAGGTGATATATCACCTTACCAGCTGGATCAAGTATGTAATATGATTAATTCAATCAGTATTTAAGAATTTTTTATACTGAAAATTATATATAATAATGATATAAGAACAACATTAAAAATAATGCACCAACTTGCATGTTTACGAAATTAACCTGTTCATGTACAATAATTAAATATTGACTGCAACCACAATGCCTTCATGGCAAGACCTAGAACACCACATGTCCTGTAGCAAGAATCTGGAAATAACCATGTATGTATGCCAATGTATTTATCCCCAAAGGCTGGGTCCACATTGCAGCCATCCATTAATCAATCAGTCCTTTCAATCTATATGAAGATGTTAAATGAATTGCATAGCAATCATACTGTCACGTATAAGAGCTCATATTTGACCATATTTTTTTGTACAGTTAAATACTTATTAATAGTTATACTGAATAGTTTTGATAGCTAACTAATATGGTGAAAAACCACTAATAAAATGGAAGGCTACTTATTTGAAATGTCAACTAAAATAAACGTCAACTGTAATTCCAATGAAATTGCCTGCATATAAAATATTTCAATTAGTACTTCACTAGTACTATGTTGCATTTGTAAGTAGTGGGCAATGTCTAAGCCTTTTGATCGCAGTGAATTGAATAAGCCCTTCAGCCCTTATGGAGAGAGAGCAATAAAAAGAACTAAAAGAAAACTTGGAGCCTTAAATGAATTTTCTTAATTTATTAATATCTTTATAAACTCATCAGATTTCCCAAAATTTTCCAAGCATCATTCTCCCACTATCAGATTTTGAAAATAAACATTTTCTAAACTTCCAAACACATTGCTGCAAATCACTGCATCCATATATTAAAAGATTTTCCCCCTCCCCAGGTTGTGCCACTCTTGATTTCTTATAAAAAAATATAATTTCTTTCCTTACCTTTTCCACAAGCTGCTACACTGCATCAGATTTCATATCACAAAATATTTTCTTTTTCCTATTCGAATACTACTCTGCAAAGCATCGGATTTCATAAACATAAATTTTCTCTATCAAACACATTTGGCAGTAGCAATTGCAGAATCCATTAATTGCCTGCCGCTAATTTTGATTTCTTTGATCTTTTTATATTCTATTCCATTCTTTCATTACTTTCAATACCTGCTCCAATTTCTTTTTATTGGTAACCACCTTTGCCAATTTGCTTTATTATTTTTTTATTTCCTTAACACACATTCTTTTTCCACCTTCACTATTTATGTAACTTGTAACAACCTTTGTACTATAATATTTTCTTATCATGTTTAAAGATTATGATATAATGAAAAGAAACCCTTCAAGCTTCTGTAGATATTTAAAGTGGAAATCGCTTCTTAATTATATCTCTTTCCCCTTAACAAATGTTTAGTCCTCTAAACTTTAAGTACCACAACTTTCAAAATGTTGTCTTTTTTTTTTTGGGGGGGGGGGGGGTTGTAACTTATTTCTTATATCCTCCTCAAGCTCTCCTGTGGCCCCCCATTCTGAGTGGTTTGCCCTTTGGATTTTGGCATAATGAATAGTGCAACACCTTAGCACTTGCTATTTTCTGTCACCTATTTGTATTGGTCTCTTCTTGTATGTTATTTAAGTATTCTTGTACTTGCAGAGAAATGTGGTTTATCACATGACTAAGATTTGGCACATACTGTCTAAATATTGACATATGGAACATATTGTGTACTCCTGCCAATGACGGTTGCAATGTCAGCCTATATGCAACCTCTTCAACCCTTTTCTAGATCTCAAATTATGTATTTAGTTATCCACTTAACTCTTTTGTTTACTCTAAGCCACACAAAATTGCTCGAATCAACTTACTTCAAATACCAAATCTCATTACTCCTGTAGAGATATTGAAGAATACATGGTCACCCACCTGAAGCTCAAGTTATGTATTTAGTCATCCGCATAACTCTGTTGTTTACATTGAGCTACACGAATATGCTCTGTTTAAATGTACTTTGCCCTCCATAAATAGTATCTCCTTTGGACCCAGCAAACTCTTTTCACCTACCTTATCCCATTTAACAGGGGATCTACATCTCCTTCTATATAAAGGCTCATATGGTGTCATTTTAATGCTAGCTTGATAACTCCACTATTGACAATCATGCATTTATAGAGGCGTTAAATTACAATTTTTCAATATGTCTTCAAGAATATGGATTGTTCTTTTTGGTTCATCATTGGTTTTGGGGTGAAAGGCTATGCTAAACTGCAGTTAATCCTCAGAGCTTTATGGAAGTTGCCAAAATTGGATGCAAAATGTCTGTCATTGTTTGAAGTTTTGGCTATGGGAATATGATGCAACATAATGACTTCCTTAATGCATGCAACTTTGCTCCTTTGCTTAGGAATGTACTTCTATTAGGAAGAAATGGACAGATTTTGTCAATTTATCAATGATAAACTCAAATTGTATCATTGCCCCTTGAAGTTTTTGGTAATTCTGACATGAAATCTATAGTGATGTGATCCCATTTCTACTTAGGATAGGGAGAGGCCATAACTGCCCAACTAGTTCTGATGCTATGCCTTCACCTGTTAACATGCTAACCATTGTTGGGCAACAAAATGTGCAATTCCCTTAGTATATTATTCCCTAGAAGTTTTCTCTTATACATTTTAGTTCTCTCAGGGTGTACTGTATTTAGCCAAAGAGGTAGAGTTAGATCAAGAAAAATTTGGTAAGAGACCCTTAAACATGACGAGTTATATGGGCTTTACAGAAGATAGTCATGGATAGAGATGACTATTGAGCTAAAATTCATCTAGCCAACAGCATATAGTGGGATTAAGACTTGATATTTTGTTCTCCTCGTTGGGATGTAACATATATTATGCTTCCTTTAGTATATCCCATCTATTACCTGAATCATTAGGAACACATAACCTGTTAACAATCTCAAAGCCCCATGTTCATCAAGTGACTATTCTTATCTGTTTGCACCTGACCCTTGATCCTCTGCAATTTGGGGTCATTACTCTGCATCCTTTTAATTTTTTCATGAAGGTGCTTGGTGCACTCAACCCCACCTCAATCTGTAACCTCCAAAACTCCTTGAGAATATGCTTTTGATTGATAAGCAAAGCAGCTAAGTTGGCTTTAGGCTTTTGACTCAATTTCAATTCATCCCCCACTATATTAGCCTTATTGGGATGGTAGCATAGTTGTTAAATCGAGATTCGAATCGGGAATCGAAATTCTTATTTTATGAATCGTGAATCGAGAATCGAATCGAATCGTAAGATTCGGTACACATTCTCAATTTCAACTATATATAATATATATCCATAAAAAATAAATAATGTGTCCACCATGATCAATTCTTTTAAATATAAATAGATAAATAAACTTCTAAATATATTTGCTAAGTTTAAAATTATACCAAAAGGCAAAAGTATATTCATGTTGCCTTTAAATTCAAATTGCACCAAACCAAACCACTTTCAAAATAACAAGCTAGGAAAAAAAACCCTACAATTATAAGGTTATTAATAAACTCCATTGTTCATAATCTTCACTAGTTATCAATCATCTTCATCTTCAAGTTCAAAAGCAGCAGCATCTTCATCATTTTCATCATCTTCCTTGTTTTCAAAGATAGCCAAATCGAATGAATATTTGAAGCGCACATGCAGACGAAGTTGCACACATTGGATGAATCGGACGAATCATGCTATTCATGCGATTCACAGCTGATTCGTCCAATTCATAGTTGATTCTAAGGAATTTTCGATTCACTCTATAAATTCGACTCGATTTCTATATGAATCGAATCGAATCGTATGATTCAAATCGTGAATCGTACGATTCTAAGGGATTTTAGATTCACCCTATAGATTCGAATCGTGAATCGTAAGATTCTAACAACAGTGGATGGTAGTTAGTCGTTAATTATTTCATTGAGAAGTACTATCTTCTCTACTCCATATTCAGCTTCTTTTGATTAATAATTCTCTAAACTCTTAGGATTAGTAAAAATCTCACATCACCCCCTTATAAATAATACCTTCATTTTTTCTAAGTAAAGACCTTTATAATGCTAATTGCCAGATGCGTGCAGGGTGGTTACACTAAGTATGCAATCATTTGTCTAGAAGCATAACCAATCACTTGGTCTTCCTGCCTGAGCATGTGCCTAAGCCTTTTTTGGAAGTATCAATATTCACTATAGATAGTAAAACCACCACCACGAGATGGCATCATGAATATTGAAGCTGAAACCACTCCTTTCACTCTTGAGAACTTTGCAGACACTATTCATCCTACTTGAATTTAATACCCCTTTGGGTCGAATAAGAAAAATCCTCAATAAACTACTTGTAGTAACTAGTCAAACCCAAAAGCCTACAAACTTTATTGATGCTAGTTGGTCTAATCCAGTCGATCATTTCTTAAAATTTTGGATTTGCCAACTCCCCATTTTTGACAGTCTATGGCCAAATTTCGCATGTCTTTAACTTGGCAAACAATTTCCTCTTGTGTGGAATTTGTAGTACTTGATTCAGATGCTCCTCATGTTGTTCCGTTCTTTTAGAATAAAAAAATGTCATTAATAAAAATCACAATAAACTGATCCAGAAATGGTCTAAATACTATATTCATTAAGTCCATAAACATTGCTGGTGCATTAGTTATCCCAGAGGGCTTCGGAATGAAATTATATTAGGCATACCTTGTTCTAAAAGTGGTTTTAGGAATGTTATCTGTCTTGATCTTCAGTTGGTGATAACCGAAACGCAGATTAATCTGGGAGAAGTCTTGAGCTCCATATAACTGACCAAATAAGTCATCAACCCTAGGTGGAGGATATTTATTTTTTATTGTCACCTTATTTAGCTTCTTATAATCAATGCGAAGGCACATATTTCATCTTTTTTCTTCAACAAAGAGAATCGGCCCACCTTAAGGTGATGCAATAGGTCTAAAAAAACCCAGTCTAGCAACTCTTGCAATTGCTTTTTAACACTGTTGTTAGAATCGTACGATTCATGATTCGAATAATATGATTCGGCTCAATTCATACAGAAATCGAGTCAAATCTATAGGGTGAATCGAAAATCCCTTAGAATTGACCATGAATCGGACAAATCGATCATGAATTGCATGATTCGTCTGAGTTCATCTACATGTGTGCTTTAATCAAATATTCATTCGATTTGGCTATGTTTGAAGACAAAGAAAATGATGAAGATGATGATGCTCTTAAACTTGAGGATTAAGATGATTAATAATTAGTGAAGATTATGTACAATGGAGTTTATTAGTAGCCTAATAGTTGTAGGTTTTTTTTCTTTTTTCTAGCTTGTTATTTTGAAAGTAGTTTGGTTTGGTGCAATTTGAATTTAAAGGCAACATGAATATACTTTTGCCTTTTGTTATAATTTTAAATTTAGCAAATATATTTAGAAGTATTATTTATCTATTTGTATTTAAAAGAATTGATCATGGTAGGCACATTATTTATTTTCTATGGATATATATTATTTATAGTTGAAATTGAGAATATGTACCGAATCTTACGATTCGATTCGATTCTTAATCCATGATTCATAAAATAAGGATTTCAATTCTCGATTTGAACCTTGATTTAACAACTATGTTTTTTAACTGTTTTAATGGGGCCTGTACTAGCACTATTTCAATAGCAAATTCTATCTCCATATTTGGTGGTAGGCCTAACAGATCCTTTAGAATACATCTGGGAATTTGCATGCTACAGGGATATCATTAATATCCTGTATATCTTGACTAATCCCTTCTGCACCAGCCAAGTACGAAATAACCCTTCTTCACTAGTTGTTCAGCACATGTAGTAGAAATAGCCTGTATGGAAGAATGCCTTTCACTAACCATCATCATCAACTACACCTTATCCTTGACCAAGTTAGAACCGGTGGCATGACATTCGTTATGTCAATTGACTTCTAAAAGTCATATTAACTATACAAATCCATATGAAAGAACAATGTGGTAAAATTTTATGCAGGATGCCCTTCCTGACCGAACCCTCTAGCAAGTGAATGAAGAGATAAATTTTTGACACCTTCTTCATATCAAAAAGTTTCATGAGAGGAGATGTGGTGAATTAATAAATTCAGGTATATCAAAATTTGAAATATTGTCCTTTTTGCTCATCATCCAACCGAAGCATAATGGTTAGGATTAGCTACAGTTTCTGCCCTATATAATATCAGAGTCTTGCACTCTAATAAAATCAAATCTGCTAGAGATTCTGTCATTTAACCAATCAAACAAGATATGCATGAGTGGCAATGACAACACCACTACTGGAGTTTCTGCAGTTAGTTTTGTTGTGTTAGGAACAATCATTCAGCCATGTCTCAAAAAAAAAAGTAGTAGA
The DNA here is from genome assembly GCA_036245055.1 of Diospyros kaki. Taxonomy (NCBI): domain Eukaryota; kingdom Viridiplantae; phylum Streptophyta; class Magnoliopsida; order Ericales; family Ebenaceae; genus Diospyros; species Diospyros kaki. Next base: position 24,039,821 of record BSEG01000003.1, on the reverse strand, counting down.
AGTAAAAGAATGGATAGCACTAGAGTAACATAAAATAAAATATAAGCAGATACATATGAAACAGAAAGAATATTTGAGACAATGCATTAGATTCCTCAACATCCTGATGGGTCAGTCGTGCATATGCCATAGCATGTGCATTAGGCTTTTCCATCGTCTCTTCTGATTAACTGTCATTTGGCTTGCTTCCTAATCTGTCTGTGTTGTCTGTTTGTACCAGGCATTTGTCGCTTTTGTCTTACTGGACAATTTGCAATTTTGTTGTCCCCATCGGCCACAAGCTAATATCTTAGTGATGTTCATCTTTGGAATAGGACTTCTTACACTTACACCTGTGGCACCTCTTTGTAACCACCAATTAAAAATTCCATTGATCACCAGTAACCACCAGTAATTTCTATTTTTCCCATGTCTTTATATTATATTCAATTTTCCATTACTTACTAAATCTGTTCAGCAAGAACCTTTATATTACAAAACTTTCTAATCATGTTTAAAGATTATGATATAACGTAAAGGAATCATAAGTACCAATTTGTTGTTATAATCTATAAGCATGAATGGCTGTATAGAGTTGTTGGAAAATAGGCTTAACTCAAGATCTCCATTGCACTTGATTGGTAACTATCACTCTTCTCATTCTCCAGTGACGACTTTGGGCCTTTAAAGTTTCTTTAGGTATTGGAGCGGTAAAAGAATCATTTTTGTTAAAATAACTACATTAGGGTTCCTTAGGAATTTACTAGCATGCCCCTTAAAAATGAAAACTAATTATGAAACCCAAAATAGTAACAGTAATATCTTCTTCTTTTTTCAATAATAAAATAGTAACAGTAATATCCCTTAATATTAATTAATATATGTAATATTTTAGGGTACTACAAAATATAAGGCAGGATATGATAAAAGAAGTGTTGATGTACACTCGGCAATTAGTTGGTAACTTGTATTTTCGGAAGATTTGCCTGGCTAAAGCAGTAGTAAATAAACTGATTGTGTTGGCTTTGCAGCTGATCTGTATAATGCAGAACACCCTATAGTCCTGTGCACCGATGATTCTGGGGTATTTTCTACCAGTCTTTCTGGCGAGTACAGCCTTGCTTCGTCCACATTTGGTAGGTCCTACCCTCCTCCCTGTGCAATGAATGAAATATAGATGGATGAGGAATGCTATCCCAAGCCCCCTCTTAGATGGATTACTTATCGTTACTGACTCTTATCTCATTGGTAAATAACCAAGGTCTTGGAAGGATTGAAATGTTTCGGCTTGCACAGAAGGCCATTGAATTTGTTTTTGCTGATGATGCGGTCAAGGGGGAACTCAGACAGATGTTTGATTCTGCTGCAAGGAAGCTGAATTTATGATAAATGTCGTTTCTAGAGCGGGAGGCCCTCTTTCGGTATGGCTTTAGTTAGCATAGTTTCATTGAGAGAGGTTGGCTGAACAGCCTGAGCTCAAAACTACAGGAAACAGGCTGTAAGAGTTATTCTTTTCACATCAAATGTTAGACATTGTAGTTGGTATTTCCATTGAAAATGCAGGGAATAAGCACCTTGAGCTGCTATCTAGTCATCTTAACTAGGATAGTTAGCTTGGACCAGTTGAGTACGTAATTGCATTGCATTACCTTCAATGTTTTCGAGGTGTCTCAGCTTTGGCTAATATACATATTATATTATATATATAATATACAAATATAAGGTGAGGGCTAGTCCTTTTATGTATGATATGATGTGATTTCAAATATAAAGTGAAAGTAAATGTGTAAAATGTCATGTTATTCTATAGAACGAAATGCTTTTTCATCCATTTTGTGAGGGAATGCCTATTCTCTCGTGCTCAAGGAAATGAGTTATTTTATTTTTTTGGATTATCATTCTTGTGTAATTTCTTGTCATTCATGTCATTGATTTCGGCAGAAGAGATAAATTGTAGGTAGAGATTTTATCTCACTGCGGAGGGCAAAGAATTGAATCACAATCTATTAATGCAAATTTTAGTTTATCATGGTCTAATCACTGGATCTATGTTTTGGAGGCACGGGTGATTTTATTTCTCAGTTATTGATTACCTAACTAAGAAATTATTGATTACCTAACGCCTTAATTATTGATTACCTAATGCAATTTGTTTCTTTTATTCAAACTTAGGGTTAATTATAAATAAAATTTTACAAATAGAGTTAGTTGTGACATGTTAGCAAATTAAATCTAACGCATTTCTTTTTTTTTTTTTTTACACTTATTGTTGATTATCTAATATAACATTTGTTCTTTATCCGAACTTGGGTCCATTGAGAAAGAGCAGAGGTAGTCAACAATGTCATCAAATTATATTAAACACAATAACAAAGACTAAACTAAATGTTTAATATGTATGCATGTACATGTATTGTTGGAGAATTAATCAAGATTGATTCGGCCCAATCAATCTCCTGATTGTGGGTTGGCCGAATAATGTTTGACTTTTTTTTTTTGTACAGATTTGATTATATTTCATTTTCTCATAATTTTCTTCTTGTAATTTTTCCTACATTGTTATTTGCTCTATGTATATATAAGATGATTGGCCCTTAAGTTATACGAAAATGAAAATATGAAACATTTCGATAAGAAACAAAGGATTGCAATCGAGTTGAGTCGAGCTGAGCTGAACTCGGGCTTGCCACCATTAAAAGAGAAAGTTATGTAGTGGCAACAACAAAGGGAGGGGAGTGCAATGACATCGAGAGGTGGTGGAAAGGGAGGATGTAGCAGCGGTTGGTGGGGAGAAGCGAGGTAGCGGCAAAAGGAAAGCAACAAAAGAAAAAGAAAAAAGCAAATGTAGATTGCTGGAGAAGGAGAGGAATATGCAGCAAAGGTAAAGGAACAACGAAGAAAGAAATGAATAAGCAAAAATGGGTTTTTTGGAGAGAGAAACCCACTTAATAAATGATATTATGTATATGTATGTATTTATATTAAATAATATATTTATAAAATATATATCTAATATATACACATATATCTCATCATATATTTATAAAATTATGAATAAATTTATTAATGTACTTTTATACGAGTTTGTTTTCATGAGTAAATCGCTAACTTCTAATCGGCTCTACTCGCGAGCCTTTAATCGAGCCAACTTGTGAGCTAACAAGCCGAATTTTACTGAATTCAAACTCGAGTCGTTTACCTTAACGAATAAACTCAAACGATCTTTTATTAATCCGAACACTGAGCCACTCACAAACAACTCAACTCATTTGCGACTCTAACGAAACAAAAATAGGCAAATAACATTTTTCAAGACAATATGAAATGGAAATGCAGGGTAAAAGTGTAAATAAAAAAATATAGGATTTTTTTTTATAAATATAATTTTTAATATAAAAAATAGTTATTTAATCTAAAAGTAAACATGAATTCCTTCCATAATGCATTCAAATAAATATAAATATAAACTTTATAATACATTGCATTCAAACAACACATAAACATAAAACCCATAATGCATTCAAATAAACATAAAAATAAATTTCATAATGCATTCAAACAAATATAAACATAAAATCCACAATGCATTCAAACTAGGGTTGACAATTTTGCACACGACCCGATTACACGACACGGAGTTAAGCGAGTTAGGGTTGAAGTTAATCGGGTTCGGGTGATAAACGGGTCAACCCGTTTATGACACGATTATTTTCGTGTCTTAGGCTGGTCAACCTGTCTAACCCGTTTAGACACGAAATGACACGTTTAATTAAAAGGGTTAATGGGTTGATCTGAACACGTTAATACGATTATACACGAAATAACACGTTTAAAACTAAATAACACGTTTAACAGGCGACACAACACGACCCGTTTAAATTAAACGGGTTAAACAAGTTAACAGGTGACACGACACGACATGACACGTTTAATAAATGTATCGTGTTCAGGTTTAAGGAATTTGACACGATTATTAAACGGGTCGTGTTCGAGTTAGCCTGATACGTGTTATACGTGTGTCTCAACACGACACGATTACGACCCGTCAACACGAATTGCCACCCCTAATTCAAACAAATATAAGCATAAGTTCTATTATCGTTCACCATGACTTAATAATTAAAAACAAACAATAAATTTTTAAAAAAATAATCAACCATAACATAATTTATAAAAGTTCATTTACTTCATCATTCTCTTTCTCGATGAACTCATTAATATCTTCATAAAAAAGTACAGACTTTAACTCTAGTTTATTTAAGGAAAGATTTGTAAATTCGAGAACACCCACATCTTTCTTACTTCCAAATTCATCTCCACCTACACTTATATCTTTGTCTTCTTGTCATAATATTGGGAGATGTTCCTTGATAAAAGACGAATATTATTTTGAATGAAGACCAAAATATTTGCACGTTTTAGAGTTAATTTGTTCATTCTAAATGAATAAGCAAAGGAATAAGTATTCAAATTCCTTTCACAACAAAAGGAAGAAGTAGGCTGTCCTAGCACCTTAAAAGCTAATCATTGAAGCAAAGGAGGACATGAACTATAGCATGCCCACCACTTTTTAGGTTTTGTGTTATACCTGCTCGTGATAGAATTTGAATCTTTAAATGGCTCACTTTTGAGAGAAAAATTAGCAAACTCATTATTTGTAGTAGCATGATCATTTTCATTAGAAAAAAGTCTCCTAAAGCACTTAATTTTTTCTTTAGAGAATTCTTTATCCATATATGGAGGCATTTTGTCTTCTCTCTATTGAAGCCATTAATCACTATAATACCTTCAAAAGACAAAATGAACAAAATTTAAAAAATAAAAAATAAGTAATACATAGAGTATTAAATTAAAAATAAATGGGGATTGAGTTTGAAAATTATCTTAAGTTCAATGAATGAGCTACACAATGTAATGGAGTGATATTTTTTGTCAAACAAGCAAGAAGAATACGATGAATGACATAATAAAACGATGAAAAATCACTTAGTAGCTTTCCTTCATGATTATAAATAATCTTCTTCACCTTGAAAATCATAGAAACCCACATCTCATAAACCAAATAAAGGCATGACATTTTTGTATTGCAAACTCTAATCATGTCATAAATAGGTGATGTGAAAGTAAGAATGTAATAAATTTTTTCCCATCAATCCTCATTCACCACCAATTCATGAACAAATTGAGCTTTTCCTTAGTCATCATCTCGGTATTGTGTCTATTGATCACTAATAACCATTGCTTCAAGTACCTTTTAAGAAAAACAACAGTAGAAGTAAATTGAGTGTCAACAATTGCAAGCAACTTCAAAGAACTAAACCAATTGAACATGATTAATTATAAAATTTGTGATGACCAAAGCATCTCCATGCATTTTAGTGATTTAATAAGGCTCATCATATGTCTCTTGATTACTTTCTACATTCCTAATTGCACACATATTCTTCAAAGCAAAATTGAGTGTATGGACAACACAAAGAGTTTAATAAATGTGGAAACATATCTTCGATGATTTTCCTAGTTCCCTTGCAATTAAGGTGTGTTTGATTGCAAGCATGAAATTTGCATGGAAAGAAAATATTTTCTAGCTAGGCAATTGAATTGCTTAGAATTAACTTTTAGGCAAAATGTTAATTGAAAGGTGTTTGATTGACTTAATTTTCTACCTAAAAATTATAATATTTTTTCAATTTTTGGTACTTGATTGCCATTGAATTCCAGGGAATTGCCTAAAAATAAATCAAATATACATACACCTAGCAAGAGGATGAAGGAGCCACCGTTGCCATTACCGTCGCTATCGTTATCGCCATCGCCTTTCATTCCTCGGTCGCTCACTGTCGCTCTCGCTCGCTACCTCTCACTCACCCTCTCTCTCGCTCAATCCGTCGCTGCCATCACTGGCTGCGACTGCCATCGCTACTACCTCCATCGTTGTTCACTCCTCGGCTGCTCATCGTCGCTGTTACTCACTACCTTTCGCTCGTCTTCTCTCTCACTCAGTCCGTCGCTGCCTCTTGTTGTCGCAACCACCAACCACGCTTCTCCTCATCCTAGCGACTGCTAGCCGTGCTTCCCCTCAACTTCACGAGTCTTCTAATGATTTGCAAAGAGGTGATGTAGATGTGGGCTTTCCAATTCTTTGAAAAATTTGTTCTAACCCCCCCTCCTCGCTTGAGAATTTCTTTTCCCGCAAAAGTGAGAAAAGACCATCACGCGACCAAAAGTTAGAATTTTATTTACTTGAAAAATTTAGCTAATCAAACACTTCAAAAGCTAGAATTTGGGTGGAAAATGGTCATTTTCCACGAAAAATGTGGCCAATCAAACAGGCCCTTAGTAACATTATTAGTAATAATCTGTATAACTTTTTGATGACCAACTTCATCTATTATCTCTTTCATTAAATTAACAATAAATTGTTTATCCTTTACATCACCTAAACAATTCACAACTTTAACAAACATATATCATTTTTAGAAACAACCATAAAATTAATCAGGGACCTTCTTTATGGGTCACTCTAACCATCAGTAACAATGTTAACATCCTTTTCCAGCCAAGTGCTTTTAATATGTTTCAACATCTTTTCAACATTTTCCATTTCTTGTTGAAGTAATGTGGTTCTCAACTTATTATAACTCGGAGACACATAACCACCCAATGGATGCGTAGCAACATATGAATAAGAACTAAAATAATATGAGTTTCTTGCAAAATTAAAAGGAAAACATTCTAGCAAGCTTAGCATTTAATTGTACTCTAGTTTGCATGTCAAAAGCTCTAGTTTGCAATAGCTTTTCTCTTCTTTTAACTTTTCTAAAACTGTTTATGTAAAGAGAAAGAAGGTCCTAAAAAAGCACTACTAATCGGTAAAGACACTTACTTAGGTTGTAAATTTGACATTTTGACTATAATTTCTCCTTCTACTTTTTTTATTTCAACCATAATTTCAAGACTCAGTTTTTTACCAAAAAAAAAAAATCCCTTTCCCATTGATATTTAATAGATGAACCCTAACTCTTGTGTATGTGCCAAATTTTTGTAAACCACAAAAGTTACATGTCCACTTTCAACTTACCCCTCCTTTCCTCATTTTATCAATTCTAGTCATATATTTTCATAAGAGACTATTTTCTTCATCCCTATTTTTTTATGCAATACTGCTACTAGATCTTGAACTTGAAGTTGAATGAGCCATATGACTTATGTAAGGGGAAAGGGGGGGAGGGGAACAAAGGCAATGTTAAATCAACAACCCTAAGTAAGAAAAACCAGCACTATGAATGAAATATTATAGCAACTAACAACACAATTAAAATATCACAATATTAGAATGAAAGCAAAAACATTAGCTTACGGATAGGAATCACCCAATTAGAGTAAACAATCGACGGTGACACTGAGGACGAAGTTGTGAATCTAGTTGTGTAGGACGGAAACGACAACATCGAGCACAAAAAATCTCAATTTGTATCACTGATAGTTTGATGCAACATCATGCAATCGAGAAATCGACGGTGCGGAGTTGGAAACGTGACCTTATGAGCAATTGAACACCGATCAATCAAAGTTATGAATCGATGGCAGCACCGAGCAACTAATTGGTAGGGAAAACGTGATGTTTTACTCTTGTGTTGGTTTTGATGATGAAAAAAAAATAATTTAAATCTTATGTCAAGTATATGATTTGGAAACAAAAATCAATTTCAAGTACCTTTGTGAAAATGAAAACCAAATGATCTATAATTTTTTATAAATGGAGATTTGGATAAATAAGTTTTAAGATTTAAAAGAATCTCCTAAATGATTTTTACAAATTAGTTTTGAATCATTGGATAAATGAAGCAAAATATTTCAAAGGCAAAAGACCATGTTGTTGAGCCTAAGTGCTCCAATCAACCTATTGTGTATTTTGATGTTTAATAAAACATAATTTTAGTAAAACTATTTTTGATATATTGAAATCCCCTAATGGATTTTTGATATGATTCATGGTAGAAAACATATTTTAACTATTATAATATTTTGTGTATCAAAATGAACCAATAAATACTATCTTTTTAAGTCTGGAAGATTAGCGCATTATAAGGAGATATAAAAGAAAATGTTTTCATTTTGAAAAACTATCTCCTAGTATTTTGATAGACAATATTCATTGTTGTTAACATGATTTTTAATAATTTTTTTAAGAAATAAAAGGTATGTATTTTAGGGGTGGTAAAATTATCAAATTCCAAGTTTGTACTAAAACCAAAATTCTATTTTCTTGTTGTTCTGGATTTTAATTTTTTAGATATTTTTATTGAAACCAAATGAGGGATACTTTCTTATTTACATTTATGTATTAAAGTAAATGAAAGGTAAAATATAAATTAAAGAAAATGTGGACATTTACTTAAACTAAAGAAATATAAATATATTGTAATGTATATATGCTATGGATTCTATCAATCAAGTATTCCTTTTTATGTTGTCATCTAACTGTTAAGTTTTTCTAAGAAAATAGTCAACTAAGTGCCTTTGAACTGTCGACTATATGCCTCGCATCTGTCGACTAACCCCTTGCTTTTGTCGACTAAATTTCTTAATCTATCGACTATCTTTATTGCTTCTGTAGACTAATGCTTCATTTTGTTGACTACTTTCTTTCTTTTGTCAACTAACAGAGTGCAAGTTGTTGATTCTATCGACTAAGTTTAGTTTCTGTTGACTAACAGTGTGTATGCATTTATATGATGCTTCATTGGTCTCAATCTGTCGACTAAGCTTTCCATTTTGTCGAGTAACAAAATTAATAAATTCATTCTATCAACTAAGTGTATTAATCTGTCGACTATGTCTTGTTTCGTTACTTGATTCTGTGGACTATCTATTTTATTCTGTCGATTAACTCTTTTCGCAAAAAGCCATAATGACTAGTTTTTCAAACTCCAATAATGAAAAAACAACTACTAGTTTTGGGTAAGGCTCTTGGGATTCTTATAAATACAAGTCATGAATGAACTTGAGATGGCTAATCGACGGGAACGAGTTGATCTAAAGATTACAAATCATTTTATTCGAACTTACAAGAGTTTGTGCTTTCATTATTGTATTTTTCTCTCCAAGACTTCGTTCTATCTTTGTAAATTTATTCTTAAGCTTTGTTTTCATTGTGAGAGAACTTATAACTAAGAGTGTTAACTCTTAACTTCTCTCTTACATTTGTATCATTCTTATTTTCCTATCTTATTATACTAAAGGACTTGCTTTTTTAAGTAAGAGGTTGAAATACATAGCTAGATGCTAGAGGGCTTGTTTGTATAAGCAAGAGGTTTGTAATTTCCTAGTTTTGGACTAGAGGGCCTACTTGGTTAAGTAGGAGGTTTTAGTGGATTGGTTGAAAAATCCTTAGAGAGAAACTAAAATAGTGGACTAGGGTTGGTTAACCTCAACCACTATAAATCTTTATGTTCTCTTGTGCTTGTGTTTTTTTATCTTCATCTTTCCAAGCATTTGTTTATTCCTCACTTGATTCACATATTTATCTTTCTTGATTCACATTTGTCATTTTATATGTTTTATATTTTAAATCATTAAAACCCCAATTTGTATCAAAAAGTTTTTCAAGTTTTATCAAGTTTTTAAATTACCCAAATCACTCCCCTTTTGGGTGTGTGCCATAGGATTTCAAACCTATCAAAATGATGACAAATGAATGGTCAGTTAGAGAGTTGAGAGATGATTAAGAGGAATTAGGGTTAGGGCATGAGATGAGAAGAAATGCGAAATTGATAATATATATGCTGGTTAGTGTTCATCACTGAAAATGCATTTCCAACAGTTTAAGTTTATTATGAAACGGACCTTGAAACATTTCTGAAATTATAGAAACGACCCGAAAATGCTTTTAGACATTTTTAAAGTTTTCAAAATAGGAATTGTCTCAAAAAGCACCGAAACAGTGTCTCTGAGCTGTTTTCGTGCATTAGAGATTAGCCCTACTGTATAAATATGATAAATAGTTACAACTTTTCACATGGTATCAAAGCATTTTGTTTCCTAGGGCATTTCATTTCTCCAACCTTCATTACCATCCTTTTGTCTAGCCCTCTTTGACTCCATGCCCTTCATAGCCATTTTTCTGGTCTTCATTATTGCCATTACTTACTTGCTGTTCTTCCACTATAGGAAAAATAGAGTTTAGCGATAGAAATTTATGTCACTAAATCTTGAAATTCTATTGCTAAAGAAGTTTAGCAACGAAACTTTTCGGTCGCTATTTGATTTAGAGACATAATCATATTCCATCACTATTTAGTGACAGAACTGCTACTCTGTTGCTAGACAAGACCGGGGTTAGTGATGGAAAACAAAATCCATTGCAAAATTTGATGATGGAACATATTCTGTACTAGATCTTTTGCAAATGTTAAAAATTTTATCCTCATAGCTACAGATTAGCTATATATTAGTATTCCATTGTTAATATGTTACAAATCTGTCTCAATCCTTTCTATTACTAATTTGTTGTTATTTCATTGCTAAATAGCGATGACATTGTTTTCTTTGTTAAAATCCATCACTAAACTTCATTTTTCCTATAGTATTTTTTCATCTTTGCTAGGGTTTTTTCCTTGTCAGCCTTAATAGCCGCTACTACTATTCTGCCATCGTCACTGTATTGCAAAGGCCTTTATCGCCGGCATTCCTTCCTCATAACATCTCCAATGTCCATCATCACTAACCTAGATTGAGAAGGCGAAACTACCACTACTATTGTTTCTAGTGTTTGTTGTCGCTACTTCATCTTCTTTGGCTTCATATCTCCGTTGCTTGGGCTTCCTTACCCTTATTGTTTAACCTGACTCTCTACTCTAGCAAGTCAACTACTACTATTTTCGGAGTTGTGACATCCCTGCTTTGGTGAGTTGTTGTGACCTTATTGTGAATTAATTTTTAGATTTGGTTGGTATCAATTTGTTCTCTAACCCATCATCTCCAATTTCTATAAGATGTCTTTTGTTGAGTTTATTGTTAGAATGTTTTGATGATGATTGCTTTATGCCAAAACTTTAATATTCTTATATGTTAATATGTTTTATATATCTGTGATTAAGCTTGTTTTATGCCTTATCTATTAATATACTTGCTTTATTTATAAAGATGTTCCAGGATTTCAAGGGATATTCTAAATATCCATAATGCATGAGTATCATGTGAAACTTATGGTATTTTGAGTGTTCAAAATATGTGGTAGCATTTCTTGAGAAGCAATATGTCTCACATATATATATATATATATATATATATTCTTAATATTTGTGGTTTGATCCATAGATCTTAGATTGCCTAATTGATATTTAATATCAATTCCTAAAGTTCTCAAGTTTTTAAATTCAAGAAAGAACTCTTGAATAACTTATAAAGTTGAATGTTTATTTTTTGATATGAAAAACTATCCAAGTATTTGAAAGAATTTAGAACTTATTGAATTCAATAGTATTTGATCAAGTTACTGTGATTTCTTAAGGTATCAATCAAGTGATGCTAATTCTTTTACTCAAACAGAGTTGTCAAATGCTTTCAAGTGAAATTTTTTTGCATTATCTATCTTTTAAAATGTTACTTGAAATATGCAATATTCATATATGTGTATGATGCATTTTAAAGATCAAATATATTCTATTTCAGTCGAATGATAGGTAAGCCATTCGACTTATGTGTGTTTTTGTTTTGGTAAATATGAATGAAATATCATGATACTCAAGTTGCTGCATTTTTGTTTTATATGGTATGATTTGATGAATGAGCTAAGTAGAATGATTTTTATTTAAATCTATAAAATGAAATCTTCTAGTTGACACAAGTGTTGTACTCAACCCATTATTATTAAGAAAAATTCTATGAATATCTTATATTTATGCTCTAGTAGAGCTCTCTAAGTATTCAAGTGAATGTGATTGGAAATATGGTTTTAACCCTCTTTCACAATAGCACTTGAGTAATCATATGTTAGTATTTAGATGGATAAGTGTTTGAGCCCTTATGCATGATTCAAGTGAACCTGGAATTCATAGCTACTTGAGTGAGCACTTTATTAGTATTCGAGTAAATAGAGTCTGGAATACTGATTTAATCAGCTTTCACACTACCACTCCAGTGAACTCTTGTTAGGATCAAGTAGAACATATTTGGGCTTACATAATCGAGTAGATTAAGTGCTAGTCCATTACTTAAAACAGAACAGAGAGTAGGGTTCTGCATCTCATTATCAAATCAACTACTAGGATTGATATACTCGAGTAATAACATGAAAATCGAATATTGAAAATTAGTCAATCAAGTGTTCCCTCTATAGCTATTTGAAAATTGATTAAAGGCTAATAGGTGTTCGAGTAGTGTTATTCAATCAATTGAGTATCTAGTATCACCCAATCAAATGAATTAGAATTGATAGAGAATGGCTCTCTACAATCTATAAAGTTATCAACTAAGAGAATATAATTAACCATTAGAGTGAACTTGAGTTTGATCGACTCAAGTAAAATATTGTTCGCATAATATGTTAATTCAATTGAATACTTCATTTCATTAGTCGAGTGGCAACAAGCTAAAATTGAATTTTATAGTCGTTAACTAGTTGTTACTCAAAGATTTCAGAGAGGACAAATTCAACCATTTGAGCTTTATTTTATTATTTTATGAAGTTTGATTATGTTATCTTATAATAGAATAATAAATATGGTTATGTATTGTGTGAAAAATGTTTATCTTAATAATATGCACATTTATCTTAACTAATTTGACTGTTATCAGTTAAATCAAATAAACTGTAAGTATGTGTAGATTACAAATGCTGAATTCAAACCTCAAGCTTCTATATAAGTGTAATACCCCGAGAGCCCAGAGAAGTTAGTATATATCAAGGATAGTGTAAGAAAGGAAACAACACCAGTTGGATACCTTTTGGGCTGAATGTTGGCAAAGAACTCCCAAGTTAAGCGTGCTTGACCTAGGGTAATCCAGGGATGGGTGACCCCCCTAGGAAGTTCGCGTAGGCCCATCAGGGTAAGTTGTTCCAGTCCTTCCTATCGCTCGATGCGAGATGTTACAGGTGGTATCAGAGCCGACCCCCGAGCCTCTGAGTGCGTTGGTGGGGCAAACCTCAGCGAGAAGGCTGAGTCCCGAGGGGGGTGTGTAGGCCCCTATGGGGGGTGTATGTAGGCACCTTAGGCGAATCCCACATCGGCCATGCAAGGGGGGAGAGATCTGAGACCGGTTGTAAGGTCGCATGACGAGGACGTCATGTGCTTAAGGGGGGGAGAATGTAATACCAAGAGAGCCCAGAGAAGTTAGTATATATCGAGGATAGTGTAAGAAAGGAAACAATATCAGCTGGATACCTTTTGGGCTGAATATCGACAAAGAACTACCAAGTTAAGCGTGCTTGACCTGGGGTAATCCAGGGATGGGTGGTTCCTTGGAAAGTTCGCGTAGGCCCATCAGGGTAAGTTGTTTCGGTCTTTCCTATCGCTCGATACGGGATGTTACAATAAGGTTGTGGAATACTCGAGATGTTGATGCTGACTTTTTAGCCATTTCCTTGATGATGTTGAGCTTAAAGGTACTGAAGTCCAGCCATGCTGAATCTGTTCTCAGGCCATATCATTACTTGAGCGTTGCCTTCACGATCGTATACTTCTCCCAACTCAAGGAAAGTCTGGTTGCAATTTATAAAGCCTATCATTTCCAGCAAAGATCAAGAAGAGTGGAGTACTTAATTCCTATTCCTTTCACTCATTCTTATATTTACCCTCATGAGCTTTGTTTCATATTTTTTAAGGGAATCCTTGTAGTGAGCTTCTCTTGTAACTTTTCTTTCCAACAAGTGAATGTAAGGGTTCTACCCCATCTCTTGAAAAGGTATGTTGGTTTTTGTTTTGTTCATAAAAGTAGAGGTTATACCCCATCCTCGAAATGTAGTGGCCCTGCTGAGCCTCTTGAAAAAGGCGAGGTTTCTACTTAGCCCATGAAAATTAGAGATTACAACTATTCTTGTATACTGGGGGTTCCTACTTAGCTTGTGAAAAGTGAAGGTTTTAGTTGAGTATGTAAAAATTGTGTATGGGTTGTAGTTGATCCCTTAAAAGGTAATCCCTTAGTGGATGTTTTAAATCCTTAGTAAGGAGGTAAGGTAGTGGAGTTAGTTGTTTAACTAAATCACTATAAATTGTTATGTCTTGAGGATGCTTCTTGTGCTTTGATGATGTTAATTTTCACTTGTTGTGCATTGTTTTATATATCTTAAAAACAGTTCTTTTGTTTTAAGCACAACAATTTTCAATTTTCTTTGCAAGCATAAAAATTTATTTTAAGCATCACAATTTTTATGATTTAATCTCAAGTGCAAATGGTTTTCTCATGAAATTAGATGCTTCAATGCATAAAAGTTGTTCAATAAAATACTTACTTACTGTATGGAGTTCAAACTTAGTTTTGTTTTCCTTAACATAATTGGATCTGATTTTTCATCTCAAAATTCAACTATTTTCTTATATTTGTTTTGTATCTTAAAATCATCAAGATTGATCTTTATGTTAACTGCATCAATGCATAAAGTTTTTATCTGCATATTGTTGTATGTTTAAAATGATATCAATATAAACAAACCTTGATGCTATGTTCATTAAAAGAGCAAAAATTTTTAATACACCAAATTCAGCCACCTTTTAGTTATTCTTTCATCTTCAAGCTTTTTAATTAGTAACCCTCGCTCCACCTTAGCTAATCCTAATACTGGTATGCTGTTTGAGCCAATTACAACCTTACAACAAGTGACCTCCAAAATCTCAACCATCATACTGATTAAATGGAAGAAACTATCTATAGTGCTCTCAAGTGGTGAGATCGTTCTTGAAAGAAAAAAGAAAACTTAGTCATCTTGATGGGACGGGACCACAACAAGACAACTCGAGATTTACAACATGAGAGGAGGAGGCCTCGACAAGCATGTCGTGGCTACATAACTCTATGCAGCCTGAAATCAATTGCATGTTTCTATCCACTTCCAAGGAGGTATGGGAAACTATTCGAAAAACATACTTGAAAATGGAGGATGTTTCCTTAATGTTTAAGATCAAAACCAAAATCACTCTACGAAACAAACAAGTTTTTTTGTGATTGAATATTACAATACACTAAATGGTTTGTTGTTAGAACTAGGGTTGTAAATGAGCCGAGCCACTCATGAGCTACTCGAGACTCAACTCGATAAAAGCTCATTCGATCTTGTATTTCAGAGCTCATTTAATAAATAAGTCAAGCCTGAGCTAGGCAAAGCTTGGCTCGATAAGGCTCTTGGGCTGCTCGATTATAGGTTTGTGAGTTAGTTTGTATAAAAATTCATGAATAGTTTAATATATACTTTGAATTTTTCATATATTTATTTAGAATATTTACAAAATCATATATTTTAAGTAATTTTATGGAAAAATATGTATAGAAAAGTTATAATACTTCATGAATTTATATAATTATATACTAAATATTGAAATTCTTGAATAAATTTATCATTAGTTTAATTTATTATTTACTTTATTAAATAAAATTGAAGCTTGGTAAGGCTCGTGAGCTTAATGCGAGCTACAAGATACTCGGCTCGATTATAAATGAACAAGATTATTTATAAATGAGTTAAGCCTGAGCTTTCCAAAGCTTGGCTCGACTCGGTTCGATTACAGCCCTGGTTAGAACTTGATCACTATCAAAATATGAAAATGAAAGACAACGAGGATGCCAAGCCTTGAAGGAATTTATTGAAAGAGATTGTGTATTTGAGTTTCTAGTAGGTCTAAACCAAGAGTTTGACCCTGTTCACGTTCAAATCCTTGGGAGAGAAAAGCTGCCACCTTTAGGCGAAGTTTTTTCTATTGTTCGGGCTCAAAAAAGCATACGCTTAGTCATGTCGGAGTCTCTGCAAACCAAGGATGTAACACCCCAATTCCCGAAAGGGCGTTACTGTAACATAAGATTCCGGGGATAATTTTTTTTTCAAATAAAAATCCATCACAAAAATCATTCCCCGAAGATCCCGTTACACCTTCTCAGTATATCAACTATGAACCATTAATAAACCAAGACAGGTTCACCAACACAAATGCGGAAGCTAGATCGAAACCTTAGCAGGTCATAACCGAAACCACTTTATTTATATATAAAGCTGCATCAACGTTTACATGATGTTTTTCAAAAGTAAACAACATAACTGAAAAGACATAATGTAAACTATCCATTAATCGCCGTCACTCCTCGACAATCCTTTTCCCTTTCGCACCGCTGCCTTCACCTGGAACGTTTGAATATTCCAGGGACAAAGTCCAAATTAGATGATGAATCATCTAAGTGAGAGTTCAAAACACATTTTTCATGAATAATGCAAGACATGAATTAAACCAATACACCCGGTAAGCCCTAGCTCAAGAGAATTCCCACGCGCTTAACCCTACCACGGGAAAAGAGCAATCTCTCTAAAAGCTATGCCACCACACCGACTCGACGACACGACGACGCGACGCGATTCTAGCTTAAATGGGGCTGCCAACGCATCTCACTAGAATACGTTCCCACCTTAAGCATCCAGGAACCACCATACAATCCCAACTCCAAAATTTCACATGGACCACCTAGTTGTCCTAGTGCAACTTCCCTGGCCAAACGGCCTGGCACGAAAATCAAGGCGGCTATCCTGACATGCACACCTAGCATCAGATACCCCTATTATTCTGTCACGCCCTTAGAGAATTACGGCTACACTATCCAGACAACATCCTAGGCTGACATCCCACATGAACAACACAGTATGGACCACCTAGTCGTCCTAGTGCAACTTCCCTGACCAAACGGTCTAGCACGGAAACCAAGGCGGCTATCCTGACATGCACACCAGCATCAGATACCCCTATTATTCCATCATGCCCTTGGAGAATTATGGATACACTATCCAGACAACATCCGAGGCTGACATTCCATACGTACACATAAAACTCAAGACAATGCCACAATTCACAATTCAATGCATCGTATAAACAACATTTATAAAATGCAATGCACAGTTCAAAACGTTTAGGGACAAACCTCCCTCATAAATCCAACCGTCATCGGTTACCATTTTAATGCACAAAACCATTTTGCATGAAATCACCATATGTTCAGATAGAACAAGCACAATAAATCAAGTTTTGGGGGCGAACACTCACAACTTAAAACCAAGTTTTGCAGTAGAACACTCACAATAAATCAAGTAGTTTTCCAAACAGAACACTCACAACTTAAAACCATTTTTTTTGGGTTAGAACAACTCACAAGTCAAAACAAAGTTTTGGGGGCAAACACTCACAACTTAAAACCAAATTTTTGGGTTAAAACCACTCACAAGAAAGTCAAATTTTGGTAGCGAACAACTCACCTTGAACGAAACTCAAAACACCTTGAATCTTGTGTCAAACCTCGACTTTTATGCAACTCCTCAAGTCTTTTAACCAAACCACCTCCTTACAGGTCCTCACGCGCTGCCCAAGTGCTCTACGCGTGTGATGTTTCGCGTATGCTTAAAAAGCCCTCTATCCACTAAAACCGAAGCACTCTTGTCTAACACGAACTTCTCAAAATTTTGAATGAGAAACCTTTGGCTATGAACCCCTATTTATAGGTTTTGGAAACTTAGCCACCAAGAAACATATATTCTGCAATCATTTCAAATATTTCAAAATCTTTTATAATCATTTCAAATCTTCTAATATCTTTTGCAATCATTCCAAAATCTTCTAATATCTTTTGCAATCATTGTGAATCTTCAAAAATATTATATAATCATTACCAAATCTTTTAAGATATTCTGCAATCATTGTAAATCTTCTATAATCATTCCAAATCTTCTAATATCTTTTGCAATCATTGTTATCCGAATTAAATCTTATCCAAATCAAATCTTTATCTAAATCAAATCATATCCAATCAAATCTTGTCCAAATCTTATCTTTAAAGTCATCATGAGCCTTCATCTTATCTCTAACGTCATCATGAGACTTCATCCTTATCTCTTAAGTCATTTATGAGGATTTTCTTGAATCTCTCAAATGCCCCTAATAAAAAGGTTTCAAGAATTATACTTTGGCCCAAACTTTTGGGTAATTGCATTTTAACCCTTTTCAACATGGTCCTCGGACTAATTTTTAATTGCATTCTAGTCCCTGAAAAATAGACTAATTACGTTAATGTCCCTAACTTTTAGGTAAATTACACTTTTACCCCAACCTCAAAAATTACGATTTTGCCCCTGGCTCAAAAACTGAACTTTTTTTTAAAGACCTTTATAACCCTTTGAAATATCCTAAAACATTCTTTTTAAAACTCCGAAAAAATATCGTTTCGATCTCCCTCTGTCAATTTCGAAAAACTGCATTTAGGCCCGAATCTTCGTTTTGGCTACAAACCCTTTTGTTTCTTCCAAAAATTACTGAAGGGTTATTCTATATGCCAAATATGAACTTCCTCAGGGTTCCATTGACTTCCCGGATGCCCCGTACGATAATTCGGTATTTCAGCCTAAATCACAATTGCCTTTTTTAGCTGTACCGGGAACCGTTCTCGATCCAACTTCTTTTGATGCCTAAAATCATAACTCGTATTACTTGTCGATACTATACCATTTTCCTTAGCTATCTAGGGTCCAGGGTACTCCCTCTGACTAATTCGATCGTCCAAAGTTGCGTTAGTGTATCCTATAGTCTTATTTTCCACAAAGTCCATTTATGCCCTTCACTAAATACCGTTTATATCCTCAAATCATTCCTGGGTATTACAAAGGATCTGCCATGGTATCAAGGAAGACTAATGGCGGAAAAACAACCATGGGAGGACAGATTGATTGCGTCAAGCCATCCAATAAAGATTGTCTTTGGTGTACATTTTGTAAGAAGCCACGCCACAAATAGAAGATTATTTCAAGCTTCATTGAAAAGTACTTAATTAGAATAGTGGATTTAAGGGATAAGCACAATAGTTAGTGAACATTCATAGAATGATAGATTAGTCCCAAGATAACTTCGTTAATAGTGACAAACTTGGTGGACTGAGTAAGGAAGAAATTAAGAAGTTAAGAGGTTTTATCCAATCCTTTTTTGGCTTTAATTCTGCATGCTCTTTAGCCACTTCTGCTTATTCCTTTAATGCTTATGAAAGTCCACATCTTACCTCATGGATTATTGACTCAGGAACAACCGGCCACATGACACTGTGTCCCATATTTTTTTAAAACTTATAAACCTCTTTTGGGAAATAAGGGGATTGTTTTCACAAATGGCTCTCATATTCCTATTGTTGGTCATGGCAACATCAATCTCATCCCAAACATTTTGTTAACCAATGTTCTTCATGTTCCCAACCTGTCCACCAACCTTTTGTCCATCAAGAAAATTACTAAATCTTTGAACTACAATGTTACCTTTTTAGACACACATTGTATTTTTCGGGACCAGACTTCAAGGAGGAGGATTGGACTTGCTAAGGTTAAGGATGGACTCTACTATCTTGAGGCAACGAGCACTTCTAATGCATCAAGGCAATAGTTGGCTCCCTCATCACAATATACCTCTTCTTATGTTACTTCCCAAATCTTATTACAACATCGTCAATTTGGCCATCCCATCTTAAAAACTATGTTTCCCACTTTATTTCACAATGTAACTGTTGACTATCTTTATTGTAAAGTCTGTGAACTTGCTAAACATCACAAAACTTCTTTTTCTTTCGTTAAAAAATGCCTCATTTCCCTTTTTCATTAATTCATAGTGATGTGAGGGGTCTTTCATGGGTTCGTAACTACACTGGAGCTAGATGATTTGTTTCTTTCATTTATGATTGCACTAGAGTCTATTGGATTTACCCCATGAAATATAAATTTGAAGTTTCCACTATTCTTCCCATTTTTTGCCAAATGATCAATACCCAATTCGGGGTGTGTATAAAATAGGTTCAATTGGATAATGTCAAGGATTACTTCAACCAATGTCTAAATCAATTCTTTCTAAAAGAAGTCATTATTCACGAGTCTTCTTTTGTAGACACCCCCTAACAAAATGGCATGTTTGAAAGGAAAAATTGTTACCTCTTAATGCCACATGTTCTCTATTATTTCAGTCTTGTATACCTAAATAATTATGGGGGGGGGGGGGGGGAGAGCCATGCTCACTACAACTCATTTGATTAATTGTGTACCTTCTTAATCGCCTAACAACAAGAGTCTTATTTGGCTCCTAGTGCAACACTACCCATCTGTCCCTATTTCGTCCACTTTGTCTCTAAAGGTTTTTGAGTACACAACCTATGTACATCATTATCAACGTAGCCATCCTTGGGCGCCCAAGTATATCTTGTCTATTCTAACACTTAAAAAGAGTATAAGTGCTATTATCCATCCACTCATAAATTCTTTAGCTCCATGGATATTACCTTTCACGAAGATATCCTTTTTTTCTTCTTTCCTCATCCCCATCTTCAGGGAGAGCACTATTGTAAAGATAAAGATCTCCTTCTTAACACCTATCTAAACTTTTCCTCTTCTTCTTCATCCTCTTAACAACCTAGCCAATCTTTTTCAACCCCTGCACCTGGATCCCTTCCATCTCAACCTTCCACCTTATCTTTTCCAGCTACCCCAATAATTGATAAACTCATAATTTTATATTTTTATTTTCTTTACATTTAGTCTATTTAACATGTTTTATGTCTTATAGTACTCATTTGTGATAATCTTTTATGTATAAGACATTCATGACAAAATTTAATAAATAATGTTTTAAAACTTAGAAAATTTTGTCCTTATTGTCATATTATTTTATTTAATTTTTCTTGCACTATTTTTTTATTTAAAATATGTCTATATGAATTTTATAAATTGATTTTTTTTTTTAGGAAAGACAAAGGAAATTAATTGGCACAATTTGAGATGAATTGAAAGATGCAATCAATTGGAGTCCCATGATATTATTTTTAAATTGAGATTTGGAAGCCTATTAATAAATTGGAGAATGGGCCATCCTTGATTTATATATACAAATATATATATATATATATATATATATATATATATATTCAAGCAAAAGACTGAAGAAGTTCAGATGGGCCCAAATATAATATTCAATTGAAGGCTAATTGGCAATTGGAAGTCTGAAGATAAGGAATTGCAATTTAACTTGAATTGAAGTGGGCCTATGGAAAGAATTGGAGATGGGGCAGGGTGCTACACATGACACATATATAACATATTAGAAAGGCAATTGGAGAACGCACGGAGAGAACAAGAACGAAGCAGCAGTGGCAGAACGGAAGGACGGAACCCACGAAGAGAAGAAGACACAGCGACAAGACGGAACAGAGGAGAACCGACGGAATAGGAAGATAATACGTTAGATTTTTGTGTTTTTTGTTTCATTATGTCCTACTAAAATCTTTAGTAGATTCAAGAAATTTAAAAATAGTTAGTAAAATTATGACATCTTGTTCTTAACTTTATTTATTTTTTTATTTAAATATCTGTATTTTTTTTGTTTTACATGTTAATGATTACATGATTTGATTAAAAAAATGGCTTATTAGTTGATTGAATGGTGTGATCTACAGTTGAACTGAATCCATAATCTATAATTGTTATGATGTTCATAACAATTAAGTAAAATAATTATGATTCTAATTTTTGTTGTTTGCTTAAGAGAAATATAGAATAAATTAAATAATCTAACGCTTGTCAATTATTATTCATTTTTAACTCCTTCTTAGTTCGTAATGTTATCAGTAAATTCATGAAAATTGTTTAATACCAATTGATTTATTGATAATGATTAATTTGAGTGTTAGCCCAGATTAATTAAATTAAAGAAGATAAATCTAGTTTCGCTTGTTAACAATTTTTGGTTAAATATTTAACTATAGAAATATATACCTATTAGAGATCAATGATCAATTTGTAACCGTGAGTAATTTTTCTTAAATCGATATTGTCTTCAATTAAATTTTGTTACTCAATTCTATTTCTTTTAAATGATTCCCTTGTCAATTAATTTATAACATTAAACACCCCCCATATTTTCTTTTATTTTCATTGATTTATTGTGATATTAAATTTGATTGATTAGTTTATATGGATTGACCTTTACTTGCTATTATTATTAATTGTAAATAGAATAATTTTATTATTTAATGCATTCAGCATGTATGAGTAATCTTTCTTACTTTGTAAATCTCTACATGTATATATATGGTGATTCGCTCTACTGTATGCATATAAAAAACGATTAGAGCT